>JAPYKT020000049.1:1200000-1929134 GCA_028749325.2 Caryopteris x clandonensis
ACTGTGCTCATGCATGCATGCATGTTTAATATTTGATATGCGAAAACTGTTGCTGCTTTTTGTTTTCTGGAGCAGGAAAAATGATCCTGATTATGATCATTTATCCACAGACACTTTATGTTGTCATTTATACAAAATCATAGAATTAATGTGAAAGAACTTGTAAGTGACATGGGTCAATATTCTATGTTTCTAAGTGATGAAAGAGGGTATCAATGAGAAAAGGATAATCATTACAAACAGAAAAAATGAGGAATTACTTAATGTGAATAACCTTTTTGTGGTTTTGGCATTATTCAGATATCGTTCCAGTTGTCTAATCTTTCTCAATGACAGAAAATATTTTAAATTGGACCAAGCATTAGGTTTTATCTTAGTTCTTTAGAATAATGTTACTCTGCTATATTTTACTTCTACTAATATATTTAATGTGTATCTTCTGCAGATCTTTTTTCTCAGTGGGAGGTTAATTTTTGGCCCTGATGCAAGGTCACTGCTTGTCACCTTATTGTTAATCATCGTCCCAGTCATTATCTTTTGTGTTTTTGTTGCACGGCATCTTCGCCATGAGTTTGCATCCTATAACGCAGGATATGCAATCCTTGTAGCTGCTATTGTCTTCACCATTCACGTTAGTTCCTGAATGTCTCTTTTCTCTTGGTTCTTTGTAACTATTATGGCAATGCTCTAAATTGTTTGCTGATGGATGTACACTCCTGCATTTTTTCTAGAATCTATCATAGTAATTTTGTACAGGTACAAGGATCTGGCATCTCTGCTCATCTTAACCCAATTTTGTAACTTGGAGCAGCTCATATGTATATGCGAGTTATCTGTACATATATTTATTTTCCACCTGAGTACCTGGAGAGTACAATCCTACATCATTTTGAGATAGTATGGAAATAGTTTTAACCTATGGTACCATATTAGTTTGTGAGGAAAAAGGTCGATGGAAGAGGTTTCTGATGCAGTATAGAATTAAAAGTTAATAACACTACAATGATGGGTCGAAAAGTAGTCCTTCGGTAATAACATAATACAGAAGAGGTTTCTTATGTGCATTATAGAATATGTAAAATGTCAATAACACTGGAATCATGTATTTGAGTAATAGTCCCTGGGTAAGAACATATCTATATGGCATTACAACGGACTACTAACTGGGAATATCCATCTTTGGCTATCAACAGGTATACCAGATAAAATACATGTTTCTGTCCTATTGTATGTATATATGTACTGTGTTATCATCTCATCGATTCTGCAAGTACCTATTTCCGGAATATCCATCTTTGACTATCAACAGTTATACAAGATAAAATGCATGTTACTCTCTGTCCTATTGTATGTATATATGTATTGTGTTATCATCTCATCAGATTCTGCAAGTACCTGTTTCTGTTTAAAAGAATACCATTGTAATATAAACTTAAGATGAATTAGCTTAATGTTTCCTTCAAGTGATTCCCATATGGCATATGGTCTTTCCCCTGTAAAACAACTCTCAATGCTCTGGGCAGTTTTTGAGGATATACAAGTACTTTGGATTAAAGAATTTTGTCCATATCTCAAGTTTCTTAGAGTTTCTGAAAGTTTTATTGAGGTTTTGTCTTCTATATACTATTGCCATTTGAAAGACACAGTTGTGATTCAGTTGATATAACCTTGGTGTTAGTTTAAGAATGTTCTAGATGGCCTCATATTCACTGAACATGCTAATTTGATGTGCAATGAAGTTTGTAGAATTGCTGAGTCTAAGTTTGACTACTTTGAAATAATAATTTTCTATTTAGAACTAAGCAGTATTAAATGCTCAGTCTCTACCTTCTTTTTTTCTCTGCCCAGTTTCTGATCCTTTCAATCGTACTTCCCAGAGATACTTCGTAACTTCTAATATAGTGTCTTAAGTCATAAGGACCACGAATCATTTTTACTGGAATCAAAGCATAAAACTAGTTTCAGGGCTGTGCCGATCGATAAGTACATATATTTGGTGACTGAATTGATTTTTTCCTCGTCGCATTATCCGTATGATTACATAGCAACACGAGTACAGCACTTTGCAAGTCAGCCCTTGTCTTTTGCATCTATATCTCATCGCTACTTGTCATTTTTCATAGAGAATTATTTGTATGTGGCTTACATTTATCATCAATTGACTTTTGATAGGTGCTGGTACTGTTGCTTCTAACTTCATCTCGAGATCCTGGAATTGTGCCGCGTAATTCTCACCCTCCTGAAGAAGAATTGCGTTATGATACTTCAGCTTCTGTGGAAGTTGGTGGACGGCAGACACCAAGCCTCCAATTCCCCCGGACTAAAGAAGTAATGGTCAATGGGCTCCCTGTTAGAGTAAAATATTGTGATACTTGTATGCTATATCGTCCTCCTCGTTGCTCACACTGCTCCATTTGCAACAATTGTGTGGAGCGCTTTGATCATCACTGCCCCTGGGTAGGGCAGTGCATAGGATTGGTATGATATCTTATCATGAAATTGCGTAGTTCCATTTCTTTGATATATATGTGTGTGTTTGTGCGCACGCACACACACATACATGTATTACATTTTTTCATTGTTTGTTGAAATTCTACTTTATACACTTAGGTGGTCTTATTCACGTCTTTTCTTTCACTGAATGTACAGAGAAACTACCGTTATTTCTTTTGTTTCGTTTCCTCGGCAACCCTTCTTTGCATGTATGTGTTTGCTCTATCGGCTTTCTATATCAAGGTTCTGATGGATGATCATCAAGGCACTGTGTGGAAGGCAATGAAAGAATCTCCTGCATCCGTCATCCTGATGGCATACTGTTTTATATCCTTATGGTTTGTTGGTGGACTGACTGGCTTTCACCTTTATCTAATCAGCACAAATCAGGTATTGCTTTGACACACTGTTGTTTATGCTATTTCTATTCTACTTTCTTAAGTGGGTTCAGGCTCTAACATATATAGGTTATTACAAGTTGCTATTTCTGGCGTTTCCTTGCAGACAACCTATGAGAATTTCCGATACAGATCTGACAACAGGATTAACGTGTATGATCGTGGTTGTTTCAACAACTTTTTTGAAGTATTTTGTACAAAGGTGAAGCCGTCAAGAAATGATTTCCGAGCTTTTGTTCAGGAAGAACCCCAAAGGCCACCCATACCCACCTCAAGGGACACTGAACCAGACGACACAAGAGACGATCGAAGAATGAAGGTGGAAGATGATTTGGACATCGGCGGGGATCTTCTGAAGATCTCACAGCGCCATAATATTGAAGATATTGAAGCAGATCTTCGTAGTAGAGGAAGCGATGGGCCCCATCATAACTCTTCTGAAGGAGATTCGGCCCTTGGTTCCGATAGGCGTGCCCCAGCTGGGCAATCGGAAATGAGAAATCCGAGTTGGGGAAGAAGTGGGAGCTGGGAAATTGGGAATGAGGGAAGCTACGCCACTCCAAGAGATTTCCAATGAGCATGGTTGGATTGGGGCATTGCTATTTGTGTTGTACCGTACACGCATGAATGGAGCATTTTGATTTTCGGAGAAAGGTACCGTCTTCTATTTCAATCCCAGGTGAAAAGGGTCGATTTTTTACTACCTGTTTAGGTTAAAATTGTGCTACCATTCTTGTGTTGCGAGTCCTTGGATCCATCTAATCCTTTGCTTTGTATTATTTTTTGTGAAAGCAGTGTAAGGCTTTGAGTAATTGTGCTGGGGAAAAATGCCCTTTATTTCTTGGTTTTGAATTTTCCCTCCAACTTAACCTCATCTTATTTGGTATGTGTAGTCATGTGGGTTTTTCTCAAGGGGTATTCTTTGTGTAATTAACTCTCACAAGATATTTATTTTTGATTTCCAAAGAGATTCGTTATACAGGATAGACCCGTTTATTAAATGTTAATCGTGCTAATTGCTGGGAATTCTTGAAGTATTTTTACATGGAAATCAATTCAAACTTACAAATATACAAACGATTTTGTACGCTCTTCCAACCTTTTGATTGAGATTTGTGAATTATGGTGTATACAATCTACTGTAAGATCTACATAAATTAGTAAGATTTATGGACCAGTCAAAATGTATTGTTAAAGAAAGCTATTAATCTATAAGTATAAATATAGCCTATAGAAACTGAATCTGGATTGAAGAAAATTATAATATTAAAAAAAATAAAATTATTAAGCATCAACTTAAAGAGGTTCTAGTGCTGTGTAAGTCGAGCCAAGTTGTGGCCAACAATTGAATCATATTCTGCTTTTAAGCCTAGTTCAAGTGACTTAAAATTGACTCACAAATTTGATTGAGCCATAAGGAATTATGAATATATTTGCTTGATTTGTAATATTAGCATAAACAGCAATCCTCAACATTTCTGCACCCACACTCCCACAGTCCCATTCCCCTGAAACAAACATATTAAAACAACACACGAATTTAAAAATGAATAAAAACAAAAAAGAGAGTTACATAACATGATACCAACATCCAATGGCCTGTATACATTTGAAGGTTTAAGGTACAATTTTGGTTGTGCAATAGCACTTCCCATCGGAAACTGAAGAACTGTTATAATCAGACAAGACAATACTGACAAAGAATGTCCGTTCAGTCCCCTAAATGCACGTCATGATATTGTAAGTGTTGAGGCAACCTGAGTCAGCATAAACTATATGGAAAACCAATCTAGAAGGTCATTTACAACCATTCCAGCCTGCCCTGGTACTCCACAAGATGTTGAATTCTACCATTAGGTAAGAGAGCCAGATTCCTCACTTTCGCAGGTTTGGTGCTGTACTTCACTTCAAATCTTGGTGTTGGTCTCTCGTGCTCTTCCATGTTTGTTGATGTATCTGGTGGGACCTCATCAAGGAACTCATCCGCAACATCTCCATCCTCGTCTATTCTAAGGTGCCTTGCATACCATCTCAGGCCCTGAACAACCAAGAAAATGATAAATAAGGAAAGATATGCCAAAATTAAGTCACCAAAAGTAAGCATGATATGCATGCCAAACACAGATAAAGGAAAAACTGATATTAGAACGGTTGCTTCTAGTTTATATATGATTAGAGTAACTAGATATAAACTTTAGTTGTCATTGAAACAGTGAGAATATAATTTTTTTTTTTTTTTTTGGTAACACATCTAGTTGATAAGCAATGAGAGGATCGGTGAAAAACAGAATCAGCACATCTTCATGTTAAAATTAAAGCGATAATCAGGAGAAAGGATCAGTCAAAACCAGAATTATCACATCATGATGTTAAAAGCAAGGAGACAATCAGGAGAAATACGGTGAAGATCGATGTGATGTATGGTAACATGTGTAAACAAGTTGAGCTGCCTATCAATTGAAGCTTAGATAGTCGTTTGCACTTGCGAGCTTGTTAAGAAAATTTTGCAGGCTTTGGAGTTGTTAGTACTAACATCAAAATAATATATAAACTGAAGTCAGAATATTCAAACGATATCTCATAAGAAGTTCAGTTATTCAAACTTAAGCACTAAACAGTAAATTTATTCGCTTAAATTATAAAATGTTCTGAAAATTAAGTTCAGTGCATGTACCGTGCCCCTATCTACATTATGCAGACTAGTTTAACAACTTGCATATTAACTCTACACTCTTTAGCACCACAAATATACTCCATCATTGCACTAAACCTGCTTTTTTCCACACAGTAGCATGAAGGTCTGATATTGATCATAAAAATAAATAAAAAAAAAAAAAAAAAAACACCATATAGCTGAGTACTAAGTTGACTGAGATATTGATAGAAGTAGGAGACCTGCTGATTTAAAAGGCGTGCCTAGGCGCTAGGTGCCGCAATCCAAGCCTACTGTGCCTCACCCACTTTGGTGAGGCGCCCACCTCACGTGCCTTATTGTGTGGTACAGGCGCTGAAAAAGCATGCCTCACCCAAGCTGCAATATTCTTTTTATTTATTTATTTAGGTTTCTTCCTTCCCCCACACACCTGATGCCCTCACACACATACTGCCCCCCCCCCCCCACCACACGACCGGCGACCGCCCCCATACAAATCCAATGATAATTCACATTTTGACATAAACTATAATGATGATGATTAGTGCCGCAGTGTATTATGATGATGCCTAGTGCTTAGTAGTATAGCAGTGGGACATATGTAAATAGATACTGACATTATAGACCAGTGATGTCAAAGGCGTAAGGCGGCCCGAGGCGCCAAACCTGTTTTACTGCCTAGGCGTGAGGCGAGGCGCCCAAACTAAAAAAAACATGTATATACATATAAAAACATTTCACCATAATAAAACATACTCCCTCCTATTCAAAATAAGTGACATTTTAGTAGTTTTAATTTTTTGCACAATAAGTGACGTTTTACAACTTTCAAGGTGAGAATTAATGTTATTTTCCTAATTTACCCTTCATTTTTCTTGTAAATGTACATATAATGTGCCTTTTTACCACTAATCATTAATGTTTCTTCTCCATTAATTAAGGGTAGAATAGGTACTTGATTAATTTCTTAATTTATGTGAGAATTTCTAAAACGACACTTATTTTGAATAGGAGAGAGTAATAGATTCACTAAAACATGATCAAATATACAAGTCCAAAACATATAGATGTCCAAATTCCATATATAATAGTTATAACTACTTCATCCAAAAGCCCATATAAATCACACAGGTCAAATAAAGTTTCCATCCAAGCTTGACAATTGTCAGATGGAGTCAAACCCCTTTAAAAGAAAAATCAGAAATAAATGATTGACTATTATCACTTAGGTAATCGAAAGCACATGTACTAATATATTGAAAGGATGCATATTCCCCAGCAATTATCTAACATGTTGTGCAAACAAACTTGTATTGACATACATGGATGCAAGGCTTGAGAGGATCTGTAGTTATTAAAAGGGGCACAAGTGTTTGCATTTTCAAAGTGAAGCGCAAAAATATTATAAGAAATTCATATTATAGACTTAATAAGACTTGCAACATAAAAAATGCATAGAATTTTATATTCTGGAGATCAATGTTTTTAATATAAGATAAAATACATATAAAAAAAGACAACATTAATTTTCTCAGCATATTTCTATATCCATACCATAATATGATAACTAGATGGGAACATGTTCAAGAGACATAGAACCATAACTACAGATTCATAAGCATGTTCCCTTTGATAACTACTCATCATCATTATACTCAACATGGTAGTCAATTAGTCCTCCTCATCCTTCAGCTGAAATTCATCAATTTCCTCATAGTTGTATGAAGGTTTGCTTCTCATTGTTATTCTTTTGTTTTTGTTCAACTCATAAGGCTAATATTTAAGCAGGCCAAACTTATAATATAAGCTCAATTTACATTGTTCAGTAGAAATAAAAAAAAAAATAAAAAAAAAAAAATCCTAGGATAAGTTTCACTAAGCTGCGCCTGATCTGCGTCTTGCACCTTTTCAAGAAAGCACGCAGCAAAGGCTAGGCACGTACTTGACGTAGCGTGCATCCAAGGGACCAAGGCTTGTTTACCGCACGTTGTGCGCCTTATGCGCACTTGAAACATCTAGTTCATTTATGTTAGTTAAGGAAAAACACATGAAATTCCACAGTTTCCCATTGAAAGAACAGACGAGAGAGTCACGGAGGGACTGATATGAACTTTTCATCTCCCATAATACAGTGACATTTGGAAACAGATATCAGAAGACCAAGTGTGTCAATCTATTCCTATCAGCACTCCTGGTTCTTCATCCAGCAGCCAGGAGGACTTCTCCCTTGGGCCAGCTCTTACTCTGCAAAAGGCTCTAAAAGCCCCTGGACAAATAGCCTTATCCACAGCAATTCAAATTCAATGTGGCTTTATTCTTGCAATTTGGAGCACTTTCTTTCTCCAAGAAAGCTCTCATTCTTCTCCAGATACCTTAGTAGTCCTTGCATGATACCCTAGTTAAACAATGAAAGCAACTAAAGCATAACTAGAGTCACGTCCTTAATGTTTGCACCACAACTCAAATATCATTGTGATTCAAACAGACCTCTGGGAAAACAGAAATCAGAAGAATGACATTAAGCTGAAGCATTACCTCAAACTTAATCCCCACATTAATACACCTAGTGGGATTACACATAACAAAGAAAATGATACCATCTAAAATAGAAATTCACTGCAAAGTCAAAAAAATTCCATAAAATCCTTTCTTTGCATTTTTTAAGCATCGCATTTTGCACTTTTGAAACTGCAGCTCATAATAACAAATATAGACAATGTTTAGTGAAGTCCACTAAATTGTACCACATCTTACCTCTCATCCACCTAATTGTTATGCTATGACACATTCTCTTAAGGAATCACCTTACAAGTCACCTTGTAAATATGTTAAGTTCATCACTTATCAGATATGGAAAAACTAAATTTATGCTCGGCATTCAAATGAGCCCTATCAACTAGCGAAAAATAAAACTAAAAACTAAGAATCACTCAGAAACCAACTAAATGAAAGCATCGTTTGAAACTTTCAACTAACATAACCCTACAGAATTGCAGCATTATTCATTCTTACAAAGTATACCTGAAGTCCGCCATCTCCAGCGGGGCAGAAAACGAGAAGAGGAGGTGGGGCCCGCTCCACGGGGACCTGAACGGGAACACTGAACCCTCTACGCGGGAGATGCTGAGCTGAAGCAGTTGCCGCCGCTGCCGCTCCAGCTGAGAAGGGCGAGGGTGGCGGAATGGCGGTGTCAGCAGCGTCATCATCGCGGTGCTGCTGGTCTTCATCTCTCGCAAACCCTAGCAAACCCGCGAGTCTCTTAAATAAGCCCATAATCAGCACT
Organism: Caryopteris x clandonensis; assembly: GCA_028749325.2. Taxonomy (NCBI): domain Eukaryota; kingdom Viridiplantae; phylum Streptophyta; class Magnoliopsida; order Lamiales; family Lamiaceae; genus Caryopteris; species Caryopteris x clandonensis. Next base: position 1,208,828 of record JAPYKT020000049.1, read on the forward strand.
CAAATACATATATACAACCCGAAAATTCGCAATAGAACTGAATTAGGGTTCAGATTCGGAAATCCAGCGGGTGGAGAACTGAGAATTTGGGAAATTTGAGAAACGTTGATGACAATGCTAACAACCGCGATGGAGGAGAGTGCGAATATGCGTTAAAAATTAGGTATATTTATTATTATTTTTGTAAAGAAGAAGAAATCACTCTTTTAAACATCCTCATAATAGCTTCAATAAATAAATTAATATTTAATTGAATGAAAATAAAATATTGTAAACCTGTCAATATTTTTAAATATTTCATTAAGTCAGAATTACAAAATATTTACGCTACTTATTAGTACAAAAATATGTAACTAAGCATAATTTCATTCCATTCATAAAATAATAAATTAATATTTAATTAGATGATATTTACAATTTGTTGGACATCTAAATAGGAACCTCAAATAGAAGATATATAAATTCGTACTTAAATCAATTTTATTTAGCCAATAGGACCCTCAAATTTAAATTTATTGACAATCACATAGAAAGTTGATAAAAAGTTAGATCAGTTAATAAAATTGACAAAAAAGAAAAAAATGGAAATAATTTTTACTTTTATCTCAGTTCTATCTCTACACTTGTATTTGACCCCAATGATTTGTTTATGTAGGAGGCTAAAAGTTTAAAATAAATATAAACAGTGCCCAAAAGAATAAAAAATTAAGAAGGTGCAGGGGCAAATATACATTTTTCCTTATACCATTACCTTCAGTTCTGACTTATCAAGCTTGTTGCTGGAATTTTAATTAACAATGTTGTAAGAAAGTGTACGCCAAGTCGGGACAATAAACTTAAAGCTCAAATAACAAAACATCATCATCATAGCTCAAATAACAAAAAAGAAAGACTTAACCCATTTGCACTGTGGTATAGTTAGTTTAGTGATATTGTCTCACTGTTATATGGTGAAGGTAAGAACTTTGAACTCTTTTCTTCTGATTTTTACACAAAAAAAAAAAAAACAAAAAACAAAAACAAAAAGAAGAAGAAGAAAAAAAAAAAGGAAAAGAAAACCAATCTATATTCATTTTATATTTTCGATGTAAAGACAATTCTCTATTAAAACATTCTCGCTCTAATTTGGTTTGAATCGATCAACCAAACTTTTTATTATAAATCAAGAGTAATGTTATTGGAAATAACGCTTTTGATGATAAATTCTTTCACCATAAAATTCTTCTCAACGCTAAGGTTGGATATATTCTTCGCAATGATAATGTCTTCTCCCTTTATTAGGTTATTAGGAGTTTGTTCATATACTTATTTTCTTATTATTTTAAACATTTCATATTGTAAAAGTGAGCATATAATTAAAGGATAAGTTTATTTTTACCTTATAAATTATTAAATTCGATCATTCTTAATTGAATAAATGTCAATATGTGCGACCAAAACTGACCAAACAAACTTTTAATTTTTTAATTAAAACTGACCAAAAACCTTTTGAAACGTTTCATCTATACTTACACAACACGATAAGGAGTGACGTGGTGCAATAACCGAGCTGATATTATTAAACATATAAAATTCAATACCAAATGATTATGAATGATAATTTCTTATTTTCAGTACAAATCATTTTTATGTTAAATCAAAGATTTGATTTGATTGGTTTGGATTGATTTACCTAATTAATTTATCCTTGAAAACAATCCGCCAAAATAATTATAACAACTCCAATATTTAATAGTATGCACTGTTGGCTGTCGAGACCAACAAATAATAAAACACTTGTTCTTAAAGATTTGTGATAGTGATGAACAAGGATCGTATCCACAGAGATTGGTAGTTTTTTTTATTCTTTTGTTGTAAATAAAATCAGGGGGGTTTGAGGTTTGGTGAATAGCAATATTCAATTGAGCAAGAACAATATGTAATGTGAGTGAAATTCAGTTTAAACAAATTCAACCAAGGGTTAACTTCAGAATATGTTCGTAGAATCGATCATGGATGCAAATATGGTTCTTTCATTCAATCATTAAATTGGTTATAGTTGCTGGTACGACCAAAACAACCTATCTCTCCTTAGTTGTTCGATAATCAGGGTACGACCTCTAATTATTTCCCTTATCAATAAACAATTCTAGATACGATCATAGAATTTAATTTACCAATAGCATTAGGTTGAGAGAGACCACCAATTCTAGCCAACAAACACACATGTAGGTTTATTTAAGGTAGATCATATATCTCCATAACAGATTGGTTCAAATAATCATGTTATTGTACCACTTATATTAGAATGGTTAAACAATTACGGGTTTAACAATATAGTTGGCAACATATTGTTTCAACAGTCAAAAGATTGGCCACTCATTCAATCATCAAAACAATAAGATTTATCGCACACGGAAGATATATGAATAACGAAAATGGAAGAACAAATAAAAACTAATTAGATCTCACAATTCGGATGAACATAGTCTTCTGTAATTCCTTTGGATGAAAAGATGAAGCTTAACCTTGCATGGAGAATTGCAGCAAAAATAAAAATTAAAAGAGTGTATCAAATTCTAGGTCCTCTCTTCTCTCCATAACTCCCCTATATATATAACCTCTCCTACCACCCACTAATTCTAATAATAATTATCATCATAAATCAGACGTAACTGCCATCACTTAGTGGGGAATTAAGAGTGGGCAGTTATGTTCATTTCCGTTAGTGGGCGTTTCGAGCTAAGGCGTGCCCACGCCTTATGGAAAAACTTTGGCTGGCACCAGCACATCTTCAAATCCGACGGTAAGGCGTGCCCACCACGCTTTACGTAAAAACTTTGGCTGGTCTATTCATATCTTCAAATCCACCATTTCATATCCAAAATGTATCAATCCATCCAATTGCCCTACAAAACACAATCTTTAATCAAAACTCAAGAACTAAGCATGATTATAAACCAAAATAAGGAAATAAGATAAAGAAATATAGATAAAATATATCCTATCAAATTCCCCCACACCTAAACAATGCTTGTCCTCAAGCATATATCTAAGCTCATGTTCATGACCCCATGTAATCAAACATCCACTTCCATATTTGCTCATCCACATTAAGAGTTTTTTTTTTCCAGTAAAATCACTCTTAGCAACACATTGTTAATCACACCAACAATTGAATTGAATCCAAAATGCATAAGATCATACACCCTCACAAATGGTTCACTCATGTCACTCAAAAGTGTATAAGCTATAAACATATATAAGTGAACTCTCGTGTCAATGCAAAGAAGACTTTTACCATAGGCTTGCAAATATATCATATCTCTATTACCAATGAATGAAATTGAATGTAAGGATCATGGGAGGGTGTGCAATTGAGAATATGTAGCCGACTGAGGTAAGGTATGACAAAAGGGATATATTGGTTAATAGAGTCAAATCTTCACAGTTAGCTCAATCAATTAATAACTCAAGATTGCCTCGAATACTTATTTCATGAATATATACAAAAGCTTGTATTCCTCACCTTTTTTTATATTATTATTATTATTCTTATTTATTTATTTTTTTATGGAAGAGGAGGAATACAACACACAAGCTTTACAAAAGTTCAAATTTAGGCAATCTATTCCAACGACATGAATAAGAGCTAAGTGGGACAAGTTTATGTGATCTTCGACTCAAAATTCAATAGATTATATCAACGAGCATGGCTTGTAGATTGGCAAAAATTTTCAATGAAAAGGCCAAGGCACAAAGATGGCTCACTAAGGGTAAAAGATACAGGGTAGACTTGAAGCAAATGATTAATCATGTTAAAGAAAGTGGCTTAAACCTAATTACCCATATTTCGATTCAGAACATCCAATTCATCAATGGTTTAACAGAGATACAAATAACAATGCAAGTTCTAGAAAAATCAACTATACATGACAATCACACCAAGAAAGAAATGGAGCATACTATAGGAATGCTCATCAGCCCAAAAGCTCACAACATAAGGTTGTGTGTGTGTAAAATCCATGCATTTTTGTTTCCAATCAATCACCAATAATGATTAAACAAAGTGTACCAAAAGTGATTTTTTTAGAACACATCAGAACATGGATAGCAATAGAAGAATCGGAACTCAGATAACAAGAATCACAAAAATGAACTAGATATTAGAATAGGCCAGAACCAAAATAGCAAGTCAACAAATATAACATTCAATTCCCCTCCCTCACACCTAGACTAACATTGTCCTCAATGTAAAGTAAGTATAAAGGCGAAGTGAAGGACTTCCCTGGATAGTCTAGGACGTGTAAACTTCATATCTTCTATTGTGGAGGGAGGAACGGCGGATCAAAGCCATGGTGCTTGAAGTAAGCCATTTGATTCAAATCCATTCTAGCCAATTGTGCCTGCAAAAGCTCAAACTGTGTGTGGCAATAATCCTGAAAAGAAGGGTTAAGTGTGGTAGTCTCCTCATCCTTAGGGAGATCACATGAAGTACGTGATCTCAGATGAGAGACCCTTCGTTGCTTCGGCATTTCAGTAGGTCCAGGTGCACGAAACCGATACAAACCACCTACTGTTTCCACTAACAACATATTCTCCAAACAAGTTAAGTCTAAAGGAAACATTTCACATGCAACATGGAGATCATTGTTATCAGGATCAATCAATTGCAAGTTCACAGCCAATTGAGTTATCAAAGAGCCCAAAATCAAATTCCTTTTGTTAGATAAGACATAAACAAATTGTGAAGCAAGCCAAAACCCAATGTTCACTTTAAATTTGTTCTCCATGCAAAATAGAAAATAAAGCTCAGCCTTATTCAACAATACAGAATTATCCTTACGTCCCGAAAAGGAAAATGCAAGAAATATATGGATGTATCTAAGTGCAGGCTTGTGAAGATATGTATCGGTAGATTTCTTTGGATCATAAGAAACAGGATTATTAGACATGGACTCATAAGCACTAATTGGACCAAATTGTGTAGCATAATCACAGGCATTCTCAAGATATTCATCAGTTTTTGCATACTCTTCTGTTACAAAACCAAATGCAATATTGAATTGAGTAAGTGAAAACTTGAACTCTTTCCCCATTAACCTAAAGATAATCACCTTCAGATCATTCAAACTTAAATCAGCAGACTTTTTAAATTCGAAAGTAGTGTAAAATTCTCGAACAAGCTCAATATAAGCAGGATAATTAATCAAAAAATAAGATTGCCATTCTATATTTTCAATTAACTGCATCACTTCATCTTTTATATGCAAGAGCTCCATAGTAGGGAAGTCGAGACACTTACAAGGGATGATATTTCATTTGCAGACGTCCTGATATCGTTCTTTATCTTTTTTCTTTGTGAATGTTAGTCTGCCGTTCAAATCTGACTCCGAAGGTGGAAGAATGTGCAACTTCTTCCCTACTCGTGCTCTTTTCCGAATGGGGTTGTATCCGAATCAGCGTCGGACGAATCAGAGTTTGGGATTGGACTTGGAGAACCGCTAGCTACAGCTTGCCCTTCTGGGCTCGGGATGCTCGACTCATCACAGTCAATTGTTGATGGAATTGTGGCTATGGACGACGGCTATGGTGTCGCGGCTGGGCTGCGGCGAAGGAGGGGAGGGGCAAAGGCGGGCTGCGGTGCGACTGGGCTCGAATGGGAAGAATAGGACGACGGCTGCGGCTGGGCTGAATGCGAACGACGGCGTGGCTGGGCGAACGCAAACGATGGCATGGCTGAGCGAACGCAAATGACGGCGTGGCTGGGCGAATGCGGCTGCGGCGAAGGAAGACTGCGGTGCGACTGGGCTCGAATGGGAAGAACAGGACGGCGGCTACAGCGAAGGATGAGCAGTACGAATGTGGGCTGCTATGAACGGCTCTCTCTCCTTGTAAAAGAAAACAAGATACTAGGGTTTTCAATATAAAATAAAGAAATAAATAAAATAAAATAAAATAATAATAAAAAAAGGAAAAAGAAAAAAAATGGGAGCCAAGGATGTCTCCAGTGGTTGATGGCAAATAAGGCGTGCCCACACCTTAGCCAAAATCATCAACTAAGGAAGAATCCAAGGATTGTGGATCAGCAAAACTATTTCAATAAGGCGTGGGCACGCCTTATGTAATTTCTGGTATGCTCGAAAATTGAGTATCTCAATTTAGAGCGTGCCCACGCTTTACGTAAAATTTTTCGCTACATAAATGAACGAACTAAAACTCCCTTTTTTTTATAAGCTACACTAGAAAACATAAAATTTGGGCTGCCTCCCAAATGCGCCTTGCTTTACAGTCTTTGGCTAGACATCACTATTCATCATCCGTGATAAATCGGAATTTCCAAGTCAATATCATCAACGTTTTGAACTAAATAATTTTCATGAAAGATTTTCAAACGATGACCATTGACCGTGAAAATTCGATTAGCATCTGGATTCTATATCTCAACTGCGCCATAAGGAAATATGTTAGTTACAATAAAAGGCCCAATCCATTTGGAACGCAATTTACCAGGAAATAATTTCAATTTAGAATGAAAAAGTAAGACTTTTTGACCAACAAAAAATTCTTTCCTGGAAATCATACGATCATGGAATGCTTTCGGTTTTTCTTTGTAAATCCTTGAGCTCTCGTAAGGTTCATGACGAATTTCCTCTAGCTCTTGCAACTGTAATTTTCTCTCTTTACCCGCTTCATCCATTTTCATATTGCATTGTTTGATAGCCAATATGCTCGATGTTCCAGCTCTACCGGCAAGTGACAGGGTTTACCATATACCAAACGGTAAGGAGACATACCAATAGGAGTCTTATATGCTGTTCGGTAAGCCCAAAGTGCATCATCAAGTCGTATACTCCAATCTTTTCAGTTTGGATTAACAGTCTTCTCAAGTATAGACTTGACTTCTCTATTGGATATTTCAGCCTGCCCACTCATTTACGGATGATATGCAGTTGAAACTCGATGGGTAACATTATACTTTTTCAATAAGGCTTCAAACACTTTGTTGCAGAAATAAGTGCCACGATCACTTACTATTGCCCTTGGAGTCTTGTACCTAGCAAAAATATGGGATTTGACAAAATCTACAACAACCTTAGCATCGTTAGTACGAGTAGCCTTAGCTTCTACCCATTTCGACACATAATCCACAACAAGAAGAATGTAAACATTACCGAAAGAAGAAGGAAAAGGACCCATAAAGTCAATCCCCCAGACATCAAATATTTCACAAATAAGAATGGGGTTAAGTGGCATTTGATCTATATGTCCTAAGCTTCCAGTTATTTTGGCATTGATCACAAGTCTGCATATGCATATCGTGTCAATTACGTTTACAATCAAGGTTACGAGCTTTAGCACACAATTCATTTACGCATTTACCGTTCAAGTCAATATTTCTTAAGGTGGGGTTTTTATTCCAATATTGTGGAGTTTAAATGCTTAGAATGCTTTTGTTTTATATATTTGCTATGTGAAACCATGTAATCTGTTAGTCGATCCAACTATGTGATCCATTATCGATCCAACCATGTGATTTGTTAGTCAATCCAACTATATGATTTGTTAGTTGATCCAACAATATTACTTTGTTATGAATAATATGCACATTTTTCTTGTATATTCTACTTACTTTCTCTCTATTTAAACTTTGACAATTTAACCCCATGAGCTGGACGTAGTTCACTCTAATGATTTTAGCATTCTAGGTTGAACGAGCTATGTGCAGAGGTGGACAAGTTTGCATATGATGAATGAAAAGATAATTCAAATACTTCTTATGGAATATTATTAATCCTTTTAAAGTTTTTATGAATTTAATTTTGAATGATTGAAGTCTATGCATATGTGACTTGCTTCCACTTATTTATGAAAACCTTATTCTGGTACGATTTTAGTAATTAATTGGTTCTTATTAAAGTTATTCAATTATTATGTCTTTAGGAAACCTTTTCATGGTCAAAATTGTAGTTTGATTTTATTACCTAGAAATTAAAATTTAGAATAAGTTTTAAGATGCTTTAACTTATTTTAAAGTTTTAATAATGAATTTTCTCAAGAATAATGATTTTATATTTACGTGTATTTAAAATATATTTATTATATATTTTGATTATGTTGAAATATTAATTTATATTGATCTTGCTTCTGCATAAAACTTTTTGAGTTATTATTAATGTCAAATTGATGACGTATTACTACCTCATATTTATTTGTGACCATTAAGTGTTTTTAAAGAAAAAAAAAGAATTTTCTAACGGCCCTAAATTTTAAATTACTTTTAGGTATGTTCAATTTTGCAGAAAATATGATTCTTTTCTTTAATTATGTAACAAAAAAAGAGGTAACAAATTAAAATAGGAAATTCAAGTTGTTATAGATAACATAAAGTATACCAAAAAAAGTAATAAAATAAAATAAATTTTTTTCTTGTTCTTACATGATCTTTTTAATAAAAATATCAGTAGAATAAGAAAGAAATTGTTCCCATTTATCTTCAATTTGATTGATCTAATTCAATGTGAGGACACATTCAAGCGTCTCCCATTGTTTATCCGATTTTAGTAGATATAGCAGGGCTTTTTGCTCGTCATTTTTGGGCTGAGCACTCGACTATATATATAAAATTTTAGGTACAATCTACATTTGGTTTTTTTGTGCATGATGTAACCCAAGTTTTAATTAGAAAATACAACAAACGAGGTAGTTCACCTACGCACCGTGAGTATAGTCTACCATTTATATGGAGTTGTCAGATGGATAGGAGCCCAGTTTAGGTACATAATTAATGGAGTCGTAATGTAACAATTACTAATCTTTTTAATAATACTCAAAGTGAACCCCTATTTATGTGGGATCGTCACATAGACGGTCGGCTATGCCCACGGTGGTACTACCAACTATTTTACACAATATATAGAAGAGTGAACAAATCAATATTTTTTTATACCTATCTTTTTGGGGTTGAAACCAATATCTCACTGCCTTTTGTCTGTAAAGAGAGGGAGAGAACATGTTTTTATTTATTTATTTATTTTTTGGCTTGAAAAACAATGATCTAATTTAGTTCATGGATTGAAGTTCATTTTATACGTACTAGGTTTTGGTCATATTTAAGAATATGGTAGTCACTTTAATCAAACAGAAGGCACATAGTTCATTTTTTGGTATTATTGACAATTCGCTTAATTTATATGTTATAGGTTGCTTTTAAGTCATTGATAGAAGTGGAACAATCTTCCTACACAATATTCAAAAGGTTAACTGGAGTGTCTTGGTTAACTCTAAATTAACACGAAAAGCTTATTCATGCTAAGGTATAAGTGGTGATATTGAATTTATGCAACTGTAACAAGAGATGGGAAAATTGTAAAATTACCAATTTCATCTTGTATTTTTTTTAAGGCTCAATTTTAATTTTGTTTTTTTTACAAAAATAAATAATTTTGCCAGACCTCAAATAAATTGGAGTTTAATAATATTCCACCCATGGAATATCACATATTTAGCGTACTCATCATTCACTCTCCACGGTCCTTTCACCATCATCTTCACTGCCTCCATGAACGCAGTTTCTCCAGATCATCGCATTTTGCAGTTGCATAAGCCACCAACATTAAGTTTCCATAGTACGACGTTATCAATGGTGGATTCAGCCTCAATTGTAGGTCGAGGACGTTAAGGACAGTTGAAACTTGTTCCTTATCATATTCGTCATCTTTGGACAGGGCTTTGCATCACCTGATCAACGCCACTAGCACTCTAAGGCTGTTAATTCTTGCATTTGCTTTGGTTGCTGCCGTCTCCTTCAGAAGTTTGTGTCACTTGAGCTTAACTGGAAGACTTTGAACTCCAACTCTTCTTTCTTGCAGTCAAACACGGGAGGGCCTACAAGACTGCCGAGGTCTGGTTTGAACAAGGGCTTTGTTTCTCACAATGGAAATGTTATTTTTGAAATAGTCTTGCATAATAGAATAATTACAATCATACCACATCATTATTCCTCCAATTTGGGCTCATATGGCGTGATATTTCACGCTGGCGCTATAACGTAATCGAGCTAGCCGATATACTATAAAGCCTCAATTATTTGAGTTCATGAGAGAGGCACATGCTTTTTCCGACAACATTATAAAATTTCATAAAAAATAAGACTGAAATTGAACATTAAAAAAATAGAGGATGAAATTGGTAAAGTAAAAAAATACAGGACTAATTTTGGGCTGTCCAAAAGATATACGACTAATTTTGCACTTTTCCTAACAAGAGATATTGCACCACTTGCAACAGAAAATTTGAATTGTACTCTCTTTATTCACTTGCGTACAAGTAAATTATGAGATAAGTCCAAATATAAGAAGTTAATAGCATATGTTATAACTTTTACATTTATTTCGAATGTAATGTGCTAATAACCTAATCCGGAAACCCATATACTATTTATTGAGACGGCCAACCTTCTAAAAACCTGATACACAAAACAAGTGATACAAATATGCCAAAATTCCAATTTTTCTTACAAAGAATAAGTGATGAATAAGGGAGACTTGTACACGTTGTTATTAAAGATTACTTTGATAAATATATAGTTCCATGCAATCCTTCAATGAAAAACATTTACTCAAATTTATACGATCGAAGTTGAAAGATCTCGTAAACAACATATATAATTTTGAAAAAACATAATAAATTAGAATCCACCTATTTTATTTTAAAAAACTTATGTGCTTATCTAACCAAAGTCATATCTAAACATTTTTGTATGAATGTTTAATCATTTGTTTTTGTTTTGATAAATATGTTATCGAGTTATAATGGAGAAGGAAATTTGAATATGAATCATCTATTACAAACATCTTTCACACTTTCGAGATCTTATCATATTTAAGAATAAAATCCAATATGTTATAAGCTCCAAAAAGTAAAAAGAACACACTCACATACTACTTTCAAGATCTTGTATTTGGTTGACCAAACTCCTGTAACAAGTTGTTAATTTAAAAAATGTGCCTGACGTTGTTACCGAAAGAAATCAATAGTTATTTCATGACTTTGTTTTAATATTTTGAGAACTAATTTAGTCCATATAATATAATGATATAAATATTCATTAATATTGAATCAATTCATTATAATACAGATATTATTTTGATAAAGTCCAAAGATATGTTGATAGATATTTTTCAAGAATGGTCAAGACGTAATATGCACGTAGATAGCAAAAACATTTTCTCAAAGGTTAGTAATAAACTTATTTTTCTTATTTATAATTCTTTTATTGACATTCCTAAACTTTGTAGTAAATTAATGATAATATAAATAAATTGTATAAAATATAGTATATAGTATACACACAAAAATCTAAACGAAACATTATTTTCTTTATTATTCATTCGACTGTCATACACTTTTAGTAATATCTTAAAATTTCAATTTACCAACCATATATATTAGTGTATACACAAAAAATTTAAATGAATTTTTATTTTTAGTAAACTCATTTGATGCCATTGTAAAGATTTAAAAATAGAAAAACTCATAATACATATTTTCTATCTCTTTCAATAACAATTAAGATTATAGTAATACTAGTATATAATCTAATATTGGTTGCATAAAATAAAATAAAATAAATTATTTCTTTAGCCCATATAATTTCATGGATTCCAAAGTAAAAACCCTTCGCATTCTCTCTGTCTAACTCACTCTCACTTTCTCTCTCTCTCACTAACTCTCTCTCTCCCCACCTTGTTCGAAGGTACTTTCTCTCTCTACCTCGATCTGCATTAGGCTTTCACCGTAGCGATTTGTGTTACTTACATTAAAAATTAAGCTTTCCTTCATTTTTATTTGATTACTATGAAAAAGATTCTTAATTTTTTTTTTCTTAAAAAGGAAGAAGCTAAAACCTATATTTTATTACAATCTTCTCAAGCTCTGCATACTTTAACGAATGTATCTTAATTTTAATCTATAAATGAGGAATTCCAACATTTTATTTTACTTGTGGATTTTAATTTTTCTTTTAATTTATATTTACTAATTTATTTTTATTTTTAACGTGTTGAATAGATATTAAAATGGGCAGCAACAATGTGGGAATCGAGGGTTCCAGAAAAAACAGGCATGATTTGGCTAATTTAAGGCTGGAATAAGTATAGAAGAGCAACTAACTGATTCCGAGTAGAGGTGGCAGTTCAACATGAACAAATTCGTGGTTTGGCAGAAGAGAACGCACGCCAGTGTTGACGACGAAATTCCAACCAAATGCGAAGCTGATGACTCTTGTCTTCTTCCAAACCAGTTGCAGACCGGAGAAACCGTACAACCTATTTTTCCTGAATCCACGCTACTTTCGATAACCTTATTAGATTCTGAAAATTAATGTTGTTTAACTCAATTTCATACCAATTTTTGAGTTTTCAAAATGTGGGCTATCACCCCTTTGTTATGTTCTTTTTAAGGTAAAATTTTAATTTATGTTCATTAACTGTAACCATAATGTATATATGATTCATCTGATTTTTGTGGAATTAAATTTTTTTTCTGAAAATTATTTATGTAATAATCGAACTAACTACATGGCAGGTAAAAAAAATCAAATATAACAGATATAAATCGATATTATCCGTTGATTTAATTAATCCTATCTTCATAACAACTTTCTCTCTTTGTGATGTCTCATTTCTAGGGTTTCAATCCCTTCTTTCCTACCGTAATTGATTTCTAGAATGTAACATGATAACATCTCATGTTTTAATTAATCAAAACTTCATAATAACTTGTTTTCTTTGGGATATCTCATGTCTAGGGATTCAATCCCTTCCCTCCTATCATACTTGTTCCCCCAATTTAGAAACGATTTTATGCTTTTGTTTCTATATAATTGATCTTTTTAACATTGATATAAAGTGAGGGATGAATGTTGAAAATGTAGGATACTACAAGAAAACGGATCTATAGTGACACTCATTATAAAAGTGTCATTAGAAAATAATACCTAATGACGCTTTTTAAAAAGTGTATCTTCTTTATGAAATATAGCTACACTTAAAAATTAATGTTATTATATCTGTCAATTTAGTGATGCTTTTACAAAAATGTCTCTAATTTTATAAAATTGACGACTCTTTGCATTTTTGCGTCACAATTAATTTGAGACTTCGTATTTAGTGAAATAAAATTAATTACACATTATATTTGCGTAACGATATTAATAATGGTTTATATTACGTGTCACTACATCAATAACACTAAATATCCTTTGTCATGAGGACGATGACACTTTATATTTTGCGTTATAGAATTAATGACACTTCATATTTTGTGATAAAATACATAACACTTTACATTATGTGTCATGTGGCCGATGACACTTGATATGTAGTGTTATAAAATCAATGACATTTTACGTAAGATTGATGTCACTTTATATTTTGTATCCTAAAATCGGCGATGCTTTATACCTTGCGTCATGAGGCCGATTAAATTATTATATTTTATAACATAAATTTTAATGATGCTTTAAATCTTTTGTGATGTCTTTGATGGCGTTTTTTTATTTTGTGACCAATAATTGACGCTTTCCATATGCATATCCACTAGTTGGCTACTAGGACAAAAGAGTTGAAAATTTGAGTTAAGCCTATTAAGACAATAGAGTTGCAAATCCACCCTTGCCTAATTTGGATTGGTCTCATTTGATGCTATAAATGTTTTCTTTCATTTTCTTAAGGGAAACTATAAACGTTTTAATAGTTTTTTTTTTTTTTTAGAAATTTTATAGTTCCAATTATTTAATTATTTTTATAACCAAATAAATAATAATTAATTTCAAATAAAATGGTTAAATTGAGGTTTAATGAAGTATCTATTTAATGAAGGAACACTAAAATATGAAGCAACATTCAGGAGGAGGAGGGAACTTAAAGAGTTTTATCATCAAAAGGCAAAGGACTTTAAACTACCAAAATTTTATGGGAAGCCACTCAATTGTCTTAAGTAAGTATTCTTTGCTTTCAATTTTATTGTTACTTTGTTAATAGTATAATGATTTACTTCCACTACAAGAAAAACAACATGCAATGATGCTAATTTAGTTATATAGTGATGCTCATTAGTGTCATGACATAACTTACCAACATTTGCAAAAATGTAGCGAGTTGCATTACTAAATTTGATGTCACAAATTTTTTTATGACACAAAAGCTATGTTTGGGTAAACTTGAGTTGGTGATACTTTTAAGAAATGCATTATTAACATTCAAATATGGTGACACTACTTTTTTGTCACCATCATAGAAGTTCACATATTTTTCAGCACTACCTTGCTGACGCTAATCGCTAATTGTGTTCTAAAATCGCCAATGCTTTCAAGGTCAAGAGTTACTAAAGTAGTGATGCAATTAAAAAATAAGTGTCTTTGAAATATCAACGCTTTTTAAAATTAATGTAATTATATTTACAACACAATTAGAATTAGTGTCATAAAGTTAATAACGACTCCTACAAAAAACGTCATTTGATTTGCGACTCATAAAATTAGCGTGTCTAATATAGCAACATTTTTGAAAAAACATTATGTACTTAAATTGGTAACCTTAACCACAATTAGTGTCATTAATATGGTTTAAACTCTATAATTAATGTTGTCAAAATAGTGACACTTTAAAAGTTTATGACCTTAAATAACTATGCTCAATAGATTTTACGTCACTAAATTAACAACAGTCTCTAAAACAAGTGTGCTAAAATCCATGCCACTCTTTAGAATTTGTGCCATTAAATTTGCAACATTTCTATAATAAAGTCCTTAAGTTAGCAACACATTTTTAATATTTTTTGTTTCTATATTTTTGACATTTTGTAGAATGATTTTCCCTAAATATAAATAACTACAAACAATAAAAATAACATTTACTCAAAAAAATATATGAAATATAATCCCAAATCCAATTACACATCATCATAATTGAAATATACACGCATAACCACTTTGTTAATCCCAAAAAAAAAAAAAAAAAAAACAATATGGAATTAAAATACTACCACGACAAATCAAATGCTTCCATTTTCTTCAATCAACGAAGCATCTTTCTTCACTCAGCCTCCAAGTTCCTGTCTAATAAATACAAATATTAACTTGATTAATTTCTTTATAAGGAATTGAATTTAATGAAATATAATATTGATCATAAAAAATATAGAATGTTTATATAACTTACATTCCATTCAACCTTTTAAAAGCTTCAAATTCTTTGAGCACTTTCAAATTCGGAAAACTTCGGCATATTCTGCATATCGTATTTTAATAAACAAAAAAGTAATTTACTTTGAATTGTAAATGTGTACATACTAACCTCTGACAAAATGGTGTTAAACTGAAGAAATTCTCGTTGAAGATTATGCATATCTGTTTGAATGAATTCACTATCTGATTTCATTTTTTCCAGCTTTCTCTCATTCTCCTCTTTCAATTGAGTTATATTTCCTTCATACTCAACTTTCAAGTCAATAAGTTTTGTTTCGTAATGTACGTTCATATCAGCAAGTTCTTTTTGTCTACTTTGAATTTCACTTTGCATAGTTTCCCTTGTGTGCATGTTTAGGCCATTTATTTGCGTAGTTGTTACACCCAAACCATATCCTTTTGCCCTTCTATATTGATCCTCTCCCACAAGTTCAGTGTATACTTCATCTTCAATAATAGTTTCATCAGTATTCTCAGATACAACACAACATTCTGCAACTAAATCGTTAGCCGTCTTTTGATAAACAAAATGAGATTGCTTGTTAATTAATTTCAATGTAAATAGCTCAAGAAGCTTCTAGTCTTTAAAAGTATAATAATAATCACAATGTGTAGATATGCATATGGAACCCTTTAAATCTCATTAATATTGAATAGAGTGTACCGCTATACTTTCTGCTATTGGATTGACAAATTTTCCATTTTTTGTTTTACATGTAATTCCATAGAACTCCAAACGTTCGGGCTCGTTTCCATAATATTTTTTTCTGCCACAAAGTTTCATGTTAAAATCAAGCAACAACCTAAAATACTTATGCATAATTTAAAATCATATTTGATAAATATAAAACAATAAATACTTAATCTTACATGTTCATCTTTCAATCGTGCAAAACTCTTTGAACCACAAGTATGCGGTGTTTCATTGAGTGCCCTTGCCGCCTTACCTCTATCAGAGAGTTCCTGTAAGTAACAAAAAATTATTATAAGTTTAGAAATGTAATAAATTTAGAGCTTTATAAAAATAATATTTGATTATTTATGTACCTTATCCTTTGGTGAATACCAATATTCTACCAATTTCTTCCACTGATTGGGTAGTACTCCTGGAACTGAGCTAATATTGCCAGCCATTGTCTTATCAAGTTTAAAATATTTACATTATAAATCAAACTTGTGACATTTTCACTTGGTGCCAAGTGAGTGTATCACCCATATTTTAGTAAGCGCATTACCAGGGAGCTCAAAGTATGTGTATTTCAAAATATTAAAAATAATATAGTTAATTACATAAAACATAGAATATACACTTGTTAAAGATTTTTATTGCTTACCTTAGTCAACTTCCACAAATATTGTTTCTGTTTGTGGGGAATTAGCCTCCAATCTGTAAATTCAACGGAGTGGAGCTCTTGTTTCCTATCAACATTTCCAATCCAACCGCCCGAAATTCCACCACCTTTCTTGATTGGTTGCCTAAAGTATTAAATTCCATAATAACTTGATTTCCTTGAGGCAAAGTCCAAACATCCTTAGCATGAGTTGGTCCTCATTTTTCCTCACATTTCCTTGCACATCTAATTATTAATAAATAGGTAAATATTATTATCAAGATAATTTTCTAGTATAATGTACATAATTAGAAGAATTAAAAGTATAACTACGGTATGTTATGAAGAATAAATTTATACCTCTTATTTTAGTGTCATGGTAAACTTCATCAATAAGCTCATCTTCTGGTTCTTTACTTGTTTCTTCGATTTTGTTCTCTAGACTATGAGATGGTTGGGTCTCATCATCATCACGTGGTTGAAGCTCTTCATCAAAGTTTTGTTGGTTAATTTCAACTTGTTGATGAATATTTGTTTCTTCATCTGTCATGACATCGCAAAGATGGCTTCCTAATGTCGCTATTATAATATACCTAATGATAAAAAGTGAGTATATCAATATATCAGAATTATATTTAATGATTTGATAAATCCCATTTGTTAGAGATTTTTTACCTAATGGATACATAAATGTATCTGCAACAACTAAGCATAAAATAAAATTAATAAATATGTATACTAGTTTCTTACATGAGACAGGAAGGCATGCATCTGTGAATGTTTTTGTATCATGATAGAGAGTGGGGTAGATAATGGCTTGAGAAATGGGGATACTAAACGTTGGTGAAAGAGAAAATGTTTTCCTGCTGAATAAGTTAAAATTGTGGTGAGCATCACTAACGCATAACCTCAAACTACATATTTTTACTTTACCTCACATTGCCACATCAGCACTACATCAAAATAAAATAACCTATACTCCTTTCTCCTCGGTGAATAACCTTTCCAGCAACTTATTTATTGTTCCCACCCCAATAGTCATCTTTTAATTTCTACTTTTAACTATTGAACTACGTTTTATATTTTATGTGTTCCTAGTACGATTTTTATAATTTGTATTTAATATTTTACTGTTAATTTATATATAATAGATGTATTTTTTTATATAGTGTATATTTCATACGTATTATTAAATTTTACATATAATGAATATAATTTATATATAAACTTCTTTCAATAATTTTAATGTTATTTTAAGAAATTATAATAAACATGCTTGCTTTTCAAGTTAAACGACTACTTAAATATCAATAAGCATAAACAAATTACACGATAATTCATAAATCTAAACTGGTTAAATGTTTCATAACCAATTGAGTGTTACATAGGTCACTTATCTTGGCTGTCATTTCTAAACAATTGGTTCTTTCATCCCCCTCATCTTGAATAATTATACTGTGCAAAATAATGCACATAAACATAATATCCCTCAAGTTATTCTTGTAAAAAAAATCATCATGGACTTCTGATCATTGCCTAATGAGCTTGGAGCACCCTAAATGAAAGAAGATGTATGAAAGTGTGAATGAAGTAATAGAGAGCATTAAAACTAATGAAAGAAAACTGTAAAGTATAACAAGTATTTCTAGATAAAATATATATTTTAAAAAAACAAGAGAAGATTGTAGCAAATTTATGATAAAAGAAACAACTTATTTGATTAGATAAAAAAATCTCAACAACAAAGTTTCAATGTGCCTAATATTTAAGAAAAAAAAAAAAGTAACAACAGTTATGTATTTTTCTCAAATGGCTGTTTGCCATTCTCAACTGTCAAGATAAATTATAAAAATATAAAGTTTTCAAGTAGATTGTAGAATTATGACAACCTCAAAAAAAAAAAAAAAAAAAAAAAAAAAAAAATTCAAGATCACCATTTCCAAAATAAAAATCGACATTGTAAAAATCAAGGTTCAATCCTAAATATAACATTGATATCAGGCACCCATAAAATAGAATTATAAATAATGTGATAAGCATAATTCTATAAAAGCTAATACATAAACGTTATAAATATTATTACCTTATTTTGTTCCTAGCTATCATCATGTTCTTCAACATCCACCCTTGCCCAACTGATTCGACCATCGATAGTGCTAGTTACATTCACATTTTGAGGCATGCATTATGTGTAAATGCATTCTGTGTAAGTACCATCCTCCTCATATTATGATCCCAAACCCATATCATACAAATCTCTTGGTTTTGTACAAATCACTTGGGACCAGTCATTGCATTTCGGATCATGCGCATGAGAGACTTGTGTCACTTGCAAATCAAATACAAACGGATCATCTTTAGGGGAGTTCCCTATATGTTTTAACTTGGACAAATTGACCAAAAGGAATCTATTGGAATCCCTTTTCAATCCTCTCGATTTATTGACATCAACCCAATCATATTTGAACAACACAACCTTAAAAATTCTATAGTAATCTAATTCAACTATGTCATTAAGCACACCATAATAAGGCTTTCCATCTACTTCCACAACTACTCTGCTATTTTGAGTCTTTCTTAATCTGTCACAATTTTGGGTATGGTTTCTAAATCCATTAATAATGAACCCACTAAATCTGGACAATTATTTTTCATCATAATAGGCACCTGATCTTGCACCAAATAATTACAATTATAGTTATGTAGGATACAAATGGATCTAATTAAATCAATGCTTACTTTAGCTACTGACTTGATTCAAAAGCCATTTTGGAAAATCTTCCACCAACCACTTTTGTTCTACCTTTAAACTAGCTTGATTTGGACGATAAACTCTTCTTTGAGTTGCCAAAAAATCACTAAATTACAATACATAATTAGTACTGATACAAGTAACAAGATAATTTAACAAATAATTTCTAAAGAAAACCATAAATGTATGTACCTATTATTGAGATATTTCTTCATAATGAAGCAACACATATTGATTGGCTTGTGCTAAAGTTATGCTATCAAGAACCACAGTTTCAACTTTTTCTAGTATTCGTCCACCACTTGAGAAAGGAAAACTCTCTTCTAATTCTAGATGATTGTAATTCTTTTGAGGCTGATTGAATGTTGTCTCCGTGTCTTGATGATAATACGAACAAAATGTTACACATTCTTTTGCCATAAAACCTTCTGCAATGGAACCCTTAGGTTGAGCTCTATTTCGCACAGGAGATTTTACCAACATCAAATCCCTTCAAAATGTATATGGCAAGGTTGTGTATTTGAATTCTTGATTGTAGTTCTAATATAATATTTAAGAAGTATATTTTATTACAATTTATTAAGGAATTACATAAAAACAATATAGTAATAAAATCAAACCTTTCAATAGGATACATCCATCTAAACTGTTGTTCCGCTAAATATATAATCAAGTGAACCATAATTGTAAAAAAAACCGGGGGGGGGGGGGGAAGGTCTTCTCTAGCAGACATAATGTTATTGCAAAATTTTCTTGTAATTGTTTTAGCTACTCAGGATCAAGGGTCTTAGAGCATAATGATTTAAAGAATGATGACAATTCGGTGATGACAGCAACCAAATTAGGAGGCATGGAAGCTCGTAGAGCAATTGGGAGTATATCTTGCATCAATATATGAGAATCGTGACTTTTAAGGTTAGAAAACTTGCGATCTTTAAGATTTACGCACCATGATATGTTAGATGCATATTCATCAGGAACCTTGAGATTTTTCAACACATTTAAGAACAAGTCCTTTTCTTTTGCACTCACAGTGTAGCATGCTTGAGGCAAATGAACCACATCATTGGGTCCATTTATAGGATGTAGATCGTGCCATATACCTTATTCCACCAAATCAAGTCATGCTTTGTAGTTATCTTTACTCGTACCTTCAACATTGAGTAAGGTATTAATGATGTTATCGCAAACATTTTTCTCTATATGCATCACATCCAAATTATGACGTAAAAGATTTAAATTCCCAATATGGTAGGTCAAAGAAAATACTTCTTTTCTTCCACAGGCAATGTGATACACTCTGTTGTATTTGTCCTGCTCCGACGAAATCATCATCCCCATCAAACTCCCCTACCCTTCCACTATTATTAGTTGATTGTTCATCAAACATCAATCCTGTAGAATCATGTATAGCATCCCTTGTTCTTTTAGTTGTTTTTTTTTTAGATTTTCTATTTGAATCTAACTCCATCCAATTGTTTTAGGACATCACTACCTGAAAACAAAGATGGAGCAGATCGTAACTATTCAGTGCCATAAAATTGGTCACATTGAAAGTGAAAAGGGATGATTAGTTGGTAACCATCTACCATGTCCCATATAGTAGAATTTCCCCCCATTGGATAACCATCCAGAATGAGTTTGATCCCCACAAGAAGGACATGTAACACAACCCTTAGTACTCCAATATGATAAATTAGCATAAGTAGGAAAATCGCATAAGTAAGAAAATCTTTAATGGTCCATAAAAGGCATGCTCGTAGTTTGAAGTTTTCCTATTTTGAAGAATCAAAGGCATCCACACCAACCCATAGTTGTTTTAGCTCCTCAATTAATTGTTGTAGGAAAACATCAATATCATTTCCTGGACCCTTCTTCCTTGGAGTAACCATTGACAATATCAATGAGGATTGTTTCATACAAATCCATGGCTCTAAATTATATGAAATCAATAAAACTGGCCCAGTGCTATATATAGTTCTCATTGTTCGATAGGGGTTAAACCCATCAGAAGTTGGTGCTAGCCTACACTATGAGAATCGGAAGCAATATTGGAAATCTATTATCAAACTCTTTCCAAGCTTTTCCATCTATTAGGTGCCTCAACTTTCCATCTTTTGTATGACCTTCTATATACCATCTCATTGATGATGCAATTTGTGAAGACAAAACAACCGTTTTAGTCTTGGCTTATCTCCATGTTCATTTATTGCAGTGTCATCACCTTCTTTGTTCACTATCCACCTTGAAGACTAGCAAACATTGCAAGTTTCATTATTCATGGTATCCTTCCAGTACAACATATAATCATTAGGACAAGAGTCAATTTTCTGATATCCAAGTCCCAACTCCCTAATAATCTTTCTAGCTTCATAATAAGAAGGTGACAAAGAAACACAAGGTGGAAAAACATCTATCAATAACTTCAGAAGCTTGCTGAAAGACTTTGTTGACCCACCAAAAAGACATTTAATATGGAATAACCGCAATATGAAAGAGACTTTTGAGAATTTTACACAACCAGGATAAAGTTCTTCATCACTTCCTTTCTCTATATTTTATTATCTACTTCTGTCATTATTTATGGAATCTCCACCAAAAGATAGTCCCTCATCAGCTAAATGTTTACTTTCATTTTTGAGTCCAATTTCTCATAAAGTCTTGTTACATCTTGTTCATAATGTTCAGTTGGTACCCTGAATGCATCTTGGAGAAGTTTGCTCATTTGATAGTCTCCATCAAGATTTTCTTCTACGTTTTGGGAAATTGGCTCATTAGTGTTTTATTAATCGTCAGATGAAGAAGAAATAGTTTCACCATGAAAACCCAAGAATTATAACCTTGTTGAAAACCATGCCATACCAAATGCTCATGAACAATCTTCGCATCAAATGAAAATCTATTAAAACACCTTCGACATGCACAGTGAATTGCTCCATTAATTGATGATTTTTCAATTGCACTTTTGATAAAATTGGCCAATTCAACAGTAAATGCTTTGCTAGACCTAGGCTCTTGCATCCAACTTTTGTCTATTACGGCAAAATTCGTGTATGGTATGCTTTAGTAGATGCAAGTTTGGTTAAGTCGGCAGCAACCACATTTCTGTTGGACCATTTGGTAGCTTTATGTAAAAAAAAAAAAAAAAATAACATAAGGAACATATGCAATGTACTATCAAAGAAAAATACCATTACAAAACAGTTTACAATAGATAAACTCTTGAATAGTTGTTAAATTATAATCTTATTTTACTTTATAATTTTACTAATTTGCAAATAAAATTTTGGTGACGTTAAACACAAATTGACAATTTTTATATTTCACTCTCAATGAAACGGACCAAAATTCTTTACCCCTTTTTGACTTCTAGGTAATGGAGAGCTGTATGCAAGATATAATATTTCTTTATGTTTGTATAATTATTTTTAATTATATAAATATAAATCTTTTATTATAACGGAGGAGAGCGTTTCCATTATTTTGAACTTAATTTTACTCTATATTTATGAATTTTTGAATCTCTAATAGGTAAC
Organism: Caryopteris x clandonensis; assembly: GCA_028749325.2. Lineage (NCBI taxonomy): Eukaryota > Viridiplantae > Streptophyta > Magnoliopsida > Lamiales > Lamiaceae > Caryopteris > Caryopteris x clandonensis. Next base: position 1,231,676 of record JAPYKT020000049.1, read on the forward strand.
TAGATTTAAGCTGTGGCGGCAGGTGGGAGAGTCATTTCATCCACTAAAGTAAGTTTCTTATTTATTATTTATTATTTTTTTTGGGGTATGTGCATCCTTGTTAGTTTGAGGGACATCGGTGGATGAAATGAAGAGTACTCGTATTTGTTATATTTTTACCATTAGTACTTTCTTGTATGAAATTTATTATAATTTTTATTTAGAATTAACGATACATTCACAAAATATAAAATTATCTAATAATTATCATGATGTTTTTCTTGTTGAAATCAGTTTCATTTGTGGATGATTATACACTCTTCGTTATGAAAATATCATATTTATATAACGTAAGAATGTAATTAAACTATCACTTAAGCAAGAAATTACAAGAAATCATTTACATAGTTCTAGGTTGTTGATTATATATTGCTTTCATTATTTATTTCTTGCAGGACTTGGACATCAGTTTCTTGGACATTTCATGTTTTCTATAAGAAGGTAATAAGCAAACTTTCGTCCTTATTTATTCATTTATTATAATTTTATAGAATTTGTTAAATTTGGATCATTAACTTTGAACATGTACAATATATTTTTCTATTGAGTTTATCTAGTGTTGATATTGAATGACCATTTTTTCATGTGGATATGCACACACACACACGTTCGTCTCTTCTAAAATATGAAAGGTATAAGAAACAAACAGGTGATCTTTAACTCCCAACAACAAGACATTCTAAAGCTTCTGGTGTCGATAGCGGGGTGAATTTACATTTATACGACATAGTAGTTTTACAAGATACAATGATTATATAATATGCATGACACGGTACATACACATGCATAATATATTTGTTGTATTGTTTATATAACATAGTGATTATGTCGTGCAGACATAAATAAAATATTGGCATTGTTGTGCACTCAACATTATTGTGTATCTCGTGTACGTGAACATGGCATAGTAGTTGTACACGGCAAGATGGGTATTTCATGCAACGACATAGTAGTTATGAAAAGTATGTTGTATGCATGAAAGACTAGTTATATCATGCACATGTACATGTAATAAGCAGTTATCTTGTGCACATGACATATTTATGCATACACAACATAATATATAGTTATATCATGTGCGAAATTGATTCTCCGTTTAACATAATTTTTCAATTAATTCAAAAATATTTTAGTAAAATAACTAGAAGTCGGATAGAAAAACCGATTATGTAAAAATGATTAAGTTTTATTTTTATTAGATAAAAACTATAGTGACTTGTATCTCAAATCTCATAAGCATAAAGGTATTGACATCAAACAAAGTCAATGTTGGTCTATATTTTGATTATTTTAAGTGACTTTATAGGAAAATGGGTATCCTGGATCAAGATCAGGATGGAGAAGAAGACAGGTTGCTACTCTTGCTATGCAAGGTTGGCATCTCTCAAGCCTTTTAGATGATGTCGAGGTTTGTAACATTATCAGCATAACTATACAGTTCATGTTTAAATAATCATATTCTCATTATATATATGCTCACTTAATGTTCTTTAATTATGATTTGATAGGACAAGAACATCAAGAATGTGTCTAAACGTCAAAAAAATGGAAAAAGCATTGGTAAAAGCTAGTTTTTTCTTCTTCTTTTTTCAAACTAATCTTATATATCACTTTATATTATTTTTATTTAGAGTCAGCGAAGAAGAAGAGAGCTAATCATAAAGTGGAGCCTCCAATCATAGTTTCTCGAATTGAGACATCAAGCCAGAAAGTCTTCATTAATTTTAGAAAGCATCGTATCGTATAATTTTAAGATATTAATGTATCAAGTCACTTTTATTTGGTTGTAGGGTTGTTAAATCAGTTATTGATATTGGGCCTCTTGCTGACTTGGTGAAGATCAATGTACACCCAAACTGTACTCTCTCTCTCTCTCTCTCTCTCTCTCTCTCTCAACATATAAGAACATGCATGCATAAATTAATGGGTTTGACCCTGTACCTGTTTCGAGATTTATGGTCCTAGTCCCAGGGCTGCTGCATGAAGAGGTGCAGGTGCAGTCAGATTCGACAAGGCGATTGGTGATAACTGTACAACCCGAGCAAGTTAACAACCATTGGGGTCTTACGCCATTCAAAGAGGTATTTTTCTATCTTTCAATTATACAAGTATATGATAAATAGGATTCATAGAGGGTTTGCACCATTTTTGCACATTTTTCCGGTGCACTCCAAAATTGGTCTCTAATGTTGACACAAAGTAATAATCTGTGTCTTTTTTATGGAAGCATATTAGACTCCCTAAACACATTTACATGTTGAATTTCAATATAATTATTTCATATTATGTGTAGATATTGGTGTAAAGACTTAATATTTTTTATTTTATATTAAATCTTATTTATTTCAGAATATGTGTAGATTTTGGTGTAATTTGTCCCATGAAGTCCATTTTTTTTTTGTTCGACCAGTTATTCAGGCTTATATAATTACAACTATATTATATGGGGTGATTTTGTCTTTTCAGGTGGTGAGGCTACCAGCAAGGATCAATCCCTTTTAGTATTTGGCGGTACTTTACTTGCATGTTTGTATACTCGTTCGTATGCCCTTTGATCGCTCTATTAACGTGTAACGTCTAAGAAATTCAACATCCGATTCTTTAAGTAAAACTTATTATGTGTGACTTAAAATAATATTTACAAACTCATCTCAATTTCTTATTTAGAATAATATACTTTCTATTATCGTATAAGTTATTTGGAAATGTTTATCACATTGATTACATAAAAATATACCCAAAAAATTAATAAAATAAAATAAATATTTATCTTGTTCATGCACAATATTTTAAATAAATCTCATTAAAAACATGAAATAAATTGTTCCCATTTATCATCAATTTGATGGTTTGAATTCAATGTGAGGAGACATTTAAGTGTATCCCATTGTTTACCTAATTTCAGCAAATATAGTAGGCCTTTTGCTTGTCACTCTTGGGTTGAGCACTCCACTATATATATCATTTTAGATACGAGCAACTTTGTAGTTTTTGTTGCATGATGTAGCCCGAGCTTTAATTACAAAATAATAATCTAAGTGAACACCTATTTATGTGGGATCCTCACATAGACGGTGGGCTATGCCCTGGATGGGTAGGGAGCAGTTATGTACACCAACTAATCATAATATATAAAAGAGTTAACAGATTAATTATTTTTGTTTATATCTAATCTTATTTGGGGTTGAATCCCACGACTCAGTACCTTTTGTGAGAGAGAGAGAGAGAGAGAGAGAGAGAGAGAGAGCGGGTAGAGAGTGTGATATTTTTTGCTTGATTAAACAATGATTTAATTTAGTTCATAGATTGAAGTTCGTTTCATATGTACTAGGTTTTTGTCATATTTAAGAATATGGTATTAGTCATTTTAATAAAAAAAAAAGGGATGGATATTCATTTTTTGCTATTATTGAAAACTTTCTGAATTTATATCTTATATGTTGCTTTTTATTAATCGATAGAAGTTGACAACATTCGTACATAATATTATTAATCAATGTTAATTAAAGTGTCGTGTTAAACTTCTAAATTAGTATGAAAGAAAATATATTATATATTGTCTTGTATTGTAATTACAGCAATAAATATTACACCATTTACAACATAAATGTAAATTGCACTTTTTGTTCACTTATTTATGAGTAAAATATAAGAGAAATCCAAATATAAGAAGTTAATAGCATATGCTAACAACCTAATATGGAAACACATACTATTTTCAAAGACAGACAACCTTTTAAAAACCCGACACATAACAAGTGGTATAAATATGCCCATAATTCCAAGATTTCATACAAATAGCAAGTGACATATGGGAGACTTGTCTACCTTCTTATTGAAGATTATTTTGATAAGTAGTTCCATGCAATCCTACAATGAAAAACATTTACTCAACTTTATGCGATCGGATTTGAAAATTCTCGTAAGCAACATAATTTAAAAAAAATAAAGAAAAAGAAAAAAGGATCCACATAAAATAACTTTTGTGCTTATTTAAACAAAGTCACATCTAAACAATTTTTTTTTTTTTAAATTTGAAATTTTAATCTTTTTTGTTTTGTTTTTATAAATATGTTATCAACTTACTATGGAGAGGGAATTCATATATGAATCACATATTACAAGCATCTTCATAGTTTCAATATCTTTACGTATTGAAGAATAAAATCTAATATGTTGTAAGCTTCACAAAGTAAAAGCAACACACAACATACTACTTTCATGATCTTTTTATAATCTAACCAAACTCCTTTTTATAATTTGTTAATTTAAAAGACGTGTCCGATGTTGTAATTGAAAGAAAGCTATAGTTAATCAATATAAATAAATTTTAAATGTGATGAAGCAATTTAAATTTAACCTATATTCAAGGTCGGGCCTTCCGTAAGTCGAAGAGTCCGTCGCCTAGGGCCTAAAAAATTAAAAATTTTGGGCGCTGAAAATTATTATATATATGTAATATATAATATATTAGATTGAAATGTCTATTAATTGTGTTGCAGCCCAGCTGTTAAGAGCTATCCTAATATGTTGGGAAACCTGGGTTCGATAACCCCAAGGTCTTACACAACTTTAGAATTCAATAGATCTTTCTTTCTTTTCTTTTTTTTTTCTTGTGTTTTGCTCTTTTTTTCCTTTTAGTTGTGTTTTACCTTTTTTTTTTTTTGGTGGTTGCGCTTTGCTTGAATCTTCAATCGTATAATAAAATTTGGATTTGTAAAACAACAACTTAAAATTAAAATAGAAAGAAAAATCAAAGTAAATAATTTGAAATTATTCATATATCAAGAATTTTTTGACATTCATATGCAGCGGTTCAAGAAAAAGTTATCTATCAGTGAATGACACTATTCAATATATTGATTATACGAACTTGGTTATTACTTTTGCCGCCAAATATATGAGGTGAGTTGTATTTAAGTAATTATTTTTGTCTTGTTTGCCTTTTATTTTTTATGATGATATATTTAATATCTAAAGTATTGTAAATACTTTAATTTTTTTTAAGTTTATACATTGGAAAAAATATAATTTAGGAGTCTGTTTTAAAAATTCTACTCAAGCCCAAATATAATTAGGTTCGGCACTGCGTATATTACATAAATTTTTATTTATTGATTGATATAAATATTGATTAATATTTAAGCAATTCATTATAATAGATATATTAATTTGATAAAGTCCAAAAATATTATGATAGATTTATTCAAACATGGACAACACGTAATATGCACTTGGACAATAAAAAAACATTTTTTCGAAGGTTAGTAATAAATCTAATTTTCTTATTTATAAATCTAGTATATAGAAACAACGGATATGAACATAATATCATAATTAAAACTCAATTAATTAAGATAATTTTTTTATTGACATTCCTAAACTTAGTAATAATAATATAATTTTGTTTTATAAAATATAGTATATACACAAAAATATTTAAATGAAATTTTATTTTCCTAATTATTCGTTTGACTTTCATACACTATTAGTATTATCTTAATATTTCAATTTACAAACCATATATATTGCCGTATACACAAAATCTTTAAATAATTTTATTTTCAATAATATTCATTTGGAGTAATTGAAATGAAAAAAAAAAAAAAAAAAAACTAGTATTACATATTTTCTATCTCTTTCTCTCTCTCTTTCCATCAATATGCATTAAGTCGCAGCGGTTCTTGTTGCTTATCTTACTGTGAAAAAAAATTCTTAAAAAAAAAAAAAAAGGAGAAGATTTGATTACAATCCTCCCAAGCTCTGCATGACTTAAAGAATGTGCATAAATTATTTAATGCACGACTTAACGAATGTACATTAATTTCTTAATATTGAAAAATTTATGGTTTTTAAATCTATAAATAATGAAATGCAGCATATTATTTTAATAGTGGATTTTCTTTTTTAATTTACATGTATTTATTTATATTAATTTTTAATGTGTTGTATATATACTAAAATGGGCAACAACAATGTGGAAAGTAAAAATAGGCATGATTTGGGTAATAACTGTCGCAATAAGTATAGCAGAAAACAAAATGATTCTGCGCGGAAGGTGGTGGTTGAATATGAATAGATCGGTGGTTCGGCAGAAGAGAACGACGACGTTGACGGTGGAATTTGAACCAAATGCGAAACTGATGACTCTTGTCTTCTTTTGAACCAGCTGCAGACCGGAGCAACAACCCGACCTACTTTTCCCTACCCGTTCCACTTTCGGTAACATTAATAAATTCTGGAAATTAATGTTGTTTAACTCAATCTCATACGATTCTGTAAGTAACTCAATTTTAATTTTATGGTCGTTAACTTTAGCTATGTTTTAAATATAAATTTTTTGATTTTGTTGGAATTTAAAAACTTTATAAAAATTATTAATGTAACATCGAACTAGCTATTTAGCAAGTGAGAATAATCAAATATAATGGATGTAAGATAATATTATCCAGTGATTTAATAAATCACAACTTCCTAATGACTTGTTTTCTTTTTCTGATGTCTCATGTTGAGAATTTCAATCCCTTCCCTCCTACCATACTTGCTTTCTAGGATATAAAAGTATATCATCCCATGTTTTAAATCATAACTTCATAACAATTTGTGTTCTTTGTGATACCTCATGTCTAGGGTTTCAATCCCTTTCCTTCTACCATATTTGTTCCCCCAATTTACAAACGAATCTATGATTTTTGATCCTATAAAATCAATATTTTTAAGTATGATACAAAGTGAAGGGATGGATGTTGAAAAAGTAGGATATGGATATGTTGAAGCAAAAGTGGATTACGTCCAGCATCACCTAAAATAGGCACGGTTATTGACATGGTGGAAGCGTAATTCGAAGATAGAAGATTACACCATTGAAGAAGGTGAAATTCTCCAGAAAGTTTTAATTTCAATATATCAATAACCACCTTACAGCAATACAACAAAGAGTTTAAATACCACATACATAACCAACTTCTTCAAACCACCTAAAGTATCACATATCTAAATATAGAAGTACATATAAACACTTAACACAATTTAGGCCTAAAGACTCGGTCGTAAGCTTCCATGAATGCCAACGAAGTGGCGTCGGCATCATTCTCCCCCGCCGAAAAGGACTTCGACCTCGAAGTAGATAAGGGTGAAACGTCGGCATTATCATCGTTATCACCCTCAAAAGCAATCAAATGCTTAACGTTGAAGATATCAGAAGTGCGAATGTGGGATGGTAACTTCAAATGATAAGCATTCGAACCCATCTTCTCAATGATTTCCACCGGACCAATTTTACGAGCCGCCAACTTATTGTATGCATAAGCAGGATAATGATCCTTCGTCGAGATAGCCCACACAAAATCACCAACTTCAAAATCCACATGGCGGCGCGTACGATCAGCAATCTCCTTGTACTTCGCATTAGAATCAAGCAACTTCGGTTTAGTGAACTGATGAGTGTGGCGAAGAGTGTCAATCATATCTGCAGCTGAAGCATCAACCCGAGCAGGAGATGGAAGGGTAAAAAGATCAGCCGGACCTCGAGGCACAACAGCATAGACATTCTGAAAAGGACATAGGCCTGTACTTCGATTAACAGCTAAATTATGAGCGAATTCGGCCTGACTCAAACGGGCATCCCACGAGCGTAAATTTTCACCAACCAAGCACCGAAGAAGATTCCCAAGAGAACGATTAACAACTTCCGTCTGACCATCAGTCTACGGATGGTAAGCACTTCTAAACTGTAAGGAGGTGTTGGCCATTTTCTACAAACTTCTCCAGAAAAAACTCAAAAATCGAGTATCATGATCGGAGACAATCGAAGAAGGCAGACCATGCAAACGATATACTTCCCAAAAGAACAATTGAGCTACATGTAATGCATCTGAAGTCCGCTTACAAGGGATGAAGTGTATCTTCTTCGAAAAACGATCAACAACAACAAAGATGGAATCATGTCCATGCTGAGTACGCGGAAGACCGAGGACAAAATCCATACTAATGGCATTCCACGCGTGAGAAGGGACGGGAAGAGGCCGATACAACTCCGCATTAGTAGCAGAAACCTTAGAAATCTGACAAGTACGACAACGAGCAACAAATCGAGTCACATCACGCCGAATAGTCGGTCAGAAGTAAGAGCGCTGAACTAATTCAATAGATCGATCCCGACCAACATGGGCAGCATTATGAAGCTCGGATACTAACAACAGATGGAGGCTTCCAGATGGAATACACAAACGGGTACCCCGAAATAATAAACCCTTGAGCACCACATAATCTATAGAGGCTGAAGAGTGCAAAGAATCCCAAATCGGACCAAAGAAAGGATCCGATGGATACTGATCAGTTAATAAATGCAGCCCAGGGACAACAACATGCAAATCCATAATCAACATCGCCCTACGACTCAACGCATCAGCTACCCGATTAGAAGCACCCGATCGATGCTTCTAAACAAATGTAAACTGCTGTAAGAAGGCAGTCCAAGAAGCATGTCTAGCAGAAAGGTTGGGCTGGGAAGACAAATGTCGAAGAGCATCATGATCCGAGCACAAAACAAACTCCCTCTGAAAAAGATAGTGCCGCCAATGACGAACTGCACGAACAATAGCATAAAACTCCACATCATATGTGCTATAACGAGACCGAGGGCTGGATATCTTCTCACTGAAATAAGCAACCGGACGAGCTCCCTGACTGAGGACTGCACCAATACCAGTTTTGGACGCATCACACGACAATTCAAAAGGAAGCTCAAAATCAGGGAGAAGGAGAACCGGAGCAGAGGTAAGTTTGGCTTTAATCTGTTCAAATCCAACAGAAGCAGATGTAGTCCAAACAAACAGTTTACGAGCAATACAATCAGTAATCGGTGCTATGAGAGCACTAAAGTGGCAATAAACCATCTGTAAAAAGATGCCAAACCATGGAAACTCCGAGCCTCAGTCATTGTAGAAGGTATAGGCCAATCTCTAATCACTGCAATCTTCGAATCATCAACCCGAATACCATCTCCAGAAATCTTGTAGCCCAAGAATAACATAGAGCCCACAAAGAAAATGCACTTATGAGGTGCTGCACAAACCTTTTCTGTCCGAAGAATCTGAAGTATAGCCCGGACATGAGAAACATTCTCAGAAACAGATCGACTATAAATCAGTATGTCATCAAAGTAAACAACCACACAAGTGCCAATCAGGGAACACAAGGACTGATTCATTATCCTCATGAATGTACTAGGAGCATTAGACAACCCAAACGGCATAACCAACCACTCAAACAATCCTTCACGAGTCTTAAAAGTAGTCTTCCACTCATCGCCAGGACGAATACGGATCTGGTGATATCCGCTACGAAGATCAAGCTTAGTGAAGATATCTGCACCGGTCAACTGATCAAGCAAGTCATCAAGGCGTGGAATAGGAAATCTGTAATGGATAGTAATCCTGTTAATAGCTCGGCTATCCACACACATGCGCCACGTAGAATCCTTCTTGGGAATAAGAAGAGCAGGAACGGCACAAGGACTGAGACTCTCCCGCACAACACCCTTGCAAACTAAGTCTTCCACCTGCCGGCGTAATTTCTCATTCTCGGCTGGACTCATCCTATAATGGGGGCAGTTTGGCAAAGAAGCACCTGGCACCAAGTCAATCCGATGCTGAATATCTCGTAAAGGAGGTAGACCGGATGGAAGATCAGATGGAAATACATCGGCAAACTCCTGAAGTAAAGAGGCAGCCTCCGGCAAAGAAGGAGGATCCTCAGTAGAAGTAGCAACATTCAACAGGAGGACCAGAAAAGGCGCAGTGGACAATTCCTTTATAAACTGAGATTTCCCCAATAACAACACCGAATGATCCGGGGTAGGAGATCGAGGCGGTAAAGAATGTAACACAATCTTCACCCCTCGAAAAATAAAGCTATATGTATTCTGCCGTCCATCATGGAAAACCGATCTGTCAAACTGCCACGGACGTCCCAACAATAAGTGACAGGCATCCATAGGAACGACATCACACCAGATATCATCAGAATAACGAGCACCAATTGAAAAAGAAACGAATACACGCTTATCAACAGTAACAAAATTCCCACGCTGAATCCAAGCCAATGTATAAGGACAGGGGTGAGGTTCAGTAGACAAATGCAATTTCGAAACAGCCTCAACAGAGATAACATTTTCACATGACCCAGAATCAATTATAAAATGACAAACTTTACCACCAATAGTACAGGTAGACTCAAAAATATGTGTACGCTGAACATTCTCAACAACAGCATCTTTGGGAGTAAGGAATGAACGTCGAATCATAAGTAAAAGGCCAGTATCACCTGTATAATGTTCTTCAAGTAATGGATCATCAGTATCCACATCCTCATCGTACCTTGGCAAGTCAAATAATGGGTTGTCTGTGGGGTCCACCAAAAGAGAACACTGACCATTCATCCTAGGGCAGTTCGTCCTCCTATGCCCTGATTCACCGCAGCCATAGCAGCGTACAGAGGCGGTACCGGAATCCGAACGGAGTGGAGTTGCTTCTTGTGGTGGGACATGACTCGACGGCAGCGGTGGCGTCCCCGACGTTGAATCAGCCACGCGAACGGGGGCGCCGATCACAGTGGGTTGTCGTCGTGTCTGCTGTTCGACCAAGATACCTTTTTGGTGGGCATCTGAGATGGAAATTGGGTTGAAGAGTGCGACGGTGTCGTGAATGGAGGGTCGGAGGCCGCCGACATAACGCGCGACCAATTGGGCTGGCGAATCTCGGATGGCAATGCGCAACACCAATTGATAGAATTTGTCGGTGTACACATCCACCGATTTTGATCCTTGACGGAGATGAAGGAGTCGTTGATATAATGTACTTTCAAAATGGAAGGGAAGGAACTCGCGCTCCATATGTTTCTGAAGCTTCGACCATGACTGCATTGGGAGTTTCCCTTGTTGCCGACGTGACACTTTAACTTGATACCACAAAGAAGAAGCCCGTCCCCGCAACCGCGTCGCGATCAAAGGGACTCGGCGGTTATCAGGTACCGCCTTGAACTCCATTAACTCCTCGACAGAATTAACCCAGTCCAAGAAGTCACATGGATTGAGATCCCTTGAAAATTCGGGTATCTCAAGTTTGAAACCCATTTCCCAGCGTCGATCGTCGCCCCCTATATGTCGGCGTGGTGCAAATGGATTCACTGCAGAAGCGGTCTCTTCGTTGTCCCCATCAGAATCAACAGGTGACCTTGCACGATCACGATCATGGGTAGGACGATTGTGCACTCCTGGAATAGCAGCAGTAACAACAGATCGCAAATCATCAAGCCCAACTGTTAAGGCTTCAATTTGCCGGGTCAAATTAGCAATTTTCGTATCACGTCGGGCATTGTTTGGGTCAATGTTGGGTTGACCACGAGGAGGTATCGTGCCTGGGCTCTGATACCAATTGACGTAGTGGAAGCGTAATTCGAAGATAGAAGATTACACCATTGAAGAAGGTGAAATTCTCCAGAAAGTTTTAATTTCAATATATCAATAACCACCTTACAGCAATACAACAAAGATTTTAAATACCACATACATAACCAACTTCTTCAAACCACCTAAAGTATCACATATCTAAATATAGAAGTACATATAAACACTTAACACAATTTAGGCCTAAAGACTCGATCGTAAGCTTCCATGAATGCCAACGGAGTGGCGTCGGCATCAGTTATCTAAGAAGAATAGGTATATGTAGAATTTTTAGATGGCTATTTAATATAACTTCAATTACTATTTAAACTATCGAATTTGAAGAGGTTGATTATTAACTAAAATATCCTAAATGAATAAATCAAAAACACAAAATTACCTTTATCCAAATTTACACTAGAAATAATTTTTCGATTTTCTTAATTAAGTTAAAGGTGGTCTTGAAAAATTTACTTCTATGTTATATCCAGATTTAATCTATGGAGGGATTCAATAGTAAAGTTGCATATGCTTTCATATGGGGTCACTTGTGTTAAATAGATCAATTATTTTTAATCTCTCTAATTATGTTGATTAAGATAAGATATGTAGATTAAGATAGGATAAAATAAACTTTTGGTCCTCATTACCAATACTTAACTCCAAAAGACTTTCGGAACCCAATAACCCATCATACTTAGTAATATATCTTTCGATCATGAAATTAAACATGTCATTTATTTCAAGACATGTGAAGAATCAACAACTATTACGTCTATTAATTCTACACCCAATAGATATGCAAAAATTGATCAAGTTCTTCTTCAAATACTTCTTCTCCTCTAAAACCTACTCCACATGTGTAAGTGTGTAAAGTGGCTAGCTAAGAAGTGTCCTTTTTAAAAATGAAAAACTGATTTTTTACCTAGGAACAACTGAGAAAAAGGGACAAAAATCGGGTTTGACCTAAAAACCCATGAAAAAAGAAGGAAATGGGTGCCACTCGATTGGTTAACTCGGTCTGGCAGTCACTCGAGCGCCCGAGTGGGATTCTTCACTTGATTGATCCACTTGGTCTGCCACTTCACTCGGCTGCTCGAATGAGATTCTTCACTCGATTGATCCACTCGGTCTGCCACTTCACTCGATTGCCCGAGTGAGATTATTCACTCAGTTGATCCACTCGGTCTGCCACTTCACTCGGCTGCCGAGTGAGATACTTCACTTGGTTCATCCACTCGGTCTGCCACTTCACTCGGCTGCCCAAGTGAGCTAAAGTTTCTGGAATTTCTTACACCAGCCAGCTGTTTCCCACTCGGTTGTGTAGTCCACTCGGCCATAATTTCAATTTTCTCCATCTTCTTATTTTTCGCTCGTTCTCTCATTTTTGTCTCTTTTCTTGCTTCTCCAATTTGATACATGAGTTTATTTTCTCATATGATTTCCCTGCAAAACATGTGGAAATTGTGCACTCGTATACATTTTTTGAAGATTGTAAAATCAAGATAAAAAGTAGTAGAAAATGATAAAATTTACACGCGAATGTTCGAGTAAAGCATGAGTTCTACCCTTGATAAATGCCGTTTGTCATATGTCGTTATCTATTACGACGATAAATGAAAACTACAACAAAAAATAATGAAATTTTGGAAATTTTAAGGGGCGACCGCCCCTGATTGTCCATTAGAATTAAGTGAATTCTAGTCATATACATCACTTCGATTCTAATCATGGTTCTTCTTTCATAGATAGGGGAGGTGATGATAGAACATTAGAAAGTAAAGCAGCATTAAGGAGGGAACTTGAAGGTTTTTATTGCAAAGAAGAAATGGACTTTAAACTACCGAATTTTACGAGAACCACTCAATTGTCTTACATAAGTATTATTTGCTTTAAATTTTGTTGTTACTTTGTTAATCTTATGTAATAATTTACTTCTTTACCCGTTCTTGGCTTCTAGGTTATGGAGATTTCCTTCTGTCTTGCACTGTCCCGCATACTAACTCTCTCTCTCTCTCTCTCTCTCTCTCTCTCTCTCGCACACTAATTTTCTCTCTCTCTCTCTCTCTCTCTCTCTCTCTCACTCACTAGTTGTCTCTCTCTATCACTAACTTATTTTCTCTGCCTCTCCCCCATGATGAAGGTACTATCTCTCTCTACATTGATCTGCAGTAAGTCGTAGTCGTTCGTGTTGCTTACCTTACTGTGAAAAAATCACTAAAAGAGTAAAAAAAAAAAAAAAGATAAACCCTAGATTTGATCACAATCTTGCAAGCTCTCCATGCCTTAAGAATGTACATTTACTTCTTAATATTTAAATTTTTTTATGGTTTTTCAATATATAAATAATGAATCGCAACATTTTATTTTACTAGTGGAATGTTTTTTAATGTATATGTATTTATTTATAGTTATTTTTAATGTGTTGATTATAATACTAAAATGGACAAAAAAAACAATGTGGAAAGAAAAAATACGCAAGATTTGGGTAATAATAAGGCTGCTCCATTAAGTATAGAAGAAAAAACTAAATGATTCTGTGCGGAAGGTGGTGGTTCAAGATGAACAGATTGGTGGTTCGTAGAAGAGAACAACGGCGTTGATGGTGAAATTCTAACCAAACGCAAAGCTGATGAGTCTTGTCTTCTTCTGAACCAGCTGCAGACCTAAGCAGCTGCCCAAGCTGTTTTTCCCGACCCATGCTACTTTCAGTAACTTTGTTAGATTCTGGAAATTAGTGTTGCATAACTCAATTTCATAGAATTTTGTAAATAACTCTATTTTAATTTTATGTTCATTAACTTTAGCTATGTTCTATATATAATCTTTCCAGTTTCATTGGAATTCAAATTGTTTTACAAAAGTTATTGATGTAATGATTGAAGTACCTATATGGAAAGTGAGAATAATAAAATAAAATGGATGTAAAATATGTTATCCGGTGATATGATTAATCATAACTTCTGAACGACTTGTTTTTTTTTTTTTTTGGTTGATGTCTTATGTTTAGAATTTCAATCCCTTCCCTCTTAGCATACTTGCTTTCTAGGATATAAAACTATATCATCCCATGTTTTAATTAATCATAACATCAAAATGATTTGTGTTCTTAGTGATACCTCATTTCTAGGGTTTCAATCCGTTTTCTCCTACCATATTTGTTCCCCCAAATTTACAAAAGTATCTATGATTTTTGTTCCTATAAAATCAATATGTTTACCAATGATATAAAGTGAAAGCATGGATGTTGAAAAAGTAGGATATGGATACGTCGTTATCTATTACAACTATAAATGAAAACTGCAATATAAAATAATAAAATTTTGGAAAATATAAGGGTCGACCGCCCCTCACCGCCCGTTAGAACTAAGTGAATTCTAGTCATATACATAACTTATATTCTAATCTTGGTTCTTCATTCACAGATAGGAAAGGTGATGATGGAACATCAGAAGGTGATGCAACATTAAGGTGGGAACTTGATGATTTTTATCACCAAAAGTAAATGGACTTTAAATTACCAAAGTTTTTGAGAACCACTCTGACCATGCTGTCGGTGCACGTCAAAATTAATTAATTTATTTTACCTCACTTTCCTCTACTATTTTGTAGTAGTGGGAAGTAAGGGTCGATCCCACAGAGAACGGTTGAATTATTTGTATATTTTTTTGTGTCAATTTATGAATGTAAATACGAGCACGGTTGTTGATGAATTTTATCTACTAAACTAATATTCTAAACAGAAATAAAACAAGAAAAGTTTTTCAAATATTAACACGATCTAGTTCTTAGTTCAGTTATCCCCCTACTATTGATTACCCTTCCAATTAATGTGACAATCTCTTTAATTAAATCCTATTATCTCTACCCCTAAATTAACAACAAGCTATGTTAGGTCATTTATCCCTTAAGTGTAATTATTAGAATAAGCTCTCTAATTAACCTATTTAATCGAATAGTCCAAAATATGCTATTTGGATTTAATTCTTTAAACTAATTATCAATTAGGATAATAGGGTGAACAGGTTATTGAACACAAAAGCTCGATCCAATTAATCCCTAATTATGATACTTCTAATGATTCAATAGGTGCTACCAAAGGAAAATAATTAACAACAATTATGGATTGAAAAGTATTTTCTATCGATGAACGTATCCAAATTCTAATAAAGATGATTAGTCTCTATCAGAAAATCATACGAATTTGATAACTATATCAAACATCATAATTAATTCTAGAATAAAATCAAGAAATTGTCACAGGAATAATTAAACGATAATCAACATATGTAGGGTTCAAACATCCCTAGAACTTGATATAGAAATTTAGTTCCACATCAAATATCTAATAGTCGAAATCATAAAAACAATATACATAGAAATCAAGACGAGAGAAAAAGAGTAAACCCAAATCCTCTCTTCAATCCTTTTTCTTCTTTTCTGGCTAATCCTTTGCTGATGGTCTCCTCCAAGGAGAATGACTTTTCTGTCTCCCTAGTCAATGCATGAAGTATCCAATTTCCCTAGCTGTTGTCATTTCTTTCGTTCCCCTCTCCTAGCGGCTGATAGTCCCTAATAATGGCTGCCCTCCTTTTTTTTCTAGGCTTAGTTAACTATGGGCTTAATTATTAAATAATTAAGTCCTTAATATTTAGCCCATAATCTCTTCTTAATGCAGCAACTATTTCTTTCTTTCTCTCCTTGGCCCACCTCTCATACATACAATGGTTGAACGGGGAATGCTATGCTCAGCCTTAAGACATCTCAACTCATACACTTTCCACAATACAAATTTAACTCAATAGGCAAGTGTTTCATAATAAATATTGTTCCTAAAGTGTCTCATCATCACCCAATGATTAAGTTAATCTCACACATGCAATAATTTAATACCCTCACAAAAGGATAACTCATTTCACTCAAGTGTATAATAGGATGATAGATTTCAAGTTACTCATATCAACACATAGTATGTCATTTACCATAAGCTTGCTTGGATATCTAATTTCCACTACTTGTTAATTGAGTTTCCATGAAATCAAAGGATCTTCTCGAAGTATAATGTGGTTGTAGTTCAAGGTAAAATCAAAGAGGTGGAATTTTGAAGCAAATTAGGCTAAATTTGTTATGATTATTCGTGGATTTTAAAGCACTCTAACGAATTCACAACTATAGGTGCTAGTTTACATTCTCCCAACTCAATCTTATCTTGTATCCATGATCGAACTACTGTATTATTGTGCATTTTCCTTTTTTTTTTTTTTTTTTGGGCAGGAACTCATCATAGTAGAATGGAATGTACACAATAATATTAGATTCCTTACAGTCGTCAACCAATAAAGCCCCCATGAGACAAATGGTACACATGCTACCTTTATCTTTACCTTAGAAGTGCAATTCACAAATATTCAAAACATTTATAAAGATGAGTTGCATAACAAAATTTGATTAGGGAAGGTTTAGCAATAAAAGTGGCCAAGGCTCAACACGATATCCTAAATGATCAATTATTAGGGTGCTTCATCCAAAAGGCTCAAATAGGGTGTCCTAAATGCCCTTATCATCTAACATGTAATAACTCAAAATAGTAAATTCAAAAAGCATAGCCAAACTAGTTCTAGAATGAACAACTAAGTGTGATAATCCCACATGAAAGAAAAGAGCATCATGAATATAAGTAGTACTCAAAGGTTCAAAACTCACGTCAACAACGGGGTTGTGTATCAAATCAAACATGCAAAAGGTAACTCAACTGTAGGCTTAAAGAGACAGCTTTATAAAACTATATCGATCAATCACACTTGCCACATAGAGTCAATTTGAACTTAGGAAGTAAATATCATATTCTCAGAATTTTCATCATTGCAAGCGTCCCCTATCTACCAAATGCATGCATTCATTTCCTCCCCTACACCCACATCCATAACATGCTACAAAATCATGAAAGAAAAATAATAGAAAGAAGCATAAAATATAGTGTGGAAGAGGAAACACAGTTCATTGGGGCGAGGAAGAGGGTCGTCATGAAGTTATCTCGCGTGAGATGGTGACTAGCTCCTGTTCCAACTGCCTAATTCAAGCACATACATCTCGATCATGATAAAATATGTTCACTAGCGGCTACTCAGCGGGTGCCTGAGGAAAAGATTCGAATCCATACTCAAATTTGTCCCAACGGGAGTCGTGTGGGTGGGATTAGGTAATGGTAGGAATTTAGACTCTGATATCTTCCATATAAACTGTCCTAACATTTGGAGTAAAGCTCCTATCCTCTCCAATAGTTCTCAATCCAACCGCTCAACACGCCCTATAGAAAAGTGTGTACTGATATCAATCCACTCATGTTTGGCTATAGTAGTGACCAATCCTCCAATAACAATCGGGTCCTTTGTCGACTTAACCATTAACAATTTGTCCTAAAAACAGCAGCGATACCCTGTAACCATAGAGTCAAGTATCATCAGCTCTAGTACCTCAACTACATTATGATTTGTGTAGCGCCCTATAACAATGTAAGATAATACTGAATGTAGCGGAGCACCAGATATTTAATAAAACTTGCCTTTGAAGCACTAGTGGTGTATGGTGTAGCTCCGCGTGTAATCATATTCCAAAATGCATCAACATCAAACAAACATCCCCTAACAGTACTATCCAACAGACCAAAACATTATGCTAATGTCTCAAATGGCCATGCAAAGTCACGTCCATCCAACCGAAATGCTGTTTCACTATCTCAATCCTCCGAATCCACCAACATTAGTGATGAAAAAAATCATAAGTCAAATCTTCGTACACTTCCCAATTCCCCATTACGATATGACGAAAACCCACAACATCAAGTAAGCCAATAACATCACCATATAGGCCTAACTGCTACAAAATAAGTTCATCCAAATAGACAATGGGTTTTATTGGTCATTTGATAAGCTTTCAGTACCTCTCAAATTACTATAAGTCTGAAAATTGGATGTTATGGCAGTTCGGGAATTGAGCTGGTGTTGGTTCTAGGTCTTTTGGCACATGATGTCATCTAGGTCCCCACCGAGAAGACCAATTAGGGGGCTCCAAGGGTTCATCATAGGTCTTAGCTGGAGTAGGTCGTCGTGGATGCCGACGAGGTCACCTCGATGGTTCAGCTGCTAAGTCATGTGGTGCTGATTCTTCATTGGGAAGAGATGCTTAGGCCTAACCTGATGGCCCTACTTTGATAGTGGGGGATGATGGCGGTATCGGTTCATCCTCTATTTCAACTACCGTACCTGGGCTCAACTTAGGATATCAAAGCCACAACAGGTGATTAGAACATTGGGGAGGTGGGGCAGCATCTTTACCATGTGTTCTGTCCATCAGCAGTGGTGACGGAAATAGTGGGTGAGCAGAAACAACGATTGGATGAAAGCACGATGCAACAATGTAATTGAGCAATGAGGTAGGCGATGAAGCAACAATGAAAAATAGCGGTGGTGCGGCGCGAGAGGCAGCAACGATGGAAAACAGCAGCAGTGTGGCACGATAGCCAGTAATGACTTACGGGACAGACAACAGCGACGGTGCTACAGCGGCAAAACGTGCGGCTGGAAACAGTAATGGTAGGCTATGGTGGCACAGTGACAGGAATCAGCAATGACACGGCTGCGATAATGCAGTGACAAGAGTCAGTGATGGCACGGTGACAGGAATCAGCGAGGGCACGGCGCGTGCAGTGAAGTTCTCCTGAGTGGTGTTCTGTAGAATAAAAACGGTAAAATTAGGGTTGAAGAAAATTAGGGCTGATGCATTCCCAAATTTAAATTTTTTATTTTTTTATGACCAATTGGTCAATTACTTTTTTTTTACGACCAAGCGATTAATAACTTTTTTATGACCAAAGGTGTAGACATTTTGTGTAACACTCCATACTTATTCAGTAGAGCTTCGATGGTCCTGTTGCAAAAATATGTCCCTTTATCACTTATTATGGCCCTCAAAATTCCAAACCTGGCAAAAATGTTAGCCTTCACAAAGCTTGCAACAACTTTGGAGTCATTAGTCCAGTCATTTGGCATTTATCACAAGTCTTGCAAAATTTATAAGCATCTTTAAACAAAGAGGGCCAATTAAATCCACTCTCCAAGACTTTGTGTGTTGTTCTTTTTGCTAAAAAATGGCCTCCACATGCATTTGAATGGCAAAACATTAATATAGAATGAAATTCAGTTTTAGGCACGCACCTTCTGACAACTTGATTAGAGCAATGTTTCCATAAATATGGGTCATCCCATGCAAAAAACTTGGCATCACTCTTGAGTTTGTTTCTTCGTGCCTTATTCCAACCTATATGAAAAACATTAGCCACAAGAAAATTGACTAAATCAGCATACCAAAGGTTTGTAGAATCTGACACTGGATGACCCAGTGTGAACTGCTACTATCCAGAATTTGGCACGGAATCTGACACTGGATGGTGTGGGCTCTGCTGTCCAAAATTCAACACTGCAAGTAATTGCTCATTTGGAAAACTTTCTAATAGGGGTCTAGCGTCCTCCTTAAGTACTAAACGACTTAGGTAGTCAGCCACCAAATTCTCGGTTCCCTTCTTATCCCTTATTTCCAAATTGAACTCTTGGAGTAACAAAATCCATTAATGAGTCTTTGTTTCGCCTCCTTTTTGGATAGTAAGAATTTGAGAGTTGCATGGTCAGAGATAACAATAACTTTAATACCCGATAAATAAGAACAAAGTTTTTCCAAAGCAAAAACTACAGCTAGAAGCTCCTTTTCAGTTGTAGTATAATTTGCTTGCGCTAGGTTCAAAGTCCTTGATGCATAATATATCACATGTGCTGCTCTTCCTATTCTTTGTCCCAATACTGCCCCAACCGCGTAATCGCTTGTATCGCACATGATCTCAAATGGTAACTCCCAATTTGGCTGTTGAATTATAGGTGGTGTTCTAAGAAGCTCTTTCAGTTTGTCAAATGTTTCCTTACTTTCTTCATCCAGCTAGAATTCCACATCCTTTTGCAGCAATTTGCATAAGGGTGTGGCAATCTTGGAAAAATCCTTTATAAATCTCCGATAAAACCCTGCATGTCCAAGAAAAGCACGAACTTTCCGTACACTCACAGGGTAAGACAAATCACTAATAAGGTCAATTTTAGATTTATCAACTTCAATTCCTTTCAATGAAACAATATATCCTAAAACTATACCTTGTTCTACCATGAAATGACACTTTTCCCAATTAAGCACAAGATTAGTTTCTACACATCTTTTTAGAATTAGAGTGAGATTATCAAGATACATTTCAAACAAATTGCCATAAACACTAAAATCATCCATGAAGACTTCAATAATATTATTGATAAATTCAGGAAATATGCTTACGATACACCTTTGAAATGTTTCAGAAGCATTGCCAAGACCAAAGGGCATCCTTCGATAAGCAAATGTTCCAAAAGGGCATGTGAAAGTTGTCTTTGTCTTGATCCTCTAGGACTATTGTAATCTGAAAGTACCTTGAAAATCTATCTAAAAAATAGTAATAAGAGTGACTAGCAAGTCTTTCAAGCATTTGATCTATGAAGGGAAGGGGAAAATGACCTTTTGGGTCATTGCATTCAACTTAAGGTAGTCGATACAAACCCGCCAACCAGTTTGTATTTAAGTGGGTTCTACCTCACCTTCTTTATTTTTGACTACGGTTACTCTAGAATTTTTGGGTACCACTTGAGTGGGACTCACCCACTTACTCTTTGAAATTGGATAAATTATTCCAACATCTAGAAGTTTAAGAATCTCCTTCTTGACAAATTCCATCATTAGAGGATTTAACCAGTATTGTGCATCTCTGGTGGGTTTGGACTCATCTTCTAGGAGAATCCGGTGCATACAAATGATGGGCTGATTCCACGTATATCGGCTATGGTCCATCCAATGGCCTCTTTATTCTCCTTTAGCACATTCAACAATGTCTTCTCCTGAATTCTAGTTAATTTTTTTGAGACAATAATAGGCAAAGTATCATTCTCCCCGAGGTAAACATACTTCAAGTGATCGGGAAGAGGCTTCAGTTCAAGTTCGGGTGCCTGCAAAATAGAGGGTAAAATATTTTGGTTAGATTCAGGAAACTTGATGAAACTTACCTCATACCTGGGTGAAAATGGGCAAACTATTTTGAATGTGGCTACAATTTCGGTCAATCCACAATGCAACTCAAAAACTCATCCTTGTCGGCATCCAAGCTCCTCATCAATACAACCTCCAGTTCATCCCTGCAATTTAACTCAAACACTTCCTGCACAAGAGGGTCAATAATACTAACAGCAAACACGGCCCCAACATCATTTGGAGATTTCATGGCATCATAAATATTAAATTTAATCATTTGACCATCAAATTCCATAGTGAGGGTATCCTCACGAACATCTATCTTTGTTATGGAGGTGTTCAAAAAATGGTATCCCTAATACTATAGGTGTAGAAATGGAAGGGTCACCCTCCATATCAAGGACATTAAAATCAGAAGGAAATAAAAGTTCACCAACTTGTACTAACACATCCTCAATTACTCCATCTGGATAAGAACTGCTACTGTCAGCCAATTGAATAACTATCCCATTAGTTTTCAATACTCCCAAATTCAAAGAATTATTTATTGAACGTGGCATAACATTTATTGAGGCCCCCAAATCCAACATGGCTTTTTCAATCCTAATATTTCCAATTCTATAAGGTATCACAAACATACCTGGGTCCTTACGCTTTTGGAGAAGTTTCTTTTGAAAAATTACTGAGACATTTTCTCCCATGAGTACCTTCTTTTTTCCCTTCAATATACGTTTGTTGGTGCACAACTTTTTGAGGAATTTTGCATATCTCGGGATTTTCTTGACAGCGTCGATTAATGGTATGTTGATCTCCATCTTCTGAAAAATGTCAAGAACCTGTTTCTCTTTATCCTCATTTGTAGCCCTGTGAATTCTAGATGGAAAAGGCAATGGATTTGTCTTAATAAGAGAAGAAATAGGTTGATTGACCTTATTCCCGTGGTTGGACATTCCACACTGGGTGACCCAGTATCCAGTTACACGGCAGGTTCCACACTGGTTGAACCAGTGTCAGTTTGTTCAGCATTGACCTTCTCTTCCTTTGCGTCTTTCACAACGAGCCTGGGCTTTTTAGGCTCTCCAAGTTGCTTTCCACTCCTTAGGGTAACAACAATTAAATTTCTTGGATTTATCTCGGGCTGAGAAGATAATTTCCCACTATTCTGATTCTCCAGGTGACCTACGGTGGTATCTAGTTGGCTCATTTGTGTTTAAAGATTTTTATGCTAGATTGGGTTTCTTGCTGGAATTATCGCATATTTTGTTGAAATTGCACCGTGTTGGAGTTTTCATCATTTCCTCCAAGGTTGCACTAGAGCTCTGCTCCGATTGCTGTTTTTGAAAGTATTGGCCTCTCTGTTGTGGTGGTGGACGAGTTTGTTCAGTTTGTGGTCCATTGTATGAATTTCCCTACCAAAAGTTAGAATGATCTCTCCACCTTGGGTTGTAAGTATTCAAATTGGGGTCATTTCTTCTCCCTTGGAAATTCCCAGTACCAACGGCATTGGCATGTGTATTTATTTCCTCATTAAGAATCATACAGTCATTGGTGGTATGATTGGTAGTCGCACATATTTTATATGGTTTTCCTGTAGCAATCTGTTTAACAAGAGAGGTAAGTTCATTTAATTAATTTTGAAGTGACAAATCATTTACCTGTTTCACTATTCTATATGATGTGTCACGATTGTCAAACTGTTGTGAGTTTGCTGTCATGTTTGAAATTAACTCTTTTGCTACTGTAGGGGTCTTGTCCACAAATGCTCCACCAATGGCTGCATCAATCATGTTCCTTTCCATCATTGCCAGGCCCTCATAAAAGTATTGGATTAGGAGCTGCTCACTAATTTGGTGTTGTGGGCAGCTTGCAACCAACTTCTTAAACTGTTCCCCATATTCGTAGAGGGTCTCTCCATGTAGTTTTTGTACACCGAATATCTCCTTTCTTAGATTGGCAACCCTAGATGCTGGAAAATATCTTTCAAGAAATGTATGTTCCATGCTGGGCCATGTGGTGATAGAACCTGATGGAAAATAGTAAAGCCAGTCCTTCGCAGTATCCTTAAAAGAGACAGGAAACACATGTAATTTGGTTTTTTCCACGATTACTCCCACTGGTTTCATGCTGGAACACACGACATGGAATTCCTTTAAGTGCTTATGCGAATCTTCACCTGCAAGACCATGAATTATTTGTATTTTTTTTCTTTCAATTTATGAATGCAAATAAGAGGGGGGTTGTTGACAAATTCTGTCTACTAAACAAATATTCTAAATAGACTAAAACAAAATAAAGCAAGAAAAGTTTTTCAAATATTAACACGATTCAGTTGTTAGTTCAATTATCCCCCTACTGTTGATTACCCTTCCAATTATTGTGACAATCTCTTTAATTAAATCCTATAATCTCTACCCTAAATTAACAACAAGCTCTGTTAATTCGTTTTATCCCTTAAGTGTAATTAATTAGAATAAGCTCTCTAATTAACCTATTTAATCGAACAATCCAAAATACACTCTTTTGATTTAATTCATTAAACTCATTATCAATTAGAATAATAGGGTAAACAGGTTATTGGACACAAAAGCTCGA
The DNA here is from genome assembly GCA_028749325.2 of Caryopteris x clandonensis. Classification (NCBI taxonomy): domain Eukaryota; kingdom Viridiplantae; phylum Streptophyta; class Magnoliopsida; order Lamiales; family Lamiaceae; genus Caryopteris; species Caryopteris x clandonensis. Next base: position 1,255,845 of record JAPYKT020000049.1, read on the forward strand.
TCCAGTTAATCCCGAATTATGATATTTCTAATGAATTAATTAGTAGGTGCTGCCAAAGGAAAATAATTAACAACAATTACGGATTTAAAAGTATTTTCTAGAGATGAACGTATCAAAATTCTAATAAAGGTGATCAGTCTCTAATAGACAATCATACGAATTTGTTAAATAAATCAAACATCATAATTAATTCTAGAATAAAATCAAGAAATTGTCACTGAAATAATTAAACGATAATAAACATATGTAGGGTTCAAACATCCCTACAACTAGATATAGAAATTTAGTTCGACATCAAATATCTAATAGTCGAAATCATACAAACAATATACATAGAAATCAAGACAAGAGAAAAAGAGTAAACCCAAATCCTCTCTTCAATCCTTTCTCTTCTTTTCTGGCTAATCCTTTGCTGATGGTCTCCCCCAAGGGGAATGACTTTTCTCTCTCCCTAGTCAATGCATGAAGGATCCAATTTCCCTAGCTACTGTCCTTCCTTTCGTTCCCCTCTCCTGGCAGCTCTGATAGTTCCCAATAATGGATGCCCTCCTTCTTTTTCTAGGCTTAGTTAATTATGGGCTTAATTATTAAATAATTAAGCCCTTATTCTTTAGCCCATAATCTCTTCTTAATGCAACAACTATTTCTTTCGTTCTCTCCTTGAACCACCTCTCATGTAGGTTATTACTAGAAGTTGTTCGTAATTCGCTGCAAATAACCAAAAAAATAGAAACGATGTAATTCTTATCGAAATATTAAATAAGAAGGAAATAGATGATGTACATAAATTAATTGTGTTAAAAATATAATTTTATCAATTAAAAATACGCCCAATTTCCTACTTACCACACTCAAATGTCATAAGTCAGTGTTGTGGATCGCCGGCACCGCGGATGGGCTCAGGAGTGCCTGGGCTCGCCCCGATTTGGACACGCAAGCCAATCAGTGGACCTAGGTCCGTCACACAAGATGGGGCTCAGTCGAACACTCACACCTCTACCCGGTAGCACCTTACACCCGACGGATTTCCTCACCCACTCAACAGAAACCCACTGAACCAATTAATCTATACACTAGAACCCTCACAGAAAGGGGATCGGACAGTATAGAAGGAAGAATGGGGAATAGGATGAAAATACAGCGTGAATGGCTCTTGGTCTATTCCAAATCGACGAACGAATCGTCGTTTAAAAGGAGGAGAGAAACCAGCCGGAGAACCACCACGCGGTTCACTCAAAAACACGCGAGCATTGACCATCGGGAGTAAATGGCTGCCTGGGGAAGGTGAAAGAGTTTGAACAGAGGAAGGGAGAAGACGGAAAGGAGACCGACGAGCGGCGCACACGCAGGGGAGGAGAATGCCCTAATTTTGACTGACTGCACACATAAGGGGAGAAAGGGGGGAATGGGCCTGGGCTAAAAGAAACAAGCCTGGGCCCAAGACTGAAAGGGGGAAAAATTACAGGCCCACAAAATACCCGTTGGGCCAATACCCAACAACATTCTCCACCTTATTGGTCCAATCCAAGTCCAACCGATTAGCAAGCACTACCCGGGGCGAAGGCAAGTCATCATTGCCCTTGACGGTCACAAATACCTGCAAAAGCCCAAAAAACAGAAAGTGAAAAAATAAACAAAAAAGACAATCATCAGAATACAAAGAAAACAGATTTTAATCCAATGAATCAAAGTTCAAAGTATTCATGCAGTCTTTAGTTTTCTCAGCAGATTGGCTTTTAGTTCCCATGTCAGCAGGATTGAATTGAGAAGGGATTTTCTCAAGCTTGACAGTTCCTTTTCCAACTATATCCCGGATAAAGTGGTACCTAACATCAATATGTTTTGTACGATCATGGAAGACAGGATTTTTACAAAGCTGGATTCCGGATTGACTGTCAGAATAAACAATAGGGTCACCCTCTAAGTATCCAATTTCAGATAAAAGTCCTTTTAACCATATGACTTCTTTTAGTGCATCAGTGATGGCAATATACTCAGACTCAGTAGTGGATAGGGCAACTACGTGCTGAAGTTGGGACTTCCAGCTAATGCACGACCCACACAAGGTGAACACATATGATGTAGAGGACTTCCTATTATCTCTATCATTGGCATAATTAGAATCAGCATATCCTATTAAGTTTACACCTTGAGCACATTTTGAAAATTTAAGGCAAGTATTGATAGAACCTTTCAAATACTTTAACAGCCATTTTAATGCATCCCAATGTGGCATACCAGGGTTTGACATGTACCTACTTAAGCAACTTACTGAATATGCAATATCAGGTCGAGTTCTAACCATAAGGTACATAACCGAGCCAATAGCATTAGCATACGGCACCTTAGACATTTCAAGTATCTCAGAATCAGTCTTTGGGGACTGATCCTTACTTAGAACAAAATGAGCAGCAAGGGGCACAAAGACAAGTTTAGCATCAGTCATGAAGAATTTACTCAAAATCTTTTTCACATAAGAAATCTGATTTAAATGAAGAGTATGATTCTTCCTATCCCTAACAATATCCATGCCTAAGATGCGCCTAGCATCTCCAAGATATTTCATGTCAAAATTTTCACTTAGGCAATTTTGCACATATTCGATGGATTTAATGCATGGGCTGACAAGAAGCATATCATCGACATATATTAATAAGAAAGTGGGGACAGATGCATCATGCTTAAAATAAAGGCAGTGATCATGCACACTCCTTTTAAAATTAAGGTCTTTCATGCAAGAGTCAAATTTCTTATTCCATTGCCTAGGAGATTGTTTTAGACAATACAGGGATTTTTTCAACAAACATACATGATCAGGTTTTAGGGGGTCAATAAATCCATCAGGTTGTTGCATGTAAATTTGTTTATCAATTTCACCATGTAAAAAAGCAGTTTTTACATCAAGTTGTTTTAAGTCCCAGTTAAAATGAGCAACTAATGCCAACATAATGCGCACAGTAACAAATTTAACAACAGGAGCAAAGATTTCTGTATAATCAATCCCCTCCTTTTGAGTAAATCCTTTTGCTACCAGCCTAGCCTTATATCTAATGATGTCAGACTCTTCTTTAACCTTATATAGCCACTTACAAGCAACTACAGAGCAATTAGCAGGTTTGGGCACAAGAGTCCAAGTTTGGTTAACATGCAGTGAGTTCATTTCATCATTCATGGCATTTAACCAGTCAACAGAATTCCTAGAATTCACAGCCTCCTTAAATGACTTAGGTTCAAGGTCTGTCAGTGATTCAAATACATTTAAAGCATGCGAGTCCATATGATAATCATTAAGTCTTGATGGTTGTCTAATGTTTCTCCTAGGTCTGTCCCTAGCAAGTTGGTAATCACCATTAACATTATCATCATCACTTAAGTTATCATGCTCAATATTTTCAGGATTTGAATCAGCTAGGACAGGCAAATTAGGTGTTTGCTCCACCTCACTCGGAGTCTCATCAGAAGCAACAATAGGTACAGATATTGGAAAGCAGGGAAATTCAGATTCATTAAAAAATCACATCTCTGCTAATAGTGACCTTAAAACCAGGTTCATTTTTCAGCCAAAGTCTATATCCCTTTACACTTTCAGGATAACCAAGAAAAACACATTTTTTGGATCTTGGTTCTAATTTATCCAGTTTTTATGCACAAAAGCAGCACAACCAAAAATTTTCAGATTTGAAAAATCGACAGCTTTACCAGACCAGACAAGTTCAGGATATTTTCCATTTAAAAGCACAGATGGGGACCTATTAATTAAATAGGCTGCAGTAACAACTGCTTCACCCCCAGAATTTCTTAGAAAGTCCAGAAGCTGCAAGCATGCTTCTTACTTTCTCAAGAAGTGTCCGGTTCATACGTTCTGCCACACCATTTTGTTGTGGAGTGTATGGAACCGTTCTGTGTCTTTGAATGCCAGAAACAACACACAGATTATCAAGCAGATGATTGCAAAATTCAAGTCCATTATCAGTCCTAAGTTTCTTAATTTTCTTTCCAGTTTGGTTTTCAATCAAAGATTTTCAGTTTTTGAACACATCAAAGACATCAGATTTATCTTTTAATAACAGGACCCAAACTTTCCTAGAAAAATCATCGATAATAGATAGGAACCATCTTTTATTTCCATGTGTGGGGGTGGTGGCAGGCCCCCACACATCTGCATGCAAGTAATCAAGGATTCCAGTACTTTTAGGCACATTGGGGGCAGGGGAGATGGGAAAACTAACCCTATGTTGTTTTCCTTTTACACACGGTTCACAGAAGGGCATGCAAGACAGTTTATCATTTCCAAATGATCCTACTTTTTGCAAGAGTTCTAGTCCCTTATTACTCATGTGACCAAGTCTACAATGCCAAAGAGCAATTTTATCATCCTTAACAATATTAGCATGCAAGACTGGTTTTGTAAAACACATGTACAGGTTATTCCGTTTTTCAGCTTTAAGGACCACAGAAGACCCTTTCATGATAGACATGACACCTTTGCCCCATTTCCCCTCATAACACTCATCTTCCAAAGCAGCACATGAAATAAGATTACTGTTCAAGTCAGGCACATATCTCACATCTTTCAAATTAAGAGCATGCCCAGATTCACACATAAGTGAAATATTTCCTATACCTAGGATTGGACATTTCTTATCATTTGCCATAGACACAAAACCGCCTTTTGTTTCCTTAAAAGTTCGAAACAGATTTTTAAAAGGGGTTAAGTGAAAAGTGCAGCCTGAATCAATCAACCATTCATTTTCACACAAGAAAGATGAATTTACAGAATTAGCCACAGAAGTTTCACAGAAATCAGTAACCATGAAAACATCTTCATGCAGTTCTTTTTCAGAAACATTATTGGCCTTAGGCCTTTTCTGTTGGGGACATACGTTTGCAAAATGACCCGGTTCACCACAGTTAAAACACTTCTTGTTTTTATTAGTGGAATTATTTGATTTTGCAGACTTATCCTTAACCTTTTCTTGGCCATTTTTGTTTTCAGAAAATTTTTTCTTCTTCTTGAAATTCTTTCCTTTAACAAACATAGCATCAGCACTATTTTGATGTTTTATACCTGAATTTGCTTTTAAATCTATTCTTTACTTTTCAACCCATTAATAACAGTATCCAAAGTAACCTGATCCCTACCATATTTTATAGCAGATTTTACATCACCAAAGGAATCAGGAATAGCATTTAAAAGCACAATTGCAGAATACTCATCAATAGATTTATCACCGGTTTTCTTTATGTCTTGAATAAGTTTTTGAAAAATATCCATATTTTCATCTATATCCTTAGACATATCAAGTTTAAACCGAAAAAATCTTTCAAGCAAGAACATTTTACATGGGAGTGAAGTTTCAACAAATAATTCTTCCAATTTATCCCATAAGTCCTTGGCACTTTTCTGTTCTCCGACCTTTCGGATAATAGAGTCTGATAGATGCAGGATGATGGATGAGAATGCAATCTCATCCATTTCCTCCTTTTTCTCATCAGAAGTGGCATCAGAAAAAGTACGGGAAATACTTTTGAACACACGTTGTTGAATAAGTATTCCTTTCATTTTCTGCTGCCAAATCCCAAAATCTGAGCGACCATCGAAAGGTGCCAGATTGTAGGATCCAAGAGTGGACATGTTGAGCACAAAAAAAATAAATCACACAAGATTTACACAGATTACGGGAGACCGAGGATTTCCAAGTTCACAAGCCGATTAATCGGTTGCGCAGGGGTTCAACTCAGTGCCGTTTTAATTTGTTAATTCAGTGAGGCAGAATCAAGCACACAACAATATCAGATTCAGATTCACAGAATTCAACAAAAATGCAGGCAGTCAAGCAATACACAGAGTATAGCAAATAGACAACAAAACCTGCCCGGTTCGACCTGTAACTACAGCAATCACGCCCAAGCCTATCCGGTTCAACCGGTATCTACAGTAGTAAGAGGTCAAAGCCGCTTTACCAGAGCGAGATTCGGGGGAACCTCGTCGGAAGAGACGGCCCACCAGCCACAGTTCAATACCGTGGGGCGGATCCACCGTCGGATCGCAACAGCGACAGGAGGTCAGTCACCCAGCAGCGACAGAGGGTAGTCACCCGGCGGCGACAGGAGGACAGTCACCCGGCGGCGACAGGAGGAGTCACCCGGCGGCGACAGAGGGAGAAATCGCCCGACGGCGATAGCGCGAGGGTCGCGCGGGCAGTGAAAACAACGACCGGTCGCCCGACGGCGATTTCAGCGGCGGTGCTCGGAGCAGGTGGCTCTGATACTACTGTTGTGGATCGCCAGCACCGCGGATGGGCTCAGGAGTGCCTGGGCTCGCCCCGATTCGGACACGCAAGCCAATCGGTGGACCTATGTCCGTCACACAAGACGGGACTCAGTCGAACACTCACACCTCTACCGGTAGCACCTTACACCCGACGGATTTCCTCACCCACTCAACAGAAACCCACTGAACCAATTAATCTATACACTAGAACCCTCACAGAAAGGGGATCGGACAGTATAGAAGGAAGAATGGGGAATAGGACGAAAATACAGCGTGAATGGCTCTTGGTCTCTTCCAAATCGACGAACGAATCATCGTTTAAAAGGAGGAGAGAAACCAGCCGGAGAACCACCACGCGGTTCACTCGGAAACACGCGACCATTGACCATCGGGAGTAAATGGCTGCCTGGGGAAGGTGAAAGAGTTTGAACAGAGGAAGGGAGAAGACGGAAAGGAGACCGACGAGCGGCGCATACGCAGGGGAGGAGAATGCCCTAATTTTGACTGACTGCACACATAAGGGGAGAAAGGGGGGAATGGGCCTGGGCTAAAAGAAACAAGCCTGGGCCCAAGACTGAAAGGGGGAAAAATTACAGGCCCACAAAATACCCGTTGGGCCAATACCCAACAACAGTCAGTATTATTTGCATTCAATTATATTGTCACATTCTTAATATTGTTTAGTAACTTACTTCTTTACCCGTTCTTGGAATCTAGGTTATGGAGATTTACTTCTTTCTCACACTGTCCCGACACTAACTCTCTCTCTCTTGCACACTCCCTCACACGATCTCTCTATCTCTTTCTCTCTCTCTCTTGCACTCTCCCGCACACTAACTCTCTCTCTCTCTCACACACACAGACTAACTGTCTCTCTTTATCACTACCTCTCTTTCCCCACCTCTCCCCCGTGTTGAAGGTACTTTCTCTCTCTACACCTCACTACCTCTCTTACATTACTTGTAAAACATTCTTAATAAAATAAAAAGAAATAAGAAAAAAAAAAAAGATAAACCCTAGATTTGATCGCAATCTTCCCAAACTTTGCATGCCTTAACAAATGTACATTAATTTCTTAATAATTCAAAATTTATGGTTTCTCAATCTATAAATGAATGGAAGCATTATTTTACTAGTTGATTTCCCATATTATACCAGCATCTCTTTCTATATTTATTTTTAATGTGTTGAACATATACTAAAATGGGCAAACACAAGGTACAAAGAAAAAATAGGCAAGATTTGGGTAATAATAAGGCTACTGCATTAAGTATAGAAGAAAAACAAAATGATTCTGTGTGGAAGGTGGTGGTTCAACATGAACACATTAGTGGTTCGGCAGAAGAGAACGGCGGCATTGATGGTGGAATTCTGGCCAAACGCAAAGCTGATGACTCTTGTCTTCCTCCAAACCAGGTGCAGACAGGAGCAACCGCCCAATCTGTTTTTCCTGACCCATGCTACTTTTAGTAGTGTTGTTAAATTACGGAAATTAATGTTGTGTAACTCAACTTCATACAATTTGGTAAGTAACTCAATTTTAATTTTATGTTCGTTAACTTTTGTTATGTTCTATATATCATCTTTCGGATTTCATTGGAATTTAAATTTTTTATAAAAGTTATTGATGTAATGATCGAACTATCTATATGGAAAGTGAAAATAAATTAATATAATGGATGAAAAATAATGTAATCTGGTAATATGATTAATCATAACTTCCTAATGAATTCTTCTTTTTTTTTTTGGTTGAAGTCTCATGTTTAGAACTTCAATCCCTTCCCTTTTACCATACTTTCTTTTTAGGATATAAAACTATATCATCCCATGTTTTAATTTGTCATAACATCAAAATGGTTGGTGTTCTTTGTGATACATCATGTCTAGAGATTCAATCCCTTTCCTCCTACCATATTTTTTCCCCCAATTTACAAATGAATCTATGATTTTAATTCCTGTAAAATCAATCATTTTAACTACGATATAAAGTGAAGGGATGGATGTTGAAAAAGTAGGATATGGATACGTCGTTATCCATTACAACTATAAATGAATACTACAACATAAAATAATAAAATTTTGGATAGTATAAGGGGCGACCGCCCCTCACCGCCCGTTAGAATTAAGCGAATTCTAGTCATATACATCACTTCTTTTCAAATCTTGGTTTTTCATCCATAGATAGGGCAGGTGAAGATGGAACATCTGAAGGTGAAGCAACATTAAGGAGGGAACTTGAAGATTTTTATCTCCAAAAGTAAATGGACTTTAAACTACCAAAGTTTATGAGATCCACTCAATTGTCTTAAGTGAGTATAATTTGCATTTAATTTTTTTGTTACTTTGTTAATCTTGTATAATAATTTACTTCTTTACCAATTCTTGGCTTCTAGGTTCTGAGGATGTACTTTTGTCTCACATTGTCCCACACATTAACTCTCTCTCTCTCTCTCTCTCTCTGATTGTCTCTCTCTATCACTGCCCCTCTTTCGCCGCCTCTCCCCCGTTATAAAGGTACTTTATCTCTCTACATCGATTTGCACTAAGTCGTAGTGGTTCGATTGCTCACCTTACTGTGAAAAAATTCTTTAAAAAATAAAAAAGAATTAAGAAAAAAAAGAATAAACCCTAGATTTGATCACAATGTTCCCAAGCTCTGCATGCCTTAACGAATGTACATTAATTTCTTAATATTTACAAATTTATCGTTTTTCAATCTATAAATGAATGGCAGCATTTTATTTACTAGAATTGGTTTTTTTTTTTTTTTTTTTTTTTTTTTTTTTTTTTTTACATGTATTTATTTATACTTAAGGCTGCTGCATTAAGTATTGAAGAAAAACATAATGATTCTGTTCGGAAGTTGGTGGTTAAACAAAAACAGATTGCTGGTATGGCAGAAGAGAACGGCAGTATTGACGGCGAAATTCCGACCAAACGCGAAGATGATCACTCTTCTTTTCTTCCGAACCAGCTGGAAACCGGAGCAACTGCCCAATCTATTTTTCCTAACCCGTGCTACTTTCAGTTACATTATTAAATTCTAGAAATTAATGTTGCTTAACTCATTTTCATTCAATTTTGGAAGTAACTCAATTTTAATTTTATGTTCATTAACTTTAGCTATGTTTTATATATAATCTTTCCGATTTTGTTGGAATTTAATTTTTTTATAAAAGTTATTGATGTAATGATCTAACTACCTATATGAAAAGTGAAAATAATCAAATATAATGGATGAAAAATAATCTTATCCGGTGATTTGATTAATCATAACTTCCTAAAGACTTGTTTTTATTTTTTATTTTTTTTGTTGATGTCTCATGTTTAGAATTTGAATCCCTTCCCTCTTACCATACTTTCTTTGTAGGATATAAAAATATATCATCCCATGTTTTAATTAATCATAACATCAAAATGATTTGTGTTATTTTTTTTTTATCGAAACGCGGAATTAGATAAATAAAAAAGAATATGATATACAAAGTACTCAGGCATACCTGAGGGTGTACAAACCAAGGCAATCATGTCCGATCCGGGTGGGAATCAACATAGTTCTCTAGAACTATGTGAAAACATAATCTGCCTTAAATACAAAGGCCAACAAAAAATGTAAATAGTGAAAAATCTTCGAAAAAACCCCAATTGGAAATGGGGGGCCTCATTAAAAACCTCGCGACCATACGAGGAAAAGAGTACCCTGGTACAATGGAAAGTGCCAAAGAAAAAACAAGACAACCCACACACGTTACATGGGTGCACTCATCGGTAGAACCGAGTAGTCCCACGCACGCACCCATCTCATTTTATTCCAAAAACCAAAAAACAAGACCACATGGTGTGATCGCAAGTCACTATTAATAAATCTATCAATCATGCACATGGTCCTCTAAATGCCCTATAACTCGTTCAACCGGATACAAAGTAAACAAGCAGGTATATACCTCTCGTTGAATAGTCCGGACAATCTTATCAACATCAAATGGTATGTCTTCAAACATAAGTTGGTTTCGAGTATACCATATATGGTTCACCGTCACTGCCAAGGAGAGGCATCTTGCCTTGTGGCATTCCGCCGACCCTCGTTTGCTCCAGCCAATGTATCGTATGGCACACCCTATAGAAGTCAGCATCCTATCAATGTAAAGCCATCTTTCACCTTGTTCCAAATAACCCGTGTTGTACCACACCTGAAAAACAAATGGTTGTTAGATTCATCCATCATATTACATAACGGACATACCTGAGAAATATTCAAGAACTCCAGTCTGTCCGAAGTCTTCAATCTGCCCTTCATTGCCAACCAAAGTGTTATAGTGAACTTTGGGAGAACGAATGGCTTCCATATGGCCCGATACCAAAATAACGTGCTACCCTTCTCTTAGAAGAAGTCATACGCAACAACCACTCCTTTTTCCTCAAACCACTGTGTCATAGTAGTGGTCGCCAATGCAACATCTCCGGCACACTTCGTTACGTGCATATCCCGGATGTGAAGTATATTCTTGAGAAGTGGTGAGTCCCTCATAGTCTGCTGCACTTCCCAGATACATGCTCCCTTCAGATACTCGCCATGGACCCACTTTATCCAAAGAGAGTCCTGCTTACTGTGGATATTCCACATTGTTTTGGCGAGGAGGGCTTTATTCCATGTGCTCAAATCCCACAGCCCTACTCCTTCTTCAACTTTGGGCTTGCGTACTTCCCTCCATGCCACAGGGGATACTTTGGCACCCCACATAAATCTTTTAACCAGGATATTGATCCGGTCAATGATGTTTGCTGGAAGTGGCAAAACCTGGATCCAAAAGCACTCAACTTCCTGAAGGACTGACCTAACCAACTCAATTCTACCTGCAAGAGAAAGGTTTAAGTTAGTCCAATGGTGAATAAATCTCTAAATAGATTCTACCAATGGTGAGTAGTCATTCGTATATAATTTCTTCGCGGCCAACGGGATCCCCAAATACTTTACCAGGAATTCCCCCAATGGGAAATCAAACATATCCAGGATGCATTGCTTCTCGTATGGTCCTACTCCTACCATAAACAACTAGGACTTGCTCTTATTGATCGTGAATCCCGAAGTCCCAGAAAATTCCATGAGAACATCATGTAACACTCTCATGGATGCCACATCCCCCCTGCCAAATAAAAGTAAATCATCAGAAAAAGTTAAATGAGTAATACTATTAGAATCACATTTAGGATGGAATTGAAAGTCAAACTCCCTGGTGCGTTGTGCGAGTAATCGTGACAGATACTCCATACAAAGAAGGAACAAAATGGGAGACATGGGGTCTCCTTGTCGTAAGCCTCTTTTTCCTTCAATGTATCCGTGACAACCCCCATTAATAGCCAAAGAGAAAGTGGGAGAGGTCACACAAGTCATCACTCACTCTATAAAACAAGGATGGAACTACAGTCTTGTGAGTACTTCATGGAGGAATTTCCAAGAGTGGAGTCGTAAGCCTTATGCAAATAAATCTTCACCATGCATCTGGGCGAGCTTTGCTTCCTACCATATCCCCTCAATAGCTCCTACGCAAGAAAAATATTATCAGTTAGGTTACGTCCCTTAGTAAAAGCTGATTGTGCCTGATTCACAATCTTCGTAAGCCTTTGTGATATCTTCTGTCTAGGGTTTCAATCCCTTTTCTCCTACCATATTTGTTCCCCCAATATACAAAAGAATCTATGGTTATTGTTCCTATAAAATCACTCTTTTTAACTACGATATAAAGTGAAGGGATGGATGCTGAAAATGTAGGATATGGATATGTCATTATCTATTACAACTATAAATGAAAACTATGACATAAAATAATAAAATTTAGGAAATTTAACGGGTCGACCGCCCCTCATGGCACGTTAGAATTAAGCGAATTCTAGTCATATACATCACTTCTATTGTAATCTTAGATATGCATTCATAAATATGGGAGGTGATGATCAAACATCAGAAGGTGAAGCAACATTAGGGATGGAACTTGAAGAGTTTTATCGCAAAAAGTAAATGGACTTTAAACTAACAAAGTTTATGAGAGAACCACTCAATTGTCTTAAGTCAGTATTATTTGCATTTAATTTTGTTGTTACTTTGTTTATCTTGTGTAATAATTTACTTCTTTACCTGTTCTTAGCTTCTAGGTTATGGACATTTACTTCTGTCTTGCATTGTCCCACACATTAACTCTCTCTCTCTCTCTCTTGTACTCTCCCGCACACTAACTCTCTCTCTCTTGTACTCTGCCGCACACTAACTCTCTCTCTCTCTCTCTCTCTCACTAACTTTCTCCCTTTGTCACTACCCCTCATTCGCCGCCTCTCCCCTGTGATGGAGGTACTTTTCTGTATACATCGATTTGCACTAAGTCATAGTGGTTCGTGTCTCTCACTTCACTGTGAGAAAATTCTTACAAAAATAAAAAAGAATTAAGAAAAAAAAAAGATAAACCCTAGATTTGATCACAATCTTCCCAAACTCTGCATGCCTGAATGAATGTGCATTAATTTCTTAATATTTTCAAATTGATGGTTTTTCAATCTATAAATAAAGGGCAGCATTTTTTTCACTAGTTTTTTTTTTTTTTTTTTTTTTTTTTTTTTTTTTTTTTTTTTTAAGTTTACATGTATTTATTTATACTTAAGGCTGTTGCATTAAGTATAGAAGAAAAACAAAATGATTTTTAGCGGGAAGCTGGTGGTTCAACACGAACATATCGGCGGTCCAGCAAAAGAGAATGGCATCGTTGACGTTGGAATTTCGACCAAATGCGAAGCTGATGACTCTTGTGTTCTTGCGAACTAGCTGCAGACTGGAACAACTGCCCAACCTAATTTTCCTAAACCGAACTACTTTCAGTAACTTTATTAAATTTAGGAAATTAATGCTGCTTAACTTAATTTCATGCGACTTTGTAAGGAACTCAATTTTAATTTTATGTTCGTTAACTTTAGCTATGTTTTATATCTAATCTTTTCAATTTTGTTGGAATTTCAAAACATTATAAAAAATATTGATGTAACGATGAAACTACCTATATTGCAAATAAAAATAATCAAATATAATGGATGCAAAATAATATTATCTCGTAATTTCATTAATCATAACTTCCTAACAACTTGTTTGTTTGTTTGGTTTTTCTTTTTTTTTAGAAGTTCAATTCCTTCCCACATACCATAGTAGCTTTTTAGGATATAAAACTATATGATCCCATGTTTTAATTAATCATAACTTCATAACGATTGGTGTTCTTGTGATACCTCATGTCTAGGGTTTCAATCCTTTCCTCCTACCATATTTGTTCCCTCTATTTACAAACGAATCTATGATTTTGGTTTCTATAAAATCAATCTTTTTAACTATGATATAAAGTGAAGGGATGGATGTAATACCCGATTATTTTTACGTAATATTCAATTTGCTTGATTAATTTTATTTTATTTTATTTTAGTTTACATGGGCTTATTTTGGTTCGAATTATGATTATTGTACCTTAAGATATTTTTCTCTAAGCCTATATATATATATATATATGATATTTATGATTGGACTTTCAGCCAAGATGCGGTATATTTTTTTAGAATCTTATGGTTACGGAGCGATAGCATTTTGTTAGTAAAGAAGAGATTTTCTCTCAATTAGTTAGAGGATTAGATACAGATACAAATTATCCCTCAACAAGAAGATATGTTTAGATTTAAATTATGTTAAATCTATAAATACAACCCAGTATTCCTTCAACATTCATCATTTGGATTTTTCAGAATTTCAGGTAAACCCTAATTTTCTACTATTCTTCTAACTTAGCCCTGGCTGATTAACCCATCTCCCTACGTTTCTCGTAACCTCTATTGAACCTTTCCCTCACATTTTCCTCCCTCCCTAGTGACAATATGGACCCAACAACAAAAATCAGAAGAGAAAGAAGGGGGTTACTATTGCCCAATACCAAATCACAGTTGCCACTGCTTTAACATCTGCTAACCACCATTGCCTCGATGTAACCTTAGATTACCTGGTTCCTTGCGTGCTTGTATCTTCAAATTGATGGAGATTTGGGGAGCATGGTGTAGAGAGAGAAAATATTATTTTGAGAAAGAAAAAAGGAGAGGAAAAAAAAACGTGGGTTTTGGTGAAGTGGGGAAAGAAGGAGATTTTCTTTTAAACTCCATTATTAACCATAGTAATTACTAACATACCCCTAGTTCACCCATTTCATGACCAGAATCCCAAACAAATCAATTCCCATTTTTTAACATGTTCTTTATTTTTTCCTCTTTATCTTTATAAGCCTATTAGACTTAGATATTAAGTCTTCGTTTATTTACGATGTAGGCGAGGAGATAAGGCACGTTGATTAGAAGCATACCACTTGCATGACATTTTCTTTATATTACAAGAAGTCAAGTAAGAGGTCGGGTTCTTATATGGTTTGTCAGTTTTAAATATTTTGTTTGTTTAAAGTACGATTTGATAGTTATATGTTTTGACATGTTGATACGGGATCACTAATTGATCCACCATTATATGCTAGCCAAGCTTTGATACAAAATGTTACGTTTGATAAGGATATTATATTATGTTATACTTGATATGTTCATGTTACTCTCTAATTGTGCTTTTACAAATTTATATTTAATTTTGATAAGCCTGGACCTCACGAGCTAGATGTAGCTTATCCCCTTTTTACCTTCCTACTTTTCAGGATAGGGCATTTGTCAGGCGACGGGAGCAAGTGGATGAAGCATATTTTCATTATTCTTCTTTGAGTTATGGGTTACATTTTATTCATAAACAAATTGAAATTTTATTAGGGTTTGTTATGTTTGTCTTCAAACTTATCATAGGAAATGATGTCGTTTTGGAAATAAATGCCTAAGCCCACTTTCGTGATTATATGAAGTTATGAGTTTCTCAAATTGAATAATGATTTGATTATCTTTGAATTAATTGTATTTTCCACTGCTATAATTTTAATGTAGTATGGTTACTTAATCACGTTTTTAATAGATTTACATTGAGGACTTAAATTTTTAGTAAATTATGTAGAGTCCTAATTCTTTTTATATGTTCTTTAATGACCTAATTATTAGGATGACATTTCTTAATATTTATTTACTTATTTTTTATTTAGTAACTTATACTTCTTTATTAAAAATATATTAAATTAATATATATCTAAATAAATATCCGGGTCGTTACAATGGATGTTGAAAAAGTAAGATATGGATACGCCGTTATCCATTACAACTACAAATGAAAACTACAACATAAAATAATAAAATTTTTGAAATCTTAAGGGACAACCGCCCCTCACCGCCCGTAAGAATTAAACAAATTCTAGTCATATACATCACTTCGACTCTAACCTTGATTCTTTATTCTTAGACAGGGGAGGTGATGATGGAACATCGAAAGGTGAAGCAACATAAAGAAGAGAACTTGAAGGTTTTTATCGCCAAAAGGAAATGGACTTTAAACTACCAAAGTTTATGAGAACCACTCAATTATCTTAAGTATGTAATCTTTGCGTTTAATTTTGTTGGTACTTAGTTAATCTTGTGTAATAATTTACTTCTTTACCCGTTATTTACTAGGTTATGGAGATTTACTTCTGTCTCGCACTATCCCACACACTAACTCTCTCTCTCTCTCTCTCTCTCGCACTCTCCCGCACACTAAGTCTCTCTCTTTCTCACTGACTGTTTCTCTCTATCACTAACTCTCTTTCTCCGCCTCTCCCTGTTTTAGGTACTTTCTCTCTCTAAAATAAAACAAATAAAGAGTAGAAGTAGATTTCACAAATCAAAATCAAACAACTAAGGAGGTTCAGAGATTAAATGGATTATAGGGACATGCATTCCTATGGTTTATATATGTTCTTTAATGTATCAAATCATCTTTAGTTCCAATATTCATAAGAGAATTACTAATATAATTGGATACACTGTTTCAAGTTAGATCCAACAATTGATTAGACTCCACTGATCATCTCTCGATATCACAGTGTTATCTAACTCCCAATTGTTCCTAAGATTTATGGTCATAAGACATACCAATCTCTTGATCTAGCAATTATGTTATGATCTCCTAATCCTTTAATCAGTTACTCCCTCTTGAGTTATAATAGATTAACTACACATATGCAATTATTCATCACATAATTTCATATGATATTCAAATCAAGGAAGCTTAAACAAATATTGGAAAGGAAATAATATTATTAAAGAAAAACAGATGAATACATAATCATGCAAGCCCTAGAATCACTAGGTGTTTAGCCACTCATATTAAATACATAATCTACATAAAATATATTGATAATCATAGCTAACATATATGAATAAAAGAAAAGAGGACTATTGACTCAAGCCAAACGCTATTCATTTCTCTCTCTCTGTCTCTCTCTCTCTCTCTCTCTGAGGACTTGGTTGGTTGATTCTTTTTTTTATTCTTGTTTCTCGCTCTAAAATTTGATACCCTTTGTTGTTCCCATACTCCTCCTTTTATAGACAATGACCAGGATTTTCAGAGCTCTGGAATCTCTGTTTTGGAATGAAAGGATAAGCACAAATCATGGGAAATTGTGACAGCTTGAAGCGAATCACAAGACGAAGCATGGTCCACGAGTAATCACGAGCCGTACTTCATGAGGCTCAATAGGGGCATTCTAACCTAGAGCATGGGCCATGCAGGGCCTTGCACAAGCCGTGCTCTGGTCGTGCCTCTAGGGGCAATCCTCGGTATGTGTGCACAGTTTGTGTGGTTGTGGCATGGTCTATGAAACCTTAGTTGTCCATATTTCTATCAAAACATCAAAAAACACGTGATGTAACAAAAATAACACAATCATCATAAACTCATCACTTAGGTACATGCAATTGTCTAAAAATTATGCATAATCACCCCGAATTGCATGTAAATACTAAGTTGACCAACCCGCAAACCTAACCTATTATTCGTCCTCAAACAATGATCATGAATTTTTACTTCAGTATGAAGGGGTGTTTTGACAGTAAATGATTGGTCACTCATTCAATCATCAAAACAATAAGATTTATCGCACACGGAAGATATATGAATAACGAAAATGAAAGAACAAATAAAAAACTAATTAGATTCACAATTCGGATGAACATAGTCTTCAGTTATTCCCTTAGATGAAAAGATGAAGCTTAGCCTTCCATGGAGAATTGCAACAAAAATAAAAATTAAAAGAGTGTATCAAATTCTAGCCCTTCTCTTCTCTCCATAACTCCCCTATATATATAACCTCTCCTACCACACACTAATTCTAATAATAATTATCATCATAAATTAGACGTAACTGCCATCACTTAGTGGAGAATTAACAGTGGGCAGTTATGTTCATTTCCGTTAGTGGGCGTTTCGAGCTAAGGCGTGGGCCTTATGCAGAAACTTTGGCTGGTCCTTTCACATCTTCAAATCCACCATTTTATATCCAAAATGCATCAATCCTCTAATTGCCCTACAAAACACAATCTTTAATCAAAACTCAAGAACTAAGCATGATTATAAACCAAAACCAAGGGAAATAAGATAAAGAAAAATAAATAAAATATATCCTATCAAATTTTCCCATACCTAAACAATGCTTGTCCTCAAGCATATATCTAAGCTCATGTTCATGATCCCATGTAATCAACATTTGCTCCTCACTTGCTCATCCACATTAGGAGTGTCTCCCTTTTTTTTTTTTTTTTTTTTTTTTTTTTTTAGTAAAATCACTCTTAGCAACACATAGTTAATCACACCAACGATTGAATTGAATCCAAAATGCATAAGATCATACACCCTCACAAATGGTTAACTCATGTCACTCAAAAGTGTATAAGCTATAAACATATATAAGTGAACTCTCGTGTCAATGCAGAGAAGACTTTTACCATAGGCTTGCAAATATATCATATCTCTATTACCAATGAATGAAATTGAATGTAAGGATCATGGGAGGTGTAATTGAGAATATGTAGCCGACTGAGGTAAGGTATGACAAAAGGGATATATTGGTTAACATAGTCAAATTTTCACACTTAGCTCAATCAACTAATAACTCAAGATTGCCTCGAATACTTATTTCATGAATATATAGAAAAGTTTGTATTCCTCACCTTTTTGTTTTTTTTATTTTGATTGAATCTATTTTTCCTCTTTTTTTTTTTTTTTTTTTTTTGAAGAGGAGGAATACAACACACAATCTTTATAAAAGTTCAAATTTAGGCAATCTATTCCAATGACATGAGTAAGAACTAAGTGGGATAAGTTTATATGATCTTCGACTCAAAATTCAATGGAGTATATCAACGAATATGGCTTGTAGTGTGGCAAAAATTTTCAATGAAAAGGCCAAGGCACAAAGATGGCTCACTAGGGGTAAAAGATATAGGGTAGGCTTGAAGCAAAAGATTAATCATGACAAAGAAAGTGGCTTAAACCTAAATACCCATATTTCAATTCAAAACATCCAATTCATCAATGATTTAACAGAGATACGAATAACAATGCAAGTTCTAGAAAAATCAACTATACATGACAATCACACCAAGAAAGAAATGGAGCATACTACAGGAATGCTCATCAGCCCAAAAGCTCACAACATAAGGTTTTATGTGTGTAAAATCCATGCATTTTTGTTTCCAATCAATCACCAATAATGATTAAACAAAGTGTAACAAAAGTGAATTTTTTTTTTTAGAACTCATCAGAACATGGATAGCAATAGAAGAATCAGAACTCAGATAACAAGAATCACAAAAATGAACTAAATATCATAATAGGCCAGAACCAAAATAGAAAATCAACAAACATAACAATCAATTCCCCTCCCTCACACCTAGACTAACATTGTCCTCAATGTAAAGTAAGTATAAAGGCAAAGTGAAGGACTTGCCTGGATAGTCTAGGTCGTGCAAACATCATGTCCTCTATTGTGGAAGGGGAAATGACGGATCAAAGCCACGATGCTTGAAGTAAGCCATTTGGTTCAACTCCATTATAGTCAATTGTACCTGCAAAAGCTCAAACTATGAAAATAAAAATGGGAATCAAGATGTCTCCAGCGGCCGATTGCAAATAAGGGTGCCCACGCCTTACCCAAAATCGTCAACTAAGGAAGAATCAAAGGTTTGTGGATCAGCAGAATAATTTCAATAAGGCGTGGGCACGCCTTATGTAATTTCTAGTATGCTCGAAAATTGAGTATCTCAATTTATAGCGTGCCCACGCTTTACATAAAATTTTTCGCTACATCAATGAACGAACTAAAACTCCCCTTTTTTTTTTTTTTAAACTACACTAGAAAACATAAAATTTGGGCTGCCTCCCAAAAGTGCCTTTCTTTACAGTCTTTGGCTAGACATCACTATTCATCAACCGTGATAAACCGGAATTTCCAAGTCAATATCGTCGACATTTTGTACTAAATAATTTTCATGAAAGATCTTTAAACAATGACCATTGACCTTGAAAATTCGGTTAGTATCTGGATTCTGTATCTCAACTGCGCCATAAGGAAATACATTAGTTACAATAAAAGACCCAATCCATTTGGAATGCAATTTACGAGGAAACAATTTCAATTTAGAATGAAAAAGTAAGACTTTTTGACCAACAGAAAATTCTTTCCTGGAAATCATACGATCATGGAATGCTTTTGTTTTTTCTTTGTAAATCCTTGAGCTCTTGTAAGCTTCATGACGAATTTCCTCTAGCTCTTACAACTGTAATTTTCTCTCTTTACCCGCTTCATCCATTTTCATATTGCATTGTTTGATAGCCCAATATGCTCGATGTTCCAGCTCTACCGGCAAGTGACAGGGTTTACCATATACCAAACGGTAAGGGGACATACCAATAGGAGTCTTATACGCCGTTCGGTAGGCCTAAAGCGCATCATCAAGTCGTATGCTCCAATCTTTTCGGCTTGGATTAACAGTCTTCTCAAGTATAGACTTGACTTCTCTATTGGATATTTCAGCCTGCCCACTCATTTGCGGATGATATGCAGTTGAAACTGGATGGGTAACATTATACTTTTTCAATAAGGCTTCAAACACTTTGTTGCAGAAATGAGTGCCACGATCACTCACTATTGCCCTTGGAGTCCCGTACCTAGCAAAAATATGAGATTTGACAAAATCTACAACAACCTTAGCATCGTTAGTACGAGTAGCCTTAGCTTCTACCCATTTCGACACATAATCCACAACAAGAAGAATGTAAACATTACCAAAAGAGGAAGGAAACAAACTCATAAAGTCAATTCCCCATACATCAAATATTTCACAAATAAGAATGGAGTTAAGTGACATTTGATCTCTATGTCCTAAGCTTCCAGTTTTTTGGCATTGCTCACAAGTCTTACAAAACAAATATGAATCATGAAACAAAGTAGGCCAAAACAATCCACTTTCTAGCACCTTACGAGCTGCTCTTTTTGGACCAAAATGTCCTCCACATGCATAAGAATGACAAAATTGTAAGATGGAATGAGTTTCATGTTCGAGCACACATCTTCGAATAATTTGATCCAAGCAATATTTCCACAAATAAGGATCATCCCAACCATAATATTTGGCATCACTTTTGATTTTATTTCTTTGGGCTGTAGACAAATTACTTGGTAAAGTTCTAGTTACTAAATAATTAGCAATGTCAGCATACCAAGGATTACTATTTGGAATAGAAAAGAGATACTCATCTGGAAATTCATCTTTCAGTGGCGATGCACTTTCACTCATGATCAATCTGTTGAGATGATCTGCAATCAAATTTTCTGTGCCCTTTTTATCACGTATCTCGAAATCAAACTCTTGCAACAAAAGTATCCACCAAATAAGTCTCAGCTTGGATTCCTTTTTCTTGAGAAAGTACTTCAAAGCTGCATGATCAGAAAAAATAATTACTTTAGCTCCAAGTAAATATGAACAGAATTTCTCTAAAGCAAATACAATGGCTAGAAGTTCTTTTTCCATTGTAGAGTAATTGCTCTGTGCACTATCAAGTGTTCTTGATGCGTAATAAATGACATGTGGAGATCGATCAATTTTTTGTCGCAGGACAACTCCAACCGCATAATTACTCACATCACACATGATTTCAAAAGGGAATTTCCAATTTGGTGGTTGGATAATTGGTGTTGATGTTAACTTTTCCTTCAAACAATCAAATGCATCCTTGCATGCATCATTGAACTGAAAATTCACATCCTTCGGTAACAGCGTAGTTAGGGGATGGGTAATCTTGGAAAAATCCTTGATAAAGCGACGATAAAAACCTGCATGACCAAGAAAGAAACGAACATCCAGCACACTTGCGGGGTAAGGCAAAGATTTTATAACATCTATCTTTGCTTTATCAACTTCAATTCCCCTTGCTGAAACAACATGTCCTAAAATAATACCTTGATCAACCATGAAATGACATTTTTTATTTTTCAAAATGAGATTTTTTTCTATGCATCGTTGAAGGGCTTTTGAAAGGTTAGCAAGACATGAGTCAAAAGAATCACCATAGACTGTAAAGTCATCCATAAATACCTCTATGATGTTCTCTACATAATCCGAGAAAATACTAACCATACATCTCTGAAATGTGGCTGGAGCATTACAAAGTCCGAAAGGCATACATCGGTATGCAAATGTTCCAAAAGGACATGTGAACGTCGCTTTCTCCTGATCTTCCAATGCAATTGGAATTTGGTGGAAACCTGAATAGCCATCAAGACAACAATAATGAGTTAGACCGGCTAAATGTTAAAGCATTTGATCAATAAAAGGAAGTGGAAAATGATCTTTTCTAGTTAAAGCATTCAACTTCCTATAATCGGTACATACTCTCCATCCATTTTGAACTCTAGTAGCCACCAACTCACATTCACAATTTTCTACTACAGTAATACCTGTTTTCTTAGGAACGACTTGGACCGGGCTTACCCATTTGCTGTCGAAAATTGGATAGATCATACCTGCATCAAGAAGTTTCAACATTTCTTTCTTCACTACTTCCATCATAGGTGGATTCAATCTATGTTGAGCTTCTCTAGAAGGCTTGTATCCTTCTTCCAGCAATATGCGGTGCATGCATAAATGAGGACTCAATCCCTTTATGTCCGCAATCGTCCACCCAATGGCTTCTTTGAATTCTTTGAGCACTCGAATTAACTTCTTCTCTTCCAAGGTGGAGAGCTTACTAGAAATGATCGCCGGTAGAGTTTGTCCTTCTCCCAAGAAAATATACTTTAAATGTTTGGGAAGAAGTTTTAACTCCAACTTAGGTACATGAACAAGAGAAGGAAGAAGTTTAGTATGAGAAACAGGTAATTCAACATAAGAAACATTAAACCTCCGCGGTGTTAATGATTCTAGCTCACAAACTGCATCATACAATTTAGAGTTAACATCAAACTTCCTCATGTAATCGTGTGAACTTTCAAGAGTCAAGTTCCTACTAAGTACAACTTTCAACTTATCATCATCACTCATATCAAAGATATTCTGTGCTAGAGAATCAATGATATCCACAACAAAAATAGAAGACATATCACTTGGATATCTAATGGCCTCATAGATATTAAACTTAATAATCTCACCATCAAATTCCATAGTAAGTGAACCATTAAACACATCAATTTTTGTTCTAGATGTTTTCAAAAAAGGTCTCTCTAACAAAATCAAAGAACGAGATGATTCATCCTCTTCCATATTTAGCACATAAAAATCAGCAGGAAATATTAATTCATTCACTTGAACTAACACATCCTCCAATACACCTTCAGGATAAACATTAGACCTATCAGCCAATTGAATAATCACACCAGTTTCTTTTAAAGGACCAATATTCAAAGATGAATAAATAGATAACGGCATGACATAATTGAAGCTCCAAGATCTAACATTGCTCTTTCAACTCTCACATTACCAACTTTACAAGGAATGGAAAACATACCCGGATCCTTGCATTTAGGAGGTAACTTTTTTTGGAAAACAGCTGAAACATTTTCACCCATACTTACAAATTCATTACCTTTCAACTTTCTCTTGTTTGTGCATAATTCCTTCAGAAATTGGGCATACCATGGTACCTGTTTTATTGCATCAAGTAAAGGGATGTTTACCTCGACCTTACGAAAGGTATCCATGATTTCTTTTTCCTCTTCCTCCTTCTTGGATTTAGGGAATCTAGCAGGGAAAGGAGGTCTCGGTGTGATAACCTTTGGTAGTGGCTCAGAATGAAGTTCTTTGGGTAGATCACTTTGAGTTCGAGGAACTTCAACTTCCTTTTTCACTTCTTCCACCAAGTTCCTCCCACGAGACAACTCGGGAACATCCTCTAGTCTTTTTCCACTTCTCAAAGTGATTATATTTGCATTTTGTTTTAGATTTACAATTGTTTGAGATGGTAATTTACCTTGAGACTCCATTTGGCTCACAGATGAAGCCAGTTGGCCCACTTGATCTTCTAGCTTCTTCATACTTGTCCTCGTTTCCTGTTGAAATTGTTGTGTGTTAAGTGCAAGATTTTTAACAATTTCTTCAAGAGGCATACCTGAATTCGAAGAAGACTGTTGTTGATAAGGAAAAAGTTGCTTAGGCTGAAAGTTTTGGAATTGGGGCCTTGGACCATAATTGAAGTTTGGATGATCTCTCCAACCGGGATTGTATGTGTTAGAGTACGGATCATACTTTCTTTGTGTCGGTCCTGAAAATCCCCCAACTATATTAGCTTGCTCATGGGGCTCATCTTGAAGTGTCGGGCACATGTCAGTTGGATGTTCTATGAAAGCACAAATCCCACATGCCTTAACTTGTTGAACATTTCCTGCAACCATTTTCTGAACAAGTTTAGTTAAATTAGCAATTTGACTTTCAATGGAAGAAGAAGTTACCTCATTCACTTTTCTGTAAGACATATCATGCCTAACTCCAAACTGCTGAGAATTAATAGCCATGGTGGTAATTAAGTCTCTAGCCTCGGTAGGTGTTTTGTTCACTATAGCACCTCCACTGGCGGCATCCATCATCCTTCTCTCTATGGGAAGCAATCCTTCATAAAAAATATTGTATGAGAAGCTGCTTTGATATTCCATGTTGAGTGCAACTTGCACTAAATTGTTTAAACCTTTCCCAATACTCGTGAAGCCCTTTTGAATCTTTTTGCTTAATTCCACAAATTTCCCTTCTAATACTTGCAACTTTCGAAGCGGGGAAAAATTTGTCAAGGAATAACAAAACCATTTCCGTCCATGTAGTCACAGAACCAGATGGTAAATAAAATAGCCAATCCTTAACTTTATTGGCTAGGGAAAATGGGAAAGCACGTAGCTTAATTTGTTCCTCCGTAACACCCTGTGGTTTCATGCTAGAACAAACTACATGGAACTCTTTTAAATGTTTGTGGGGGTCTTCATTTTCTAATCCATGGAATCTTGGAAGAAGATGGATTAATCCGAACTTCAACTCAAAATTACCCTCCACAGCTGGGAATTGAATGCAAAGTGGTTGTTGATTTACATTTGGTGGTGCAGCCAATTCCCTTAACGTTCTTTCTGCATTAGCCATGGTTGGCTCTATTTCTGTTTCAGAATCACTTGAAGAGTCAGCCAACGATACTGCCAAATTCAGTCCGGGAGAAGATGGTAATAATGCTTGTTGGCTGTTGAGACCAACAAATAATAAAACACTTGTTCTTAAAGATTTGTGATAGTGATGAACAAGGATTGTATCCACAGAGATTGGTAGTTTTTATTCTTTTGTTGTAACTAAAATCGGGGGTTTTAGATTTGGGGAATGATAATATTCAATTGAACAAGAACAATATGTAATGTGAGTGAAATTTAGTTTAAACAAATTCAACCAAGGGTTAACTTCGGAATATGTTCGTAGAATCGATCATGGATGCAAATATGGTTCTTTAATTCAATCATTAAATTGGTTATAGTTGCTGGTACGACTAAAACAACCTATCTCTTCTTAGTTGTTTGATAATCAGGGTACGACCTCTAATTATTTCCCTTATCAATAAACAATTCTAGATACGATCATAGAATTTAATTTAGTAATAGCATTAGGTAAAGAGAGACCACCAATTCTAGCCAACAAACACACATGTAGGTTTATTTAAGCTAGATCATATATCTCCATAACAGATTGGTTCAAATAATCATGTTATTGTACCACTTATATTGGAATGGTTAAACAATTACGAGTTAAACAATCTAATTGGAAACATATTGTTTCAACAATCAAAAGATTGGCCACTCATTCAATCATCAAAACAATAAGATTTATCGCACACGGAAGATATATGAATAACGAAAATGAAAGAACAAATAAAAAACTAATTAGATCTCACAATTCGGATGAACATAGTCTTCTGTAATTCCCTTAGATGAAAAGATGAAGCTTAGCCTTCCATGGAGAATTGTAGCAAAAATTAAAATTAAAAGAGTGTATCAAATTCTAACCCCTCTCTTCTCTCCATAACTCCCCTATATATATTACCTCTCCTACCACCCACTAATTCTAATAATAATTATCATCATAAATTAGACGTAATTGCCATCACTTAGTGGGGAATTAAGAGTGGGCAGTTATGTTCATTTCCGTTAGTGGGCGTTTCGAGCTAAGGCGTGCCCACGCCTTATACAAAAACTTTGGCTGGTCCTTTCACATCTTCAAATCCACCATTTTATATCTAAAATGCATCAATCCATCCAATTGCCCTACAAAACACAATCTTTAATCAAAACTCAAGAACAAAGCATGATTATAAACCAAAACCAAGGGAAATAAGATAAAGAAATATAGATAAAATATATCCTATCATGCTTCAAACACAATAACCATTATGATAATATCAAAATCAACCACATTGCAAATAAAACACTTCATGTCATGCAACTAGTACTTATTTAAAATCTTGAATCATTGATACTCACTAGGTTTTGTGTAATTCTCCCACTCAAGTGTATACACAAATATAAATGACACTAAAAGTTAAAGTAAATGTAGAATTAGCCATATGTTTGTCCATGATTTCATCTCATCTTTACATGCAATAAATATGGGTTACGAATCAGAAAGGAGTTTTAATTCGGTTGTAATGTAGGCTTTTGGTCAAGGTAGGGAATATATGGCTAAGTGACTTAATCAACATTAGACTCGTCAAATTAGTTGGTCTTTACAACCTTTCACATTCAACTCATGGCCACCGAGCACAACTAGATTTTTGTTTAGCTTTATTACTCCTTCATCAACTCATTTCCAATATTCAATCAACTCCAAATTTTGATCAATTGTTTTATTAGCTATGTGGAGTCACCTCTAATTTTCAACAACTTTTTTATTTTTTTTAATAGAAGTGACTCGTCTCCCAATTCATAACCATTTTCCACAATCTTTCAATTTATTCCTCCATATTCATCAAGGTCTTTCAAAATGCACTATTATTTTCCTATTCGACAAGTTCACTTTACTTAAATTACTTTCATGCATGAGTAGTGTAACTTGGTTATCAAAGAAAGGCTTAAGACTCAATGGGACTTGTTAGATTAATTTTGTAAATAAATGGATAGAATTTTAAAGGATAAAAAGGTTACCAAAGATGGCCTAAAATCATATCCAAAATCCAAATTATTCTGTAAAACTTGAGCAACTCGTAAGCAAGTCATAGACATTCTAACATTTATTTAACTAAACCACAAGACTAGAATCAATAGGCTGACTACATCACATGCTAATCACGATTCAAGATATTCAAGTCATTCATTGCATACACATATATCATTTGTTTTCCACAACTTGCTCAATCCATCAATAATCACTATCAAGTAAAGCATTATCATCATTAGCATCAATCAATACGTTAATCATTAAAAATAAAGAAATGAAATAGTTGTTAGGCTTATATTACATATTTTACACTAAGAACTTGAAAAAATAATAAGAATAAAAAAAGAAAGAAAGAAAGAAAGAAGTATAGAAATAAAAAATAAATAAAGAAATAAAGAAAGAAAATAAAAAATATCGATCGGGACCACATACGAGATTGATGGGGCACGTCCATCCACTCCCCAAAGTTATACTTGGGGAAGACTAAGTGTGGTAAAATGGATGGGATGTCCATAAACCACAAATTTGCCCTCACTAAGGCTGTGGTGTTGGTGGATAATTGAGCCCCCAGCATTGGATCATTTCAACATCGACGCCATATTTATGTTCATGAATTCCACATTAGTATTGAGGGTGGTGAACTCACCTCGGATCCCTTTAAACTTCGAGGTCATTTGGTTTTGGAATCCATGCAAGTCATCTCAGATATCTTAGAACTCCGTTGTCACGTAGCCTTGGAATCCTTAGAACTCTGACTCCATAAATGCCATCTTTTCATCAAGATCCACCATGTATTCTTGGGATCGGTGTCTTTGATTATGGTGATGACCTGCTTGCCTCCTAGATTTAGGCTGTTCGGGCATCTCTTCTTATGAGGCCGCTTCTTTGAAGTGTTCCTATTCCTGGGCTCCCCAATCACTTCCTCTTGAACAAGTGCCTCTGTACCAATCACGCCACCAATACAGGCTCGAGAAGGGAGGACTGGGGCATATGCTTACATCACCGCCATGTGGGTAGGGGAAGCCATTGTCCAATTCTCTTGGTAGGAATTATATGTAGATACCTTTGTGAGGGTACTGTTTGGTAATGGAATCCCCCAATCATTGTTGGAAATAACATCTGCCCACATTGTCCACTCGAATGAAGTCCATATGGACGAGGACTTTGAAGGAAAGGCTCTTGTTGCCTGATACAACCTCTCATTCCTAGAAGTCTACTTGACAATAGTTGAAAATAGCAGTGATGATGCCCCATACATCAAGGTGCCACTATTTTCCCAAGTTGTATTAGCGGCGGTTGAGAGAGCACTAAATATATAATAGCTTCCTTGTTTGGACAACCCCTCCATCATGATGAGCATAGAGGGAGTTGGCTCTAGCTCTCAAGAATAACAGGAATATGGGATTCCGGATGCTAGAGGCTTTGGCTAGTCGGGGAGTAAACTAGGTTGTGGGCTCCCTAAGAAATAAGGTAATGCTCCTCTAGAATTTATGAGATGGCCACCGATATGCTGATCTGTAAGATTCGCCTGGCCATTCCCAAATAATGCATTCAAGTTATAGAGATGGACCGTGTATGACTCAATGTCCGGTTGGAAGATGATGCTCTCAATACAAGGTGGCAATTGCATCTTATTGATGGTTAATGTGCTAAAAAACTTGAGCATCACTCATTGATATGAAGACCATCGTCCACCAAACACGTTCACCACTTTGGCCCATTCACAAAAGGTC
Source organism: Caryopteris x clandonensis (assembly GCA_028749325.2). Classification (NCBI taxonomy): domain Eukaryota; kingdom Viridiplantae; phylum Streptophyta; class Magnoliopsida; order Lamiales; family Lamiaceae; genus Caryopteris; species Caryopteris x clandonensis. The sequence goes on from JAPYKT020000049.1 coordinate 1,284,489, forward strand.
GAGAAATCATTGTGCAAACCCAAGGCCCATCGCACATCATTTTTGGGGTACCAAGATGGGGCACACTCAAGGTCAACCAGTGTTGCCCATCGATCCTGGTGGGGTTGCTCGGATAGAGTGACCACAAAGTTTTGTGGGTCAGCAAGGTAGATTCTTCCCCCACAGCATGCTCTGTTACAGTTAGCCAAGTCTGGTGAACAATTTTAAATAAAGAGTATCAAATAACCCTTAAATGTAATTAGGACAATGGACATAATTAGATCATTATCTTCTATGTGTGCAATATAGGTAACATGTGTGACAATGAACGTGGCATATATTGCACATAATTTTACCCCCAGGATACAACATATAATATATGTTTATGCCTACCCCAAACATTATATGCAATGTATAGTATGCTTCCATTGTTTTGTTCAATTCAAATTCATGCTTGCATCTATATCAAATATGATAGACATAATAAACATTCACCCTCAAAATCGTCCTTGCATATAATTCACATCATCCGGCGTGTCTTTGACTAAAGTTGCTTGATCGTGAACATTCTGAGGTGATGGCATAGCATTCTTCATCAACAACGTAATTGCTCGGGCCATGATAGACACTTGTGATTTCAGTTCTTTCAGATTATCCGAATTGCTTAAAATTTCAACTACTTTTCTCACTAAATTTCTTTGTGATGGCCACTGTCCACTGTTTAGAACCATTATTTCTAGCAATTCTATAGTCTCATGAGCAGTTAATTCTAATAGAGCTCCTACCGCAGTTGCATCTATTTGATTATGAGTTAGCTCTAAAAAAACTGTTATAAAAATAACATACCTACTAATCACTTGCAAATCTATGTTAGGGGCATTTTCATAGAAGATCTCTGAATTGCTCCCAAGTTTAATACAATGGCTCTTGATCGATTTGTCTAAACAGAAAGATCTTGTTCTTTAATCTCAACGTCATACTTGGTGGATAATACTTGTTAAGGAATATCTTGCATAGATCTAACCATGTTATGATTGATTCCTTATCTAGTGATTGGTACCACTGCTTTGCTTTATCCTTCAAATAGAACGAGAACAATCAAAGTCTTATAACCTCTGGTCCCACACCGTTCATCTTGATGATGTCACTAATCTCCAAAAATTGTGTCAGGTGTGCGTTGGGATCTTCTAATGCACAACCACCAAATTGATTATGTTGTATCACTGATATTAAAGCAGGTTTAAGGTCAAAATTATTTGCACCTATGGCTTGCAGTCATCCTCCTCCGTAATTTCCAGCAACTAGAGGTTCTAAAGCCTATAACATCCCAAATTCATATTTGGAACATTATTACTTGACATTTAATTTAAATATTTTTCAATGAGAAATCATATGACAGAAGTAAACATAATATAGCTCGAGAAAAAATTTAATTTACACAATATAAACAGTTTTGCTAAAATAATTAAATTTTAAAACCCTTGATTAATTGGAGAAGCCTATACAGTCGGAGTCGAAACCACGACCAAGCTTATCTTTCCTAACACATATTGAAAATTGTATAAGTATAACACCGGTGACTGCAAACATAATTGTGTATGAAGAGGACGAGATTTTTTCGTAGGGTAACTTTGTTTAATTTAAACATGATATTAAATACATATGTATGCTTTAAAATGCAAGAGATACCCTATTATAAAGAATGCTACAATGATCTTTAAAACATATGCATGCTTATAAATTTTAATTTGTGACATGAGCAGCACTCACAAAGACAAAGATACCTTTCATACATGTACACGAGTACACATTACTGCAGTCAACAGTGCTGTGATGCTAGTCAAGTATATTTATTGAATATTGTGACATCATGTAGTAGGGAAATATAAACCATGCAATTGCTAGTAAAATTATATTTATGATTCTCATGTATTTAAGAAAAGTGCCATGTAGGTCAAAACAAGTACGCCAGAATACACTGCCGCAGATAGAGGTCTGTAACTATTTTGAGCCCAATATAACACATCATGTAAGTAAGTAAAGCACACTAGGAAGCTGTCGCAGACAGTTTCTAGTTGCATTATCCAAACCCAATATATATATTGAACATATAGTTCACATAAACTCTAGCTTTATGTAATCATCACAATAACATACATCTTTACAGATAAGTGATGCAAGCACAAATTCTCATAAATCACATAGTTCATGCATAAATATTAATCGTATCGCGAATAGTCATGAAATAGTTAAGATTATTGGAAATCATCTTGTAGAAACATGTAGAATATCACTCGATGATAGCATCGCAATTTAATGCATCCTTTTAAATCATGAGGTGCATGCACCAATTGTTAAAATCATATCATTTATGAATAAGCTACCATCATATCATGCATATTCATTAAACAATTGAGCATATTATAAAGCGTCTTGTAGAATCACATAACTTGTATCATTACACCTTGCACATCAACAGTCCATTTAAACCTCAAGTACTAAGTCAATGATGGATCCTCAACTATGTAGGTAGCTTATTAAATACTTAGAAGACATGTTTCGCCTTCTATTGTTGAACCTTGAAAGGAAATCATCTCAGGGGTACATTCTGAGATAAATACATGTTTCTAACTCGTTGAGAATTTTGATTAAGTGAAAATGACATCCTACAGCGAATGGTGGTTTGATCACAATCTGATGACTTATTTAAAAAATAGTATCAATAATAAAAGAAATGTTTGGGCTTGACCCTACTTAAAACGATAATATTTTGGGAAAGAAGTTTTTCGAAATCAAATTGACTGAAAATGGAAGAAACATGTCAGAATATAATAATAGTACACTTTAGAGAGGAAGAAACACTTTGAGATCCTTCAAAACTTTAAATAATTCAAGATGAATTTCTAAGGCAAATTGAAGTTTTATCAAGTCTCCTTATTTGAAGATGATAAAACAATATTAACTTGATTTTTGTCTTCGAATAGTGGAATAAGAAAGGTGAGTTCTTTCATAATAAATTAAAATCAACTAAAAAGATATTAAAAATTCTCATAATCATTGGAAATCACTTCAAGGGAAAATTGAAATTATTGAATAAATCATAATGACCCATAGGTTATTGATCTTTATCTTTAAACTCTACATTTTCTTACTTTACTTTATTAAGATAATAATAATACCTTACATGTTTATTTCATAATTTTATGAAAATATCAAACTGATAAACTCATATAACTCGAAAGACTAAAATATTTTCCTTAATTTAAAAATATCAACATCCACTTATACCCAAAATAACGACACTTATGAGGATTATGACATGGCTTCCTGCATCGGTAACCGTCCACACCCGAACGTACATTATTTTATGCCATACTTTGGACTTTTGGAGGTGTCCTTATTGCATTGGGTCCCTTGTTTCCCTCAGTTGCTTCTTTTTATAAACATAATTTAAGTTTTCACAAAATAAGTACTTTATAAACCTACTCTTTTAATTATGAAATCTAAAAAAATGATTTTTCCTGAAATATATATTTATTTTTTACCAAACAAGAGAAACTTTATAACTTTATTAAAAATGTTGACTTATTATATATGTATAAAAAAATTAAACATTATCCTCATGACGTTGAAGAAGCTTCATTTTTGTTATAAACTCGGATTTAAAAAAAAATTAAAATCTTAAAATTTATAGAAAATTATGCTTTTATCAAACTCCTAGTCATAACATGTATTACAAAATAAAGATTCTTAAACTTGCATGAAATTAGCTTTCACATTACATCATAAATACAAATTTGAAACATTGAATACAAATTTAAATAATTTGAGAAAATGTCACTTTAGAAGTAGCCTTTGGATAATATTGTAACAATGTTCTTGAAAATCATATGACTTATTGAATTCATTATCGGATGAACATTAGGAATATAAAATTGTAGTTTAGCTTTTATCCTTTGAAAAATCAGAGATTAAAGAGCTCATAGAGTCTAAAAATAATTTTCTAAATAGTAAATTTGAAATAGGCTCTAAAATGAGAATGATGAAATCTTTTCTTGGAATCATTTTGTCAAGGATTGTGAAGATGAATTTGAAATTTTAATGGATAGAAGAAAGACTTGAGAAACTGACTCAATAGAAATTGACGTCGGACATGAAATTGAAAGATAATATGGATCTCTTTTGGAAAAAAGTTTGATTAGTAGAAACAACCAATTATTACTCTTATTGAGTATACTTACTACGAGCTATCTAAACATTTGTCCTTAGTTGTGGTCTACCTTAAAGTTTTCAACTATGGTGTCAAAGTTCGTAATCAAATCCTACAAATTATGCCTTCCATCTAACTTTAAGAATCTAAAATACAAGCTTGCTCGTACAAACTTATCAAGGCATTCTAACAAAAAAATCTTATAGTTATTAAACAAAACATCAAACAATTAAATCAACTCAAATAATCATACCGAGTTGATGAGGCCAGATGATTTGGCTATGATTCTCGACTCGAACTGTGCTTCTCCAAGAAACATAATTATTTTCAATGCAGTTTTATGACTTTACATATTAGCAAAAAAATCCTTCTCTAGAAAACGTTAGTGAGCTAGTACCAAAAAAGTGAACCTAGCTCTGATACCACATTGTAACGTCCCAAATTCACATTTGGAACATTACTACCTGACACTTAATTTAAATAATTTTCAATGAGAAATTATATGGCGGATGTAAAAATAATATAGCTCGTGAAAAATTTTCATTTACACAACATAAACAGTTTTGATAAAATAATTAAATTTTAAAACCCTTGATTAATTGGAGAAGCCTACACAGCCGAAGTCAAAACCACGGTCAAGTTCATCCTTCCTAACCTCTTTACCTGAAAATGTGAGGTGGTGGGTGTTGAAAAACACTCCATAGGCTAACTCTTTTATCCACAAGAGCACATACACGTGGAAACATAACAATTTATATCGTATAGAGGCACATTGTACATTGAAACACTTCACATATGACCATAAATCATGAATCTTGTAATATGTATGTTATTTACTTATTATAGTACACATAAGAGCACATCAATCTTGCTTGGGACGTGCTTTGTCACGCTCGAACATCATGAGTTCGGGAGATACCCGAAGCGATCTTTTGATCAGAATCTTGTATGGGTCATACCTGCATATCTTAACCATATCTATGTTCAGTATTATCCATACACCTTAACATTGTGCGGCTTTACCGCGGATCTTGCAAATAAGAGCATCGCATATAGCACATTGTACATTGAAACACTTCACATATGACTATAAATCATGAATCCTGTAATAAGTATACTATTTAATTATTATAGTACACATAAGAGCACATCAATCTTGCTTGGGACGCACTTTGTTCTGCTTGAGCATCATGAGTTCGGGAGCTACCAGAAGTTATCTTTCGATCAGAATCTTGTAGGGATCATACCCGCAAATCTTAGTCATATGTATATTTAAAAGTGTTATAAAAAAATGTTTCTCATTTAAATATGTTACAAATTCATAAAGTACTACAAAAGTGCCACTTAAAAATTGTAATGAATAAAAAGTGTTATATATGAGTATTACATACAATAAAATGTTACAAAAATATAAAATAAATATTAAAAAATATATTGCATAAAGTAAACTATGTAAAAAATATTACAATTATGTTTTAGGTAAGCTTAAATATCTTGCAGCGGCTTTACTTGAATTCTGGCAATGTTATCACTTTTTTGGCTCAATATAGGCCAAAAATATTATTCTTTCGTTAAGCTAAAGTTTGTCAATATTAGAATATCCATGAGCCATGCTTATTTTGTTCTCTCTCTCTCTCTCTCTCTCTCTTTCTCTCTCTCTCTCTTCTTTTTGTTTCATTTATCTTTATTTAATTATCTAATTGAAATTTCTAAAAAATTAATATTTTTAATAAAAATCTTGTTGTACTTCAAAATATTTTCTATTAATTTAACTCATCTGTGCTAATAAAAGCATAATAAACAAGAAAAAAACGCAAAGAATTGTGAAATTTCAACAAGAAAATTAATTCAATAAATAATAAAATATAATCCCATTTTCACATAGATTTAAATTAACATGAAAATTTTCATAAAAATATGCTATAAGAAATTTAGTAGAAATATGTATTGATTTATGTGAAGAATAGCATTCGAAAGTGGTGTCAATAAAATTAATTGTGTATATCAATGGAAAATATGGAGATAAATTCATTGAGGTTAATTTAGTGATTTCAATTTAGTTAGCTCATAATTAATATCACATTTAATGATTCTGTCTACATAGATTATATCCAATTGTAGTTGAAATGAAAGGAGTTCCGCGCGAAGTGGGTACAAAAAACGAAAGAAATGGATTGCCACAAATTACTATTTTATATAACTAACATATCCTTAAACACAAACTTAATTCAATTACATTCCCCACCACAACAATAACAATGACTTCTTCAATCCTCACTCATATGATGATCTTCATAGCCTCCATTTTCCTCTTATCATTGGGTATACCCAATGTTGTTGCCACCACCCCTTCACCTTCCTTGCTCAAACAAGCATGCAACAATGCCTCATACACTATGGATACAGATATTTGCATCCAAATCCTTCAATCCGAACCAAAAATAGCATCCGCTGCTAATTTGTTCGACCTATCAATTGCAATCATGGAAGTAGGAGTTTCAAACGCGACAGGTACGCACTCATACATAGAAAGCAGGCTCAAGGAGGCTAATCTGGAGCCCGGTTTGAAGGGATCCCTCCAACTCTGTAACTCGTCGTATATTTGGGCCATAGCATCATTGAGCAGTGCCCTAGGTGAAATTAGGGAAATTAAAGAGTATCAAACGGCTACTTATGATCTTGCAATTGCTACATCAGACGCTATCAACCCGTGTAACAAAGCTTTGGACTCTGGGAAAATCAATGATGAGATTATTTTAAGGGGTAATACAGCATTGGATATATTTGGATTGTCTGCAAATATAGTTGTTGATGTTCTTTATGGCCAATCTTTAAAGCCTTGATCGTCAATTATACACACATCCACCACACATAAACATGTGTGTGATGGAAAGTTTTTCAATTAGATTAGATTTTTTCTTGGTCGTAATTTAATTTAGGGTTGAGTTTTTAAAATATAGCCAATATTTATCGTATGATCTATTTACAATGAAGCAGCTTGATAATGTATCATGTGTGATTGTGAAAAACTATTAGCTGCCCGTCTTTCTAGAATCTATAATTAAGGATATAAATATCCAAAAAATTCATTCAATTTTACAATCCTTTTTTAGATTAAGAAGATTGTATTTGTGCTGTGAGTTTGGAAAACGTATTAATGTGCCGTCATTCCAGCTTGAACCACATTTGTTGCCACCCTGACTGCACCCTTGAGCTTTGCACACACTGATTCGTTGCTAGCGTTCCTGTTCGCACTTTAACCACACTGGTTTGCTAAATTTGCTTGCCAAGTCGCTGCAACCCATGTGGTACTTGGCCCGATCCACGTCTTCATTCACCATTTGCGCTTATAAACAATGACAAATGCGATGTGCAAGTGCCCATGCAGATGCAAGTTTAGACGTTGTTTCACACTATGGCTGAAGCCATTTTGTTAGCCTTAGATGCTAATAAAAAACTCTGAGTTTGCACCATAGACGAGAACATAATTACTCCTTACTGAAGTGAATCTACTTATAATAACGTATCACTTCCACCTTATTTTTCTTGTATGGGACATGCATTTTTCCACGTTCTCACCACTCTGCCAAATTAGCCACTTTCTCTGCTCTAAAATAAGATATTGTTTCTCATATGAGCAACTTTTCAATTAGACCGAGGTACCATCCTATATTCTCATATAAACAATTTCGTTTATTTGTTGATTTGACTTATTCATGAAATTAAATTTTTTATTTTTACTTTGACTAATGTAACAACACATTGGCTTTTAAAAAAAAAAAAAAAAAATCTTATTTATTGAGTTTTCTTCTTTTTTTGAAAAAGTGATTCTTATTGTAGGATAGAGAGAGTATTTAACATGTTTAAACTACTACCATTAGGCAAATATCAATAATTTATCATTTATGCAAATTTGATTTTAAGAAAGTAAATACACTAAATTAATCTGCTCAAAACGTACAATTTAATTTTGCAATTTATTCATTTGAATGAAATTTTAAGTAATTACATATTTATGCAAGTTGTAGTAATGCTTCTTCCTGGGGGGGGGACACTAATTACATAGTAATGATTTTTTTCCTGAATTTATGCAGAATTTTCTAACCCTAAAATTGAATGACAGTCCAACAATGTGTTGTTCAATTGTCCAACTTCTTATGGTTATGTTCGGACAAACCATTGATTTACTCATATCTTCAATACCAAGTATCCGCTGCTACCACCTCTTCTTCTTTGGTCAAGCTTGCTTGCTCCATTTCATCTATAACTATCGATGCGAAGCCATGTTTCCAAATCTTCCAATCCGATAAAAGAAAAAATAGTATTTCGGCAACAAACTTAGTCAACCTATCAATCGCGATCATGGAATCGTGATTTTCAAACGCGACAAAAACGGGCAAGTACATGGAAAAATCTATCAAAAAGAGAAAGTTGAAACCCGATTTGAAGGGTGTGCTTCAAGAATGCAACTCATCATATTATCCAGCCATATTTTCCTTCAGAAGTGTCCTAAGTGAAGTTAAAGATTCAAAAGACTATGAAACAGCAAGTTATAATCTTCAGATTGCCAGCACGGACGACGTCCAACGGTGTAAAACGCTGTGTCCTCGAAGAGAATAAGAGATTGAATTATTTTGAGTGGAAATAGTCTGTTGCCAATGTATGGGATTTCTGCATATAATGTTCTTGACACTCTTGGACAACAGTTTTCTACACCTTCTGCGTCTGTACTTTTTTAAAACATACACAGACACACACGTGTGTGTGGTGGAAAGTATTAGGTTTTTATGCTTTCGTCTTATTTGTTTGAGATGAATGAACATGCACTGCTGCCATCCACTTCTCCTTTCCACTGCATGACATGGCATCAGAGTAACTACTTGGCTTATAAGCCTCCACCTCAAGAGCAGTGTATAGAGCAAAGGATACTAAGTCTGCTTGTCTATATCTGACAGGTGGAATAATAGTTCTTCTTGCTCTATCTGTAGCTAACTGATAGTTGCTAGCAGGTGGTTCTTCTTTAGTATCACTTCCACCTTCATCATCAGAAGAATCTTCCTGATGTCCATTTCCCTTATCCCTTTAATCATCACCATCTATCTCCGTTGATGCCACAAGTGATTGCTCAGCTTCCTTCATAGGGAATTCGATCTCATCAAAAATGATGTCTATGCTGATAATGAACTTATGTTGTTCCATCGACCATAGTTTGTATCCTTTTACACCACCAAGGTAGCCATTGAAAACACATTTCAGAGCCCTAGGCTCCAACTTATCTTGTTTGACATGTGAGTAAGCCAAACATCCCACTGGTTTCAAGAATTTATACATGGCTAGGGTTCCATACCACATCTCCTGTGGAGTCTTGAAATTCAGTGCTGAACTTGGTGATCTATTGATCAAATATGCAGTTGTGCTCACAACTTCACCCCAGAAGGACTTTGGAAGTCCAAAACTGCTCAAAATACACCTTACTCTTTCAAGAAGAGTTTGGTTCATCCTCTCTGCTACCTTATTCTGCTATGAGGTTCCTGGAATGGTCCTATGTCTTATAATTCCCTTCTCTTTACAATAGGATATAAACTCCTCTGACAGGTATTCTAATCCATTGTCAGTTCTTAGGTTTTTCAACCTCTTTCCTGTTTTATTCTCCACCACAATGTACCACTCTTTGAACTTACTAAATGCTTCATCTTTGGACTTCAAAATGTATATCTACAGCTTCCTGGAATAGTCATCGATAATACTCATAAAGTATCTTCCTCCACCCTTTGTAGTGGTCTTGGAAGGTCCCCAGATATCTGAATGTGCATGATCCAGAATAGCTTTAGATGTATTACTTCCTGCACTAAAACTCTTCCTTCTAGCCTTCCCAAGTATGCAATGTTCACACATCTTGAGGATGCCTATCTTATCTCCTTGCAACAAGCCTTGTTTTGACAACTCTTGAAGACCCTTCTCTCCAATATGTGCCAATCTACTATGCCAGAGATAAGTGTTGTCAACACCAATAGTACTGTTGTTTTATCCTGATATTGTCTTCCCAACTAAGAAGTATAAATTATCTTTCCTCTTGCTCTTAATGACAATCATGCCATCCTTGTATACTCTCATCTTCCCATTTCTTAACTCAAATGTGTAGCCCATTGAATCAAACATGCCAAGTGAAATAAGATTTCTTCTTAGCTCAGGAACAAATCTTACATTGCTTACAACTCTGACTACACCATCATGCATTCTTGTGTTGATAGAGCCAAAACCTTTGATTTAGCAGGTCTGATCATTCCCTGGCATGACAGTTCCACCATTGCATGGTGTTAACTTGAAAAACCAATTCCTGATTGGTGACATGTGGAAACTGCAGCAAGAATCCATCACCCGCTCAGAGATAATCTCCTCAGCTGTGATGCAGAGAGTATCACAGGACTCATATCCCTCATCTTTTACAATGGTGGTCTGATTTACCCGGTTTCTTTTGGGTTTCCTTACATCCTCTACAGTAATTTTTTCCATCATTTATTGCCACTTGATGCACTGCTTCTTAAAGTGTCAAAGCTCATCATAGTGAAAGCATTTGAGATTTAGATTGTTTGGAGATTTATCCAGCTTCTTTTCTGACTTATGGTTTGGGTTTTGAGGCCCTTTCTTCGTCTGATTTGGTTGACTTCTTGGTGGTTTTCCTTTCTTAATATGCAGGCCTTCACCACCACTTGAGCTGCTGGCATTTGAACCATGTTTCTGCAGTTCTTTACACTTCAAGGCCATATGAACTTCCTCTAGAGTAATAGTTTCCCTACTACCAAATAGCAGTGTATCTTTAAAGTTCTCAAATAATTTTGGTAAGGCAGACAGCAAGATTAAAGCCTTGTCCTCTTCATCTAGCTTTACTTCTATATTTTCTAAATCATCAAGAACCTTGTTGAAGTCATCTATCTGCTTCAAGATAGGCCTCTCCTAATTCACCTTGAAGCTATACAATTTATGCTACATATACAGCCTATTGGCTAGAGTTTTTGCCATGTAAAGACTTTCCAATTTCTTCCACATGCCTATAGCGGTGGTTTCTTTTGATACTTCATGCAATGCCTTGTCTCCAAGACACAAAATGATCATACTGTGTGCTTTCTCTAAGATCATCATCTGATCTTCAACGTTTCCTTATCCTTCCCAAATCCATCACCAGAATTTTCTACTAGAGCACTTCCCAATCCTTGTTTGATCAGAAGCGCTTGCATCTTAACCTTCCATAGATCGAAGTCTATCTTATCTGTCAACTTTTCCATATCGAAACGCGTTGATCCAATGGTTGATTGATTGCGCTTCCCACATACGGTGCCAATTGTTAGTCCGAGGCAACAATTTACCAAAACCAATCGATCAAACACATAAATCAAACCCAAAAAATCGAACAAGAATTTAAACACACCAAAGGATTTAAGTGGTTCGACTTTTTCAAGTTTACTTCCACTGTGAACAAGATAGATGAATCTTATTAATGGTGAAAACACAATCTATGGATTAAAGTGTATCACTCACTCTATTTGTGATAATCTTATCACAAATCTAACTGCAAAACTCTATGAAAAAAGATGAACACAGAGCAACTAACTTCTCTCATGTTTCTCTTCTCTCGCTCGACTTCTCTCTCTTTTCTGAAACTGCTGGAATGAATCAATTCAGATTTCCTTTCAACACTCCCTTATTCTAGCTAGTAACTGCTACAAGCATCTTGCGCCATGTGTCAAAGATCTAGCTCAAGATGCCTCCCTTCCACAACTCACTAACTAACTCTTAACTAACTCAAGCGGCTGACTTGAGTAGCTAATCTTCTGATTCTCGGTTCTATGCTCCAAAAGTGATCAAGCTGAATGACTTTGACATCTAACCATTGCTACATGATTGATCTCTGAGCTACACTGGGCAATCAAATAACAGTTTATATATTTAACACATCACCAATTTATAAACAATTTATCCATGGCAAAATTCTTAATGTCCCTTTATTACAAAATTTATGTCTAATGGATATGATTCATCAGGTGAGATTTTGAGAGCCTTTTGTCATGATTGATTGAGGATGGAACCCTTATCCTACTCTATTGAAAAATCAGAATATTAGTGCATCAATTGAGTTCGTACTCAACTTGGTACTTAATAATAAAATTTGTGAAAGCTTAAATAAATGAAACAGGACTGAGTTATGTATCGAGGAGGAACTCCCTTCTCCCTCTACAAGATAATCTATTAAAGTAGTGTCTTATTTCACAACAAGGTGAAAGTATGGATTTACAATAGTATAGACCTCATCTTCACTAAATAACCCTACTTATATCATGCACATTCTCCCTAACAACTAGCCCAACCAGTCAGTCCCCTGAATGGATTTTACCACACGTATCTCTATAGTGTTGTTCAAAAACTGTCAAACAACCTGAGTTCTAACTGGACGTAGAACTCAAATCATTGAAATAAAAGAAAACATACGGTTTCTCTATCTCTCTCTCTCTCTATCTCTTTCTCTCTCTCTCTTTCTCTCTCTCTCTCCCCTTCAAATAAAACTAAAACAAATCACTCTAATAGTTGTAGGTTGTCCCCTTTATATACATGTTATGGACAACCATACAATCCAATTTACATGGAAAAAAAATTATTCAATTACTGTGTAGATATCTTAAAGATTTGTTACCTTATTGGTTGCTCCTTCATAAGGAATAATATCCTTCCATATCTCTTATGATTATCTTGGCTGATTTGTTTCCAAGTGTCATTAAAAGTCCTTTGATGGATTTCTCAATAGATATCTTTCCCTAATGACATGAAGATCTTCCTACGATTTGTCTTGGATTCCCACAGTATCTACACATTGATTTCCTTCCCAGATCATTTTGTATCTTCTTGATTTACAAAGATATGAATCTTTGTAAATCTTCCAAGAATATTGCTACACAAAATCTGAACATCGACACAAGATCTCACTAAATCTAGCAGCATCCTAGACTATGTCCGTTTTTGTCCAATGCCAATTTTAAAGAACTCAAAATCGAGTTCTTAAAATCTCCCCCTATTGCATTTGGGACAAAAATCTCATTCATTTTCATCGAATGAAGCTGGAAGAAAAAAATGTAATCAGAACTAGATGAGTTCTAACTAATCAGATAACTGATTACACGAACTTATTGACATCTCAATTTACCACTCAACACATCAACATAGCACAACCAACTAACACACTACACTAGAGCAGTTAAGTTATATAACCAACAAAAAACAACAATTAAAAGTAGCATCTACAGAATTCAAGTATCACCCATATTACATATTAATTAAAAATAAATTATCCAATCATCCAAAAAAATCCAAGTCAGTCAACCAACAGCCATAAGATGTATTCAGCAGCCAAGTACAACAATCTACGTCCTTCGCTTTCTTATTCCTTTCTTCTTGATACTAGCTGCAACCTCCTGGGCAGCCTCAGCATCATCCTCAGCCTCATTACTCTTCTCCCCCTTTTTTGTTCCACATGTCGAAGGGCGAGTGCTTCCAACAGAAGAGTTCAAATATACAAGCATTGTATTTAACAGTTCGTCCTGAGTAGATAACTTATTCTTTATCCACTTCACCATCTCAAGTTGGTTTCTAACAAAGGTAGGGAGATCCCGGCAGGCCTCTTATGGAGTAAGAATTGGAGTTTCAGATGTCTTCACTGAATAGAAATTTAAGGTTCTGTTAGAAACCTTGAAAGTTGGTATGCCCAGCTCTAGTACATATTTTAGATCGTCCTCCATACAGATGTCGTGTTGTTTCAGAATACCCCAAATCAGACTAAGGAAGATGATCAAGTTTTGACCGTCTTTTTAGTAGTCAGAACCGATGATTGAACAGACTCAGTGGGGTGAACAACTAGGTCTGGGATGAACTCAGTGGGCTGTTTGTTCCCTTCATTTTTTTAATTTGATATCGAGTCAAAGTTGGAAGTTTTAGCCATCCCCACCTTCTTCTTCCCTTTTCGATCGATTTGCTTTTTATACTTTGGGGTTGTTTCTATTCAGACCAAGAAGGAGAAAACCTAGTCTCCTTATTCATGTTTTTGAGATGTTTCGGTACTAGGAGAGGGAAAGTTGGTCGTCCTAACCTTGTTCATCCTCGTTCTCCTTCACTAGTATTTCAGGGATGATTTTCGGCTAGAGGTGTTACCATTCGCTTAGGTCAATGGGATACAGTCTATTGGGGGTCATTGGCTTCATCAAGCCTTTTCAGAGGGCTGGCAACCTCCGTGGTTCTTGGCATTTTTTCAAATTTTGAATGCTAAATTTTTTTGATAAGAACATAATACTTCGGCTAGAGGAGCAGAAAATGGTTAGTGAGGATAAATGAACGAGATATAGGAAGTGTGAAGGTCAAGAGAGAGAGGGCCTCTAAACTTCTATTCGAAAACAAGTAACTGCCCCATTTAAAAAAAAAAATCATGCTCATTTTCCAGCCATAATATTGACACTTCAACACATAATATGCAAGAGAAAGTAAAAACTTGAATTCGTAATCGAGATACATAGTTCCATACCGAGTTCAAACAGGAGAGAGAGATTTAGCAATACAACACTTCAACACATAATATGCAAGAGAAAGTAAAAACTTGAATTCGTAATTGAGATACATAGTTCCATGCCCAAAATGTACTCAGATTGGGCAATAGTCTCTCATACTTCTCTTTGAACGTTCTTTGATAAATTCTATTTTGTATTTTTAGGCTATAGATAAGAAGAGGGGAAATACATTATCACTCCATGGACGTTCCCTTGTGTAGTAGCTCAGAAACCACATAAGTCAATACCACACTAGGAAAACCCAGTGTGACGAGCTCAAGTCCCTTATAACCTCTTTAGGTAACAAAAATATTTATGAAAAGTAGTAGCTTTCTCAAGTCTATTATTTTATCTGCATGAAGCACGATCACATTTTGTGACAACTTTTTCGCTACTTCATTTCAAGACTGTAGCTCTTTCCACATGAGAGATGGAGAGATTTTTATGCAAGAATCGCATTGTACGTCAAAGATTATAACATAAACATATTGAACTCCAATCACTAACAAACCATTTTTTTTAAGCAGTGTTACAGATTCCTAATGACTTCCTGAGAGTCAAGAATCGCTACATATCCGGAGCTTTAGTAAAGATGTCAACAAGTTGTCCCTCAGTAGGAACATGATCTGGAACTACAATTCTATCTTCTACCAACTCTCGAATAAAATGATACCTGATGTCAATATGTTTGGTTCTAGAATGTTGTACGGGATTTTTGGATATGTTGATTGCATTTGTATTACCATAGAAGAGATTCATCGATTCTAACATAAGTTCATAATCTTATAACATGTTCATCATCCATGCCAATTGTGAGTGTATGCGTTGTCTGCTGCTACATATTCTGCCTCAACTATGGATAAAGAGATATTATTTTATTTTTTACTTAGCTAGGATGCAAAATTATTACCAATGAAGAAGCAGTCGCCTGAAGTACTCTTTCGATCATCCAAGTTCCCAGACCAATATGCGTCAATACCTTACAAGAACTACATTTGTATCAACAAAGTACTTTATCCCATAATTGTTTGTACCTCCTATGTATTTCATAATCCTTTTTATAGTTGTTCAGTTTGATTCTTTTGCATTAGCTTGATATCAAGCACCCATCCCAACACTGTAACAAATTTTAGGCCTGGGTTGCCATCAAGCACAATAAGTTGTCTATCATGCTTCAGTATAATGTGGGATTGACTGGTTTTCCAAGCTTATCTCTTGAAAGTTTGATGGTAGTTCACATGGGAACGTCTAGATACTTACTTCTTTTCAAACCAAAAATTTTCACCAAGTTCTTTGCATATTTTTCTTGATGAATGAAGATTCCAAACTTTCTTTATTTCACTAGTATACCCAAAAAATAAGTTAGTTCATTGATCATAGTCATTTCGAATTCTTCTAACATAATGTGTACGAACTTAGCCACTTACGCTTTGGAGGTAGACCCAAAAACAATATCATCCACATAGACTTGTCCTATGATAATATGTGAGTTTCAATGTTGTATGAATATAGTCTTGTCTACTCCTCTATGATTGAATCCTTTCTTCAATAACAACTGCGTGAGTCTTTCGTACTAGGTCCATAGTGCTTGCTTGAGACCGTATAGTGTCTTTTTCAACCTGTGAACATGGTTGGGTAAATGGAGGTTCTCAACACCCTTAAGTTGTTCAACATATGCTTCTTCGTTCAAGAATCCATTCAAAAAGGCACTTTTCACATCTATTTGATAGACAGTAGTTTTTTTTAAACAAGAAAGGAGAGAAGAATTCTTGTTGACTCCAGTCGAGCGGCCAGAATGAAAGTTTTCTCAATGTTTATCCCTTTGACATGTGCATATCCTTGTGCCACCAGTCGGGCTTTGTTCCTTGTGATATTCCTATGCTTGTTGGTTTTGTTCTTGAATATCCACTTGGTACCAATCACATTCACACCTTTAAGTCTTAGAACAAGTGTCCATATGTCATTCCTTGTGAATTGCTCGAGTTACTCTTGCATCGCTAGGATCCAAAAGTTATCTTTGAGTGCCGCATTTGTATTCTTTGGTTCAATCATTAATATGTAGCATGATAGGCATGACAGTCCCTATATCTTATGATAGTTAGGTTTATGTACTCCTCGAATTCGCACCCCTTCAGTAATTTCACCCATAATCAATTTTTTGGGATGATTTTTATGGACCTTTACTGGAGATTCGACATCCTTTGGTGAAGTAACTTCAGGATTCTCAACCGGTTCATCTTGTTCATCCTCTTGTACTTTGTTAGTTGGAACTTCAGTAGTACTGTCTTCATCATCAAAAACTACATTAGAACTTTCAACAATATTGTTCATTCATTTAATAAGAATTCAATAGGCTTTGATCATACTATCCCAAAAACATACCTTCTTCACTCTAGCATCAAACTTACCTAGTTGTTCTCGATCATTGTAGACCTAACACTTACAGCTGAAGATGTGTAGATAGTTTAGATTTGGAGTTTTTCCCTTCCTAATCTGATATGTTTTCATTCATAGTCCTTTATAGATATCGACTTTGTTTTATGACATAACATACTGTGTTGAAAGCTTTCGCCCACCACTTCTGAGGTAATTTCTTACACATCAGCATAGATCTGGGCATTTCCTACAATGTTCGATTCTTTCTTTCTGCCACTCCATTCTATGCTGAAGTTCTAGGTGCTGAAAACTCATGAAATATACCACGTGAAGAGTAGAAATTTACAAACAATATGTTCTCAAATTCTTTTCCATGATCACATCGAATTTGTACAAAACTTATTTTCCTTTCCTTTATCAATTCTTTTAACTAAGGAACTAAAATAGTCAAAGGTTTCAGTTTTATCTTTCAAGAAGTGTACCCAAGTAAAATGACAAAAATTATCAACACAGATAAAAAATAGTTTTTACCGCCAATGCTTTCAACTTGTATAGGTCCCACGAGATCTATATGAATTAATTCCAATTTTTTTTAGTGGTAACCTCCTTGAGTGGTTTGTGTGTTTCATTTTTCTATTTTCCCAGTTGTCATGGGCCGCATTTCGCAACACTATTCTTAGAGAGTTTAGGTAACCCTCAAACCACCTGCGATTTAGACAAATTCATTAAATGTTGAAATTTGATGTGACCCAGCTTTTGATGTCCAACACTAAAAGTGTTGGTAACAGCACTTTGGGACAACATTTTTTTCTCAAGTAAATAACGGTGGTCGTCAAATCTTATGCCAGTAAGGATTGGTGTGTGATTCTTATCGAACACTCTGTATTTGTCCTGCATGAAATTCACATAGCATCCTTAATCACAAATCTGGCTTTTACTCAGAAGATTAGCGTTCAGATTGTCGACCAGTAGTTGATTGGTACATATTTGTTACATCTTTTGGGAGATTTTTGGTGTATTTTTTATGATCAATATCCCCTTGGCATATATGTTATTGAGCTAAATAATTGTATGTAAATGTTTCGATTATGGAGAAAAAAGTAGAGTTTTTGGAAGAGTTCAAGCAGGGAACTTACTTGATGGATGGGCAGTATGCTCTTACCAACAAATCTGACCTAAAGAAGTTTTCAAGAGCCCAGGAATTAATTTGAGGGCCCACTTCTATTCCACAAATGGGCTTCCCACGAGACTAAATATCATGATTTAGGCTTAGACTTTTAGTTATGGGCTTTATTAGCATTAAACTTGGCTTTCTTACTTTCCAAGATGTATAGTTTAATTAGGATTTTGTTATCCAACAATCTTCTCTAGCCCCTTTCTCAAAGAAAGAGGAAACAACTTGTTCCTTTCTCCAGTAGGCAACTAATCGATTTTCTCGTATTTTTCATTTTGTTGCTTAGTTGTAATATGAATTCTAGCTAACTTCTTTTATTCCGGTGAAGATTAAGGAAACTCTAGATGATCTATTTAATGAGATCGAATTTGTTCGTATACTTTATTTTATCCAAGCATATATGATTTTCTTATCTTAGTGTGGTTAATTGTTTCAGTTCTACTGGGTAGTTTAAAATATTTAATAGTCCAAGATTCATTGGTAGCCAATTAAATTGGTCGTCGTAATTGTGGTTAGATTTAATTAGTGGTAAATTGATTCTTCAGAAACAAGGGAATATCAGTCTTAATTTGGTAATCCTACGTCAGAGTTTATTGATTTTGAGTCGGGTCTCTCTAGTTATTAATGTGGTTGGCTCATTGAATTCGTAGAGCGTCTCTCGAGTTGTAAGTCGATTAGGGAAATAATTGGTGAAACATCTTCTTGATTATCGAGAAATTAACGAGAGATAAGACCGCGTCAGAAGTGTCTTCAATGGTTATAACTGATTTGTTTGCATGGATTAGAGTTAATTTTGCATCGATTATTTGAATAGTTAGCTAGGGTGGAATTAATTGGGAACTGTAATGCTTTACCTATTTGATACACAATTCATTCTCTCGATTATAGCTATTCAATTTCACTCTTTGAATTATAAATACTTGTTACTTATTTGGGAATTAATTGACAGGCCGAAAGATTAGAAAAATTCCAATCGGTCCTTTAGGAGACCATCTTACTTGCCACTGTTCTATTTTAGTGTGGGGCTACCGACTGCTGGTCAGATTATTTTTGGTGCAGAAACGACACCACTAGTATGACATCAGTAAAAATTGAAAGTCATTTCATGTTCAAGGTTTCTTTTTCCATGACCTTGTTTCTTGCGCTGTCTCCAAACTTAACAAACTTCTTCTCAACCTCAAAATTTTTGATTAAGTTAGTAGTATCTCTAGTCATATAACGAGAGCATCCACCATCAAAATTCCATAATCCCTCATTTCTCGCATGTAAAGAAATAAATGAAACAAACACTTGATGACTGATTTCTTTACACAAGTTTTTCGTTGAGGGTGATTAGCTATACCCTAGTAACTTTTCCATCTATACATCATCAAATTACTTGGTATGTCTCACGTCTGTTGTGCGAATTGATGAGGAACTAGAATACACTGAGAAACCTGATTTTGACGATCAAACTCTGGAAATCTGGAGAGAATGTATCTTGACGTATCTGCTAGATATACGCAGCTACATATTTTATTCGAAGAATGGAGAATCAAGTGAAAGAATACAAAAGCAAAGGTGCACTCGACACGGAGAATCAGGAACTCAGTCAAGTGAAACGAGAACTGCAAATCATAAGGGAAATAAATGAAAGATTGAGTGATGAACTGACTATGTCTCAAAACAACGTGAGGAATCTCAAACATCAGGTCCAACTTTACGATATGGAAATTGAGTCACTCAGAGTTAACTCAGAAACAGCACTGAAAACTACAACAAGCAATCACCAGGTAAACTCCTTATTGTCCAATAAACTAACGGATTTTATCTCGAAATTACAGGTTAAGGATCATGAGTTACTGAATTACGAGCTAAGCTTGACAAAACAGTGCGAACCATACAAGGACTAAATAGAGGAAAAGCCAAATTTGATGAAATCCTAGCGTATGGGAGGCCACAAAGCAATAAAATAGGAATAGGGTATATTGAAGAAAGAACATCAGGGTCAACAATCTTTGTACCAGCATCACTTCCTACATTCGAATAAGAAGGATCGAATGTTACAAGAAAACTAAGAAAACAGGACACAAAAGGTATGAGAAAATTTATTCTTATTTTCCATTACTGTGATGCACCTGGGCACATCCGACAGAAATGCTACAGAATGAAACTTGATCCACAATCAGGTAATATTTCAACTTGGAATATGTATGGTGTTCCTGTGAAAAGTCATATGCCACCAAGCAATATGAAAGTAAGAAAGTTCAAAAACAGAAAACCAAATGTCAAAAGAATATGGGTGGTTAAGAACAACATGTGTCTTACTTCGTCATTAGTCTCACTTGAGGCGAACAGTACTGGAACATGGTTCTTTGACAGCGGGTGCTCACAACATATGACTGGTAATGCAGCATACTTATCCGATCTCACCCCAATAAAAGAATAGTCAGTGACTTTTGGAGATGGTAAGAGCGAGCGTGTCATTGGGCAAAGGACTCTCAATATAAATGGCATGCCTAAATTGTCTAATGTGTTTCTTGTTGAAAATCTTAAGGCAAACTTTTTAAGCATTAGCCAAATCTGTGATCAAGGACTTCAAGTAAATTTCACTCATGAAAAATGTTTGGTAGTAAACAAAAATAATGAATGTATACTCACTAGAACACGATCTACTAACAACTGTTATCTTCTTAACAGGAGTCACGAATGCTATAATGTCAACTCGGGAGCAACATATATATGGCATCAAAAATTGGGACATATAGGATACAACCACCTCATTGCCTTGTCAAAATCACAATGTGTACGAGGATTGCCTAAACTTCCAGGCAAAAATCAGGGAATATGTGGACCATGTCAACTTGGCAAACAAGTAAAAAGATCATATAAGGTAACACAAGACATTTGTACAAAACAGATCATGGCCTTGCTGCATATGGACTTGATGGGTTCAGTTCAAATCAAAAGTGCTGGAGGTGAAAGATATATTTTTGTTTGTGTTGATGACTTTCAAGATATACCTGGGTAATATTAATACGACTTAGAGAAAATGAGAAACAGGATTCTGTTGTTCGAATACGAAGTGACCATGGTAGAGAATTTGAGAATACTGCATTCACTGAATTTTGTGCCTCTCGAGGTATAGGTCATGAATTCTCTGTACCTAAAACACCACAACAAAATGAAGTAGTAGAAAGGAAAAATTGCACATTGCAAGAAATGGCTAGAGCCATGATGATAGGCAAAAATGGTGGGCTGAAGCAATAAAAACAACATGCTATGTTATGAACAGCGTGTACCTTAGAAAAGGAATGAGAATGACCTTATATCAAATCTGGAAAGGCAAAACCCCTAATTTGAGTCACTTCCATGTGTTCGGTTGTAAGTGTTATGTATACAATGATAAACAACAATTAGGCAAATTTGATGCTAAAAGTGATGTTAGTATATTCCTAGGATATTCGACCAACTGTAGAGCCTATCGTGTCTATAATTTGAGAACTCAAACACTTATTGAAAGCACTAATATTGTATTTGATGATTCTTTGGTAAGATCGGAAGTCTAGTTGGAAGAAACAGGTTCTTCAGCTGGGTGACCAATGGGAAATCAGAATGGTGAGAACACACAGAAACTGACCAGGAACCACCAATTGAAAATAGAGGTAGAACTGAACTTTCAACAAAGATTTAGAAAGAACATCCCAAGCAACTCATTATTGGAGAACTCAATGAGGGGATAAAGACACGATGTAAACCAAAACCTGACTATCGAAAAATGGAGGGACTAGTTCACCATGCTTGCTACACCTCTGTGGTCGAACCTAAAAATGTCAAAGAGGCCCTCAAAGATGAGAACTGGATACTAGCAATATAGGAAGAATTGGAGCAGTTTGCTAGAAATGACATTTGGACACTTGTACCAAGACCTGACAGTGCGAACATCATCGGAAGCAAATGGATTTTCAAGAACAAAACTGATGAACAAGGTAACGTCACTCAAAATAAAGCTCCATTTGTGGCCCAAGGATACACACAGGTAGAAGGAATTGACTTTGAAGAAACATTCGCTCCAAACGACTGGAGTTAGTAAGAATTCTTTTCTCTTTTGCATGTCTTAAGAAATTTATTCTTTATCAAATGGATGTAAAAAGTGCATTCTTAAATGGGTTCTTAAATGATAAAGCATATGTCGAACAACCAAAAGGGTTTGAAGACCCACACTTTCCAAACCATATCTATAAACTGAAAAAAGCTCTATATGGGTTGAAGCAAGCTCCAAGAGCATGGTATGAAAGATTGATAAAGTTTCTGGTCGCTCAGGGATACAAACGAGGAGGAGTTGATCAGACCCTGTTCATCTAGTGGTCCAACAATGATATTATTATTGAACAAATCTATGTAGATGACATTGTATTTGGATCCACATCCAAACATAAAGTGAATGACTTCGTCAAGATAATGTCACGAGAATTTGAAATGAGCATGGTTGGCGAACTTTTCTACTTTCTTGGCCTACAGGTCAAACAAAGCAAAAGTGGAATTATGATACATCAAGAAAAATACGCCAAGAACTTGGTAAAGAAATTTGGACTTGAAGGGTGCAAGGTTGCACATACACCCATGGGCACAAATACCAAATTATCCAAGGACGAAAGTGGAATAAGTGTTGATCCAACTCTCTACAGAAGTATGATTGGAAGTCTCTTGTACCTGGCCGCTAGTCGACCAGACATAAGCTTTAGTGTTGGACTATGTGCTAGATACCAATCGAATGCTTAAGAGTCTCACCTTAAGGCTGTGAAAAGAATCATACGATATGTGGCAGGTACCACCAACTACGGATTAAAATACTCCTTTGAGACTAAACCTTTTCTTGCAGGATACTGTGATGTTGACTGGGCTGGTGATGTGAATGATAGAAAAAGCACTTCAAGAGAATGTTTCTTTATTGGGAACAATCTTGTATCGTGGCTCATAAAAAGCAAAATAGCATTTCCTTATCAACAACAAAAGCTGAATACATAGCTGCAGGGAGCTCATGCTCTCAACTGGTATGGATGATGCACATGTTGTGCGACTATGGTATGAACTTGACTTCTATGACTCTATTCTGTGACAATCTGAGTGCAATTAATATGTCTAAAAATCCTATGCAACACTCCAGAACTAACCATATAGACATTAGACATCACTACATCCGAGATTTGGTTGAAGATGGAGTCATTACCCTTGAACATGTACCTACCATAACTCAACTGGCTGATATTTTCACAAAGGCCCTAGATGCTCAAAAATTCATATCCCTGAGAAAATCACTAAGGATCTGATGTATTGTATAAATGTTGTACACAAGAAAAGGGGGGATGGAAGTCTCGGATTCTTTAAAATAACAAAAAGTCTCGCACAGGTTTAAAATTCTATTTGTTTTGAACTTTGAATCCATTATTTCTTCTCCCAATATATGGAAAAGAGCTATGACATTGAAATGATGTTGTGGAATGCTATCATCAATATGATAGACCACCAAGCACAGAAAATGACAGGTCTGTGAAAGCTTCCTTAATAATGTTCACCTCTAAGTTGCACCAAATATAGGGGTTACAAGGTTCTGAGCTTGTCATATAGGATTTTTCCAGTGTGGTACTTTATTGTGTGGTTTGCGAGCACTACACAAGGATTCGGCAGAAGGAGCAATAAGAAAAAATCATATAATTCACTTAGCAATAAAAAGGAGGTGAACATATACTGGAAGAGAGGACTTGCGGATTTTTCTTAGTGCATCTTCAAACTTAATTGCCTGACTGAGACTTATGTTTAGATGATGATCTGTGATTTCATTCCTCCGCATAAAAAAATAAATAAATAAATAAAAGAAAAAAATAGCCTCTTTTTTTTTTTGGGTTTATATACATTTTTTGCAAAAAGAGTCGGTTGATTATCCATTCGTGACTTTGGTTATGGAACACGTGTACCATAGAAACGTGGTCTTTCCCTCTTCACACTACCGGACGTGAGATCGTGTTTTAATGCCCCTTGTTTACTGTGGAAAGTGGGAGCCGAAAAGGGTATAAATGACCCACACAAAATCTTGAGATTGTGACAAGAATTGAGGCGTCAGCCCCCATTTCAATCATTGGCAGTCCTTTTGAATGACCGTGATTGTCCCCTCCCTAGTTCGCCTTTACTCCTCTCGTCTTTGTGTTTTCTTCTCAACATCTCTCCACAGTTCTTTCCATGGTGGACCAAGGAGACTCTCCGAGCGGATGTTGCCCAAGTTAGATCTTAGTCCCATTTTTGGACCACGAACCGCTAGAGACAGTCCCTCCGCCTGATTTTCATGAGCAGCCACCAGTCGACCAAAGTGATGAACAGCATCCTCCGAATCCACCGTCACTTGCCTGTGATGACGCTCCACCGACTACAACCGCTTCACCAAGCATTCTGCAAATGGATACAGCCACTCCGCCTCCAAATGTCTCTGCTGCACACGAAGGGGAGCCCTCTCCCATGGCAGAATCTCCACTTTCTTCCCATGATTCTCCCACCAAGTCGGCCTCACAATCAACTTCGAAGTCCAAGACACAACATAGGGCAAAACCCTCTGAAAAGACTACCATCCCTCCACTATGAAGACGTCATCTAATTGATGAAATGACTTTCGAAGAGGATTCTCCAAGATCTCTGACCCGATGCTCTCACTGCTGAAAAGGTCCTTCTCCTGCCGCCTATACCGGGTCTTCCCCGGGGCAACCCCATAATGAAAATGGCATGATGGTCCAAGGTAAGGCTTTCTCCGAATCCTTCTACACAAAGGCCGCATCTGATCGGTACAAGCTTTTTTCTGGTATGGACTTTTGGCCAGACCGAAATCTTAATCTTCAGCGTTTTGCTAAAACTCCTGTTATGGAATTTATCAAACGGTCCAGATTAGAAGTAACTGTGACGAATTTAGGCAGATTCTGTGGATCTATTGTGCATGAATTTTACTCTAACCTAGTCAGGTATACAGGATCCTGAACCTCCTTGATTCAGGAAAGTCTTTGTTCAAAACAAAATTGTTAATTTTAGTGTTGAAGCTATTAACGATTTCTTGGAGTTGAATGGGCTGGACGAAGAAGAGGACGTGGAGGTTGACCTCGGGGAGGTTGTCGGATTCTTGAATGACAGAAAGCTCACCAGATGAACTAAGTCTGGCATTTCTCCCTCAATCCTGACGCACAAGACAAACTGGTTGCATAAGACAGGGAGACAGAATTGGACACCCACGTCCAATAAGTCTCACTTGACCTCGGTCCAGTGTCAGTTTATTTTCAAAGTGATGAAGACCATCCCTGTTGATTTTGGGAGAATCGCATTCAAGGCCATTATGAGTTTTGCGGAAAAGCCTGATTCTCGCAAAAAACTCTCCTTCCCTACGCTCATTTGGGGCCTCTTATCCCATCAGGGCGTCTAGGCTTCGCCCACTGATATTCTTCATAAAGCCGCCCCGCCACTGAACATGGCCTCGAGGGAGGCCAATATTACTTATAGGCCACGCTCCATTACGCCCACTCTTCGTCCCTCAGAAGTCGCAGATAATCTTCCTCTCTTCCTACACCAGCAACTAGTGATTCTAGATACTCTAGCTGCTCAAAAGCTTTATTTTACTAACATTCTTAAATCTCTGGATGTTCCCCCACAGGGCGGACCGTACAGGGGTCCGAATCCTTTGGCGAGTAGTTCGAAAAAGGGGGAGACCATCTCAAAGGGCAAATGACCATCTGCTGTGGATAAAGGAAAAAAGAAAATGAAAAGCAAGCCCACAAAGAGGAAGAGGGCTGTTGAAGAAAAGGAGGTGGATGACACTGAAGAAAAAGGAGAGTGGGAAAGTGGGAGTAGTTCTGAGTAATTCTAGGATGGTTTATGACTATTTGGGCAGGGTTTGATCTTTCTGCCCTATGCCTGAATTTGATGGATGAATCAAAATGAAAGTCACAGCTGAACATGAGGAGAAACAAGAGGAAAATCCGGGGAACATATCTTTGAAAGATACGGAAGAGATATAAGATATGCATATCAAGATTACTTATGCAAAGATATGTATATCACAGCCGAAAAAGAAGAGATACCGGAAAATCTCTTGAAGGGCAAGGTATGAGTATAAATACGACCTCAAGCCAAAGAAGAGCACATATCTCTGACATATTTATAAATTACCTTCATAAGGGCAGAGTGAAGTAGAGAGTCTGGTGAAGAAGCTATTATATTCGGGAGAATACAACAGCCTAACAAGAACTCAAAGGCGACCTGATAGTAAACCTCGCAGAGTCTGCATTACTTCGGTAATTCACTACAAGTTGATTTCAGGAGATTTCAACATCTTACAAACGAGATTTTGTATCAAAATCCATCTAGGGGACTAGATGGTCAAGTAAGTGATTAGAAGATCGAGTTACATGGGTGGACTAGTATTTAGGGGGAGCCAAATACTTATAACTTCTATTGTAACATTTGTGGGAACAAATATGTCTTCTAATAAAATTACTTGAGAGGAAGAAGGGATTCTTCCTCGTTTAAAATCACAGTTTATTATAAGCTTCCGCAATTTTATTTATTGTTCGAACTACTATTGAACTATTACACACGCGCACATATTCTGATCTAACATATATAATTAATATTGATTTTAGAAATACACTTTTCATAAATTCGGTGTATCATAGATACACATCTAGTATATTATATATCAACTTCGGCTCAGAAAATGCAACATAATGTATAATATATGATTGAATTATATTATTATTACTAATATGTTCTCTCGTCTATACACGGACATATTACTTTAGTATAATATTATTAAGTTTAAAAAATATATACAATTATTATTTTTAAAAAAATATATAATTATATTCAATAATTTATATATTTATCATTATTACAATAAGGATATAAATATTACATATAAAATCATATGCGAATATTAATTAATTTTATTTATAAAATACAAGCATCAAATTACCACATAGGTATAGTATTTTCTTTTGAAACTAAGAAAATTAAATAAAATTTAGTATATCAATGTGAACATTTTTTTTATTATATATAGCATTGATTTGCCACAAATTCATAATGATTTGTTAAAATCAAGTAATTATGAAGATATATGAAACTATTTATTAACTTTGATCAAATTAGTAACATCATCAATATTAAAAAATAAAAATATAAAAAATTAAAATGAATGCTTACTAGTTAGCAATATAACAACATTTCTTTAAAATTTGTGTTTCCATTTGTAGAATGAAAAATGAGCAGAAAAAATGAAAATAACAAATATATAAATATTTATTATTATTATTATTATTATTATTATTATTATTATTATTATTATTATTATTATTGTTATTATTATTATTATTATTATTATTATTATTATTATTATATATTAATAATTTTTACACATAGATATTCATACAAATAATTACATAAGTAAGACTTGAGTTAAATAATAATAAATCAACTTACTAACAAATATAAAAGTGAAATAATAAATTATATAAATTAAATGGTATAATAGTTTTATTTTTATAAAAAATATTTTAAATTTTATACTCAAATTTATTAGAGTTCAATTTACTATTTATTTAAATGTAATATATTCAATATTTTATGTATGATAGTTTTAATAAATGTAATATTAGCGTCTCATAAAAAATTATAGAAAAATAATTAGTTTGATATATGATATATTAAGCATATTAAAAAAAAAATTGAATATTAAATTTAAAAATTTAGTGGAAAAAAAGAAAAAAAAAAAGCTTTGGTATATCCGCTTGACCTGCGGGCCCCGCTTTTTTGCAGGAGCGGTTAGCTCTTTTCATTTATCTGTTTTTTTTTTTTTTCTTTAGCCAATGGTGAGACATGTGCCCCTTAGATAAGGTAGACATGCTTTACTAGCGGTGGGCTTTTGTATATTGAATGCCCAAAGTATAATCTAATAAGCAATCTATTTTTAAAGTAATAATAATATTTTTTTTAAAGTAACTAATAGTATCTGTTGAAGGTAAATAGTAATATGTCAATAGTAATATTTTTTAAGTAAATAAATAATATTTTTTAATTAAATTTGTAATACTATTTGATCAAGTTGTACGATAAATCTGATGGACCGATGGACATAAGTTTTTGTCTAAGAGAGGGGAAGAAAGAATTACATTTACCAATAATTTTTTTTTTACTTAACCAGATATTTGTCCGTATATTGCGTATGATAAAATATGTTTTATTATCCTGATAATATGTGTCGTACTTCAGCTTGCGTTGGAGCTCGAAACCGCACCTACGCCGATTTTTCCTTCCTCCCTTGGTCGTACATCAGCTTGCGTTGGAGCTCGAAACTGCACCTCTACCGATTTTTCCTTCCTCTCGATGTCGTACTTCAGCTCGTGTTGGAGTGGGAAACCGCACCTCCGCTGATTTCTCCACCTCGTACTTCAGCTTGCATTGTAAATTGTTTTCAATATAACTAGGGTTTCCTTTGAAAAGGGGGGAAACGGGGGGTGGGAGAGGGTTGGTAGCTTTGGTTTCGGTGGAACTTATAAGTAACTTCATATTAATATTTACATTTTCATTTTCCTCAATATGAGTATTTATTTATTTACTTAAATGTAGAACTTCCAGAAAAATTAAACATAAGAAAAAAATTGATATATTAATATATATGTGTTTGTCCATAGCTTTTTTCTGTAACTAATTATGGAAAAGGCTTATTTACCTAAATAATGTAAAAAATTAAATGCTTGGCGATTTGAGAATTATATGCTTGGCGATGCACATATTCTTCGATTTTGGCAACCCATGTATCCAAGGCATTTCTCCATTCAGACCAATCGTTCCAACATGTATGAAGTTCATCTGAAGGATGGGGCTGCTGGGAAGTCCCGACCTCATACTGTGGGGCAACGTTTACTTTGGTAAACAGGGATTAGGTAGGATAGGATAGGATTGGATATGATGGGTAAAATAAATAATATTTCTGAATCCCATCCCAGGTTTACAGGGAGTGATGGATAGGATTGGTTATCCTATCCTGCGTTTACATAGATGTATACAAGTGATTAATTGTGATGAGTTTCCATTTATACCCTTGTATTTTTTTGACATATCCATATCAGCCCCCACTTGAAGACGACGTCGTGCGAATGAGGAGGAATTAGGGCAAGTTCGGTTTCTTCCCCTTCCCACCTTCGCCCCCACGCAGCCAGAGAGGTTCATACGGTCGTAGGTCGGCGAGCCACCGGTCCCGTAGGCCTGTTCCTCGCGACGATTTGCTATCCCGTTGAATAAATTATTCTCCCTGGTGCGTTCGTGTTTAATTAGAGGTATGAAAATTTTTCAAATTTTTCGTGAATTTGTTTTCTGATTTTGCGATGGGTGATTATATAATCCATGTTACATGTCCGATTTTCAGGCATTTAGCGTGGATCGAATGATTCGCTGAGGAAATGTCGACCATTCCATCTGCTAAGGGCTCCGCCTTCATCGGTAAATCTTCTGTCAGCTTCTTTCCCACATCCGGGTCGTTGGTTCGATTTGTAATTTTTTTTTGTGCGCTTAGATTCATACCTTGAATCCTATTTTCATCTTCATGTATACGTGTGGCCTTCATTATTACCTGCCTGATTTTGTGTTAATAAGGAAATACATAAAGCGGTGGTGAGATCTGTGTTTATGTTTTTGGTATGTAGATATAATTTAACCGCATATGATAAATTGCTGAGGGAGAATGTTGTAAAATGCCTTGTACATTTCGATCAATGTAAAAACCTCATGAATTCCAATGTGCTGTATATATGTTGATTCTGTTGTTCTTCTTTGTGCCTAACAATCATCATCGTCTGTGAGTGATGCATACCTATATTAGTCCCTCGAACTGTTCAATCTTGTTTTGCAAAAACATTAACTGCATTTCATATGCTAATTTCCTGAGTGAGAGTATTACAGGGAGTGATGACAGTTGCACGACGATCCCGAGTATAAGTTCAAGTATAGAAGAGGGATTGGATGGAGCTGCTTCAGGACATAGTGTTGTTGGACGGCTGCATGAGATGATAGAAGATCTGCAGGTTGCAGCCGAAGTGCAACAGTGTAGGGAAATTTTTTTGTTCGACATATTAGAGGAACATAATTGTAGGGAAAAAGAGTTGCAAAATCATGTAGCTCTTCTCCAGCAAATTATTATGAGGTTGAATGAGTCGGAGCGTACGGAGGGGCGGTGTCATCTTCTCTTGTTCGTGGGAATATTGATAACATTGCTTTTCATTTTCGTATCTGTGAGGGGGGTGTACATACTGTTGTGATAGGTAAAATCTGTTTAGTAATGCTGTTAACTTCTTCCTTGAATGCCTTTTAATTTGTTAATGTCTCTTTGAACATAAAAATAAATTTGTAAAGGATGTTTTATTAGGGATGTGGCTGTTGTTGTAAAAGATGTTTTATTAGGTTTCTGGCTGTTGGTGGTAAAGATGTTTTATTATGTTTGTTGGTGTTGTTGTATTAATGTGTTTATATAATTTCTCAACATCTATTTGGCAACATGTTATGTTCGGCTGCTGCATTGCTTTGTGAGATCTCTGTAAGTTTGGATCTTATGACCCCTGTTGCACTGACTCTTTACTTTTGTTCTGAAATTTGAAAAGTTTGTTAATTTTCATTTATTTTGGTAAATCCAGTTGTCACATGTATTTCCAATGTCATCCCCCATGACTGGCATCTACACACCATTCTTTAAAACACAATTTAGCACAATTAAACATTGACGGAAACGCGATGGTATACCGTACACCTACATACCACATAATATAGTATGCATCTAGTTCTGCATTTCCTAATCTTACAGCAACTCTAATATTCTAATCTTGTACACCCACATCACATGATACATTACACTGACATCATTCAACAAAGCCAACTTCAGTTTCTAAATACATACATTTTACATTCTTCCAGTAGCC
The DNA here is from genome assembly GCA_028749325.2 of Caryopteris x clandonensis. NCBI lineage: Eukaryota > Viridiplantae > Streptophyta > Magnoliopsida > Lamiales > Lamiaceae > Caryopteris > Caryopteris x clandonensis. Next base: position 1,315,788 of record JAPYKT020000049.1, read on the forward strand.
ATCAACATCACCATCCGAGCTTGAGCATCTTTTGAGAGACTGAAAAATAGCTCAAGTTCTTTGTTATTATTGATCAATTCCTTAGCCACCGTTAACTGTTGATCTACAGTCAATACGCCCAAGCTGCCCAACATTTCGAACAATTTTCCCCGTTTCTCCGACATCATGACCTAGTATCCAATTCGCTTTCCGATGGTCTGCAGATTCTCATTAGTTTGTTCGCAAAACTTACCCATTAGATTTACCATTTGCTCCCCCATTGTGTCCTCTGCCCGGCGTTTCCTCATCCTGGTTTTCTTCCTGATTGGCGCCGATCCTCCACCATCAGCTCCAGATGCCGTTTCGGTGTCAACCGAAACTGAATCAATGAAAGCATTTAAATCATCATTTACAGTCTCATCAGCTCCTTCTAGTTGGTCCTTATCGGCGGTGGGTAGATCCTCTGCCAATTCTCCAGTCGCCCGATCTTTTCCAAATACTTCACACCAATCATTGTACAGAGGGTAAGACTTGTTCTTCATGCTCTTTGCATGCGTATCAGTCTGTACGAAGATTAAAGAAAGAAGATAAATTTTAGAACTACTTGAAGAAATGCTTATTTAAATTACAAAATACTATGTTCTTACCGCTACATATTCATTCCACAGCTTCTCGTCGTGCACAACCACCATGCTATTCACATCGTCCCACTCAAATCCTGACCGGCTAAGCATGGACTGAAGACTGCCGTGATGCTTCTTCCAGACATGTATCTTATTGCATATATGTGGGTCAGGCTTCAAATTGGTGTTGGGTAGGTATCGTTTCATGAGACGGGCGAGTTGACCCAAGTATCCAGTTCGAAATCCATTCTCGCATTTCCACCCCGTCTGGATGATGTCCTTCAATGCCATTATCAGAACTTGTTCTTCCCTACCCGTCCAAACTCGTCGCTTTGCAGCATTGGTCTTTGATGATGGATTGCTAGTTTCCCCGCTGCAGCTGATGTCTTCTATATTCCTGTACACTACTCCACATAGAAAAAAAAAAGTTAATATAAATGAAATCTACATAAAATATCAATACCCCCGTTACTAATGTCATAGTAGTGGAAATATGACATATAACTCCACAACGATCATAGAAAAACTATGTCACTACAATATAAGAAATATCTCCATTACATAGGTTAAGGCAGAAATAGCCAACATCGGAAAACCAACATCAGAACAAAGAACAAATGCAACTGACATAGGGGAACACTGTTTAGCGAAGCCAGTCATTAAACATGTTGGCTGCTAAGTTGTCTCTCCATGCTGTCCATTCAGGACTACTCTCGACCACGTTAATAATTCCTTCTACACCAGCATCCGCATTCTGAAAATTTTCATCAATTTCTGCCTCTAAAGGATCAACGACCATGGTGTTTCGAATAAAATTGTGAATGAGGCAACAGGCTAGGATGATTCGGTTTTGGACTCTAATAGGGTAGTACGACGCACTTCGGAGTATTGCCCATCTTTTTTTCAAAATTCCAAATGATCTCTCTATTACGTTTCGTGCCTTTGCATGCTTCATGTTGAAGAATTCTTCTTTGTTTTGGGGGGCAGAAGTGGCAGACCCCCATTCATCCAAATGGTACCGAACCCCACGATAGGGAGTCAAGAAACCAGCCCCGTTCGTGTATCCATTATCGCACAAATAGTAGTTCCCTATGACATCATAATTACACAATTGTTTGTCACGCTGATTACATAATAAAGATCCCAGTCATAGGCAGTCACATAGAAATTTGTTACCTTGAGGAATTTTTAGACCGTTGTTCCTCGTGACAGCATCCCGCAACACACGACAGTCAGCGGCGCTGCCTTCCCATCCACTCAACACGTATATGTAATTCATATTAACGTCACACAATGCCAACACATTAATGGAAACGCGACCTTTTCTATTTTGGTATCGTGCTCGGTTTGCCTTCGGAACAGTGGCATCAATGTACGTCCCATCTAGTGCTCCTAAACATCCCTGTTTTAACAGATATGTGTTCAAAGTGGGGTCAACGAAATTTTTGGATAAATGCAGTGAGAAATAATGAAAATGTAGATGAATCATACCTTGAAGGAGCTCCACCTATCATTCGTGCAGGTTTCGTCAATCGCCATTGGTTTAACTAACAGGAGAGGGTGCAATCGAATAATGGAGTTCAACACACCATGGAAGTGTTTCCTAACAGTTCTACCCGACCGTTTATAATTGGACCTCACGATACGATTTTTTGTGTGATGCACAATTATTGATAGAAACATGGCCAATTGCTCAGGGGCACTGCAATGTCATGTGGATTTTAACCCACCATATGTCTCAAGCATATGGCACAATGAAGAGAATGCTCCTCGACTCATTCGTAAGTGATCTATGCACTCTTCATCCGAGCAACCAATCACATAACGCAGGTATCTTAACTGCCTAGGGACCCTACTAAGTAGACTATATTTTGCTTGAATATTCGCTGTAATTCGTGATATGGGAATATGGCGTTTGTGATCGAAGAAAATGCAAACCATGTTAAAAAAGGAAATTATGCCATGTAACAGGGCCAACAACTCCTCCTCGGTCATCCCCATTTCTAACATACCAATCCCATTTTCCATCCTAAACAAAAATTATGCAAATCAGACACATCATCACAAACCAAAATACATACCCACTTCAATCATATTCCAATAACAAAATTTCTAAGTCCCACTTCAAGAATATCACACAATGAAGAGAACAGCAAAGTACCAGGTCACTAACATAAAATTTCCCCACTTATAATTTGAATTTCACAGGCCCAACAAATATAGCTGAAAGAACTTCACGGTATAGGGTGACGGGCGGAAGGGGTAATTTTGTTTGGCTTACCTGCTGCTATGCAGACGGCGAGGAGCTGGACCGCGGGCGCGTTGCTGGGCGGTGAAGAATCGGAGGCCATCGACTGTGGAGTGCCAAGTAGGTGGAGGATTTTGAAATCCCCCTCTTCTGCTGAAAATGTCGGTGCTTGGCGGAGGATAGGTGAAGTAAAATGGGTGGTTGGGGTAAATTTGACCCCGGCTTTGACCGAGGCTTGACCCCCCCTTTGCTGCCACTCAATTTGTCCTATATCTCACATATAATTGTTGAATCAATAATGTTTTGTAGGAACTCAATGAAATGGACACAAAATTTAAATCTACAAGTTGTTATTATATTATTTTATGTATTTATTATTAGGATTTTTTATCTATAATTTATATGAATTTCAGACATGGTGAATCCAAATCCCAAGTCCAACATTATATAATCCATAAGCTAAATTAAATTATTGTAATTTCTAACATTCATCTTTCAAGTAAGTAATATATAATTTCAATCAACCTAACATTTCTCGAATCTGCAAAAAAAAAAATGGATGTCTATAGAAATAAAGTGTTTAAAAATTTAGGTGTGACACATTTTATAAAAAAAAAAAAAAACTTACAAACATTTTTTCTCAAACACAATTGTTGAACAAGATGGCAGATAGATGCTTTGCAATTGCAGCTTACTCAACCACTTTTCCAAGTTTTGGTTGGAGTGTTTCGTATGAATGGTTCACATGACAATAGTTCTAATAATTATTGAATAGGTGAAAGTTCTTCTGCATGCATTTTTTACATGGATTTTTTTCCTTGTCTGTACATCTAAATTTGTAAATTAGAATATCCAACTTTGGTTTAAGGCCATCTTAAAATTTAAAATTTCCAAGTACGTAACTAGGCTCAAGTTAGTTTTGAATGATGCTTCCCTGGACGGTACTTAATATATGATACCCAGAATGAAAAAATGTGAAGTATGGTATACCATAATTAAAAACATGAATTTTGTTTAAATTTGGGTGGATCACAAGCGTAATAGTGGGTGTGAAGATGAATGTGATTGACTGCAAGACTTTGTCTCCTTTTGGTTCACGTGGCGCCACACCTATTCCATCATGTATGTGTGACAAGGATTTCCCAATATATAGGATTGTGGTTCAATGAAATAATACACCTAAAACAATGTCCCAAAAAAAAATCCCTCCACAAGAGTGCTTCTTATACAACGATGGTTGGAATGAAGAGATGGATGCCCGTTTCATTGATTGTCTTATTGAGCAGAAACAACTTGGCAACTGGAATGCACAGCTGCAAGGAAACTTCCACACGCTACTCATGGCACGAGGCATACTGAACGAAGATCCTTATGTAAATACTACTTGGGAACAAATCGTTGAACGGCAGACCATGTTAAAGAGTAGGTACCAAACATTTCAGAAGATAATTGAGACGGACGGCACAGCGTGGGATCGTTCCAACAACAAAGTCCATGGAAGTCGCACCACATGGAAGAAAATGTTTAAGGTAATAGTTGTGGGAAGATACATCTATTTTTGTTATGAAATTATAATTGTGATATATGAATGCCCAAATTTTTTTCCGGTGTCAAAATTATCTAATGTCATAGGAAAATGCATTTGTGGGGGCATATTTTGACGCTGGAGAACCTCATTATGAGAAGCTTGAAGTTTTATTCGATGATCGTAATTCTCGTCTTCCGTTGCAAAATGAAATCATCGACATATCAGATGGAAGCGTGCAAGCGGAGGATCCTCCTGCAGAGAACACCGGAATGGTAATCGTCGTATCTGATGACGATCAAGAAGTTGTATCTGCAGTAGGTGCATCTTCACGTCCGCCCCAAGGTAGTAGAGCTTTTCCGACTCAAAACTTTTATCCCCCCAGGCCTAGAGATGCCAGTTCAGATAACCAAAGCGAAGAGAGCTCTTGCGCTTCTTCAAGCCCAGTGAAATGGTTTTCTTTTAAACGTGGGAATTGGTAAGTTTGTAATGATCCAACTATAGCGGCATGTATTAGCTCTTGTTTCCCGGGGTTCATCATTATGCATCCTTAAAGATGTTGATGTTTAGTATTGGTGTGTTATTTCGCCGGTGGCATCGATATTTGTAAGTCCTGTGTCCTTAACCATTGTCAATTTGTACTGCTGTGTTAAATAACCGAGTAGTGAATGCAATAAACACTAAATACTCGAGTTCATGAAATAAATTGTTCCCATTCTGAATTTGTACAACTGGACATTGGCAGTGAAAAGAGGAAAAAGCCAAGGAGTACGACAACTCATTGTCATACCAAAAGCAAAAGGCAAAGGCTACGACAGCACAGTGTCGTACCAAAAGCAAAAGGCAAATAATAAAAATTAGAAATAAAACAAATTACACGGATAGCCAAATTAGTAATAAAGAAGATAGAAATCAGTTTGCTTATTACATTTCATTCAATTACACGGACAGTGAAACCCAACTAATAGCTGGAGTCCAACTCAATGACGCATCTGTGGCCGACGACTATGCCATTCTCAAGTAGGAAGTCTGGCAGTTTGTTCCTTAGTGCAATACGAGATGATTGCTTGTTCAGCCCGATAGACCATGTTCTTCCTTTCATTGTCACATTCACACGCTTGCCCACACGTTTTTTCCCAACAATATATGTATTCCAAAATTCAATTGGAATAGGCTGCATGCAAGAGCGAGGAATTATGCAAGGCATATAATAAATAAAATAACAAACTTAAATCACATATGTTTAACACACATACCAAACGAGGAGTATCGAAATACGACTTGCGCATAACAAGTTCGTATCGGGCTGAGCCACCTTCATCGGCATGACTAGGGCTGACCACCTCAGTATTCACGTTACGAGAACCATGCATCCTGATGTCAATCCCATCCTCATCACTCGAAGCACTTGTAATTTCTGTTAAATCATTCCTTCCATTCTCTGGCATGTGGTCGGGTCCAACCTCCGCTGGGTGACTACCTTCTCCCCTGGTTCCTTCTCTTCCCCGTGCACTGCCCCTGACATCGTATTTCTCGAAACAGCTGACCTCAAAGACCTCCACCCAGATCCCCACTTCGTCCAGTTTATTAAAAAAGATGAACTCCCCAACTCTTATGTTATTCTCCTGCACGAATTCCTGCCACCCATATGTCAGCCGAAGTCGACCACATTCCTGAATCTCCGTCTTAACTTGCCACCGAACACCATACTTGTTTATCAGAGTAAGCCTGTTGGGTAGATTTTCCAAAAAGTTCAGAGTGAACTTGGGCGGAAGATCCTGTAACATTCAGATTCAAGTCAGTTTCAGAAGACAGACGACAAAATCAAGTAAGCATGTCTGATGATTTCAAATTATTCAGCGAAGTAAAAACGTACCACATAAACATCCATGGGCATTCTCGGAGTAGAAAGGAAAACCTTGAAGCACCGGTTCATCCTACTTGTTGTACCAACGTCAGCTATAAAATAATACCACGAATTAATTGTCAATCGAATGAATGCAATGTTACAGCTGTTATTAAAGATCATATATAATCAGGACTGGAATACAATACCGTGTAGAGGCGTAAGGGTTTTTTGGCATGCATCCTTGGTGAAAACAATCACACGGAATATACACCCTCCGTCAAAGTAGAATAAGCACAGGTCCTGATGTTCGATGTTGTTCGCATCCCGGAACTCGGGCCACCCTTCAGTGAAGTAGATGATCCCACCTTTGCGTATCGCTGTTGTGATAGTCCATTGCACGCCAAAATCATTTTGAAGTTGGACAGTTGGTGGCAAACTACCCCCGCATTTTCTACAAAATTTGGGTGGAATTCGCTGCATCAAAAAGAAATATTACAACCCAAATTTAAACAAAATTGTTCCCAACAACAAACTAATTTAGTAACTATTTACCAGCCCGTTGGAGGAGTAAATGAAGTTCCTATGGCACAACTTCATGAACTTCAGTTCCCCAGCACGTTCCATTGTCAACCTTGAAATTCATCAAGGAATTTCAGATTGCTCAAAAAGGTATGAGCCAAAAAAACTAAAAAACAAATGTAAACATTCACGGGTACAAAAGGGTTCAGACTCTAATTAAAAAAGAATCGGCGCAAACATTCTAATTATTCATCTCAGAACATTCACGGGTAAAAACAAATGTGAACATCTATGCATGAGATTCACATACTCCAGTACACGATATGTTACACTCCACATATACATTTCATAAAATGAAATCATTCACATCAAGTAAGTCATCATGACAATATATCCCTCGAAACTACATGAACGAAAAAATTTAAAACTTTCTTATTGATGCACAGGCAAAATGAACAGAACTGAAATCTGAGCACAACTAGCAGGAAAAAACGAACTTTCAGGCCACGTGATATTTACTCAATAAGAAATTCAGTGCTGTGCTTTGATAAATTACATGTTAAATATGCAACAAGTTCCGCCATTTATAATTATACAGGATATATTTTGGGGGAAAAATACCTATCATAAAAGGAAAGCCCTCACAGCAAACAACACCATGACCACAATATATTCATCCTTCTACATATAAGGAACACACAACCCTCCACAACTTATAATGAAATCACTACATAACTATTTCACAAAAGCACAGGCACACAAATGAATAAACAAATAAATTTTATACAAACTGGTGTTAACTTTTATACCTTCCTCACTTGGTAAAAAATTCGAACAAGTCGTCCTAACTTTCTGCGATTTTGGACCACAATGACCTACCACAAATGAAAACATAACAAGTTCACAAAAGGCCCAGCATGCATATGAATAAACAATAAAAATTAATATAAGAAGTATTTACTGATATACCTTCCTCAGAGTATTCCCTCCGAACAAGTCCTCCTCCCTTTCAACGATTGGGACCACAATGCCCTACAACAATCAAAACAGAAAATTGTAAATCAGAAACTTATTAACATAAATCACATTTAAAAAAAAAAAAAAAGGGGACACCGGCGGGGGAGGGGAGGAATGGGGGAATGCCAAAACGGCGGCGGAGGGGGTGCGCGGTGGAGCAGGGGAACGGGGAAAAGCACCGCGGCAGGTCAGGGGGTGTGGGGGGGAACGGGGAAGACCACAGGTGCAAGTCAGGGGATGCGCGGGGGAGCAGAGGGCGGGGGAAGGGGAGGTGAAGGGCACAACCGCATCGGAGATGGAACCGAACGGCAGTCGGGGGAGCGGGGGAGCAGGGAAGTAACCAGTTTTTGACAGCGGCGCGGGGGAGTAAAAAACCCTAGCAACAGTTTCCCCTCTCACATTTGCCATACAAAATGAAGTTACAATTGCCCTTAGGGGCATATCAGTAAAATTGGCAGGTGGGATTGCGGGGGGATAACTTATCCCACCCTCGATGAGGGGATGCCATGTCCGCCCTTTTTGCATCGGGAAAGGTGTGTATCCCGGGTCCCGGGATAAATGAAAATTAACAATCCTATAAAGTATCCGTTGGATAAGCCGGGATACCGAGTCCGAATCCAGGCTTATCCCAAAATGTAAACGCAGCCTGGGAGATTTTCCCTTCTTCTTTCATGTGCATATGCAAGTAGTTCTGTTTCCCCCATCATCTCATCCTCATTTTGTTCTTCTATATCGACATCCATCGGCTGTGTTCTTGTATCTATACTTGTTCTCCTCCTCTTCCTTCTTTCCTATTCATTATTAAGTTCCCTTTCGCTCTCCTCGATGGCATCAGTGTGGATTGAGCCATTAAGTAGAATATTTGCTACTTTTCGATCGGAGACATTTGTCAGGCGAGAGATGGGTAGAGCAAGTCTTTTCTTATCAGATAAAATGAGAAACAATTTTCTAATGTCGGGGTGCAATATACACATCTTCATGTTGATCAGAAGTTCAAGGTTGATGGTTTGTTCGCCAGGAGTTTCTTCCAACCCTTCCAAATTAATCCCAAAATATCGAGCAACTGGAGTAATCAACCCTCCGATATGGTTTGCTACTTGTTGTTTTGTTCACACAAACTGCCTTAAAAGCATCGGTGCAACATTGAATTTTTTCCCATTCAACAAACACTATAATATGAACAACTCATCCAATATAACAACCCCCGGTTCCGGTTTCACCAAAATTATACTTGAGAGGAATCATTGGAATTATCGAATCACCGGGCTTCTTATATTTGATGTTTTTGATCGGCTAGGGTTGTAAATGGATGGCTTGTCTGGGAAAGCTTCCATTATTTCCTTCCAAAAGATTATTAGATTGAATTCAAGGAATTGTATCTTCGTATCTAGTAGATTGGATAATTTCTTCTTCGAAAATCCATAAATTTCATTTAAGATTTCCGAAGAAAGCATATGAAACTCATTACCCAAGTAGAAGGTTAGGGCTTCCGGCATGATATCATTGTATCCCACGTGACCGGTCGAAAAAAATTCAAGGACCAACCGCTCATATGTCTTCTCTCGTAAGGCGAAGAACTAGACCACCCCATAGGTTTGCACAACTTTTTTAGATCCTCGTAAATTCCAATCTGTTTCATGCATTCTTTATCTGCAAAACAAGTGGCCCGTCTTTTCTTTCTATACATCTCAAATCATCTCTCACTCTGAATATCCCAATCTTCAAATTCTATGCCGTATGCATAGTTGATAGAATTCTCTCATATTCTTCTTGTTATTCTTCCACGGAGTGTTGATTCTAATCGAAATCATTACCTACAACTTTCATTGAATGAATTTGAGTTCTAAGTCTTTGCTCCTCTTCAAATCTACATCTATCCTCTACTTGTCGACCCATGTCATCAGCGATCAGACCACGAGCACCAAACGGATACGGATACATTTTCTCAATGCTACCTACAAAACATCAACTTATGTATCCACTCTTATATTAATTACATTATTTAAAACATGCAAATCTTTTATATTATTGTAACAAACTCATACACTTCAAATGGTAAACACTACATTCATATTTTATACACCTATTAAAGCAGCTCTATCATCTAATAATCCCTTAATGCATTTATTTATTTCATTAATAAAATGAAATAATCGTAAGGAGATTATAATGTATGGGATAATAACAATATCATTATTCAATGCCAATAAAGCCAAATGCCCAATTTCTATGATGCACACCAAATAATCGATCAAATACTCCAACGAATTAAACCAACATAACATAACCCGATTGATGGCACAATACTCCAAATAAGGTATCACCAATATATCACTCCAACTAAATAGATGGTTTTTCAAAACATACCTTAGTAGGAAAAAAGTGTAGATAAATGTGTGAAAAGCCCCAACCTTCCAATCTTCACAAATGTTTTCGTGAATGCGATTTAGCGGATGAAATGGAAGATTAAAGATATTGTATGATACAGGTCTGAGAATTTTAGTAGACATTCGAATGATTTTCACAGCCTCTAAGAGAGAAAGGTGAGAGTAGGGTTTTGGGGAATAAGAAAAATGACTGAAGAAGGGGCAAAAAATAATATAAAACTGAATTCTGCGACCAACTCGATCACGTCTAACTGGTGACTTAGTTTACTGAGTTATGGATTCACTTGGTCATACCACTCGGTCATGAACCAAACTCAGTTGGCCGAGTGAAAAAAATCTGGAAAGTTGGCCGCTCGGTCGCATGTCACTCAGTCGATAGACTTGATTTACCGAGCAATGGAATCCACTCGGTCATACCACTCGGTCAGCCAGTCAACTTTGTCGATTGAGTGGGAAAAAATACTGGAAACTTATGCGCTCGATCACATCTCACTCAGACGACGAACTCGGTTTATCGAGCGATGGAATCCACTCGGTCATGGCACACGATCATGTAGGAAACTCGATTGGCCGAGTGAAAACAATTTTCTGGAGGCTTGATAACTTGGTGAACACTCATTCATTACCCGGTCAACCATTTCACTTGGTCGGCCGAGTTAAGATCCATTTTTTAAAAAACTCATTTTTTATAAAAAAAATATAAAAAAAATATTTATTAAATATTATAAAAAATTAATAAATACAAATTATATATATATAAACACTCGCATATATATATAAACATATATATCAATATATATAGGGCCATATATATATGACAATATATATAAGGCCATATATATGCATCGAATGTATGTGATGGGTGACATGAGTGCTATATATATATTTTTTTATTTTTTTTTATATATATTGAATTATTACAACCTCAGCAGTTAACCTATTTAAAAATATACTAGTTTTGAGAAATGCACAATGGTCTTCGACTTAAGAAGAGCAACAATTTGGGCAACAATACATGAGTGCAACAAAATGGAACTTTGAGAACAGGAAACAGAATAACATATATTTGCCGAAGAACAAAATGGACATACATTCCACTACATATTCTAAAGGCTTCATAAAACTACCTGAATAATGGAAAACAACTCCGGAATATTACCAACAAAACATATTATACCACCAACATAATATCAAACCCTCAACTACAGAAGCAATGTAACGGGAATTCATAACAACCATTCCCCAACAAATGCATAAAATATTCACATATAAGCATGACCATATGCATAAGTTCACAAATGTTTGGTAATATAAATGCAAATTCCAATAATGTTCATCAAAAAGTTTCAAAACAAAAAATGCATTCACATTTTCATTCAATTTAAAATCGTCAATAATCCGATGGGTCATCATTTAAGCCTTCGTCCTCACACTCAACTTTCACTGAAGAAGTGGATTTACCCTCACTTGCAGCACCATCTGAAATCTCCATCGCATTGCTGTAGCTTTCCCCATGCAAAAGGTCCCACTTCTCATAACAGCTAGTTTCAAAAATAACAACATTAACAGTTATTTCACTGATGACATGAAAGAAGATGAATTCCCCCATCCTGATTCGATTCTGTACAAGAAATATGTCCAACACAGTTGTCAACACAACACTAATTGGAGAAGGGTATTCCACGCCAACCACCCACCGGGCACCATACCTGTTCACCAGTGTCAAGTTGGTCGGATGTGTATTCTCGAAGTTGGGCCTGGCATCTGGGGTTAATTCCTTCACGAAAAAACAACATAAATACATTCATGAATCTCATAGTTGTCAACACAAACAAGATAGTCAAAGGTTGAAAAATATAAAGTTGGATCCACGTACCATTCGTACAGGTACTTGGTTTAGGATATTTGGAAAAACACCTTAAAAAACCACTTCCATATTGGACGTTGCTGAGAATGACCTATGGGATCGTACAAATGTTAGCAGTTAGGCACTTCAATCATAAAGTATTGAAATGTAGGGCTAACCTTGATGATTCCTGGGAAATTTTTGACATGCATTTTGCATGAAGACACAAACGTAAAAGTTATAAGCACAATCGTACGAGAAGATGTATATATTCTAGTGCTTTACATTGTTGTCATCTCGAAATTTAGGCCATCCTTCCATCAGCATTATCGTCCCATCATGATCCACACCAGAAAATACAACCCACTTCTCGCCCAAGACATTGTTAAGCACAAAAGACGTAGGAAGCCTGCCACCCACTTCGCTGGTAAATTTTGGGGGTAGTCTCTGCAATAATTGGAAACCCCATATTATGAAAAAATTAATAATACGTAGTAGTTCTTAGAACATCAACAATGAACAATAGGGAGCATGTTATAACAAAAAAAATTCAGTTGCTTGTCTAAGTATTATATGGAATGTCTTACCAAGCCTTTGGGATCATAAATAAACCTATCCCAACATAGTTTCATGTAGTTGAAATAACCTTCTAGATCCATGATATATGTTTCAAGTAAGTGGTCCAATATTTATGTAAGAATTTGTATAAACTCATCCGTGGCTATGAACAACGTCAAATTTATCATAGCGTAATAACACAACATAAGGGAGTAACAGTTTATTTCATAAACTTCATTCAAAAAGCAAAGTATTGTTTACCCAAAGTAGTTTTGTTTGTAAGAAGCATACAGTATCTAAATTGATAGCATCAATGAACAACCTAATACTTTCCAGACAATAATGATTACCAACCAACCATTAATACCAAGTACAAACACAGGTTTCCAATGATACGGTCTGACCTGCTCATTTCTATTTTAAAGACGGTTTCTTTACATGCACACCCTATACATTTTTTAAATATTCACTCAATACAGCAAATTCATGACAGATGCAGAGAGATCAATTATTGCAAGCAAATAATAAAGCAGATGTTTCAAATTCAGAACTCATAAATGCATTCACAGCAAATAAAACTAAGTTACAAACCTAAAATACATTCACAAGAAATTCATGCAGAGGCAGAGCTAAGAAATATGCCAAGCAAATCATAAAGCAGATGTTTCAAATGATGTAATTGGCCCTCCATTAACACAAACTAACCCTCAACCCAATGTAGAACTCGAAAGAACTAAATCATGGTCATCCAAATTGTGCTATTATTACTTGTTTCGCAAAAATTAATGTACATCTATATGTTAGAAACACAATACACAGTGGATGTCGCTCTCAATTTAAGCAAAAAAATTTCCCCCAAATCACAACGTCCGACTACAAAAAACTCTACACCAAAATAATATAGAATTTCCCAAACCCTAAAGAACAAAAATCACCTTATTATGCGATGGAGCCTTCAAAGAGGACGAATACACAGAAGTCCAAGAAATCTTCAACATACAGAAGTTTCTGCATCGTTGTCCCATTCCCATAGATGTTTGCGCATCTTTATTCGAAAATATGAAACAAATTCAAAAACATTAGGAGATGCGAGAACATAAATTTAAAAAAACGACACGGTACAAACGAAACCCACCACTCAAGTCGGCTATTGGAGGTTTGCGCCATCGGAAATCGTACCACTATTCTTACGAACTAACCTTTGGTTTGGATTTTGCCTAATTGTAATGGATGTGTGTGCAATGGCAGAAGAAAAAACGACCAACAGACGGGGAAGGAACACGTATTGATTTGCAGCGGCGTAGGGCGAGGGTTTGCGAAGAATTGATGTGGGGCGGCGCGGGGCTAGGGTTCGCTAAGAATTGATGTGCAACGGCGCGGGGCTAGAGTTCGCGAAGAATTGATGTGCAGCGGCGCAGGGCTAGGGTTCGCGAAGAGTCGAAGACAAAAAATGAAATGAGCGCAGGGATATTTCGGTAAATACAGGTGGTATGGAAGGGTAAAGTAGTCAAATTACCCCACCGGATTGTGAGGGATTAATTATCAGCCCAACCTAGCCTGGATCCACTACCCTACAATTTTCACTTGGTATCTGTGCCAATCCCGGGGCTTGGGATTTAAACACCTTTTTCGACCCATGAAGTAAACGGCAGATAAGGTCGGATAACGTGTCATAATCCCAGAGTATCTCTTCAAGTAAACGCAATCTAAAAGAACTTGATAGAGTGACATATGTTGTCGTATCAATCACGATTCTTATTTTATTGATTTTTAATTAAATATTTTATGTCAGTTAAGGATTATTTTACTTATAAATATTAATTTTATAAAGTTCTTAATATTATGAAAATTTACAGAGATGTCTCCATTTAGCCTATTTGGATTAAGATAGAAAAGATAAAAAACAAAAAAAAAACAAAAAACAAAAAACAAAAAACAAAATAAAACAAAATAAAACAAAAAATAAATAAAAAATAAAGTATCCGAAATATTATTTTTTCAAATATCTCTGAATTCACTATAATTTATAGCATAATGTAATCAGAACCTATTGGTGGAATTGATTTTATTGAATTTTAATATTTTCAATCAAAAATCAAACTACAAATTTGGTTTATAAAATATGTAAAACTATAACTATCTATAAAAGAATCTAATCCGTATTTTTTATTTGGATCCACCTTGATACGTTTGATTTGGTAGGTTTTGATTCCCTTCAACGTCTTCAAGGGAAAAAATGAAGGGTGAAGTAATGGAGCTAAATTAGCATAAATAGATTTTTTTTATTGCTTATAGTTTATACATTATAATTATAATTATAATTATTATTGTTATTATTATTTGGGTCAAATTTCAATAAACCCCTTTATTTTAGTTAAAATTCTTTTGTGCCCAAAATTAAAAAAATATATATTTTACCCACAATTTCTCAAATACATTTACTAAGTTTTCATAGTCAATCGTAAAACTTTCTCAATTAATTGTGAAAACTCAATTGTGAAAGTTTTTTCTTTCACAATCAATTGTGGAAGTTCTTTTTTTTACAGTCAATCATGAAAACTCTTTCACGATCAATCGTGTGAATGTCTTTCACAGTCAAAGGGAAAGAGAGAGAAAAAGAAAAAATAACTTCCACGATTGGAAAGGGAAGAGAAAGGAATTTTCACGATTGTGAAAGTTCAATCGTTAAAGCTCACTCATGCAGTGAATTATGAGGGTAAAGGGAAGAAGAAAAAAGAGAAACGGTGAGAAAAAAGCTTTTATGATTGAAAAGGTCAAGAGAGATGAGAGAGAAAAAAAAGGGGAAGAATATATTTTAGAAGATACGTTTTCACACAAAAGGAAAAAGAAATGAGAGAGAAAAATAGAAAGTTTTGACGAGAATGATAGGTTTTGGCAAGCACATAGAAAGAAAAAGGGGGCAAGTTTGACTATTTTAAATGGGTACAGATCTAATTATTATTTTATTTTATTTTATTTTATTTTTTATGTTATTTGGAGAATTAGGCCATCTGATCTGGTACAACATTAATAGGTGGTCTAAGCGCAGTGAGAAACACCAATAATGAGGGTTCAATTAGGATGCATCTTCGCCTAAGTTTGGTTTGCGTCATATTGTCTTAAAAGCAACAGAAGCCAAACTTATTATTGTCGCACACATCTGTTCATTGAACTTGCATCATTTTGCTTATACCAACTTCTCCCTCATTAATCTAGGCTGTCGTTTACTGCACCACCACCACTCACCACACACCACACCCATACCAATAATTTACTGATTCCAGTCGAGTTTTAAAATGAGATTTCTATTATAAAGTATTATTTATAATAGAACAATCAAAATAATAAAATAGGGAATGAAATTTATGGTCTTTAAAAAAATTTAAATTAATTTTCAATTGCAACATGAATTTGTAAATATGAAAAAAAAAAAAAAAAAAAAAAAAAAAAAAAAAGCAATATCTATTTTGATGGTAATTATTTATACTTTTAATAATATGGTACAATGATTTGGACGGAACTAAAATTCAATTTGAAATTTGGACATAGTTTATGAAATCATTGACCACAAGTCAAAGAATGATGGTGGATAAATTGACCTGACTTTGGGGCCATACTTTGACTCAATTTAGCAACCATAACAACTTGTTTGAGTTTGATTTTAACAATATTAAAATATAAATAATACTGAAAATATTTGGTTTAATAATGTATCTTGAATTTGAAAAGATATGAAATGAATTGCAATTTTATTGTACATGTAGCATCGGAGCTTAAATTGAAAATGAATTGAAATTTAAAAGTACTATTTAAACTATTTAAATACTAAATACAATTCTATGATTTTTAAACTTACAGTAAATGGGCATTAAGATGTGCCAAACCCCCCAACAAGATTTTAACACCCACTTTTCTAGAAGTTAGTATAGAAAAAACAAATCGATTTTACGGTATAGATGCTTCTAAAAAAATAAATAAGTAAATAAATATATATATATATAAAGCAAAAATTATTGTTAAACGGTTGCACGTGCAACACGATTTGAAGTATTATTTGTTTAACTGTAAAGTATTAATGTTACTTAAAGTGTATTACTTCTTATTAGTTACCTTAAAAAATAGTAATATTTTATAGTTAAATAAGTAATATTTTATAGTCAATTAAATAATATTTTAAATTGTGTTACACGTGTAACCGTTTTATAGAAGGCTCGCTCTATATATTAAAGAAGCGAAAAATTTTCAAATATGGTCTCAAATATGTAATAATAAAATAAGGGTTCATTTCAAAAATATTTAATGATGAATGTCTATATAATATAATTAAAGTTAATTAAATATAATATTATATTAAATTTGATTGTTCGCTCTCTTTTTTTAGCATGGGATAAAATATATTTTATTATGTAAATAATATGTTATTAGATTATATTATTATTATAAAAATTTATAAAATGTATAAGTGATATGAAAATTTTGAAAAATATATCACTACAACAAAAGGAAGTGGTCATAGAGCAAACAAAGTACTTATGACATAAAAAACAAAATTAATAACTTTTACGTGCATCATTGTAGTGTATAACATATGTAGTACACTATTTTTTTAAAATGATAAAAAAAATTAAAATACTGCATTTTCTAATTATATTTTGTCTGTGTTTGTTTTTCTTTATATATAATATATATATTTTGTTCTTATAAACTCATATATCAAATTACATTTTTAATATGTAGTAGATATAAGAAATTAGAAATCTTTGAATTTCACTCAAAACAATATGAAGTATAGTTTTATATGTCAAGCGTTATTCTTTCAAAAGTTTTATCTAATAAATAATAAATTGAACGACGAAGTGAATTTTAAAATTCAAACTCAATATAATTTCTCAAAGTCAATACAAATATTTAAAATCAATGAAAAATATTAAAATGGAACAACTAATTATATACTTGAATGGTATAACAATTTTATTCTATAAAACATATTTAATATTTTTGCACACTATCTCAAATTCATATAAGAATTTAATTCAATTTTTTTATTCAAATCTAAGACATGTTTTAAATAAACATAAAAATTTTATTTCATATTTTAAATATAATAGTTTATTTTGATATATACAATTTTGGTATCAAATTAAAGATTGTAAAAAATGATTAATACGATATATCACATTTAAAAACGAATTTATAACAAAAAAGTTATTCGAATTTTAAATTTTTAGTTAGAAAAAAAAAAAAACTACTTTTATCCCCTCATATAATTTTTAAAGATAGATTTTAAGCAAAACATGCAGACCATATATTTAGGTGACATGTCATTTTAGCATATTTTTATGTAATTTTGTATCCTAAATATATATATTTTTGTGGTGATAACATATCTCAGAATGCTTATTTTCAACATTTCCACTTTATATTAAGTAAGGATTGTAACTAAAAAATATATGCTAATATAATTAAAGATATTATTATTAATAAATTGTATATTTATTAATTTAATTATTATGATATAAATTAATTTTATTTTATTGTAATATATTTTAACATTCTTTAAATTTAAGGGATTCCACATCATTGAAACTCCAGTTTTAGTACCAAGATGGCACAAAAATGGGTAGGTAGAACAAGTAAACAACCTTGGGAAATTGGAAATTCCAAGCTCCACAATAATTTATTAAGAACAGAATAAGTTATTACCAATATACTTCCCCAAAGAAGAATAAGGAAAACAATACGAGCACGTGTGGACAGTGATGAGTAGGTAAGAAGGTTATCCAGAAGGGGAATAAGGACAGCTGGGCTGCCACGTATCTTTCTAAATTGGGCCGCTTCTTGGTTGTTAGGTCAATGCGTTGAAACATGGCCCACTGTGACATCCACATCCCAACACGCCCCTCACGTGTTCTCCCACCACCCTTTCTCCTCACCCAACCGATCAAATTTCGGCAAAAATGACAATTTATTGTAATTTTCAAAAAAAATTGCAAAAATATAGTAAAAAAAAAAAAAAAATTTAATACTAAGTAAAGTCGCCCCTGCGGGGGGCGACATTCAATTTAAAATTTTTTTTTTAATTTTTTTTTTAATGTCGCCCCTGGCAGGGGCGACTCTTCAATTTTTTTTTTTTTTTGGTTTTTTTTTTAATTGCTGGAGCCTTCACTCGGTCGGGCACTCGGTCGCGCGCCTTACTTGGCCGGCCGAGTGGTCATTCTTACTCGGCCGAGACACTCGGCCCCCGTAGTACTCGGGGTCATTCTTACTCGGCCGAGACACTCGGCCCCCGTAGTACTCGGCCGACCGAGTACTTCCTTCCACTCGGTCACGGCACTCGGTCGAGCACTTCACTCGGCCGGCCGAGTGCGAACTTGGATTTTGATTTTTAACATCCACTTCAATATTACTCGGTCAAGACACTCGGCCTTAACATTATTCGGCCGATCGAGTTTGAGGAATGTGATGAGAAATATGCAAGGTGTATAAATACAAAGAGAGAGTGTAGGAGACTCTAACACATAAACGATGTGGGACAGGCAAAAGGTGTATAAATACAAAGAGAGAGTGTAGGAGACTCTCAAACATAAACGATGTGGGACAGGCAAAAGGTGTATAAATAAAAAGAGAGAGTTTCTATTGGACCTTATTTTATTTATTTATTTCTTTCTTTTTTTAAATTGTGTAATACCAAATTAATACAAAATTAATTTGGTATTACACAAGTTTATTAAGATTTCACCTTCTCCAATTTTAATAAAAGAAAAGAGAGACCGTGTTCCTTTTATTATTTCATGTCCCATATCTAATATGAAATTATTATTACTATAAATTAGATAAAATAATTTATTTAATAATAAAAACAAATCATAAATATTCTCAGAAAGTGTATATTTGGACCATCAATAAGTGTATATTATTGTGGGTAACAATAATAATAATATTCATTTTACAAAACTATATTTCTTACAATCTTTACAAATAAAATAATAAAATAATTTGTATATTCTTAAATATTTGTTCTTAAATATTAATTAGCTCAAAGTTATATTATAAATATATTTTATTTTATTTTATTTTTTAAATATATCACAAATCGTGCATCGTGCGGAAGCAATACTAATACTAATATGATCATGAAATAGCCAAAATATAGTTTTCGCGTCCATTATTAATTTTTAAAAACATAACTATTTTTTAAAATGGATGAGTTAACTTTTAATTAGTTGAACTTTATTTTTATTTTCTTTTTTTGGGAATTTTTTTTTTCCAGTTTGTTAAATTACAATATCGATATTTAATAAAATAAAATATTTTAAATAATTCCAAAAAATAAAATATTTTATTTTATTTTACATGCACCTTTGAATGATGAAGTGCACATACATCAAAAAGAAATTACAAAGTTATGACCCATATAAATAAATAAATAATTTACAATTTAAAAAATGTATGTGTTTATTTACAATTTAAAAAAAGAAAGAAAGAAATAAATAAAATAAGGTCCAATAGAAACTCTCTCTTTTTATTTATACACCTTTTGCCTGTCCCACATCGTTTATGTTTGAGAGTCTCCTACACTCTCTCTTTGTATTTATACACCTTTTGCCTGTCCCACATCGTTTATGTGTTAGAGTCTCCTACACTCTCTCTTTGTATTTATACACCTTGCATATTTCTCATCACATTCCTCAAACTCGGTCGGCCGAATAATGTTAAGGCCGAGTGTCTTGACCGAGTAATATTGAAGTGGATGTTAAAAATCAAAATCCGAGTTCGCACTCGGCCGGCCGAGTGAAGTGCTCGACCGAGTGCCGTGACCGAGTGGAAGGAAGTACTCGGTCGGCCGAGTACTACGGGGGCCGAGTGTCTCGGCCGAGTAAGGCGCGCGACCGAGTGCCCGACCGAGTGAAGGCTCCAGCAATTAAAAAAAAAAACCAAAAAAAAAAAAAATTGAAGAGTCGCCCCTGCCAGGGGCGACATTAAAAAAAAAATTAAAAAAAAAATTTAAATTGAATGTCGCCCCTCGCAGGGGCGACTTTACTTAGTATTAAAATTTTTTTTTTTATTATATTTTTGCAATTTTTTTTGAAAATTACAATAAATTGTCATTTTTGCCTCAAATTTCCACCTCTCCTCTCCTTATACTATTTTTTTACACACGCATATATACATATATATATATATATATATGTATGAATAATTAAACATGCATTATTTAATATTTATAAATCTTTATATGAACTAAACTATGCTCAGTGTTAGGAAACTTACTTGGATAGTAGTTTTTATTGTTTTATCACTAGCATGTTTATTTACATATATTTTAATAATTTCAGTTGCACTGTATTATATTAGTAATGTAGTGAAGTTTGAATTTATTGATTTGCTATTATTTTGAGTCTGAGCTATACAAATTTCAAGCTTTGTATTGATTCGAATCGAATTAATAATATTCTTAGTTATGTTAAATATATTTATAATTGCAATTAGGTAACGATTCTTGGTAGCAATTGAATGGCCATAATTATATCGTTGCCCGTTTGGACAAGGAAAATGTTTATCTTTTTTTTTTTTTTTTTTTTCCTATTCAATTATCCTCTAAAGACTTTGATGAGGCAACTAATATTTTAAAAAGACCAATATTCCATATTTTTCTATGAAGAAAGACCAAGATTCCTTTGAACAATAGTTAAAAGTTGATTAATCATATATGACTCACATATCCTAAGAAAAATATATTGTTTTTTAACTGAACTATTTAATCCTTAAGTTAATTGAATTACGGTTGCTTCATATATATTAGGTAAATGAAGTTCTTCAAATTTTAGTGAAATTTGTTTGAGTTGGGACATGAGATGAAAGGATGTCTAGTACGTGCCAACATTTCATATGAAAGTACAGCCTAAGATTAGGTAAAAGGCATTTGTGGAGCTGCCAAATAGATAAAATAATATATAATATGCTAATATAAAGCCACGTGGAAAGAATAAAATAACCTTTCTATAGGCCATCATTTCGAAGAACAAAAAAAGAAAAAAGAAAAAAAAAGGATTACTTTCAAGTCTGAGACCAACCTGTGAAAAATATTTGCAAGTGTTTATGGTATTTGACACTTGTTCGTTTCATTTAAGGTTAGGGATCATAGATGTCTTGGATTAGGGACATGCTTAGTAAATCTATTTTCTACAGTGTGCAATATTTTTTCACATTACTAATATTACGTATAAAGAGCGTGTATTTAATGAGGGGATTTGACAAAATATAGTTTTTGTAAAAATAAATTAATAAAATATAGTGATTTTGAAAGGTTTAATAATATAAGTAAAGTCGCTCCGGATGGGAGCGACTTCCAATTTTATGTGTTGCCCCTCGCCCCTTACAATATATATATATATATATATATATTACAATGCGACATATATATTGTTATTAATTTTTTTGTAACTTAGAAAAAAAGATGAAAAATGCGCCACTCGGACGTCTCACTTGGTCGAGTGATCACTCGGATAGTCGAGTGGTACTTGTAACTCGGCTGAGTCACTCGGCCTGGAAATAACTTGGCCAATCGAGTCTTGATATTCAATCGGCCGGAGCACTCAGTTGGCACTCCACTCGGGGGTCGAGTGTTGAAAACTTTCTGGAATTCTTTCAAATCTCTCCACTCGGCTTGTCCACTCGGCTAGCCAAGTGGAGTTTCTCTTTTCTTCATCTTCTCGATTTTTCGTTCATTCTCCCGTTTTCGTCCCTTCTCTTGTTTCACCGGTTTGATCCATGAGTTTGTATATATCACAACAACTATTCCTTCTTTTATTTTTTATTTTCTCGTGTGCTAGTCGAAGTTTTTGCTAAAAAGATAATGAGTTGACGAATTGCTTAATTTATTGAGCTCCAACAAATAACAAGAATTACGGCTTACAAGGAAAAATTTCAAATTAAGTTTTCTACTGCTCAAAATCATCAATAAGAAACAAAGTCAAACAATTCATCCATATTTTTCACAAACATGCACTTCTTTCAAATCAAAACAATGTATTCTTAACACGTAGTCATTTTCTCATACTCCTAGTTCATGCACTATCCTATCAAAAGGGATTGGGACGTGTTCACTGAGGTGGTCGGTACAGTGTGTTGGATGGGTTGAATGGTTGATAAGTTGGGTATTCACGTTCCTCAAAATGGCCTTGCTGCACATGCCACTCATATTGTTGCATTTGCATGTCAAGTGCAATTTGAGAATCGTATGCTTGACGATGCATATACTCTTCTAGGTTGGCAACATGCGCATCCAAAGTGTTTCTCCTATCCAACCAATTGTTCCACCCCCTTGAAATTGAGATGGATGGTGTGGTTGCTGTGAAGTTCCGGCTTGAGTGTATGACAGCAGTTGTGTTTCCATCATCATTTCATCCCCTTGTTGTTCTTCAATATCAACCTCCATAGGCTCTGTTCAGGTATCTGTAGTTATTCTCCTCATTTTTCTTCATTCCTCCTCATTCTTCGATTCAATTTCACTCTCCTCGATGATTTCTATGTGAACCGAGCCATTCAGGAGAATATTATGGACCTTCCCTCCAGCAGCATTTGTGAGACGAGAATTGGGCAATGCAAACCTCTTCTTATCTGATAAAATCAAATACAACTTTCTGGTGCCAGGATGTAACAGTCACATCTTCATGTTGCAAAGCAATTCAAGGTTTATAGTGGTCTCACTTGGCGTCTCTTCCATCCCTTCCAAATTCACCCCGAAGTGTCGAACAATTAGAGTGATCAACCCTCCAATATGATTAGCTACTTGATGTTTTGTTCGCACAAATTGTCTTAAGAGCATTGGCGCTACATTGAACTTCTAACCATTCATCAAGCACCATAGTATGAACAATTCATCCAAGTTAACCACCCCAGGCACAGGTTTAGCCAAAATTATAATGGAGATAAACCTCTGAAAATATCGGATGATCGGACTTTGAATTCTCGATGCTTTCGATCTACTAGTGTTGTATACCGATGGCTTATCTGGGAAAGCCTCTGTTACTTCCTTCCAAAAAGTAATTGGGTTGAACTCGGGAAAATTGATCTTGGCATCAGGTAGATTAGAGTACTTCTACTTCGGAACTCCATAAATCTCATTGATATCTTCAGCCGAAAGAAATTGGTACTTGTTTCCCACAAAAAAGGTCATGGAAGTTGGCACCGTATTATCGTATCCTACATCAACTTGTGAGAAGAATTTCAGGACCAATGGCTCATACGTTGTGATACCCCAAGCCTCTCACTACTCACTGGTCAATATAATTCATGCATTTCATTCATTTTATAATTTTATTTGCAATTTAAATTGCATTTTATTGGTATCGTAGATCGTATTTAATTATGCTTGGGATATTGCTATTAAATTTTGTAGGGTTTAAATTATAGGTTGGAACCCTTCAGACTAAAGAGATAACGTGTTAAGTTCTAATAAAATACGATCACACGTGGCGAGATGATAATAATAATAATAATAATAATAATAATAATAATAATAATAATAATAATAATAATAATAATAATAAAGGTAACAGGTTTATTAGGTATATATATAATTAATAAGTAATTATATATATGCTTAGGTGTGTGTGCGTGTGTTATTATATATATATGATTAAGTGTGTGTTGTGTGTGTATATATATATATATATCTATATAATTAGTGAGGCGGTGGGTTAGACGGGGAGTTACCTAGATAAATACCTCTCCCTAATTAAAAAAAAAAAAAAAAAAAAAAAAAAAAGACGGAAGGCCCTTCAATGAAAGAGGAAAGGTATGTATTAACCTATCTTTTTTTTGTAATTAGATGTCTAAATGGTGAAATGGGGCAGATGGTGGTAGTTGATGAATAGTAAATCAATTAGAATAGAAAGGCTGCTAATTATGCAAATTGGTTTAGGGTGGGGTTGGAGTTGGATTAGGCTTCCTTAATCTTTTAGCATTAAATATGATTAGGATATGCATGTTAATCAAATTCTTTAGTAATATGTGGGAAAGGATTTAAGTTAGTTTCTCCAATATGCAGAACATATTTTGGTCAGCCTATGCTGAAATTTTAGTAATTTACTAATTATAATTGTTAACTAAGAGTGGTAATTTATTCTAATTACAGCTTACCTAAATTGATTCCGTAAATCTTCACTACACAATATTTATGTTTTTTAATCAAACTTCTATGTGAATTGTGCAATAGTTGGAGGTAGATTTATAAACATATTGTACTAGCTTGGGGATTAGGCAAATATATGATCTTTATGGTACCTTTGGGAGTGATTTCATTTACCAAAGAAAATAATTAAGGGGAAAATGGGTGTAATACGAGTAACTTATTTTCAATTTCATTGGGCAGCATCGAGTTGTAATTTATAGTTTATTTTGATTAGATTTGCTATTGGAAAAGCATTGAAGGAGGTTTAGGAATACAAACAATCGACATTGAGGTAAGTAGAAATTCATTTTGCACCTACAATGCAAAAACATAGTATTTGTCTGTATTATTTGACTACAAGTTGCTTGTGATATGTGCTTCTTAATAGTGATGGATGTGAATTATGTAATGTCAATGATTCATTTGATATTGCATAAGCATGACATTCACGAGCATTGGCATGTGTACGCACGGGTCGTATATTGTCGCCTGCTTTACATTTATTGTGTGGAGAAAAGAAACGGAAAATTTAATGTTGACCACTGCTAGTGTACCAAGGCCGGTGGCATGTGAGACATGGATAGGCTTGATTTGTCAAGCCGGTGGCATGTGAGACATGGATAGGCTTTATGATATATTGAGTCGGTGGCATGTGAGACATGGATAGGCTCGATTTGTCGGGCCGGTGGCATGTGAGACATGGATAGACTCTATGATTATGATTATTTATTGAGCTAGCTCTTTCCGGTGCACAGTAGGTGGGTCACGGGCCCTATAAAGATAAAATATTGAGAACATTGGTTATGGTTTCAGTAGTATGCATTTCACATCTCTTATAATGTTTCTGCAAGCATTTAATTTATCGTACATGCATGATTTCTGCTTACTGGGCTATAGCTCACCTAGTTTGTGCATTGTAGGTGAGCATTTTGATGATGTGTAAGCTTACGGCTTACCGGGCATCTTGTCCGTGCTTCAACAAGTTTTTGGGATCGGTGTACATGGATGACGACCTTTGGGGCTAAACCATGGGCGTACTATGCTTTTGGCCTTCTATTTTGTTATTTAGTATGAGTTTGTATAATGTTAATTGATTTTTGGGTATGTATATATTTGTGTGGTTGGGATGGATACGTTTGTATCTATTGTGGATGTTTCTTGAGTGTGAAAGAGTTGTGGTTTCGGGGATAAATTATATATCGTAAATATATTACAGGTTTATAAAAAAAAATGTACAGGTTTAAACAGGTTAGAAGTAACCTTTGTTTTGTGGGTTTTATAAGGGTGGGGGTGTCACATACGTCTTCTCATGCATGCCAAAGAATTTACTCCACCCTATATTCTTGCACATTTTTTCAGATCCTCATAGATGCTCATTTCCTTCATGCATTCTACATCAGCGAAACGAGTTGCTCGTCTTTTCTTCCTTTGCACTTCAAACCATCTTTCACTTTCATTCTCCCAATTTCAAAACTGTATTCTGCAGGCATCCAGCATGGTTTATAGAATTTTTTCGTACTCCTTTTGTTGTTCTTCGATGGAGTGTTGACCCCATTCGAAGTCAGTATTGACAACATCCATTGTATGATCTTTGAGACTCGATAGAAATGGATACATTGTTGGTACCTAGATGACATGGAGTGAGTAATCTATTCATATCAACAAGTTCAAAAGTCATATCTTCAATACGATATTCATTCTCAAGCATAATATTCATTCTCAAGTTATTTCATCATTCAACATTAAAATTCATGGGATATTAACATCATTTGATCATTGTTCTATACAAAATCATGCCACATTCCCAATTTATATGATGTATACCAAGTGTTTGATAAAAAACTTCAATGAAAACTTGCAAAAAAACATAACATGTTTCATGGCATAATACTCCAAATTAGCCCCTCATCAACATATTCAGTCAACAAGAGCAATGGTAAATGAAAGCATACCTAAATAGAGGAAAATATGATGCATACCAAGTGTTCGATAAAACACTTCAATGAAAAATTGCAAGAAAACATAACATGTTTCATGCCATAATACTCCAAATAAGACCCTCATCAACATATTCAATCAACAAGAGCAATGGCAAATGAAAACATACCTTAGGAGTGGAAAAATAAAAATTGGTGTTCTTGCTTCAATCCTTCAAATCTTCACAACTTTTGTGAAAAATTGGAATGATTTATCGTTCAATGTGATTTCTTGATTGATTTGAACAAAAAAGTGAGTTGTATGATATTGATCTTTCGAATTAGTGAAAAAGAAATGAGAAAATTGAGGAGGCTAGGGTTTTTGGAAGTGAATGAATGAGAGAAAATGGGAGAAAAATTGTTTAAAAACTTTCCTGAAGGCTCACTCGGTCATGCCACTCGGTCTGGAAAGCCACTCTAGTGCCCGAGTGACGGGTCTTCCTCAGGCATGTCAGTGTTTTTCTCATTCGGTCTGGCACTTCACTCGGCTGGCCGAGTGAAAAAAACTTTCTAGAATTTGTCTACTCGATCTAGCACTTCACTCGGCCGGTCGAGTGCAAAAACTTTTCTGGAATTTATCCATTCGGTTAGCTCTTTATCCACTCGGTCTGGCACTTCACTCGGCAGGCCGAGTGTGAAAAACTTTCTGGAATTTGTTCACTCGGTCGTGCCACTTCACTCGGCCGGCCGAGTGGGATTCAGTCTTTGTAATTTTTTTTTATTATCTTACCTTATAAACCACTACAAGTTTTTTATATTTAAGTTGCCCAAATGCGCCGTTTGTGGCCATCACTACATTCTCGCATCCCTTGTGGAAACGGACAAAAGTAATAATAATAATAAATATTTGAAATCAAGTAATTGGTTTCATTACGTAGAGAACAAATTAATAATCATAATGTGATCCTGTAAAACAACGATGCCTGGTTTTTTCGTTTTGCCTCTACCTCGATCTTCTTGTGGATCAAGTTCACCATCTGATTCATTATCATCTGTCGTAATATTCAAACTAAATGTTGGACGACCCAATGATGATGATGATGTAGTTCTCAAAGTCACATTATCATGCATTATGCTTGAAGTGGTGCCAGATTGAGGATATGAAATCGGGGATGAATTGAACTGTGGCTGATAACTTCCATAAGTGCATGATACGGGAGACAGAGATGTATACTGTCCGGACTCTAAAAGGGAAGTGAACGACTGACCATATGCCGTAAAATCTTAATTAGGAGTGTGAAAGGAAGTGGAAATTCTTGTGGGGTCACATAAGAGTCAATCTGCATGTCCATACAAGTAGAGACAGTTGGTTCTGGGCTATTATGCGACGTAGGTTGTGGTTCAGGATCATGTTGTGGTTCAGGATAATATTGTGATTGATGGCGTTGGAATGATGGTCGAAGATCATGGAAGTGAGCTCTAGCATGCGCGTATATGTCTTCTACCGATCGTCTAAAGGTCTCCCTAAGATACGGTTGCTCATCAATGACAAGTTTATTCAAATTTTCCCATAATCCTTCCTGTAGTTAATTGACAATATAAATCATAAAGATTAAATAAATAAATGCATAATAGAAACCTAAATAACAAAATACAGACACAAACCAAAATTTCTAAAGTGCATTTGATTGCGGTTGGTACCCCACATGCATATTTAACCTTGGAGTTATTAGACGTCCTGTTATTCTTTCATACCAACTCATATATCCATTATCGACATCTACTCATTCCAACCAATAACAGGAGTTGAGACAATATGACCATCTCTGTTGAGCCACCATTCTATAAATGAAGCATGAGTTTCAGCCCAATTTTTAGTGGAGCGCCCTCTACGGCATATATTATGCAATGTATCATGCATATCAGGAATCGCCAGTGGAATTCGTTGTCTCATCCCAAACTATCTCAATATCCGATGTGGGTAATATAACTCAACAACTGAATAATGAATCATAGGGCATTTTGACATCCACATATTGGTGACTCTGATAATTCCAAAGTCAATATATGCGCTCACAGCAGTTGGGTATGGGACATAAGGTTGCCAATTAAACTGCATAAATATAAAGTTAATTAAAATTTTATAGAAAGATAGCAAAATCTTAATAAGTAGTTATCATACCTCTTGTGGAGTTTGTCTGTCTAAACTATCCCGTATAGTCCTTAGGTTGCTCGTCAAACTATTTGTAAAGTTGTGGTATTGTAACCACTCAGCACCATGCGGTGTGAGAAAAGTAATTCTCGACCAAGCCCATATCTATTATTGAAATAAAAAATAATTAGGGATGTATTCCTCATTTTTAAAATAATATATTGAAATTATGCAATAAAGAGACAAATTTACCTGCAATAGTTGCATTGACCCACCAATTTGCATACGACCTCTAGTGCTGCATTACACAACTGATGATACAAATAACCTAATACTGTTGAACCCCAACTGAAATTACAATATTCATCAATATCTTCTAGCTGATTCAAATATATTAATGACCCCATATTCCCAGAAGTATCTGGGCACATTATGGATCCTAACAAAATCAAGGCACATCCACATGCATATTGCACAACATGTTGTGGGCTGTTATCTGTAACAGGGTGCATACTTAGATGTCTACCTAATGCTAACAGTTAAAATCTTGACCCTTTTAAATCTTCAGCATTAGGGTCCCATCCGAGAAGCACCTGACAACGTGTAGCCCAATATGACCTTCCAGTTGAAGTATGTGAACTTATAACGGCCTCACCTTCAATTGGTCGGCCCCAAATAAATGCGATATCTTGTAATGTTACGGTCGCCTCTCCAACTCTAAAATGAAATGTATGAGTTTCGGGCCGCCACCTCTTAACCAGTGCAGTGTGATTAATGATTTATTAAGTGTAAAATCACCTCATCTATAAACACCATAGAATATCATACGATATAACAAGGATAACTCGGTAATGCAACCTCTATGTACGTCTGAGTATTTCCCTGCCATCATCATCATGGTATTCCTCATAAGGATCATGGTCATCAAGTCTCCAAAAGATACCACTTCCATGTCTGCACTTCAACTTTTGGTCAACTTCTCCTGCACCGACATCCTCAGATCGGTGTAGATGTTGTTCTCTTAAGATCTCGACCACTAATAGGTCCATATTCTCCAAAGTGCTCCATACTGCAATAAGATTAAATCTATTAGAAGAACTCAAAATAAAATCACAAACATAATAAATTCAATATATAATGAATAAAACTAATAATTGATAAGTAATAATTGAATTCATCATAGTATCTAAGTATATGTTCAGCCTCAATAAAAAACTAATAAGTGATAATTCAAAATTGAATACACATTATATAAAACAAACCAAAAATTGATTACAATTAAACCAAACAACATTACAACAATCTATACACAACAAGCTTATATATGGTCATATGAAGTTTTTGTCTGGGTAGTAGCTTAATCTTGTGCACGATATTGTTGTCTAACGCGTGTTTGTGCCCAATTCATTTCATTTTCAATTCTCATTGTTTTGCCTCTTACTTTATGCCTCTTCTCGCGCAATACTGGATTATGACACAGTTGAAAGGAAGCCTCATCCCAATAATATTCATCAGATAATGGCTCAAACTTACCACTATAGGTGTCCACATACGTACTTGTATTGTAAAATGAGTTCATGTAAACCATCGGGTTGACTCCAAAATATCGACAAGTTTGCATTGCATGTGAACATGGTATGCCATTTTGCTTCCATTCTGCACAACTACACTCTCTGAGCATCAACTTTACAATGTGTGTGTAGCATCTTGTTGTTCCTAGCACAATCGTTTTCACTGAAGCTGTTTGATCAGTAAAATCAACCTTATATACTTGATGTTCCATTGCCTTCCGTTGTCGTTGATCATACTTCTTATACACTTCATCAGGCCATGGTTGGTTCATTTGTTACATTTCACGTGCCATTGTCAATATTCCATTTCTCCAACATCCGTCATGTGCAAGAGTCTATTGATCTTTTTTTATTTTTGCTAGGTAATTATATGCCCTCTCATTCAACACCTTTATTTGATCTATGACATTTTCAAACTCTTTTATTGTGAAAGCTGATCCGACTTGCCAACACATGTTTTTTAACTTCACATTCTTCACCTTGCTATTGAAATTCGAACAAACATGCCTCAAACAGAAACGATGGACTCCAAGAGGGTCTGAAAATCTGGAACTTTTTCCACTGCTTTCAAAAGACCGGCGTGTCTATTTGAAATCAGACACATTCCTTCTCTACCGCGAACAACATATTTCGATATCATATGAAGAAACCATGTCCAAGAAGCAAAACTTTCTTTATCCACAAGTGCATAAGCCAAAGGTAAAAGATGTTGATTTGCATCCATAGAAACAACAATTAACATCTTGTGCTTGTATCTAGTGTAAAGATGGGTTCCATCAACACTAAGAATTTTACGACAATGCTGGAACCCATCTATACATGGCTTGAATGTCCAAAACACATATTTCAACATTTTTACATTATTCATCTCTTCGGGCATATGGCGCCACTCGACAACTGTGCCTAGATTCCACTTTTTTAGCGCTCCCAAAAATTTGGATAGTTTTGAAACTGAGCTCTCCCATGTACCATTACACATTTTCTCTTGCTCGTTTCAAACCATGCCATACCTTATGATATGAGATTGTATATTGAAATTTATCATAAACTTATTGTTGAACATACTTAATCTCATACCCAAGATCTGTCTGAACCATTCTAGTTAGCAACGCAGTAATCATGTTATTGCACAAGTTTTGATGGTCAACAGACACCACGTTCATTAGGGACGTGTGAGGGCCTCCATACTTAGTGATTTCCCACATATCAATCGTCTGTTTGTATCCTGCATGCAACCACCAGTTGCAATGTGTAGTCTCACAACTACTTTTGCATTAGATTTTCTATATACAAGGTGTGCTTTCCTCTACTCGATATCACACCTCGCTATACAAATCGAAAAGTCTTTCCCCGCAGACTGCAAATTCTTCTTATCTTTGAAAACCATCCTTTTTGTGAGAACTCCTTTAGTAGCATCATAATAACTAATTTTGTTCGGTAGACCAAATGAGTCCACAAGCATTTCATGTGACAATGCATTGAAGAATGGGATATTCGGACGCATGGAATATCTCTGAGCACTTGATGGAAGTGGTGGTTGTTGATTGGATTGTGGCCTCTCTTGATTTGGGCAATACATAGTTTGAATATCACCAATATCCACCCCATCTTCATCTGATTCACTAAATAACTTGTCTTCATCAAGTTCATAATCTTCTAGTTCATTGACACCAAAATTGTCAATCAATAGATCATGTGGTTGATCCTCTGTGTGAGCATTTTCTCTTTCAGTTGGAATATTGTCATTATTGGACCTTGACGTTCCACCAGTAAGGTCTTGCGTACAAGTACTGAATTATTGATGTCATCACCTCTTATGTAAGAAGCATATTGATAATACTCATTGCTTGGGAGAATATCCGGGAGAGCATTATCTTGCAATTTTTCCTAATCAATATGAAATTCTACATATTGATTATCCGCATCCAGTGCAAAGAAAAACTATCGATTATCATCGTTGTTGATTGGTATACGATGATATCTGTTGTTTACATATAGTGAAGCAGATATATTTAATTTATATTCATTGCTATCGATCCCTATCAGTTCAAAGAATTTTGATATCAACCCAGAATATCCGATGTCGCGAGGTACTCTTGTTGCACAAACAGGTGGACCATCGCTACTATCCTCAACTTAAACAAAAATACCGATATTGTTTGAAAAGTCCATATCTTAAATAATAAAGATGTATTAATGAACTTAATATATGGAGTTAACTATTTTTTTGCATGCAAGAGGTATTATTAAACAATATAATTACAAAGTATGATAAAATTAAATTCAACTAATAAATTAGTAAAATTCAAAGCTGATATTGAAATGAAGCAATATCCCAATGCAAGGGCAACAATTTGAGGGTTATGATAAATGCACGACAACAGCAACAATTCCCAGAGTTCCTACTTCAAATAATGAGAAAGTAAAATTATTAATGACAAATCTATAACAGTTTATATATAATAGCAGAAAATTCAACAAAATCTATTACAAAATAAACAAATTAAACGGGCCGACATACGCACCCAAAACACAGCGCATACGCACACATCACACATCACACAACCACACACACAAGCACACACACACAGAGCACACACACACACCAGCCCACACACACCAGCACACACACCCCACACACACACCACACACACGCACACATCACACACAACACACACACACCAGCACACACACCACACACACACACCACACAAGCACACAAGCACACAACACACACAAGCACACAACACACACACACACACCACACACACACTAGCACACATAAAACACCACACACACACAAAAAGAACCATAAAAAATAATTACCTGAACAAATTTGACACAATTTCTAGAGAAAGAGAGAAGAAAGAACCGTGAAGATTGAAGAAAAATTGAAGAAGAATTGAAGAAAGAAATGAGGAAGAGAGAAGTGTGAGAAATATGTGGTGTAATTATGACAGAAATGAGAGGAAGAGTAATGGGTAATAGCCTTTGACCACACATTCAATTTTAGATTTATTTGAAAAAATAAAATTAACCAGCCGACACTTAAATATCAAAGGATTCCAGAAACTTTGTCTCACTCGGCAGGCCGAGTTAAGTTACCGACCGAGTGAGTGAACCGAGTGAGCGCTTTGAACTCGGTTGGCCAAGTTATGTCCAGGCCGAGTGACTTAGCCGAGTTACAGGTACCACTCGGCTATCCGAGTGGTAACTCGGTCGAGTGAGACATCTGAGTGGCGTATTTTCCTCTTTTTTCTGGGTTACAAAAAAAAATTATACATATGTTGCCCATATAATGGGCGACTTAAAGTATATATATATATATATATATATATTTTTTGAAAGTCGCCCCTGGGAGGGGCGACATTAAAAATTGAAGTCTCCCACAGCCAGGGCAACTTTACTTATATTTTTAAGACTCTTCAACACACTATATTTTATTAAAAAAAAAATTTAAAATACTATATTGAATCAAAACCTCCTTTAATGAGGCTCCCGTGGAATATTTAGATGAGGCTCAACCCTAATTATGATGTGGAATATTTAGATGATTGATATGTTGGTTAAGTTGGTTCAAATTTGTTTTACATTTTTTATTATCGAGATTAGATTTGCGATCGAGTCAAATTTGTGTAAACACAATTTTTTTATGTATTTTGTAAGTTTTAGAAAAAAAAAAAAAATAGAGAGATCAAGTTAGGTATTATTCAATTACTTGGTTTCTCTATTTGCCAACTCGATAAATAATTCTTTGGGTGAGTTTTAGTTATCAATTTGTGAATTATTCACCTTAATTTATAATTTTGTGTGTCAAATTGGTATTCATCCGTTATAAATGATGTAATTTATTTTTTATTATACACGTTGTGTGATAAGATGGTAGGATAACGTGTATAATAAGATGGTAGGAATAAGAAATAAAATGTTTTTTTTTCTTTTTTGAAATTAAAATACTTTATTTTCTTAGGTAGGCACAAAGAAACACCATTTGAATAGATATTTTTGTATGTTATGTATATGAGAACCAGAGCCAGGTATAGAGTATTAGATGACTTACAATTAAAAAAGTTGATTTAGAAAGGAAAATATTAAAATATGTAGTAAATGAGGATGGTCGACCAATTCCCATTCTCATTTGGTCTACTGAACCATTTCCAATAGAGAATAAAAGAATATGTGGACCATATGACAAATGTTGTATGTAAGAGCAGTCACCTAGAAAGAATATGAGAATTTAAAATCTGATCAAAGTTACAAAAATTATTTTTATCTTTTAGTGAGAGCGAGAGAGAACAAGTTGGTTGTAACAAATGATTTCTAGTGAAGCGAAGAACAAAGGAAAAATGATGGAAATTGACAATAGCTCTCCTGTCTCATCCTGACTTCACCTTCTTTTGGTACCAATTAAGATTTATTTAGTATTACTTTCTTTTTTTATTAAAAATATTAATTTAAGTTGGAACTAAAAAGATTATAATTTTATCGAATATTAATTTTTATTTTTATTTTTAAATTCGATTAGGTTTTATTATTCCATAATTTGAATTAGATATCACGTTTTAGTGGATAAGTATTTGTTTCTTCCACGCCTCCAATGCTAATGCATCATCGGACAATTAATTTATTGCCTTCTTTTCTTTTTTGGATGGGGCCACTAACAAATGGACAACTATAATTTTAATATGTATTTTAAGCACAATGTTTTATTTCCTCCTAAAATAATATTATCTTACTTCTCTAATCTTAACTTTAATTATCAATCATATACATGTGCAAAATTTAGTGTATCCAACAATCTGACACTGTAGTTTCTTTAGCTTAAAATTATTACTTGTACTGAAATAAATAATTTATTACCTTCAAAATTGAACAGCCTATTTTGCACACAATCGTTTTATGTATGTGTGTTCTGAACTTGATATTTTTTGGTATTGTTAAAAGTAATTACATTATCATTAAAAAGTATTACTTTTTATTCATAAAATATTATGATGTAAACTTTTTTCTAATTACTTAAATTGTAGTGAAAAATAATATATTTTTAACAATCTAAGGAAATAATTTTTTTACCTATTAATATTTTATGCCACATAAATCAATAAATAAATAATTATGTTCTACGTACATAGAACAAATCTGTCAGAGTCAGTGTCATAGGCCCGCCCCCCACCCAACATATGTAAGAACGCCATAATATTTGCGGTGTTTATTTGTATTTTTGTAAGCTGATTATTTTTATATCATAAAGTTTTGCTTTAACTATATTACAAAAATTGATATAAGATCATAATTGTGGTTTTGACCTTCTGTTCGTTCATATATTAAAATTTGTAATATAAGTATATTTTGATAATTAAATATCCTGTGATCCTAATTTATTATATTTATTTTTATAATTTTTTTTATATTTGTTATAGAATAGAAAAATGATCATATCTATACTAATATAATTACAGAACCAATCACGGACGGTAAACTTTTTCCAAAATTCAAATTTAAGTTTAAAATTTTTGTTGACAATTTTATGTAAAACAAGAAAAAGAAAAGAAAATACAAGATATTGGTACAAAAATAACGTTATTGTTTCTTAAAAGGTTTTTATGTATAATATATAACATTAATAATCTATTTATGACACTAATAATACATATTTTAAAATAAAATATTATGTTATGCAAGTTTTTTTAATTAAATATTTAGGTTAGATCTTAGTATTCATTGTGACTTGAATTATATATGTGTATATATAATTTGAGATACATACAAAAATAAATTAAATAATTTTTGGATGTAATGATTATTTATTGTACATTTATAATTCGTATTAATTATTATTTTGTTTTTGTTAAAATATCTTAATTATAAATTTTAAAATTGTGACATAAGCATAGAAAGATTATTTTGGTGGGGCCTAGCAGATGATGGCACCCATCACAACTTATTTAAATAGATACGTAACTCAAAAACCCACGGCCAAGTAGGTAATGAAGCAATTAAATTAAGAAGTAAAGTGTCAGTCACACGCATGCGTTACCTCCTTAAATTATTCAAGAACACTATGAAAATTAATTTATTTTGAATTAAGAAGACATAATTACGGGCTGCAGTTTGGTAAGTAGATGAAGTAGTGATAGCTTGACAGTGACACCTCCATCCCTCTCCACCTTTAATATTCTGCTTTTCTCTCTAAAATCTTGCTCTTTCACCTTCCTTACTTTTATGGAAATTTTCATTTTATCTTCTTTAATTTTTAATAAAATGAATTTGCTATTTTTTGTTGTGTTTATGGGATTTGATAGATAGCCTCAACACATTAGAGTTCTTAATTTCTTTCACTTGTCGTGAGGACTCATCTTGATCATACAATTGTGGTTGATGATATTAAAAAATATTCAAATTTCGTTCTTGTCTCTCACAACAAAAAGGGTGATGCTTTAAATATAAATAAAAGAGTGGATATGCTGTCAAATGGTTGCATGTGTGATACGATTTAATCTATTATTTATGTAGCTATAAAGTATTACTTATTTAACTATAAAAGTGTCACTATTTTTTAAGATAACTACTCAGTAGTAACACACTTTAAAAAATAGTGATACTTTATAGTTAAACAGATAATACTTTACATCGTGTCATACGTGCAATCGTTTCACATGAGTTTTTGCGTAAATAAAACATTGTTTTAATAATTGTCAATCTTACAAATCAACAAGATACATATCAATGCTATAAAATCTTAATTAACATAAATAAGATGATCACTATTAATATAAATTAGTGTTATTATATATAATATTTATTTGAATTATTTTTATATAAATAATAACATGAAAATCAATGATGAAATGTAATTTTCATATTGGTCAAAAAAATTATTGTGCTCTAATTTTATATTATTTAGCACATTTAATGACTGATTAATAATATAATAGATTATATAAAGTTAATCATAAAAATAAATAATTAATATAATAGATTATATAAAGTTAATCATAAAAATAAATAATTTAATCAGTAAAAAATATTTCATTCTTCTGAATTTAATTAAATCACTAATGTTATGGATATGATTTACAATTTTTAAGTTTTCATATAAGAAACTTTTTTATGTCTTAATTAATGAAAATTCCTTTTGATTTGCAATTTTTTAGGCAATCATAAAGATATTTCAATATAAAACTGCAAGTAATATTTAGGCGGAAAAACAAAAGTATAAAAACATCATTTTAATTAATTATATATATATATATATATATTGTTTTCAATCCAAATATGATTTTCATTTTTGTATATATAAAAAATTAATTTATTAACCTTATTCAATAAAATTTAGATTTGTACTAAATATATTTGGGAGGTCTGAATTTTTTTCCAATTATAAAATAATATTCATATTTGAAGTACATTTGTTGGTATATAAATAAAAATTTATTAATATTTTCATTAAAACTTATTTACATTGGTGACATAAAAAACGTATAACAAAATATATTAATTATTTAAATTGCTATGATATTCTATAAGCGATGAAATTCAAACTCTGTGCAAATTTAATATTGTAAGTATGATGTAATATATATACATATATATAATACAATGTTATTGTTTTTATTTTTATTTTTCTATTCAATGACACTTCTTAATTTTTTTGTAAAGTATAATAGGGTAGATATGGAATGTGTTTAACTAAATATTAGGCTGGCCGTAGATATTACAATAAAAAAAGTATTTCTTCATAATATTTGCATAGCATGTATATAACTTTTAAATAAAAAATAATATTTGTAAAACATATGTCTCCAATATTGTTACGCACTATTCGATTTGAGAGTGATTACAAATAAAAATGTGTGATTTTATTTTCGTAATAATATGAAAAAATATTCTAAATTAATATTATTGCGGATGAAAAAATTATCTATTTTATCAGTATTAAAAATAGATTAATTTGGACAATAAATATTGACTCCATGATTTTACCTATTAATATTTGAAATGCCATAAATTTGGTTCATTCCCAATCAACATTCAAATTCTTTAAACAAATGAATATCCAAATTTACAGTAGATTTAGTACATCTAACACCATAAAAAATTATCAATAATATTTTATTTGAATATTTAAAATAAAGTCATATTCCAATATAAAAATTAGAAATTCAAATATTATGTATAATTATTATTTTTTTCTAATACTTTTAGTAAGTCGAATATAGTTTTAGTAATAAAAATAATATAGAAATAATTTACATATATTACATCGGATCTCACACTAGCATATAAAGAACATTAACATTAGTATTGAAAGTAACTTGGCTAGTAATTCTCTCACTATATATAAATGCTCTAATATATATATATATATATATATATATATGTTCCAATGAGTTTTATAATAGCATTATTTACAAAAATAAAAATGGAGGGACCCTAATTTTTATAGATACAAATATATATATATATATATATATTACATTTTCCACGTAAAAATGGTCTTAGTCTATCCAAAAAATAATTTATGTGCATCAGGTGCATCGTGCAACACGAGTTAAAGTAGCATTTGTTTAATTATGAAATATTATTTGTTTAACTATAAAATATTACTTGTTTGCTTAAACTATATTACTTTTGATTAGTTACTTAATACTTTATAGTTAAACAAGTGGTACTGTAGATCGGGTGTACTGTGCACATAATGTACGAACATAATAGTTTTTTAATCAATTGAAACAATTTTATATAAATTATTTTTCTATAAGGGATATTTTATTTACCAAAATTTAAAAATAATAT
This sequence comes from Caryopteris x clandonensis, assembly GCA_028749325.2. Classification (NCBI taxonomy): domain Eukaryota; kingdom Viridiplantae; phylum Streptophyta; class Magnoliopsida; order Lamiales; family Lamiaceae; genus Caryopteris; species Caryopteris x clandonensis. The sequence goes on from JAPYKT020000049.1 coordinate 1,354,949, forward strand.
TGTTTTGATCCTAACTAAAAATATATTATTTTAAATAAAATAAAATAAAAAATTAAATACATTTTTTTGGTGACACCGGCAGATAATCTATTTCCTAAGTAGAGGGGCTCCTTCGACATGTTTCTTGATTTTGACATTTGAGGGCTTTTCGTCGCGATTCTCTATCTTAAATTAGTATATTAAAACCTTGCACTTAATTTCATTAAAATCTGAAAATAGTTTGGACACAGTAATAAACAAAAAAGAATATATTATTTCAATTGAAGTATTTGTCAGTACAAAATACACTTCATATTGGAAGGAACCTACAAAAAATATAAACAATAAAACAGCAAGAATGAATACATAGCGTGTTTCTGTGTTGGTATAAATGCAAAATATCATGAAGTGGAGGAAGGAGGATAGCTGCCGGAAGTCCACGGCGGTGCTGGAAAATTAGAGGTGCTGCCACTGCCGTCCCCGCCTTGACTTTGCTGATTATTTCCTTGTGGCGTAAAATGTATTGTTTGGCCACTGGAAAATAGCATGGGATATTGAGAAGTTGAAGATAAAACTGAAGGTTGAGAAGACGAAGATGAAGACGAAGATGATGATGATGAATATAATCCAGCTAATGACGAAGCATACATCATTTGATCGAGCAAAGTCGTCGATTGTTGCGGTTGAAAATCGCCGGTGCTCTGAAGAAATTGAGAATATCCCCAGTAGTCCATGGCGGGGTTCTGGAAGAACGGCGGCGGATTGAGGTTGGGAGGCGGCGGAGCGAGAGCGGCTTGTGTGGGCACCGAAGGCTGCGGCGGCAGGATTCTGACGTGTTCTGGGAAATTAAGTTTGGCGCGGTTGCCTCTGAAACGCAGCGCCGCGTCATCGTAGGCTCTGGCGGCGGCCTCCGCCGTGTCGAAGGTGCCGAGCCAAACCCTGGCGGCTTTGTGTGGGTCCCTTATTTCTGCGGCCCATTTTCCCCACGGTCTTTGGCGGACGCCCCTATATTTTCTTCTTCTTTCGCCGGTTTCTTCTTGTGATGGGGTGGATGCTTCTTGTTTTTCCGCTGCGGCGGCGGTGGGGAGCGGTGCTGCGGTGGTGGAGGCGGGTGTAGCGATGCTTGTTCCTGTCTCTGGTTCTGGGAAAAAAAATAGCAAAAAAAATTATTTTAGAAAATATTATTAGGTAAATCAGAATCCAGTTTCTGGAACAAGGTTTGATTTGACAGGAACAAAGTTAAAGGATATGCATGAAAACATTTTAAAAAGAAAATATCTTAAATCTTTATCAGAAACGACACTGTTCATGGTTTTCTTAACGCATGCAATAACGCTAATTTTGTTATTAACTGGACAATTTCAAAAGAAAAAAAAATCTGGAGAATGATTCAAATGCTTATCTTGACAGGAAGTCATATTCAAATATTGAAAGTGATCAAGAGTAGATGACGAAAGTGTTTGAAAATTCTCAGAAAAGCCAAAAAAAAAAAAAAGATGGAAATGGAAACAGAACAGAGGAGCCGCTGCATTCGGAAAATTTAACAATTCCAACAAAATAAATTGATAATTAGAACTAACCAGCTTTAACAGATGAAGACAGCTCCCCAAACCCACGATAAACCCTCTCGGAGACCTGCGTAACGCAGTCATCTTGGTGGCGCCGCCGCTTCTGCCCAGCCCACGAGCCAGAGCTGGACGAAGAATAAGCAGAGGAAGGAGAATCGATGCTGGAAGGATTAAAGCTACCGGAGCCGCCAGCAGCAAACGACGACGGAGAAACCGCGCCGCTCACTTGGCCGCCGTGCCTCTGACCGGACACGACGTGGGTCAGCGCCGTAACCATCGCTGACATCTCGCGGGACTGGCTCTGTCCCGATAGCATAGGCGGCGCCACCACAGCCGACAGTAGGTAATCGGGCTGGTCATGCTGCTGTATCTGGAAGTAGGGAATCGGAACACCGGTGGATGTGGTGGCTGCGGAGGAGGTGGTTTCTCGACTGCCCGTTGGCCGAAACCTGGCATAGTCGCCGCTGTCTCGTCGATTCGCCACCTTTAACAAGCACATGTACCGGAAGAAGTGATTTAACAGTGGAAACTGAACCCAATCCAATTGTTTGGTTGATCAAATTACTCAGACCTTCTGACAATTTCTAGAGAAAAAATCATTGATGAAAGAGATATCTATCCAAAAAATTCAAAGTTAATTTGGGTAAACGCTCCGCCGCCTAGAAATTCCAAGATTATGCAGAGACTTGAGAATTTGTCCTTTGTGTGTACTAATCTGCTTCAGAAAATTCTGCTGCTACCTTCTTGCAGAGAGAGAGAGAGAGAGAGAGAGAGAGAGAGAGATTGATCAATTCTGGACGAGATCAAGAAAATGATGACAGGCCTACTGATGCAATCTTCCCAGCAGTTCAATTTGTGAAGTAGACCCTTGTATTTTTGTGTAATAAAATGTCAAAGAAGGGCTATTTAAGGAGGTGAAAGATTAACTTGAGATAGAGCCGCCAATTGAATAGGAACAGGGAGCTAAAATGTGCTTAAATTGTAAATAAAATTAAAAGCTACCACGAACTCTAATAAAATATTACTTTTTATTTTTATTATATTTTAAATAAAAGAAAATATTTATGTTGGGTGTTGGATGTTTATTCCGAAATAGAAGTAGCCGACTGAAGAAAGGGGGGGTACCATGTTCACACCGTCTGCCCTCATTATCGCACAATTACATGAACCTGCCCTTTCAAATATCCTAAGGAATGTCGGTTTTGGTATTGTCTGTGTGTGTGAGAGAGAGAGAGACAGATAGAGATAGAGATGATCATGTTTGAATTGAGTTCTTTGCATCATCGCCCAAGTAGAATCCAAATGGAGCTGTGGTAATATATCATTTGATCACCACAGTAGTTTCGTTTGATTTACCGACAGGGTTATTTATTTAGGAAGTTTCGTCTCTCCGCCACGTGGATTCTGTAATTATTTAGTTAATGGGGTTTTGGGTTTAGGTAATTGCAAGTAGTTACTTGGTCCGAGTTGTGTGTGTGCTGTTTACCAAAAAGGCTATACTTGTCACAACATTCATAAAATAAGGAATAAATTCCATTGTTAAGCAACTTGAGAGTTTCAGATTAATAGATTTTATTATTATACTCATCAATAATTCTCCAAATCTTCGTAGGTAGTTTAGTAGTCTCATTTTATCATTATTTGATCAAGATTACGAATTTACTTCTTATTTATTTTATAAATTTTAACTTTTTTTTTTTGTGCAATTAAAACACTCACATTTTGTTAAGTGTTAGTTTAGACGTTAAAACACTCACATTTTGCCTTAAATAAAATATTCTTTCAGTCCAAAAGAAAAAGAAACATATTTTTTGTGCAATTAAAAAAATTATACTTTTATCAAATTAGTTAAAAATAAAAAAATAAAAATATCGGTGGAGGAAGCAAAATGTTTTGTGAAGCTTGGACTCTTTCTTCATCCATTGTTAATTAAGACATTACAAGTAGTTGTAGTTTTATTGAAGAATTACAATTAATTTATTGAATTGTCTAACAGTTGAATCATAATTTGATTTGCTCATATTTTTGTAGTTCATTGTCACAGTTTAAATTAAGTGTAGAAAATTCACTACAGTTCACAAATCAAGTACCACAAATTAATGTATGATAATTTTAATGTGTTTTTTATTTTTTAATTTTGCAGAATTCTCTGTGTTGCGTTCTAGGCTAAGTTCATCGTAGAGAGATGAGAGAGTCTATATTTTTTATATTTGATTTTGATAAGACCAACCTACTTGGATTACTCATAACTCTGTCCAACTAAAACACACACACACACACATATATATATATATATATATATATATATAAATATATATATATTTGAATCGAAAATATAACATATAATAAATATAAAAGTATTTAATTGTGCCACGTAATTTTATTGATAAGTTCATATGATTATATTGTTTAAGAGCTTGCCCGATCCAATCTTAAGATAATATGATTATACGTTTGAAGAGCTTGCCCGATGCAATCTTTAATCTTAAGAAACCTTGTTTTCGAACTCTTTATGGTCTAATCTACTGCAATTGTTTACTGATATTGTAACACTTCAGATTTTGAATATGTTCTTCCAAAAAAAAAAAAAAAAAAAAAATTATATTAAAACCCTTATGTTTAATCCTTCACAACTTGTTGCATATGTTTCAACCTTTTCTGCAAAAAACTTCATTTTTCTTCACACCTTTAGATGTTTAGTAGTCAACGAATTGTTAAAAAAGCTGCGTTGACTAAATACAATTTGTAGTAGTTGATTTATATCTCCACTCTTCTCCTTGAGGGAATACTCTCTCTCTCTCTCTCTCTCTCTCTCTCTCTCTCTCTCTCTATATATATATATATATATATATATATAATATTCATATTCAGACCACAACTGAAAAGAAATAATACGAAAAATCTGAAAATACTAATAGACAAGCAATGCGGTCAAAACACGGCTTTCTGACTTCTGAGCTCGTATAATAATTAAAACTGGCCAATTGAAAGAGTGCCAAAAGATTAAAAGAAGTTATATCTGAATTATTGAGTAAAAATGTGGAATTATTGAATCAATATGAATGGAATAGTTCAGAATATTGACCATGTAAAAATAATAGCCATATTATATGATGCTGAATTATATTTGTATTGTATATCTAATTGTTGGATCCTATTTATTTGACCGTGAATGAAAAATTATTTTTTAATAAAATTAGTAATGCATTCGTACATTGCACGCAGTATATAATATAAAAATAAATTAAAATTATATATATAATTTATTAATATAGTTTAATTAATTTTTGTACTTAATTCTAAATATAAACAATATATTTATATTAAAATATTATTATTAGTATATAACTGTTTTTGGGATATAAGTTTGAGATAGATGTAAAATTAACTTTCGAGATTTTGTACCGATGCTAAATCAGAGATTTTTGGACTTTTGAGGTCCGAATTCAGGTTACATCTATCATATTTATGCAATTCTAGATCGATTTCTAAAAAATATCCAAGGCACGTCAAAATTGAAACACACATACATTCATAAAAAAATAAACAAATGTAGGGTTATAAAAAATTGAGTGACGAACCTTTGGGTTGATTTTCAATTACAACATAACTTTTAAAGTTTATTGATGTTTGCCGATTGATTTCTAACTACACCAACTTTAACTCTTATCAATATTTGTTATAAATTATATATATTTTTAATTATTACATTGACGATATTTTCTAGCACCTTATTGATGATTCAAAACTTGTTTAGTGTATTTTTACCAACTCTTTCAAACTTGGAATCGTAAGAAATAAAAGAAACCATAGAGAAATCTACTAGTATATGACTGTGGGTGATTAACATAGGTTTTATATGCATTTCGCAAGTCATTGTGCATAGATTTTAATGGATTGCATATACTTAAGTAACGAGTTTATAGTTATGTTATATTTTGTCGCATCGAGTTTGTTGAAGTTTTGATAGAAAAATCATTGCTTGAGGTTGCACGAATCGCGCCACAAGAAGCACAGACCATGCATTTAAATATGGGAGAACAGTAGCTCGAACATTGGAGACATGGACCATGCATTAAGGTGCATGGACTTTGCGTTTAAAAAGTTAAAAAAAAACAAAAAAAAAAACAAAAAAGAATGCTAGCCTTGGAGGAGGCATAGACCATGCTTAGAAGGCACAGACCTGCGCCTTAGTGCACGGACCGTGCATCTATTCGTAATTCGTTCTTATTATCTCATTCTGAAGGAGGTTCCCAGGGCATTTGAATCTTAAACAACTTTCTTTTTATAAAAGGGAGAACGCTAAACAAAAGCAAGTATCAGCTTTTAGGGCCAGAGACGATGGTAGAAGAGGGGAACGAGCAACATTGTCGTCAGAGAGGAGAGATCGAAGTATCCTTGGAAATAAGTTGTATTTTTATGTTTTCTCTTTCAAACTGATGTTAGCTTTAATTGTCAATTCATTTTCTATGGATTGTGAATTGATGATGAGTAGCTAATTGATTGGTGATTCTAGGGTTTATATGATTATGATTTTTTTATGATTTTGATTTGTAACATTATTCCGCTGCTTTTTTCGTTTATGCTTCGTTGTTATGATTTTCTTATGAAATTGTATGACTAACAATTACATATGTGTAGTTAGTTTTTTATCACCCCAGAGGGGTTAATTAATTAATGGATTAAGAATACATAACACGTACTTATTAGATCGAGAGATTGGTAGGTTATCGTGAGGAGAATAAATCTCAGGAGCTATTAGGAGTTAGACGACATTGAGAGATCAAGAGATGATCATTGAAGTCTAATCTACTTTTGGAACTTACTTGTGAGAGAGGGTCTAGATATATTAGTGATTCTCCTATAAATGTAGAAATTAAATATGGCTTAATACATTAAAAGAATTCATATAATCTATAAGAGTATAAATCCATATAATCCATTAATTCTTTGAAGTTCATCGTTTCCTTAATTCAAGTCTTGTGTTATTTATTTATACCTTTTATTTTGTTCTTTTAACCAAAAAATCAACTTTAAGTTTGGATATTTAGATAAAGTGAAATAATAGAATCGAGTATTTAGTTGGAGTACTTAGCCAGTCCTTGTGGATACGATACATGTTCTCACTAAGTTTTACTATAATCAATATTGTGCACTTGTGAGTTGTTTTTTTTAGAGTGAAATAAAAGAGCGAACAATGAGATTTTTTTTTCCTTCTTCTTATAATTCAAGGTGTGAATTGATCTGAACAAAACCATACAAGTCTAGTTCCATGTCAACAATTAAGTGATAGAAAATATCATTGATGTTGTAATTAAAAACAATTTATAGACCCCAAGAAATATTGATAAATTTTAAAATTTATATTGCATTATATGATTGATCCACAGTTGGTTAATCAAGTCAAAATATACTCACAATCAAATTATAGCTATCAAAGAACAAGTTTTAAGGCTCAAAACAGCTAACTAGAGAAACAAACAAAATCATTGGGTCAGCTAAGTGACTCATATAGAGCAAGGGTGGTCTCAAATTGTTTTCACATATTCACTCAAAACACATGCACTCACAAATAAAATACCAGAGCAACTTCTATAGTTTGAACAAATAAAGCCCGACACACACAAAATCATTACACCTATTGCTAACGAGAACTGCTTGTGATAACCTCCTGTTATCACCCAAGTCTACTATAATCTCCAAGAATGACCACCGTGTATCCTTCCTCAATCGTCAAACCCATAAACAATAAACTCTAAACCTCAATTCAAATAACAAAATCACCAACATCCTTCATTCCACCATGGCTTTATGTCACTCGTTGCTTTTCACCCACAACTGAATCACCATCATTTTGATACCCCAAATGTTGAGAATGTAGCCTTCATATACCTCTTCTTCTCTATGTGGATTGTGTAACAAGAAAGCAAGTCCAAGAATAATGATAGTCCATTGGTCATCCCCATTGCTCTCTCAATACCAGCGGGTTCCACCGTCGCTTATCACCTCCAAGCCTCCATAATAAACCTCATTCATGCCAAGTTTTTACATTAAGCCGAAACTAAGCCAAATACAATTTTAATACTTTAAATTCATTATTTCAATTTCTTCAGTAAGACTTAGTAGCAATAATATTAAGACACATGCCTCTAATTGTAGGTAAAGAAGAATAAGAGTACGGTGATAGGATAGTTGCATAAGTTTACATTTTTATTGCATGCATCATCTATTAAGGTGAAAATTCTTACTTGTTAATTTAATTGTATTATTTGGACTATATAGTTAATCTCTTTTATATTATAAGTTCTAAGTTTTAAAATCATCGATACACGTTATGAAATACTTTTTCCCATCTCTATCTTACACAAACTTCAAATCACATATGTCGGTGAATGGAAAGGTGCTTTGGCCATTTTTGCCTCAATACAAACTTCACACTTATTTTGTGAGTCAAATTCCATTGAAGGTAGTAAATTTATAATTACTAGCTTTCTTAGTTTATTTAAACTTACATGTCCTAACCTATCATGCCATAAATTAAGAACACTCAATCAAGTACTAAGAATTAATATCTTTACTATAATCAGCCCGCTTAATCTCGTGGTGTACAGTCATTATATTCATCTTAAAGAGTCATTCTTTTTATGAATTGACCACTTTTGATTAGTACAAAGTTGCCAGTATCAAATACTAGCTTAAATTCGGCTTTGCTTAACAAGGAACCGGATACTAAATTTTTGCGAATGTCTGGGACATGCAACACATCCACAAGCATCAACTTTTAGCCCAAGGTCATCTTCAACACTACTTTCCCAGACCAACCATGTTGGAAGTTGCTGAGTTACCCATGAACAGCTTCCTGCCAGTAATTGGAGTGTAAGATGATAACATCTCATTTTCTGAGCAAATGTGGCATGTAGCCCCAGTATCCACCCACTACTCTCTTGGATTGTCTACCAAGTTGGCTTCAAATATGATAGCTGACAAGTTTAGCTCAGAAATTTCTAAAGGAACATATTTTTTCTTGATCAGATGAGTCTGACTTTGATTGTCTTTCTTTGGTTATCGACAAACCTTGGCCATATGACCGGGCTTGTTGCAGCTGTAGCAGTTGCCTTTGATTCTCCTAACTTTCTTCTTCATAGGCTCTGACTGTGACTGCTTATTGCTCGTCAATTTTCTCCTCTTGTTAGGATTTGTTTCGGTTAGGTGCACTTTTGCTTCCATGGAAGCTCTATCGTTCTTGACTTTGGATTTTCAGTTGTCTTCCACATTCCTTAATCTCACGATCAAGTCCTCAAACCCTATTTCTTTTCTATTGTGCTGGAGGTAGTTCTTAAATTCTTTCCATAGTGGCGATAGTTTCTTAATGATGGCAACTAATTGAAAAGATTCACTTAGTTGCATTCATTCGGCATGTATGTTATGCAGAACTAGTTGCAACTTTCATACTTGGTCCAAGACGGTATTTGAGCCCACCATCTTGAATCCAAGAACCTTCCGGCAATGAATTTCATCATTCCGGCATTCTTCTGTCTTGTACTTCTTTCCTAGAGAGTCCCACAATTCTTTTGCAATTTTTGTAACCTCATCGACATTGTACATGGAGTCTTCTAGCCCATTTAGGATGTAGTTTTAGCATAGGAAGTCATTATGATTCCAGGCGTCTAGTGCCGTCTGCTTAGTGCTCGTCGATTTCTGTTTGTGAAACAGTTGGAGCATCTTCTTTTAGGAACCAGACTAGGTTAAGACTTATCAGGAACAACATCTTCTGTTACCACCAATTGAACTTATTTTCATCAAATTTTGCCGAACTTTTGGCATGAACAGGTGTTGCTGGAACAAAATATGAAGTCGTGTTAAAATACATTAAATTCTTGTCTTACGATTGTTGAAGTTTGGTGAAGGTGTATTTGAACAAACTAGAACTATTTAGTCGAGGTAAGAGTTTGACTCTTTCTCCGTAAGACGAGATTGCCCCGTATTCAGTGCTCACAATATACTGCAATTGTCCCCAAGACACAACGCCCAGAAGCTTAAGGATTGTACAACTTATTTTCATTTATCTTCAATGGAACATCGGATTGAAATTAATCAAAGAGTGGTTAATACAAATCTTTTTCTAAGCCGATTTTCAAAAAATCGTTATTTTCCAATACACCTAACTTATCATTTCACAATCATTCAATCATTGCCAACACAATTTAATATTACAACAAATTATCTTTTTCAACATTAATTTGACATTTACAGTACAATCCTACCCTATACAATCTCAAAATAAGCAAAAAAATATCACTATTCAAATTTAATTTACCCAAAATTTCAAAATTGGAAATTTCCACAATGTACTGAAACCTAAAGTCAACATACCTAAAGGATGTGATAGCAAGTTAATATAAAAAGTAAAAACTTAAAATGTGTTGACTTATGAAAAAATTAAGGCTATAGTCAATAAATTAATATAACTAGTTTTGTCGTACAACTTTAGAGAGATCAAAATTCTCGTCCTAATCGTTTTCATACCATCATCATCATCTTGGTCACGACAAAAATTGCACGGAATTCTGATAATTACATGCAAGCCACACATTCAATCCCCCAATACTAAAGTTGGCCAAATATCAATTTTGTCGAAATCTTTGTGGGCTAGGGTCAACCTAGCTTCTTAGTGTGTGCTGACCTGCACTATTTATGCAAAACTAGATTTGGTGGGTTCCAAAGGGAAGACCAAGTTAGATATGTGTACAATTGTATCTATGTATATATGGTGATCATATTTCATTATCGTGTAGAAAAATATTATAAAAAACTTAATAATTTATTTAAATTTTAAAATAGAATATTATGATATCAACAATAATTATATATTAAATAGATTGAATTTCTGGATAAGCGTATTATAGAGATAGGGAAATAAATTAAGAAAAGAAATATATGTGTTTGGCCAAAAAATGGAACCTGTAGCTAATGTAGTTTATTGATTGTGAGGTGTCATGCTTCAATATTTTTATATATACGTATATTTATTTTTCAGCTTCACATTGCTTTATTATGTATTTTGTTAAAATAATTTATATTTAAAATCGAGTAAAACTCAAATAATTTAGCCACTTCCTAAATCAAATTCTACATATTCCAAGTTCTATATGTATAAAATTAAAAGAAGGAAAAATGAGGTTACAGTAAGCACAACCTCAGTGCTCTTTTTGAATAAGGATTAAAGGGCAGTAAAAGTAATTGTTGTACTACAGTCAATATGAACTTCTCAACTACCGTAGACAGAATCACAAGTACCACGTTTCATTAGTCATAAACTAATGGAAGAGAGAGAGAGAGAGAGAGAGAGAGAGAGAGAGAGAGAGAGAGAGAGAGAGAGAGAGATATGTTATTCAGACATGGACATGGTAAGTAAAGTAGTTCTTGGAGCCCATGGATGTTGACCAAGATTCTACTTTTCCAAGTCTTTGGATTACATTTTTAAAATAATTTATAAACTAAAACTCAATTTCAAATCGAGTATGGCTCAAAAGTTTAACGACAAAATGACGGAGTCAAGTTGTAGCAACACATTATATTCTTAAAGAATGGTGGTTGGGATAAGCATAAGAATTAATGAGATTTAATAGTAATATTATATAGTAAAGGGAAATAAACAATCGGAAACGTATGTAAGTTTTATTCACACCATGCAAGTCTCCTCCTTACATACAATACGTGAATACCACATTTGACATCTATGCTATTGTTTCAATTCAAATTTTATATATCATACCAATAATACATTAATTTAGATATTTTATTACATAAGTGAAATTTTTTGTACATTGGATACACATGCATTCTGCGCTATTATGAATAAAATTCATTTTTTTGTAATGAAGGATCCAAATAGTGTATAACATGAAGTAGCAATTATTTTGGTGGAAATAAGAAAGAAAATAATTGTAAAGGAGTATGAAAGGGAAAAAGGGAGGGGGGAGGGGTTGCCGCTGTCGGAAAAAGATTTCGTGTTTGTGCGACACCTCACTCTTTTTATATTAAACCGCACGCACGAGTTTGCATCATATCATAACATCTTGCATGCTTTGTTTTCTTTTTTCTTTTTAATATAATTTACTTTTTTGTCTCATTTCACTTGTTGTTGTTCAACATCTTAGAAGTTGTATGCATACCAAAGCCACGTAATGTTGTCCTGACTTTTGAGTTTTGACCAAAGAATTTTGCCACGTAAGAAAAATTATTTTTTTCTCAACTTTTATAATCTGAAAAGGTAATTTTTTTTCGCAATTTATAATATGGATTTATTTTTAAATATTTACTCCAAAATATAACCGACGGATTGGAAAGAATCCAATGTATAGTCAAATAATTATGTGATTAATGAGACAAAAATAAAAATAAAAATGTTTGATAGGATTAACAATTAATTTCTATGTATTAATGCATATAATAAAAGAACAAAGTATTCCTAAAACTCTTCAAAGAGATAACTACTTTAAACATAATTACTTTAGTTACATCATTTGGTATGAAAGGAGTTTTCTTGTATTAAACAAAAAGTCATTGGCCACATGTCATAAGGACAAAAAAGACCTATAATTTATATTCTAAAAAATTGAACACATTTAAATTATGTATTACCATTGCTAATTAATTTGAAGTCAATTAAGCACAAATTTAATGATATTGTGGGAAAGAAATTTGTTTCGTCACAATTTCTATTTGTAAATTATCCAATGTGTTTTATATGGTATTTCGTAACTAAATTTATTTTAAATATGTATAGAAGAAAAAAAGTTTTAGATAAGTTAAACTATTGAAGAGATCCTTCTCTAATATAAAAGAAGGATCGATGGTTTTTTGGAATATAAAGTATTTAATTTATTTTTATATGCAGCTCAAGTCTAATAAAAATTATCCGACCCACAATGAATGTTTAAATTTAACTAAAATAATCCTAGAAATAATAAAAAATAATCCTAGATCACAAATATGAAAACTTATAAAAAAATATTGGTATTGTGAAATAACAAAATCTAAAAACTTGAAATAAAAAAAATAAAAAAATAAAAACTGGAATCTAGAAATTTTAAACAATTTCTAAAAATTGAAAATCTAGATACTATAAAACATGAAATTCTAAAAATTATATTTAAATATACAAAATAATATTAATATAAAATCTGAAAACTATATAAAAAATGGAAATAAGAAAATTATGAAAAATGAAAATATGGTTATTATATTTTAAAATTATAAATAATTATCTAAATATTTGGAAATTTGAAAATAAAAGAGATTTTTAAAAAAATACAAAATAATATTTCTAAAATACATAACGGGATAAGAAAAATTGGAAACATGAAAATTTTAATTTCAAGATTTTCATTTGGTTTTGTAACATTTGTATATATAATTTTCTTAATTTTAGTTTTTTAGTAATATTTTTTATGATTTCAAAATATAATTTCCTAATTTATAAAAACATCATCTTCTTTAATGATGTGTAAATTTTCTCCCATATTTTTCTTCATTTTAAAAAGATTCTAAATGGTGGGTAAAATAATCTAATTGTTTGGCATGTGAGGAATTCACAGGAAATTGAAACTGTAGTAAAAATCAAAACAAAATTAAAAGTTAGAGAAAGTAAACAGTCGTAAAACTAGAAGATGCATAATGATTTAATTACAAGTTTAAGAATAAAAAAAATTATTTGTTAAACCTTTACTAAATCTTCATAAAATAAAAACCCACAAGAACGAAACAATTTTATCCTAAATCATATCAAATACTATATGTATATTTTTTTTATCATAATGATGTTTGTGATAGAAAGTTAACTTTTAAGGTGTCCTAATAAATTTTAAAATTTAGAATCTCATGATAAAATAATAATAATAATAATAATAATAATAATAATAATAATAATAATAATAATAATAATAATAATAATAATAATAATAATAATAATAATAATAATAATAATGAAGCAAAGTATCAAATATAAAAATTTACAAAAGAAAATATTGGAATTTATGTTGACCTTGCTCGGTTCTTAAAAATATGATACAAGAAAAACTATACGTAGAAGGATATTGTGGACTTTTAATTTGACCAAAATGGAGATACAAGTAAAATATGTAAATTAATATATTGAACCAAATATATTGAACCAAACAACATATTACATATATTTTACATGATCTTAATATATTGAACCAAACATCATATTACATATATTTTAATGATCTTAATATATTGAACCAAACACCATATTACATATTAATATGAGATATTATATATTGCAACTTCGCATAACAAATATACGATTGATACGTAATACTGGATAACAAATCATAATATTATGTATCAAACATTATCCCATCAAGTAAAATAAACGAGCCCTAGATAACGTGTCATTGCAAAACCTCTTAACTCTTTTTTTTTTTTTTTTTTAAATTAAAATAAGTAACGCTCCCTCCATCCTCAAAAGGACTAATGTTTTTAAAGAGTAAAACCTTTTTTCTTTGTCAATTTGATGAAGGTAAATCTTTATAAAATTATGAATTCGCTATTGTGCGACGTCTTTTATTTGTTTATTTGACCCAGTCAATTATTTATAATTTATTTTTTAAATAAAAAACTTTTAATATTTTTATTAATAAAATGAGACATTAACTTTTAAAACATAACTATTTTTGGGACAAAAATATTTTTCAAACAAGAGCTCTTTTGTTTTTTCGTGACAGTAATATGTGTTATATGTTGTAAATTTAAAGAAGTTCATTTACTAAAATTGTTTTATTTCACTTTAAAAACATGTGTGACACATCAATATTGTGCTAGCTTATTATATTCTTTCAATCAATAGTTATTATTTATCACCTTAATATATGTACATTATCTTCTTTAAAATAATATTTAAGCAAAAATTAAGAAGTGAAATATAGTATCATATGACGTTTATAATTATATATTTTAAAAATAAAATTTAGTTTCGCTCGTGAATTTTAGATTGTTGAAAAAAGTACTAATTTTTTTTTTTCTACTAAAAATGTTACTTTTCTCTAAAAAGATATTTGTTTTATGCTGTGGCAATTCCATCAGAGGTGTGCTCATGATAGATTTGTGTGGTTCTTTATAGCTTTTGGGTCAAGTCGACCAATATCCGAGCAAAGTTAGCTCAGAGATTCACTCAAATAATTTGTATACACAATGCTTTTGCTTCTTTATGAAAGTTTTTATACAAAGTGAGTATTGTGTTGTTCGACTAAATTTACACATTATCCCGTAAGTATACATGGTAGCTGTAGATAATGTTGAGTAAGGTTGTATCTACAAGGAATAATGAAGGCTATTGAATATTACAAATTTACTTTATACTTTATCCTAGATAATCGAAACAAAGGATTGGTTATTAATTATTAATAAATCTAAAAAACAGTAAAAAGAAAAATATTCAATCAACTAATAACTAAGCAAGTACTTATAAATAATTGGCCTAGGATTTGTCTTCTTCTTCAAATTCATCAAATCCATAAGATATGCATAAGTCCCTACAATTGGCGCTTGATCGAGCAAATCAGCTCTGTCGAGCTCTCCGTCTGTCAACTCTATCCATAAGTTGTCTATCTATTGCCTGTTACTCCCACTCAGTCGAGTGAGATAATGCCCAATTGAGCGCCCTTTCGCTTGTCCACATCCTAAATATGCTCATTAAAGGTTGCACTCTCGGTCGGTCGAGCGAAAATGGCTCAGTCAAGCAAAAATGGCTCAGTCAAGCACCACTTCCGCTGGACCACGACAAGAATATATGTGTTGAATTTGCTCGATCAGGCAACACCCACTCGATCGACTGCCAACCCTTAATGGTTTTTATTATGCATTTTCAACCTTTAACACTCATGATTCGAGTCATTTGACTTCAACTCATTTGTATTTATTCATTCTTTGTTCTTTACTCCAAAATTATAGCAAAATGACTACAGAATGAAAAAATGCATGATACCCACTCGATATAACAAAAATAAGTTAAAGCAAAGCAATTACACTCATTTTGGTACATAACATGCGTCTAACATCAACCTAAAACACATTTATAAACTAAGTCATCAAACACCCCTATCGAAAAGGAAAAACAAGGAACATTGAATCTTCGTATGAGAACTTACGATGCAACCTTGAAGCACGTGGAGTAGATGGTGGATTGCCCCTTCCTTTCTAGGTCTTAGATATATCTTATATTTTGTGTGTCTCGATATATTTTTTCTAGGTCTAGAGGCCGACTATTTACGGCCAATGGTTCATCCCCATCTTCAATTCCATAAGATACGTGAGAATTCCTGCAATCAACACTTGGTCAACCGGGTATCCCTCAGTCGGGCAAATCAGCTTAGTCGAGTGCTCTGTTGCTCGACCCATCTAGAAGTTGTCCACCTATGGCCTGTTGCTTTTTCTTGATCGAGTGAGAGAGTGTCTAGTCAAGTGCCCTTTTTCTCGACCCTGTAAAAAATATGTTTGTCAAGGGTTGCACTTCTCGATCGAGTGGAAATGGCTTGATCCACCGCTAATTTCTCTTGACCCTGTCCATAATATACGCGTTGCATCTGCTCAATTGGGCAAAACCTGCTCAGTCAAGCGCCAGCCCTCAATTGTCATTTTATGTATTTTTCAATCTCTAACATTTTTAGTTCAAGCCATTTGCATTCAATTCATTCATCATTATTCGTTCTTCATTCTTTACTCCAAAATTTGAGCAAAATGACTACAAAATGAACAAACACGTGATATCCATCCAATACAATAATACTAAGTTAAAATAAAGCAATTCTACTCATTTTGGTACATAATATGCATCTCAAATCATCCAAAAATGAATGTCTAAACTACATGTATCACATGTGCCCAATTACATAGGTTATGATTTGTGAAATTTGGCCAATCCAACCCATATGAAAATAAGGCACACCTTGACAGATTTGTCTCATATATGTAAAACTTGATTTTTTTAGTAGAAAATAGTATGTTTTAGGTGAAAAATTATACACTTATAGATTTTAAAAAGAAGTATAAATTTTTCTCAATAAAAGTACTATTTTTCACTACAAGAAATATTACTTTTATTTTACTAGTTATTAAAAGGTTTACTTAAATTCATAATAATTTTTTGATGAAAAAGTATTACTTTTTTCAATCTAAAAAAATTGAAAAAAAAAAATACCATGTCCGAAATATGTATGCAAAGAAAAGGAATTGTGCAGTAAAAGCTGGATCAACCCATTTTTGTATAGATTCAAGCCGCATTGCATAAAATCCTTACAGTTTTCTCAATTGTAAAAATGGAATCCAACTCATTATACAAATTTAAATCGTTGAACATGTTGGAAATTGGCTTTAAAAATGGATAATTTTATAGCATTTACTTTCGCAAATTCAAGTTCAGATGAATGGGAAATTAATGCTTAAAGTTGACAACTAAACACATGGAAATATTGAAGAGAAAAGATGTGGGGATTCATGACTAAGTGTATCAGGCTGAGCGGGTGTGTGCTCTTGTGAATGGGTATGATGGACCGAATAGGGTGCGATTCGCACCATTTCCGCCCAAAAAGGCCTCTATTCGCGAATGAACACAACAACTCTTCAAATATTATTAATAGACCCCCCACATTATTCATTCCAATCACTCCACTACAATTGCATACAAAACATTCTAGCATTTGTAGTATTCTCTCTGAAGTCTAAAAGAAAGTATTGAGTAATTCACCGATAATTTATGAAATCATTGTGTTACGATCATTAAGTTCCTATTCGTTGTATCTTGGGAATGATTATCGTAGAGCATGAGCACTGAATACGAGATAATCTCATCTTTTGGAGAAAGAGTCAAACTTTTACCTCGACTAAATAGTTATATCCTTTTCAAATACACCTACAAGATAAACAACAATCGTAACACGAGATTTAGTGTATTTAAACATGACGTCAAGTTCTATTCCAGTAGCACCTGTTCACACCAAAAGACTGACAAAATTTGACGGAAACGATCCAAGCAGTGGTAACAGAAGATGATGTTCTACCTGACGACTCTTAACCTAGTCATGTTCCTGAAAGAAGATGCTCCAACTGTTTCATAATTAGAGTCTGATGAGCAAAAACAGATGATACTAGATGCCTATAATCACAATGAATTCTTGTACGGAAATGGCATCTTGGACTAGATGACTCCGTGTATAGTGTCTATGGGGTTGCAAAAACTGCAAAAGAATTTTGGGACTCTCTGGAGAAAAAATACAAGACAGAAGATATGAGAATGAAAAAGTTCATTGTCACAAGGTTCTTCGATTTCAAGATGGTGGACTTAAAGACTGTTTTGGACCAAGTATAAGAATTGCAACTGATTCGACATGACATACATGCCGAAGGAGTACAACTGAGAATATCTTTCCAAGTAGCTACTATCATTGAGAAGCTATTGCCATAGTGGAAAGAATTCAAGACCTACCTCCAGCACAAGAGAAAGGAAATGGGCTTGAGGACCTGATCGTGAGACTAAGGATTGAGGAAGACAACCAAAAATATGAAAGTCAAGAACGGTAGATCTCTGATGGAAGCAAAAGTGCACTTGACGAAAACAAATCCTAACAAGAGGAGAAAATTGACAGGTAATAAGCAGTCGCAGTCAGAGCCTATGAAGAAAAAAATTGGAAGAACCAAAGGCAACTGCTACAACTGCAACAACCCCATTTATATAGCCAGGGATTGTCGACAATCAAAGAAAGACAATCAAATTCAAGCTCATTTGACTGAGGAAAAATATGTTCCTTTAGAAATATCTGAGCTAAACTTGTTAGATGTCATATTTGAAGCCAACTTGGTTGACAATCTGAGAGAGCGGTGGGTGTATACTAAGGCCATACGCCACATTTGCTTAGAAAAGGAGATTTTTTCCTCTTGACTCTGATTATTGGTAAAAAGCTGTTCATGAGAAACTAGGAAACTTCCAACGTTGTTGGTTTGGGAAAAGTAGTGTTGAAGATGAATTCTGCTGGGCAAAGAGCTAATGCTTGTGAATGTGTTGTATGTCCTGAACTTTCACAAAATCTTAGTATTTGGTTCCCTATTAAGCAAAGATAGAGTGCTGACAACTTTGTACTGACCAAAAGTGGTCAATAAATAGCAAAGGGATACTTAGGGAAAAAATATTTAAGATGAATGTAATAACCTTACACGACAAGATTAAGCGGCCTGATTATAGTAAAGTTATTAATTATTATTATTTGATTGAGTGTTCTAATTAATGGCATGATACATTAGGACCTATAAGTTTAAATAAACTACGAAAGCTAGTAAGTTTAAATTTACTACCTGTAATAAAATTTAATTCACAAAACAAGCTTGAAGTTTGTGTTAAGGCAAAAGTGCTAAATCACCTTACAATTCAATGGAAAGAAATTCTACACCTCTGAAGTTAATCCATACCGACATATGTGATTTGAAGTTTGTGCAAACTAGAGGTGGGAAAAAATATTTCATCACACTTATCAATGGTTGCACAAGATACTCTTATGGATATCTTTTGAAAGGAAAAGATGAAGCTCATGAAACTTTCAAAAGCTATATGAATGAAGTTGAAACCAACTTAATGCAAAAATCAAAATGATTCGAAGTAACAGAGGTGGAGAATATGTTGCCGCCTTTGAAGAATTTAGTAATGAATACATTATTATTCATCAAACAACTGCTCCATACTCACCTCAGTCAAATAGCGTTGTTAAACCTAAAAATAGACTCTGAAGGAGATGATGAATGCTATGTTGATCAGCTCAGGCTTTCCTCAAAACATGTTGTGGAAAGTTGTGCTTTCAACTAATCACATTCTCAACAAGTTACTACCCAAGACAAGGGATGAAACTCCAAATGTATTATGGAAAGGAAGAAAGCCTTTATGCAATTATCTTAAAGTGTGGGGGTGCATAGCAAAGGTTGAAGTACCTTAACCTAAACAGGTAAAAATAGTACCTATGACTATTGATTGCATTTTCATTAGATATGAACACCACAGTAGTTCATATCGATACATGGTGCACAAATAAAAGATTCTCGACATAAATAAGGGAATGACCACAGAATCAAAGAATGTGATTTTCTTTGAAAATGTCTTTCCTAACAAAGAATGAAAAGAATTATTTTACAAGGTTCTCCACAAGATGTAGAGGAACCTAGGTGTGGTAAAAGAGTTAAAGTGGCCAAAATATTTAGTCCAAAATTTCTAACTTACAAGTTAGAAAGTAAATCTAGGTTAATCAAGTAAGTATTGTCTAGTCCAAATACTCCTCTCTAAAAAGAAACTATCAATAGTGAGATTGAGTACATCATGCAAAATCATATGTGGGAGATAGTTGATCTCCCAGGTTGCAAACCTCTAGGTTGCAAAAGGATTCTTAAAAAGAAGTAAAAAGTTGATAGATCAATCGACAAGTACAAAGCTTAGTTGGTAGCCAAGGGGTTCAAAAAAAGGAAGGATATAATTTCTTTGGCACGTACTCACCTATCACAAGATCACATCCTCTGCAGTGCCCATAGCAATTGCATCACATCATAACATTGAAATACATTATATGGATGTAAAAACAACATTCCTGGATGGAGAATTGGAAAAGGAGATATCAATGAGTGCGACAAATGTGTTTACATTAAGGGCACACGAGATGATTATGTAATTAACTTATATATTTAGACGACATGTTGATCATGGAAAGCAACTATGATATAATAGTGAAAACTAAGAACATGTTAAGGAAGAACTTTGATATGAAATATATAAGTCTAGCACATGTTATACTAGAGATTAAGATTTCTAGGATGCATAATGAAATTGTCTTGTCACAATCTCACTATGTTGAGACTGTACTCAAGAAATTCAAGGCTTTGGACTTACCTCTGGCTAAGACATCATTGACCTAAGTCTACACTTAGACATAAATAAAGTAGACCTAGTATCTCAATGGGAATAGATGTAGCTGTAAATTCTGCACAGCCGTAGGAAAAATATCGTAACTCATAAATTATAAACTGGATTGACTTGAAAATTTTATGAAATATGGCAACACGTGTGAGAATGACATACTTAAATTCAAGAGATTTTAAAATAAAATATATTCTGAATTTTCAAATCAGAAACGTGGGACTTTGTAAATTGAGATGTGGAATGATAGATAATTCAAATAAAAAAATATAATAGTTATCTAATTGGGATGAAATTTTAAATGTGACTCTAAATATATGAATGAACTACATATGAAAAATTCAACGGATTTGGATGACTATAACCCTATATTCTAAATTTACAAATCAGAAATGTAGAACTTTATAAATCTAGATATGCAGTGATAGAAATTTTATATAAAATAAAATAGATATCCAATTGGATGGAAATCTTAACCGTGGCACGAAATCACAAGAAGGAACAATATATTAAAATTTCATAAAATTTGGAGATGCAGAAATAGGACTTTTGATATATATATATATATATATATATATATATATATATATATATATTTTTTTTTTTTTTAAATTAGAGTACCTGAACATTGAAAAGAAGGAAGAAAGAAGGAAGAAGGAGATCGAGTTGACGACGACGGCTCAACTGACAAATCCCAAATTGATCTACGCTAATATTCATTACTTTGAGATGTGAGTAAAGGGATATTAATCGTTAATTAATCCTCCTATTCAGTATATATATATATATATATATCCAATCTTGGTATTTTATTGGACTCCGGGTCTCGAAACTTAGACTTTTAATATTAAATCTAATTTTATTTAGCCTAATTATAGCTTAATAAATTCAAATCATGATCCAATGTTAATTATATTATTTAATCATGCTTTTACTCAATTTTATTCCACATAAAATTTATACAATCATAAAAATAATCTAATTGCAATAATTCCATAAATTGCAAATTAAATTATGAAATGATCTTATAAAATCATGGAATCATAAAACTTAATAAATAATGACATTTCATAATCTCAATTATTATTCTATTAATTTAATTTCAATTAGTTATACGTAAACCATGAAAATCAAAATCTTATAATTGTACATATAATCATGGAAATTTCTACTGAATCACTTAATCATGCTCTAACTTCAATTCCACATATAAAATCATAACGGTATCAATTATAGGAAGTCATAAGAACTCTCACATGAAACCATAGAAAAACTTCCATATTATGAATCATAAAATCATAATCATTGGTACTTTCATAGAAGGAATTTTAATAATGCAATAAAAATTCGGGTGATCACAGATGCAAATTGGATGTCATATACAATAGACTCCAAGTCCACAAGTGAATATGTATTCACAATAGGTGGAGGAGTGGTATCCTGAAAATCATCTAAGCAAACATGCATAGCTTGATCCACAGTGAAGTCGGAGTTTATTGCGTTTGACAAAGAAGCTGAATGGCTTAGATATTTCTTAGAGGATATTTTTTGTTGGATAAAACATGTGCCTCTAGTTATGATACATTTTGATAGCATCTCAACAATTAGGAGAGCAGAAAGTAGTATGTACAACGGTAAGTCTCGACACATTCGCAGGAGACACAACACTGTCAAAAAAATTATCTCTGATAGTACAATTTTCATCGACTATGTGAAGTCAAAGGAAAATATAGTGAATCCGCTGACAAAAGGCATTAATCAAGATCTATTATATATGAAATTAGGGAAATGGGGTTAAAACCCACACACTAAAGAACCTTCATAGTGATAACTCAACCATGATGAGTGGAGATCCCACAAACTTGGTTCAGTGAGACAACTAAGTTATGAAAGTTCAATTATGCATATAAAACCCATCCAGTGCCTGATTCTTGCAGTTGTCCAAGTGTAAATCTGCAGGCGTGTGGTGAGGATAAACACTTATGCTTTTAATGATTCATATACCTTTAGGGTGGAGTATTGGATGATACAGTTTATAGGAGGTCATTTATATAAGTGTGAAGTTTGACCGCTTCAAATAAAAAAACACTTATAAATCCAAGATATGGTCCAAGGTCGAATTGTTCACAACGTGAGAATCGAAAGATATTAGGATTGTTATTATGTAATTGTTATTGTCTTAGTTTACACAAGCTAACCAATTCAACATATTGCGTTCACTAAGGAGCGAGTAAATCCGATATCATCTTACTAGGAAAGGTTTAAAGCAAAAATCTACTTATCCCAATGTAATAACAATTCATTGGGACTTTCTTAGGTGTTTACATTAATACATGCATTAATTTCATTAATGTAGGGGATTGTTCGAAATTGACTTTAAGTAGATAAAGATTGATGATGACCATTCTTTGAGCAATTTCAATTTGATGTTCCATTGAAGATAAATGACAATAAGTTGCAAAATCAGAATCTACTTTCTGAATAGATAATTTTAGAGTATTTACTTTCTCAAATCCAATTTCCTATAAATGAGAAATTAATGCTTAAAGTTAGCAACTAAAACAAGCAAATATTAAAGAGAAAAGATATGAGGATGCATGACCTGGTGTGTCGAGCTGAACGGGTGCGTGCTTGTGCAAATGGGTATGATGGACCGAATGGTGAGCCAAGCCCAAGGGATTCGCACAATTTCGGCCCAAAAAGGCCTATATTCACGAATGGACACCGCATCTCTTCAACTATTATATATCAACCTCAAAATCATTCATACCAACAATTCTACTACAATTGCATACTAAGCATTATAGCATTTGTAGTATTCTCTTTCTAAGTCTAAAAGAAAGTTTTGAGTATCAAGTAATTTGCCGATAACTTTTGAAATTGTTACGATTCTTAAGTTTTTAGTCATTGTATCTTGAATACGATTGCCTTGTACCTTAAACACTAATACAGGACAATGTTGTCTTACAAAGAAATAGTCAAACTGTTGTCTCGACTAAATATTTACAGTTTTTTTAAATATACCTGCAACACAGACAACACAAACATGTGGCATATACGTTTTGTGTTTTATGCTAGCCCGATTAAAAGTAATTAAGCACTATGGCCCGTACTTCTGTGAAGAACTTAATTATCAATCACTAAATGCAAATCTTACAAATCTATTTTCTTGAATTTTCTCACAATAGTGTCTTTCACCGCATTCGCACCTATTGCAATAGTAGTGCAACTGTTTCCCAACTTTTGCTATTCGTACAGAAAATAATTATGAATGGAGGAAAGGAAATTAAGATAAGGACTTGTTGGACAGCGACACTACTGAAAAACTATTCTTAACTTAGAAACTTTTTGGCCTAAAATGCAATTCCAGATGGAGAGCTTCAACTTCCAATTATAAACTCAAAATCCACCATTTTCATTATTATCTCCACTTCTATTTTACTTTATTACATTTTATTTTACTTTATAAAATTTCCCACTTGTTGTGTGATTAATTGAAAATAGCTTTTAATAATATAGTCTTCTAAAGAAAAGAATTAATAAGGTATTTAAACTATGCCTTAATTGATTCTGGGAAGAACGAACTTCCCCTAACCACAAAAGAAAATATAAAGTATTCGTTCCAAAAACGTATATATATTTTTTATAAAGCACTTGCATTATGTAATACATACACTTGGACTTTTTTGTAATGTTAAAAAGGAATTTAAACATTCTAGAGTTATTTCACAGTAATGTCCATCGACACATATATATTAATATATCTATCTTTCTTATCTATAAATCTATATATACATGTGCTTGTGACACATAAACAATAGCTACATAAACTAGTGTCAAATGACAAATAGGTGAGTGTTTCGAATTTATTTCAACATTTACTAATACAAAATTCTAGTTTCATATATGCTAATAAAACACAATTGAGTTTCAAATGAATATTTGCATTTTATTGATGATTTGAAAATTGAAATATTGCATCAATTGAACTTACAGTAGACAAAAGGTTTGTTAAATGCCTAACTCAGTACTTTTAGCAGCAAAGTAATTGAAATGATTTGGACATCTAAACCTGCATGCTTTACCTTTTCTTAACCATCCAAAAGTTTTGCACCACATTCACTGAATACTCTATTAAATCATTGGGAATAATTACCCATCATCTATTCATCTTGATTCATTTCATATTCCCAAAATATTATTTTATTGCATCAATATGAAACACATGTATGTATAATCTGACACAATCGATATAGGATATATATATATATATAGACGTTAATGAATAAAAATCATTTTTTCACAATTAAAAATTTAAAACATCACACCACTATTCCCTAATTGAAAAGAAAATAAAAGGCATGTTACTTTATTAGTTCAATCACCAAGAAGTAGCATATTAGAGTATTTTTGTCCTTACTATAAAAGGCCCAATTGTTAGACAAGACTTTCGGCGGTGCAATCTGTAATCAAGTTGCCCAACACTTTTCTTTGCCCTTTGTGCAGTCGATGTTCAAAACTTACTCATGAACCCCTAAGTGTGACTCAGAATGCCTTGATGCTGACACTTACTTCTAAATAAGAGCCCTAAGCATCTTTGTTTTCGATTGCAGTTAATTATTTAAATATTATAATAAATAATTGATATTTTTGAATTAAAAAGATATTAAAGCTTTGTGAGCTATTGTTGGTCTGAGATCACACTCACAGAGAGTAGCAAAGTGTATGTAGGAGGATAGGAGTATCAGTTTTGTCAAAGGTACATAAAGTACGTGGCTTCTCTTTCTGGTGCTGTCGCCGTTCTCTCAGTTTACTAAAGCAATGAACCCTTGCTTACTTTATTTGTACGCTGTTTCAATTTAGTGTATTTGATGATTAAATCAGTTATTTAATAATTATGACATTACACTTTTATAAAATATTCTAAAATACGTATATCAATTACTCTTCTATTATAATATTCTAAAGAACAAACTACCCTTAATAAATACATAAAAGACACGACTACTAGCCTTTATACTCTGGTACGCAAGATTAAACTAGGAACACAAGAGACGTAAAGGAAAGTCAACCAAAGGTTTAGTGAGCACATCGGACATCCAACTCCCGGGTTCATGAACAAACTACACATTGATTTCAATGTGCTTTATAAGCATGAAAAGCAGCAGTAGAGGCTAAAATAGTCGCACCTATATTGTTACACCACAAAACAAAAAATGCTGGAATTGTTGGATCAAGTTCAAAAAAAGAAAAAAAGATTGAATCCAAAGAATATCATGGCAGCAAATGCCAATGCATGATACTGTGATTTCAGTACTACTGTGAGCAACATCATGTTGTATCTCAGAACTCTAAGACCAGGTAAAAAATTAAGAAATGCAGGCTCCAACGTTATTGTAAAGTTTTTTTTATTATTAATTAAAATACGGTATAAGTGACGCATACGTGGTCTGCATCAGTTCAGTTCTTTTTTTTATTATGTTTTGTTAATATGTTTTATATATCTATTACTTTTTTTGTTTATATATTTCTTAATATTTATATTTAATAATAAATTTTTTGTTTTATAATTAATTCAGTTTAATTAATTTTAAGATTATTTTAATTAAATATGATAAAAATAATAAAAAGATGTAATTTCAATTATAAACAAAAATAATACAATAAATTTTTTGTTTTATAATTAATTTAGTTTAATTAATTTTAAGATTATTTTAATAAAATATGATCAAAAAATAATAAAAAGATGTAATTTCAATTATAAATAAAATAATACAATAAATTTTTTGTTTTATAATTCATTTAGCTTAATTAATTTTAAGATTATTTTAATTAAATATGATACAAATAATAAAAAGATGTAATTTTAATTATAAATAAAAATAATAAAATAAAATGTTAAATACTACACATAAAATTATTATTCTACCATAAAAATTATAAAAAAAATAGATAAAAATACAAATAGACAAAACATACAATTACAACTAAAAATTATAAAGTTACATACAAAATATAAAATTACACAACATAATTAAAAACACAATTACTTAATAGAAAATACACATGATACTAAATTAATAACCTAATTTCTAATAATCAGAAAGACCACCTCCAGACCCTGCAATGTCTGGAAAAAAAATTCCGAACACATTAAATGTATTAGGAAGTGGATTTGCAGGCTCGGCTTGTGTATTCCTCTGCAGAATTTTTTGTTGCTTCAACCTCAAGTATTCACGTAGTGCAGATCAACAACATTGTCTAAATTCATCCTTAAAGTTGTGCTCTCCTTTTTGATCATTTCCCATTCATTTCTTTCATTGTGCATCGCTATCTCACGATCTCTCAATTCAATTTCACGAGCTTTTAACTCATTCTCACGATCTTTTCTTAAGGCTGCGCTTGCTAATAATTCTCTTGTTTTCTTGTTTTCATCATTTGTACAAAATCATAATCATCTCCTTTTTTGTGTCTTTTTAAGTTTTAACTTTTTCACCTGCTCGGGTCTTTTTGACGAAGAACCACCAGCACTGCTAATGTTTTCGTCATTTAAATCAATAGAAAACGAAGACAAAGAAGGATTAGGGGAAAGAGGGGACTCTAAAAAATTTTCTACAGTTAGCTCTTAAGCTTGCACAAACGGTTTTAAAATCATCCACACATGGTCGAATTTGAACTCAGCCTCATATCCTTTCACCGACCTCATAGTTTCATTTGCACGCTCCAACTATGTAATTTAGAAACAATATAAAAATTAAAATATTCTATTTGACAAATGAAAAAATAAAGTATAAATAACAACTTAGAATTGTTTGTTCACTTGCACCACTATGATTCAATAGCTCAATTTGTTGCAGACACCCGTTGAATTTTCTCATATGTTTGAGAATGATCTGCATACGATATTGCAATGATCGTTTGTTACGATCTTGCATCCCGGTGCTTGGTTTATCAGAGTTGTATTTTTCTATAACACGACTCCAAAACAGATCTTTTGACTAGTTTATTCCCATAATTGGATCTTGTGAGATTTCAAAATAGACACCAACAAGGTGTCGATCTTCAGCTGAAGTGTAGTTAGTGGTGCGTGGCTTAGACATTTGACAGAAGAAAACAAAAGATGTTGTAGATAAAAAGGAGTTGGAAAAATTTGTGAGAAATGTTATGTGGTATGATGCCTATTTATAGAAATTCGTAGAAAAGCAGATAATAATCCAACAGTTGTCGTTGAAAGCACACAGATTGTGCTTTCTGCACTCTTTTTCCAATTCAGAAAATTGGTGTAGGGTTGATATTTAAAGATCAAAATAATATAGCGGTCGGAGTTGAATACACATGGATTGTAATTGTTGCAACTCTCTGTGTTTTAAGACTTTGAATGAACGGCTCAGATTAAAAGTTGTTGTGGGTTATCAACAACTAATATTGAAAGCACAAAGATAGTGTTTTCTGCAACTATGATTTCAATTCAGACAAGTGATGAGTGGTTGAGATTTAAAGATGACAAGAATCTAACGGTCGTAGTTGAAAACATAAGGATTGTGCTCTTTGTGGCTTTAAGACTTAAGTGGAGGGTTGAGATCAAAAGATATAGTAGGATATCAATGGCTATTGTTCTGAACACAAAGATTGTGTTTTTTGGAATAACATACAGATCATTATATAATGAGCACATACTCCACCCATTTTCTTCACATCAATCTTTCTTCTCCTCAATTCGTTTAGTCTTTTTCTCCATTAATAATTTTTTTTCTATTTTGCTTTGCTTGTCACTAAAAAAAATGAATTTTCACTCAGCTGGTCCTTCTGCTATTTCTTCTATTCCTTCAAGTTCATCTGATGATGAACATCAACAGATGATTGATAGTGATTGTTCCGATATGGAGCAACATGAGATTGTTCAACAAATATATAATAACAATCGTATGTTAGCTGCATATCGGCATCGAAGGGCTGAACACATTCATGGAGGCTCAGTTCCGGGTCGCAGGACAATATATCGTGATCGTGAAGCAGCAGCTCAAAACCTTTTCAGAGACTACTTTTCTAAAACTCCAAGGTTTAATGAAGACCAGTTTCGTCGATGTTATCGAATGTCACAAAATCTATTCTCCATATTGTTCATGCAATAAAGAATCATGATGGATACTTTGTGCAGCGAAGAAATGCAGCTGGGTAGCTTGGTTTGTCTACACTTCAAAAAGTAATTGTCTGCACTTCAAAAAGTAACCACAGCATTCCGAATGCTAGAGTATGCAATTCCAGTGGATGCAACTGACATGTATATCAAAATTGGAGAGTCTACTGCAATTGAATGTGTCAAAAAAATTGTAGTGCTATTGTGGAGATATTTGGGGGAGAATATCTAAGATCTCCTACTGCTAATGATGTTGCAAGGTTACTTTATATTGTTCAGCAACGTAGTTTTCCATGAATGTTGGGAAGTTGGGATTATATGCATTGGAAGTGGAAAAATTGTCCATCGGCATGGGCAGGACGTATGCTGGTCAAAGTGGATCTTCAACAATTATCCTTGAAGTTGTGGCTGATTATTTTGTGGATCTGGCATGCTTATTTCAGGATGACAGGATCCAACAATGATATTAATATGTTGGAGACGTCCCACCCTTTCACTAACATTGCTAAAGGTATTGTTCCTCCTGCACGTTATGTTATTCAAGGAAAGGAGTACAACATGGGGTATTATTGGCTGATAGTATATATCCCAAATGGGTAACTCTTGTGCAAACGATTCATGCACCAAATGGTCCAAAAAAGAAATATTTTGCAAAAAAACAAGAAGTGTGTAGAAAGGATGTGGAACGTGCATTTGGAGTCCTCCAAAGTCAATTTGCAATTTGGCAAATCCAGCACGTTATTGGAGTAAAATTGATTTGAAAGATATTATGACGGTGTGCATAATAATGCATAATATGATAATTGTGGATGAACGAGAACTTGATGCTCCAATTGAAGAAGCAAGAGAAGTGCCAGCTCCGAAAGTCGAACTTGTTGAAAATGAAAACACGCATTTTCAAAATTTTCTAGCTCGATTTAGACAAATTAGAGATGTCGACGCTGATTTTGCACTTCGAAATACATTAATTGAGCATTTGTGGGCATAATATTCTAATTCAGAAATTTAATCTTGTAAACGTGTATTATTATTGTACTATTATTATGAAGTTCAATTTTAATTTTGCATTATTATTGCTTGATATTATATGTATTTTTTTATATATAACTAATTTTATAAATAAAAAATTAAAATGTTACATATAAAAATATTATTTTTAATATATAATGTATTATGTATTTAACAAATATGAAGTTTTTAAAATATAGATTAAAAATAAATAAATTATAAGGAATATTATTGGAATATTCTTTTTTAGTGCAGAAAGTAGTGCAGATCGCTGGAGATGAAATGCAGATTTTATACTAAAATAGTGCAAAATCTGCACTAGAGTTGTGCTGACTGCTGGAGATGGCCAAATTAGAACCAAGAAAAACAGGAAAACCACAACAAGCCCAATCAACATCAACAAAACCCTCAAGATAAAAATAAGAAACTTGTTTAAACAAAAGATCAAGAGAGGATGAAGTGCCTTGAAAATAGCGTAGAACACGCTTGCAGGCCCGCCAAAGGTTAACAATAGGAGCATGAAAGAATTGAGTAATTTTATTGACTGAAAAGGCAATACATGCATTTTCATCTGCAAATACTGAGGAGCACCAACAGTACCACAATAAAAAGTAATATTATCAAAAACAGAACAGTCATGTTGGTTTTTTACAAGAAGATCATAGATGTATTATGCTTGAGTTAAAAGACTAGCATGGGAAGAATGATGAACTTCCAAACCAAGAAAGGCAAGGGCCTTCAAAAAAGAATTAGCATTCAATTTTTCAATAAGATTAGTTGTATGAACAATATTGCCACTAATGATAATGATGTCATCAACATAAACTAAGATAAACAAAAGTTGTCCAACCAAATTTAGAAAAATAAGGAAGTATCAGACACAGAAATACGAAAGCCTAAAGACATCAAAAAAAGAGCCTTAACCAATTTACAAACACGGATAGAGTTAGAAGGATTCTCATAACTAGCAGGTTGGGTCAGAAAAACAAGTGCAGCAAGATCACAATTCAAAAACGCATTATTAACATCAAATTAATGAACATGCCAACAACAGGTAACAACAAAATACAAAATGGGACGAATAGTAACAAGTTTAACCACAAGACTAAAAGTATCAAATTAATCAATACATATTGTTTGTTCAGCATCCACCCCTAGCAACTAAACAAGCCTTAAAACGTTCAATAGAACCACCAGGAATTCACTTATTAGTAATGAGATTCATAATATCATCAAAAGGAACTAAAACCCCCACATGATTCTTAAGTAATGCAACATATTCAATATCCATAGCAGCCTTCCATTAAGGTAAGAAAGAGCCTCTCGAGCTGACTTAGGCTCAACACACAAGGATTTAGTGGAAACTAAATAAAGTTTTGGTCTATAAATGTAATTGTTTTACCTAGTTATCATAGGATAGGCAATAGGTACAAGAGGGGGGAGATGAAGCATAAGATGGGCTGATACAGATGAAGGCGTGGACTCAGGAGAATAGACTGGTAATAGTAAAATAAAAAAACATTTTAAACAGTAGACGGAGAGGAACTAATAGAAAAAGAATAGCAAAAAGAAACTTAAAACTCAATCAATGACATAGTAGGAGCAATATAAACATGACTAGACAAATGTAAGCATTTATAACCTTTATGCAAAAAACTATAGCCAAGAAAAACACATTTAGAAGGCCTAAACTTTAGCTTTGAACTAATGTAGGGTCTCAGAAAAAGAAAACAAGCACACTCAAACATACATAGAAAGGAACAATCACGCTTAGACTAAGGAAAAGTTCATGAGGAGAGATTACAAATCATGGGTGATGACATGGCATCTATTATATAAATGCAGAATAGTGATAATTTTTCTCTTTCTCTTGATATGTGTTCCCACAATTTGATAATACATATCTTTCACTTTCTCTCTCCCCCCTATTTTTCACTAATATTTAAAATTTTAAATTTTTTTTATTATTTTAAATCCATTTTTAACATATGATATATCAAATTAATATTTTTTGTGATTATTAATTTGACATCAATATTCTATATATTGAAATATATAATTATGTTTAAGCATGGAATATAATTTTTATGGATGAATGTTTTTTCATGAATTGAATTATTATTTTTAAAATTTTGATATATGTGCTGCATTTGAATTAATAGTATATTAATTTTTATATAGATTTAATCTATAAAAATATAAATATTTTGTTATAAAAAAATATTATACTATTAATTTATATAATATTATAATTTTTTGTTTTACCTCAATAGTGTGTAGTAAGTTCAAATATTTATATTTAGTTCGCGGCAGTAAAATATTTACTTCAAAATATCGTAAAATTTATTATTTAATAAAACTAACATTAGAAACATGAAAATGCAATTTAATATAACAAATTATATTTTAAATTGAAATATTTATATAAATATAATTGATATAAAATAATATGTTATGTACTTTATAATAATAATAATAATAATAATAATAATAATAATAATAATAATAATAATAATAATAATAATAATAATAATAATAATAATAATAATAATAACCAATTAGTACAAAGTAACCAAAATTTCAGCCCTACACACTAACATATGTTGCTATTGTAATAAATAATCATTTCTCATAATAAAGAAGGTCTAAATGCTCTCAAAATCGAATTGAACCGACAGTTTGATTCTAACGGCTATAAAGTTGGATAATTGGCGTCTATTAAAATATTTTGTTAAATTCAAAATATATCATTAGAAGAAAAAAAGTAGTCAAAACTTACATTTGGAATGAATGACGACCCATATAAAATAATATCATTATATTTCACTCATTCAAAATTATCATTAAAATTAATAATTTGATATCTATAATTTTTATCGTACCATACTTTATTTACAACATAAACATAATTTTTTACTATTTATTTAAATAAAAATATTATCGCATCTTCGGATAAATATACCACAAATATCTATGTTCCAGCCAAAGATATCCTAACATGCTCTAATAATACTTTATTGCAAATTTGTAAAATTTATTTTTAAATGAATTTATTAAAACATTTGGATATTTACTACTGTAAAAAAGTGGTAAGGGGAATCTGGATTATGGTGGGCCACAGGATTGTTTTCTCTTTGGTATGAAAATTGAGTAGGTAAAGTATATTTTAGGTGGGGCGGTCGTATTCAAATGACGCGGAATGAAAATAGGTTAACTCGGGGTTAATTATTTTAAAATGTTAATTTATTATAATTTATGGGATATGCAGGTTTTTTTCTATAAAAATTTATCATGTACTATTATAAATTATTTATTTGAAATATTCTTTTGTAAACTTATATATTAAAATATATCTAAAAATTATTTTTTTAGTTTTCAATTTTGTCTGAATTTTTATTATTATTTGGGTTCAATGGAATTGGCCGGATCAATTCTGAAAATGAAAAATAAAATAGATCGTGTTCAAGTTCATACAAATTTATGATAATTATATTTTAATTCAATTTGATTGAAAGACCTTATAGATAAATTAAATTGAGTGTTTCCCAAAGCAAGAAAATGTAAAAGAACATATGCCACTTCAAATGTAGAGAACATAGGAAAAATTCAAGTGTAATGTGTATAATTATCAACAAAGTGAACATAATACCTATAGCCTTCAATAGCAACACTAGAAGTAAAGCCCTGAACAAGTTCAACCGGATAAGTGGTTTTACAAGCAATTACGGAAAGTGCATATAGTTCATTCTCCCAATCTCACAAGTAAAATTTAAAAATAAAAAAAACATTAAAAAAAAAATTAAAAAAAAAGAGGCAAAAGTCCAAGACAAAAAGGAAATACATGAGAAAATGCATTATTACATAGGTGGCCTAAAGTCCATGCCACCTGGAACAAGTAGAGTTTATAGTGGCATAATTAACAAAAGCAAAGTGTACATCAACAGTATTACAAGTAGAATATACAATCATAGGAGAGACAAAGTGAGAGAGCTCCAATTGATAAAGTCCATTCTAAAGAACACCCCTCGGTAGAATTTGATGAGCAATTTTGACCTTAAGAACACAAAAAGATTCGTGGAATTCAATGTGAACGTTATTATCTTGTAAAAATTGTGAAATGCTATGTAATTTTTTTAGTAATATCAAGTACATATAATACATTATCAAGTTTAAAAGCAATATCAGAATGTAAGTTGGGAATAGAAGTACGACCAACATGTCAAATAGGAGCACAAGAACCATTACCTACAAATGAGGCATCCTTACCATGATAGGGAAATTCAATATAAATATTTTCTAGAGAAGACATAATGTGGTGTGTGGCACCACTATTAACATACCAATCTACACTTACTGAGTTATTAGATTGTAAAGGAGAAAAATGACCATAAGGTGTAGTAGGAGTCATAGAAGACGAAGTAAGAGCATGGGCCGATGGTGGAACACCCAACACAAAGTTGGAATGAGGAAAATTGGAGCCCGTATTGGAAAAACCAGAGCCAGTTTCAATATGGTTGACCTGATGAAAAGAAAGTCCAGAAGAACCACTAGCACCACCAGCAAACTCATATGACGAACCCAAACCAACAAACTTTACACCAAAACTTTTAAAACACATTATGGTAGAATGATTTGTTTCACCAAAGATCCGGCAGATAGCCTATAGACACAATTTCTACCAAACTCGACCATCACGACAACGAAATCGCCCAAGGGAACAACTAGAATTTGATATAAGAATAGAACTAAACTAAATTAGTTCATTTCATGTGTATCCAAAGCAAATTGTGAGATAGACAATACATCATAACAAAGTAAAATTTACAAAAAAAACTCTAGATCTAAACCCTCCAAAATATAAAGAATCAAATCATAATTTGAAATGGACTGACCAACAACATGTATGTCATCAGCAATAGACTTCGTCTTTAGCACATAATCATCAATGGACAAATCATCTTTCTTAAGAGTTTGAAGAAAAGTTTCAGATGCAACACTTGGGCTTTAGATTAAGAGCAAAAATAGTCTCCAAGTGTTAGCATACATGCACGGTCCACTACACCAACATCATATTTAGATTTATGAGAATACAGTCATGGACCATTTTGCCATGAATCAGGTGTAAAAGGATGAATAACAAGTGTATGATAAGATAATTCATAGTATAGCTTATACGTTGTGTATTAATGAGCCTATGATTTTTTCCTTTCTATAAATAGGTAGCCAGTGTTAGCATGTAAAGGCAATCAATGTAACAGTTCCAATATATTATTTAATGTAAGAGGTTTTTCATGTATTCATTTGCTTTCTTCTCTCAATTCAAAGTTTTTACATGGTATCAAAGCGGGATTTGATCATGTGTCTGTTATCTTTTCTTTTTGTTTATAACCTATCTCTACCAAATGTCTACATCCAATGATTTAACCATTCGAGGGAACACATCGGTGATTCCCTTACCTTAACAACTTATTTCAACCAAGTTAGACAACACAAACTTTCTCATTTGGAAGCAACAAAACCATTAGAGGACATGGCTTGGAGTCATATATTGCAGTTGAAGACAATGCACCACCACCATTCATCAAAGCTCCAGACACAGAAAGGAGGAAGCTAATCGAGCATATTACAGTTGGTTGAGGCAAGATCAGCCTCTTGCTAGCCGACTTTTGTCATCTTTATCAGAAAGAGTTTTGGTTCAAACCGTAGGGCTCAATACATC
Source organism: Caryopteris x clandonensis (assembly GCA_028749325.2). Classification (NCBI taxonomy): domain Eukaryota; kingdom Viridiplantae; phylum Streptophyta; class Magnoliopsida; order Lamiales; family Lamiaceae; genus Caryopteris; species Caryopteris x clandonensis. The sequence continues at coordinate 1,390,330 of JAPYKT020000049.1, forward strand.
CAAAGTAATCTAGAGCACCCTATCATCCAACTATGCTAGCTAATCAAGTGCAAAGTTATTGGATTATCTAGGTCATAGATCACACAAAATGTGCAGCGAAAGTAAATAATTAAAATTATTTCAACGATATATGTTATACTTGCACAGCGCCATATACATAATTAAAAGAGAGTTTAGCAATGATACCAAGTGATTTATGTTCTTAGTGGGAATCCTTCGAATGATGAGATCGCATGTTTGATCAAGGACGTTCATGACTTCCTCTCTAAGTTTATCCACTCCCAGCCTTGATGCGTAGATACATAGTGCAGCTTGATTCATGTATAAATATATAGAACATGATGTATAATATAGAACTAAAATATAACTGGAAATTCTTAACATATGAGAAGAGAGAGAAAAGAGAGACAACACAAAAATTGGTTCAGGAGTCCTACTCCTTGTAGACTCCTAGTAGGCTTAAGAGGTCTAGTCCTTGTGGACCGCTTGTGAGCTTTGAACTCCTACTCCTTATGTGTTGGGCCTATCTTCAAGATGATGCCTAATTATCTTCTTGGGCTTAATTAATTCCTAATCCCTAAAGACTACTCTCCAATTAATGTATTTAATTCTAGCATAATTTGGACTTAATTAATTATTTTTCGAACAAATAAAATTAGCCTAATAATTAATTCTCTCCACGATTAATTAATTACTTGGGGTTTAAATAATTAATTTGTATAACAAATATTATTTTGCCCAATAATTAATTTAACAATGATTAATTAATTATTTATCTCTGTTTCAATGCCCTAGTTATGCGTGTGACCCCTTAGGTTCATCACTTCTTCTAGTCCAAGAGCAAGAAATTCAGTTGCAAGATTAAATAATCCAATTAATTAATCACATTCGGATATCCCAATCCTTAGGTACTCAAGACATCCTTTCGTCCATATCCATGAAACACTACTACAAGAACTCTTAAGTAAAAGATGAATACAACGTCCAAACCTTTCATCCGTAGTTACCATTCATATATAGTCCCTTCATTCAATTCTTTGATTACTATCTAGTACTTGTTCATTTCCTACGGATCCATTACTGACATTAATAACTATAATGATCATCACATACTTTGTCAATCCGTTGGACCATAACAAGATCCCATCTCTTATGTTCAGGTGGGGTGTTTTGCGTAAGGTCTTTATTGGACACGAGGAATGTAGGAAATATAGAGAAACATACCAAACATATTACTATGTGGGCCAATGTATTATGTCTTTCCAATACATTGATTTTAGATGTAGTTCCACCATAACAAACGGGCCCTCGTTTGGCCTCTCTAGAGAGGCTTAAAGAAACTGTCAAATATACAATTTTTCTCATTCAGGACCACATGAATGTGTATAGTCTAAGGTCTAATTAAAGCACCTACATAAATCAGAATCTCAATTTTCCTGTTGCCATTATGGCTACCAAATGGTTTGAGTTCTGATGTGGGATTAGTTCAATGTGATCGTTTGGGATGAACATCACGTCCACTAGCCTACACGTGTCTCATCACCGATATCCATGGAACATGATATCCACTCCTTGAGTGACATACCGCTCAGTGCAAGCCTATTTGAATCCTACGATATCTCATCTCGTAGATTCTATGACATGAAACATTTATGATCTCAACCATTGAGACTTATTCCATGCCCACTAACCCATGTGTGACCAAGTCTTCTAGTTACCGAGATCATGGGATTTCAATATCAGTGAAATGTAAACACAAATAAATATGATAAAGAATAAATTTCTTAAACTTTTATTATATTCATAAATAATTTATTTGAAATATGTCTTTTAGGTCAGCTTAACGGTTCACTACCAGGGCACATATTCTTATAAAAGCTTATGTAGTATAATACAAGCTTCAAACTATGAAGAAATCAAACCTGTACATGAGATACTACCTCAACAAAATCAAAGAATGCTTTGATTTATTAGCCTCAACTAGTCAAAAACTAAAGGATCAGGACCAAATACTTCATATTGTAGCTAGATGTGGAAGTGAATATGATGTCGTAATGATGTCCATAACCTCTAGAGATGAACCATAGACTATTTCTGAGGTATAATCACTTATATCTAGCTTTGAGTCTAGGCTAGAATGCATCTCATCAAACACTATAAATTATAAGGGACCTCAACTCAATCTCATCACAGTCACACTCAACACAAATACACCCACCAGAAATATCAACACCACTTCTGCTAACACACAAGGCTTTCAAAGAAGAAGAGACGAGTTTATTTAAGGCAGAGAAAGAGGAGGTATAGAAGGAGGTCCCTAAAGAGGAAAAGAAGGACGTTTGAATAGATCAAATCTCATTTTTCAAGTTTGTCAAGGATCAGGACGTACAGTTGATAGGTGTTGGTACAGATATGACTCTAACTATGGTGGATCTCAAGCAGGGCAGTCATAGCAAAGTAGCACAAACAAAAACAATCCAGCACCTAGTCTTAATATGATTCAAATAACACCATATAGTTTTTTTTATGGTGGATCTGAAACATCTTGGTTTCCAGATACTTGAGCATCAAATCATGTCACTAGTGACATCAACAACCTCAACATTGTGCCAAAACATCTTAGGAACAGTAGACTTCATATGTGCAATGGTTTAGATATTCCTATTGCTCACACTAGTAATTCACTATTAAAAGGCATTAATCATGATAGAACTTTTATCTTAAGAAACCAGTTGTATGTTCCAACAATAGCAAAAAAATCTTTTAAGTGTGTCACGGTTTGCTCATGATAATCAAGTATTTTTTGAATTCCACCTTACATTTTGCCTTGTGAAGGACCTAGCTACACAGGAAATCCTACTAGAAAAGAAAGTTTAAGAAGGCCTTTCACATTTCAACTTAGGCTGCCACAAGTCCACTGCACACTCAAGGATCCACCCCTCTTCTGTTTCTCAGAAAAATCCCAATGTCAATGTTCCTACTTTAGGTTTGAGTCTTTGGCACCATAGACTTGGTCATTGTGCCATGGATATAGCTAAGAAGGCACTTGTGTCATGTAATGTTCCTTTTTCAATAAATGACAATGATTTCTCTTATGTTCTAGTTGTGCCATATCAAAATCACATAAATTACATTTCACTGACTCTTTTTTCATATCTAACAAACCTTTGGATCTGGTTCACAGAGATCTTTGAGTGCCTACCCCAATCAAATCCATAAATGGCTACAGCTACTGCATAAGCTTCATTGATTATCACACCAGATTTACTTAGTTGTATTTAATCAATAACAAATCTGATGCTAAAAAAATCTTTGTTCATTTATGTCATCTAATAAATACTCAATTTAACACCACTCTTAAAAGAATACAAAGTGATGGAAGAGGAGAGGATCAATCTTTAACTTCCTTTATTCAAAAGAATGGCATTGAGAATTGAATGTCTTGCCCTTATACACTGGAACAAAATGGACTTGCAAAAGAAAGCATAGGAACTTAGTTGAAATGGGATTGACTCTTCTTAGTTAATCTTCTCTACCTATGCAGTTTTGGGATGATGCTTTTATAACATCATGTTACATCATTAATAAGCTCTCATAAAAAAACCATAAAATACCAAACACATTTAGAACTCCTATATTATCACAAACCTAACTATGGAACAATGAAAGTTATTTGCTATTTATGTTACCCACATTTGAGGTCTTATAATCAGAACAAGTTACAATACAGATCCCTTGGAGGCACATTTCTTAGTTACAGTAATACATATAAAGGGTATAAAGTTCTCTTGCCTTCTGGAAGACTTATAATCATAAAAGCACAGAGTATTTGATGAATAATCTTTTCCCCATGCCTCTTGTGATAACACCAATCTTATGTCACAACCTTCCACACCATTCTCCTTTCCCACTCTTATTACAACACCTATTCCTTAGTTCATTTCACCTCCATCACCAAATACTACATCCACTCCTTTCTCCACCTGATTATGCTGATTCAACTAATGAATTGTCTTCCATGAGTACTAGCAATGCAGGTCACTTTATTCATACTTCTTTAGAAATGTCTTGCTTAGGAACAACTGATGCAAATTCCTTCTCTATTCCTACCAGCGATCATCCTTTGATAATAAGAGGAAAAGCTGGAATCTTCAAGCCCAAAGCTTATATGTCTGAGGTGCAGAATGCTCAGGAACTATTAACTATACTTGAAGCTTTACAACACTCTCATTGGAAGCAAGCTATGGACAAAGAAATTTTAGCTCTCCACATAAATCACACATGGAAACTAATCGTTTTACCTCCATCATATAATCTTTTTGGTTGAAAGTGGATATTCAAGACAAAAAGACACTTTAATAACCCCATTTCAAAGTAGAAGGCTATACTTGTAGCCCAAGGGTTTTCTCAAAGTGCTGACTTAGACTTCAAAGAAACATTCAACACAATGGTCAAGCCAACCATTTGGCTCATTCTTACTATTGAATGTCATTGTAACAGGCCTGTAAGGTAATAGATGTCAACAATGTTTTGAACAAGGTCCGAGATTGGTTTGCAAGTTATCCAAGTATATTTATGGTCTTAAAAAGGCATCTAGAGCCCGATTTCTTAAAGTCAAAAGTGTTCTCTTGAGTATTGGCTTTATTAGATCTAAGGCAGAAAATTCCCTCTTCTACAAATTTCTCAATGGTTCCACGACATATATTTATGATTTATGTAGATGATATTCTCCTTATAGTGAATAATCAATCAACAATTCAAAACATGATCCAAGACATTGCAAAGGCTTTTTCTCTTAAAGACTTGGGCATTTTGCATTATTTTCTAGGTATTGAAGTGACCTATACCAGCTAATGGATGCATTTGTTCTAAACAAAATACATTAAAGAGCTCATGTCCAAAGCCCACGTGTCAAATGCTAATGGTATAGGTACTCCTATGATTACAACACCTCTATTGTCTAAGTTTGAGGGTAGTCCAATTTTTTATCCAAGAATGTACAGAAGTGTTGTAGGTGCACTACAATACCTCACCATCACACAACCAAAAATAGCATATTTATTGAATAGGGAAGTCAATTTATGGCCAATCCCCTAGACTTATATTGTTGGTTATTTTTATATAGATGGGGGAAATGATCCAGATGATAGAAGGTCAGTTTCTGGTTTCTACGTTACTCTTGGTGATAACTTGGTATCTCAAGCTCTAAGAAGCATCATCATGTTTCAAGATCGAGCAAAAAAGTAGAGTACTAGAGCTTAGCCAATATGACTATATAATGTGGATAAAGTCTTTACTTCAAGAGTTGCAGATTCATGTCCTTAAAATACCAGTTACTTGGATTGATAATATAAGCACCATCTCCATGGACTCTAGTCCAATTCTTCATACCAGAACAAAACATGTTCACCTTGATTATCATTTTGTTCGTGAAATAGTAGTAGCGAACTAACTTTTTGTTCAACATGTTCCTTCATTAGACCAAATTGCTAACATCTTTACGAAGCCACTCAGTATACAATTCTTTGCAAGATTGAGAAAAAACTTACTATTACCCCAACAACCTTGAAAGAATTGAAGGGGGTGTTAGCATGTATGCATGGTCCTTTACACCAACATCATAGCCAGATTCCTGAGAATATAGTCATGGACCACGTCTGCCATGAATTAGGTGTAAAGGGATGAATGAAAAATATATGGATAAGATAATTCATAGTACAACTTATAAGTTGTGTATTAATGAGCATGTGTTTTTTTCCCTTTTATAAATAGGCAGCCAATGTTGGCAATCAATGTAACAGTTTCCAATATATTATTTAATGAAAAAGGTTTCAGCTTAATTCATGGCTTCATTTCCTTTCTTCTCTCCATTCGAATTTCTTTCACCAAGGAGGTCCAACTATTAAAAGCGGTCTTACACTGACTAACATAATCAAGCATGGATTTAGAGAAGGAGTTCAGCGACCAACTAAATATAAATTGATCACCACGTAACCACACCAAGTACTCGAGGTTAGGAACAGAGTTGCTAGAAGCTGCATCAATGATAGTGATATTTGGTGCAAAGATCTCCCGAGAAGAAAAGCATCAAATCCATGTGTACAAATCATAGAAAGAACCTAAGATCACCAAAAATAGTTTTTGCGATCTAATCACAATGTTAGCATAGCAAGGGATAATAAGATAACCATTTGCAATATAGATATGCACTACTAGTTAACACCTCCATTAGATTGGGAGACCAAAATACAAAAAATTGTAGAGAGAGCAAAAAACAAAATTATATAAAATATATAGATCTGAGGAGAAACTAGTTCATGCAGCAAGAAATACATCAAAGATGTTTCTAATGACTAGATTTCATGCAAAAGAAGATAGACGAAGCAGGAAAGGTTCGCAAGAGATGAACTAAACCCTAGAAAAATGACAAATTAAACAAAAAATTAAATCATGTAATCAGTCAAAAAATGTTAAACTCTATAAATAGAACATATCGAATCACAAGAAAATCAGAAAGAAATTAGCTCATGATACCATGTTATGATGCAGTTCTAGTTCTAGCATAAGAAGAGAGAGATGAGAGGATAGAGAGAGATGAAAAAATATAGGAGGAAGAGAGAGTATATTATTTACTCAATAAAAATAATTGTTACTTGTGTAGGTGGGTGTATCAATTTATATGTCAAGCTAACCCTAGTTATCCTAAAGACTAAACTACGTTTATTAAATATATGAAAGACACAACTAGTCTTTATGCATAAAATTTATCACAAAAATTAAGAAAATGTAAAAGATAGATATATATATATATATACTTTTGTTGGTGACAAGACTAACATTAAATTGAAATAAATTTTCTACTCTAACACGATAGTTAAATTCAAACAGAGTATAAAATAATATTTTATTTTGCGCGCTTTATAACAGTAAATAGGAATACTTATTTTGTGCTTTATTATTATATAACTTGTTTTTGTTGTGCTTATATGCATGAGGTTTGAGGTTACGGATATATATATATATATACACACATATATATCACTTCTTGTATATATGATAACGTTCTATTATTATTATTATTATTATTATTATTATTATTATTATTATTATTATAAAAATATATATACTTTATTATTTTACATTAATTATATTTATATAAATATTTTAGTCTGAAATATAGTTTGTTATATGAAATTGCATTTTCATTTCTTTTAAAGTTAGCTTTATTAAATAATAAATTGTATGATATTTTGAAGTAAAATATTTCAATTCATAGAAAATATATATCTCATCTATAAAATCTATATTTTATGCTTTAAATGTAATTATTTTACATATATACACTTGATTCGATTTTAAGCAGATCCTTCCAATTGAATGAATGAATTTCAAGTCCACGTGAGGAATAATGGAGTACAAATTCATCTTAATCTCTGTATAATTAACTTAAAATGAAATGAAAGAATTTTAAATCCATATAAATCCTCACAAGATTCAATAGAGTTGCTACTATAAAATTTAAGTTGATGACAAAAACTTCCAACCCAAATACAAAGTTAGTTAATCTATTAAATGAAAAGAAAAAGAATAAATGTGTGGGGACCAAACCTCTCATTACTGATATAAAGGCAAAAAGTACGAAGAAGAGGTTACTAAATAATCTCCGAAAAAATAAAAATAAAAAAGTAGTCACATTGATACCAATGTCAGAATGCAGAAGTTTTTGTATTAAAATGGTCCCTACAAAATCTAAGTAATTGCAACATCAAATTCATCAGATAGTGCCGCTCTTTTTATATTCCCTCTGCTGCACCAAAATCTCTAGTTCTACAAACAAGATTGCCACATATCTATTTGCAAATCGGGTCGGCCCAAACACCAGTTTAGGGCCCACAAATAAAAACACCTCCTCATTTACTTTTTTTTATTTTTTTTTAAATCAATATACCCCCACAAATAAATAAGAAATATCCCTAAACTTCTCAATTCATCCTATATAATTCTAATTTTATCAACTTTTATTGAACTAAAATACAATAAATAAAACAATATATAAAGCTAAAAGAAACTTGTGAGAAAACCAAGGACGCTAGAAGGCAAAAAAGGAGGCCACCACGGGTATCAATTGGCTTAAAATCATGTAGAGAAGAAGGAACCAAAGTTGCAAAATTAGTATTCTAATTTGTGAGCGGTTTTAATATTTTTTGTCATTTTTTGTCGAAAATCTAAATTATTATCAGATAATTGTACATATACATCACATGATTGAGACCGAATAGGAAGTTTACATTTTTCTAGTAAATACGTGGTCCCCGCGATTAATTTTGATATATTTTTAGTGTCATGTTGCTTATTAGAGGGATACGCCAACATTGTTTATCATGCTAGAAAAATGAAAATTTTCAATTTGACACGGTCATGTATGATGAACCTGTAAATATCCTACTAAATAATTAAATTTTGGCTAAAAAATAAATAAATTTAAATAATTAAATAGGTGAAAGATGAAATTGTAGAAACCAAAAAGTTAAAAGACTAGTTTTGTAACCGCCTCTAAATTAGAGACTACTTTTACAATTTTTCCCAAAAAAAGAAAGAAAAAAAAAACAATAACTCTCTTCACGTATGGCTTAATTTCTCCTTCTTCTTTTTTTTTTCTTTTCCTTTCTTTTGGTCCTCCTAATTTTTCAAGACCTAGGATTTATGGTATATTGAAACAAATAGAAAGAGCTGAGATAAAGAAGTTGATTGAAAGGCAGAAGGAAATAGGAAAGATAATATTAGGGTGTTGTATCTCTTTGTATTTTCTTATAGATAATTCTGTTGTTATCCCACATTGGGTTTACCTTCTTACATATCTCTTTGTGAATTAATATACAAGAAAATATTCTCCTATATGGTATCAGCCTTCTAATCGGCCCACGCCTCTCATCAATCCTCACAATCATCTTTTATTTCCCTTCCATAAAATTTGTTGGCCACATATTTCTCAGATCCTCTGTGATCTTCTCCCCAAGAAACCCAAGCATTTCATCTAAGTTTCTTCCTTCTATCCCCATTGCATCATGATTGCACCTCTAACACCAATATCACAGGCAACACAACCTCCATAGTCTAAAACGTTTTAGCCCAAGCTCTCCTAAAACTGAACTCCACCAATTACACGACCTGGAGTTTTCAATTTCGTACCTTCCTAACTAGGTATGGCTTAATTAGTTTATTGGATAGAAGCACTACTTGCTCAACACCTACTATCACCATTGAAGGTTCAAACTTCCCGTATCTGGATCACATATCATGGAGAAGACAAAACCACCTGATTCTCTCGGCAAAAATATATAGGGTCACTTACCCCAACTCTGATTTATTTATCACCGCTACCACCAACTCCCCTTGTTCGCTCTTTTATTTTACTTAAAAACGATTTGTAAGTGAACGAGGTAATTTATAGTAAAACTGCGGTGATAACAAGTATCGTATCCACAAGGACTATCTAAAGTAAATTCAAATAATTACCCGTCTATCGTATTTTACTTTATCTATTGATTGATTATATAAACAAAAATAAAACAAAGATCACAAAGCATGATCAAATAACTAAGAAACTTCAGAGATTAAATGGATTTTAGGGACATGCACTCCTATGGTTCATATGCGTTCTTTTAATGTAACAAACCGTCTTTATATTCCTAAGAGAATCACAAATATAATTGGACCCCATCCCATGAGTTAGATTCAAATGTAGATTAGACTACACTGACTGTCTCTTAATATCACAATGTTATCTAACTTTATTGTAGCAGTAGTACAAGTCAGCATTAGCTGACTACTCACCCTTAAGCTAAGAAGCAGTTATTCTGTTAGAATAGACAGTTAGTTTGTTAAACTTCACAGCTATAAGAGCTGTTAAACACTTGCTTGTATAAATATGTGTGACTTTTTCATCAATAAATTGATTTTTCCTCTCACATTTCTGCTACAATATCTCTTCTCTCTATCTCTCCTCTTTACACCTAGTTCACAGCATGGTATCTGGAGCCATATTTTTTTGGGTGATTTGATTTGCTTGTATTTTTTTCCATGGCAGCTTCTGAGATCAATTCAATTTCCTTTGTTCTTCCCCATCTTACTTCTTTATCTCTTCGCCTGGATCACACAAATTATCATTTTTGGCGTGCACAAATTCTATCAACGGTGAAAGCTCATGGATTAGATGGAATCCTATTAGGTACTGAGAAACCACCTCCTGCATATATTGTTCCTACATGTGTGGATGCTTGTTCCACTTCGACATCAATTTCGAATCCTACATATGGTTATTAGATGCGCAAGGATCGACTCATTCTTAGTTGGATGATATCATCTATTACAGAGACTATGCTTGGCTATGTTAGTAGATGTGATTCTACACATGAGGTATGGCATACGTTTGAATCTCTTTTCCAATCACAATCCAAGGCATGTGTTCTTCAGTTGAAGTTTATGCTTGGATCTCTCAAAAAAGGTGAGCTGAGTATTGAAGATTACATCCTAAAAATGAGGATTGTCTCAGATGACCTCCACTCTGCAAGTCATACAATAAGCGATGATGAATTACTTTTGTATATTTTAAATGGTCTTGGTGCTAATTTTGAGTTAGTTGTTGTGGACCTTACTTCTCGAGCTGGTTCTATCTCTCTGGCTGAGACACATCTTCTTTTGAAAACTCATAAACATAGGTTACAAAATTAGATTCAGTCAACAAATGTGGCATTACAAATCAATACTTCTGGTTCATTGACCACTTTTTCTGCCAATATTGCTTACAATAGGTCCTTTAATAACAATTTTAGAGGTTCTGGTGGTCGTTTTCCAAGAGACAGAGGTCGTGGTGGAAGATTCAATAACCGATACAATAACACTGGAAAACCTTCATGTCAGTTATGCGGAAGAACTGGTCATACAGCCTTAAAATATTATAAACGGTTTGATATAAGTTTCACTGGCCCTGATACTGCAACTCAGTTTGGATCTGGACCTTCTGCAAATATTGCCACATCACCTCAGGGACTACCTCATTCACCCTCTCCTGATAGTGGTTGGCATTTTGACAGTGGAGCCACTAATCACATCACAACTAATCTTGAAAACCTGTCTCTTAAATCTAGCTATCAAGGTTCAGAAAAACTTGTTGTAGGTAATGGTTCTCTTCTTCCCATTTCTCACACTAGGTCTTCCACAATCCATTCTCAAGATAATTCAAAAACCTTACTTCTTAATCATATTCTTTATGTTCCTCAAATTACCAAAAATCTCCTTAGCATTTCACAGTTCACTAAGAACAATAATGTGCTAATTGAATTCTTTCATGATTGTAGTTTTGTCAAAGACAAAATCACACGGAAGATTCTCTTGGAAGGGCCTTTTAAAAATGCTCTTTATCAACTTGATCTCAGCGATCTCCCTAACTCCATATTAGAAACTCAGTCCTCTGCTACATCCAACTCTATTTCATCCTTCAAGTTTCTTTTCTGCAAACCTGCTACTTATAATAGCAATGCATGTAATAGAAATAATAATGTATGGCATAGGAGACTTGGTCATCCTTGCTTATATGTATTGCAATCTGTATTGAAATCTATGAATGTTTCCTTGTCTCAGATTGAGTTTTGTGATGCTTGTAAACTAGGAAAACTATATCAGCATCACTTCGCATCTTTGCCTACAAAAACAACCTATCCATTTCAGCTTGTTCACTCTGATATTTGGGGGCCCTCTCACATTATGTCCACTGGTGGATATAAATATTATATTCACTTTATTGATGACTATACTAGACATACGTGGATTTGTCCATTAAAGTCCGAATCTGAGGCCTATTCTGTTTTTGTTTAATTCAATGTCTTTGTTGATAGACAGTTCCTATGTCATATAAAAGCATTGCAAACAGATTGGGAAGGGTAGTATAGGTCCTTATTACCACTTCTTACCAAACTTGGAGTTCAATTTAGGCATCCGTGTCCTCATGTTCATCAACAGAATGGGATGGCAGAAAGAAAACATTTACACATAGTTGAAATGGGGTTATATCTTCTTGCTCAAGCAAATCTTCCACTCAAATATTGGTGGGATGCATTTCATACAGTTGTTTATATCATAAATATTTTACCTACAACAGTTCTACAAAATATCTCTCCTCATCAAGCCCTTTATCATACTCCACCTGACTACAACTTCCTCAAAACCTTTGGTTGCTCTTGTTTTCCGTATCTTCGACCATATAACAGCCATAAATTTCAATACAGGTCCACCAAGTGCATTTTTCTTGGGTATAGTCAATCTCATAAAGGATATAAATGTTTATCTCCTTCTGGTAAGATATATATTACAGCACCTGTGGATTTCAATGAAGAAGAGTTTTCTTACTCTTCATTATTCTTATCTTAGCATAAATCATCAAATTCTTCCCCTCCTCAAATGGTTTTTTTCCAACCTGCTCCTACATCCTCTCCGTTTACTCCTTCACATCACCCTCATATCTCTCCTACTGAGTTTGTCACTAAACCCCTATCGTCTCATCATTCCTTTGCATCTCCTTCTCCCACTACGTCTATGTCTCCGCCTATGCCTGATAATTCTTCCTCTTCCTCATCTATTTCCACACCTTCCAATTTTCACCCCATGATCACAAGATCAAAAGCTGGCATATTCAAACCCAAAACCTACACTGCCACCACCCTTTGTCCTCATAGTATTGAACCTATTACTGTGCAGCAAGCTTTACTAGAACCTAAATGGTTAAAGACAATGCAGGCTGAATTCACTGCCTTATGCAAAACAAAACTTGGACACTTCTACCGGCATCTCCCGATATGAATGTAATTACTAACAAATGGGTCTTTCGAGTCAAACATAAGCCAGATGGTACGGTTGAGAGATTCAAATCCAGGCTTGTTGCAAAAGTCTTCCAACAACATCCAGGTATTGAATACTTTGAGACTTTCAGCCCTGTGGTGAAAGCTTGCACTATCAGGTTGATTTTCAGTCTTGCTGTAACTTTCAATTGGAAGATAGAGCAGATTGACATAAATAATGATTTTCTTAATGGCACCTTAGAATAACAGGTTTATATGTAGCAGCCTGAGGGCTTTGTAGATTTCTCTTTTCCTAATCATGTCTGCAAATTGAACAAATCTCTCTATGGGTTGAAACAAGCTCCTAGAGCCTGGTTCAATACTTTAAAACAATACTTGCTCTCTGTGGGTTTTCAGTTGTCCAAGTTTGATAATTCTCTTTTCTTTAAGAAGGGGTCTGGAGTTCTATTTGTTCTAGTGTATGTGGATGATATTCTTGTTACATGAGAAAACAACAAGGACATTTCTTAAGTCATTCGCTCTTTAGGGAATGAAGTTTCCCTTAAGACTCTTGGAGAAATCAACTATTTTTTTGGTATGGAGGCTCACAAGACTTCTACAGGGCTGCTTCTCTCTCAAAAGAAGTAAATTATGGATTTGTTTTCTAAAACAAACATGTTGAATTGCAAGCCTGCTTCTACTCCTCTTTGTACAGGCACAAAGTTATATCTCCAAGATAACAGCTCATTTTCTAATCAGACACTATGTAGAAACACTATTGGAGCATTAAAGTATCTAACTGTCACAAGACCGGACATAAGCTTTACGGTAAACAAACTCAGTCAATTTCTTCATGCTCCTACAGAAAATCATTGGATAGCATGTAAACATCTCCTGAGATATCTCAAAGGAACACATCAGCTTGGCTTACATTTCAAACCTATTCGGCGGTTTCTTATTGAAGGTTATTCAGATGCAGATTGGGCCAGTTGGCCGGATGATAGAAGGTCTACAGGAGGATATTGTATTTTCCTTGGTAAGAATCTCATTACTTGGAGTTCAAAGAAGCAATAAGTAGTCTCTAGAAGCAATGCAGAATTTGAATACAGGGCTCTTGCTAACACATCAGCTGATATCACTTGGTTATCTTCTATACTCACTGAAATTGGCTTCTTATTTGAGAAAACTTCCATAATTTGGTGTGATAGTGTTAATGCTACTGCTATTGCCTCTAATCCGGTCTATTATGCTAGAACAAAACATATCGAAATCGATATTCATTTTGTAAGAGAAAAGGTGCTTCCAAAGATCTAGGATGTTAGATTCATTCCCTGAGAGCATCAAGTTATTGATCTACTAACTAAGCCGTTATCAATTGGAAGGTTCATAATTCCAGCCTCTAAACTACCATTACGGCACAATCAACTTCAGCTTAAAGGGGGAGTATTGTAGCACTAGTGCAAGTAAGCATTAGCTGACTACTCACCCTTAAGCTAAGAAGCAATTATGCGGTTATAATAGGCAGTTAGTTTATTAATAGGCAATTAGTTTGTTAAACTTTACAGCTATAAGAGCTGTTAAACACTTTTATAAATATGTGTGACTTGTTCATCAATAAATTGATTTTTCCTCTCACATTTCTGCTGCAATATCTCTTCTCTCTATCTCTCCTCTTTACACCTAGTTCACAGCAAACTCCCAATTTTTTCTAGGATTTATTCTCATCATAATACTTATTAATCACTCGATCTAACAAGTTTATATTATGTATTCCTTACCCGTTAATAAATTTTTCCCTCTTGGGTATTAATAGATTATCTACACATATGCAATTATTCACCACATACTTTCATAAAACAATCAAATCAAGAAAGTATAAACGAATATAGGAAAGGAAATATATCATCAAAGAAAAATATATGAATCCATAATCATGCAAGCCCTAGAATCACTAAGTGCTTAGCTACTCATAATCAATACATAATCCACAGGGAACATATTGATAATCATAACTAATATATATGAATAAAAGAAAAGAGAACTATTGACTGAAGCTAAATAATCTTCGTTTCTCTCTCTGCATGTTGATCGATTGCTCTATTCTACTTTGTATCCTTTTTCGAGCTCTAAAACATGATGATCTTCATTGTTCCCAAGTTCCTACTTTTATAGCCAATGACTAGGGTTTCATAGCCATCGGATATCTTCTTTGGACCAAGAGAATAAACTCAAATCACGACAAATCACAACGGTTAAAATTGTAGCACTAAACGAAGCACGGTCCGTGTAATATGACCAAGCATGGTTCGTGCTTAAGGGAGCATGGTATATACCTCAAAGGCCCAAAATTGGGGTGCTAAGTACTAAAGCAAAGGCCATGCATGGCCATGCATGGGCTGTGCATCTTGTCGTAACTTTGGGATCCATCCTTAGTTTGCGTGCACGGTTCGTGTGACTTGTGGTGCGGTCTTTACAATCTTAATTCTCCATTTTTCTATCAAATCTTCAATAAACATGTTACGTAACAAAATATAACAAAATCATCATAAACTCGTCACTTAGGTACATGCAATTGCCTAAAACTATACATAATATCCCCAAATTGTATGTAAATCCTATGTTTATCAACCCCCAAACTTAACATATTGTTCGTCCTTGAACAATGATAACGAATTTTCATTTCAGTATGAAAGGTGTTTGATAATAAATGAACACAACAAATATTATGATTATATCAAAATCAACCATATTGGAAACAAAACAATTTCATGTCATGCAACTAATACTTGTTTAATTAATATCTTGAATCATTCATCCTCACTAGGTTTTGTATATCTCTCATACTCGAGTGTATAGGCAAATATAAACGACACTCCAAGTTAAAATCAATGTAAAATTAACTATATGTTTGCCCTTGATTTCACCTCACTTTTACATGCAATAAATGTGGACTAAGGATCAGAAAGAACTTTCAATTTAGTTGTAATGTAGGCTTTTCGTCAATGTATGGAATATATGTAATATCATAAAATAATGCATCATTTTGTCCTTGATTCTGTAATATATTATGCCTATAATTCATGATCTTGTTTATTCCGTTACATGTATAGATTAGGTAAAATTTCCGTTTAGATATTGTAATGCCTCTATAGTTTATTCACTAAAGGGAAATACAATATTTCATTCACTACTTATAATATGGCTAAATGAGTCCATCCACCCCTCCCAAACTTATTCTTGGAGAAGACTAAGTTTGGTAAACTAGACGAGATGTCCACAAATACAAATTGTTTCCTCACTCAGGTGGTGGTGGTGGTGGTAGATAGTTGAGCCCCCAACGCTGCATCATTTCGAGTATTGCCGCCATGTTTGCGTTCATGCATTCCATTTTGGTGTTTAGATTGGTGAATTCACCTCAGATCCCTTGGAACTCTGAGGTCATTTGGTGTTGGAATCCATGAAAGTCATTTCAGATTCCTTGGAATTCCGATGTTCGTAACCTCAAAATTCTTGAAAATTCGACTTCATAGACGCCATCCTTTCATCAAGATCCTCCATTTATTCTTCTTGGGATCAACATCTTGGAACGAAAGTAGCAGCCTCCTTACCTGTTAGATTCAGGTTGTTTGGGCATCTCTTCTTGTGGGACAGCTTCTTCGACATGTTCTTCTTCTTGGGGCTCCCCAATTGCTTCCTCTTGGACAAGTGCCTCGATATCTTTTATGCCACCAATACAAGCTCGAGATGGGAACACAGGGGCATATTCTTACGTTACTGCTATGTGAACAGGGAAATTCAATGCCTAATTATCTCAGTGAGCATCATATGTAGATACCCTTCTGTAGATGAGGAATTCAAAAGATAAGATCATGTTGCCAAGTATGGCTTCCCACTCCAAGCAATTCACTTGACAGTGGTTGGCAATTGCAGTGATGATACCTCCACACATTAAAGTGTCATTCCTTTTCAGGGATGTTCTCCTTAGATGTTCAACTATTTCAAATCTCAAGTCGTACTGGCAGTGGTTGAAGGAGCACCAAATATATAATAGCTCCCTAAGTTATCGTTCCCTCCATCATATCTGGCGAAGAAGGAGTTGGCACTGGCTCTTGGGAAGAAATAAATATCAAGTTTCAAATGTAGGAAGCTTTGGCCGTTCAAGGAACAAATCAGATGTGGGCTCTCCCAAAAAGGTTGTAAGACTTCTCCAGAATTGATGAGAGGGTCATTCCCCGTGTTCGAAGGGTCGGCCCCCAAAGGCATTTCTAAATAATCCATTCAGTACTTCAAGGGAGACCATATAAGTCTCATTATCCAACTAGAAGGATATGCTCTCGACATCGGGATATGATCTCATCTTGTTAAGTTTTAATGTTCTCAAAAATATGAGCATCATTCTTTGATATGATGACCATTTTCACCAAAAATATTCACCGCCCTGGCCCATTCACAGAAGGTCCAGAAGTCATCATTGCCGGGGTATCGAGATAGGGCACACTCAAGGTGAACCAGTGTTGCCCATTGGTCACTGTGGGCTTGCTCAAATAGAAAAACCCTAAACTTATATGGGTCAACAAGGTCAATTTTGTTGCCCCTTGCCCCACGACATGCTCAATTACAGTTAGCTATATCCTGTAAATAATTAAAAATAAATAATGTCAATAACTCTTAAATGTAATTAGGACAATGGGCATACCTACATCATATTATTCATATGTGTGCAACATCGATAATATGTGTGGCAATGAACATTGCATATATTGCACATGATTTACCCCCAAGATAGAACTTATAATGTATATTAATGCCTATCCTAAACATGATATGAAATATATATAACCTATCTATTGTGTTGCCCAATCCATACTCATGATTGCATCATATATTAAATATGGTAAATGTATCAACTTTCATCCTCAAACTCTATCTCATTCTCATCAAAACAAACTGGAGAACCATAATCATCAATATCACAAAATCCACCAAGATATATCAAGAGTTGTCTTCCTACAATATATATTTCTTCCCAATAAGAATGCACACCCTGTGTTTGATAATATGCCTCAATGGAATTGCTATTTGTGATGATAAGAAATAATGAAATTAAGCAACCCGTGAATCAAACATCAAATATTAGATGATATATGTGGACACCCATTCAACATCTTCGATTACAATACAATCCCAACATAATAGGTGCATATTTCATGAAATCAACCACATGACACCAATATTCATATTATTCACCCTAAACTAGCATGCACACCAAGTGTTCGATAAAATGTTTCAATGAAATCACCACTCCAATGACTTAATTTGGGCTCCCATGTTGGTTTTGAATTTGTTCACCGTGATGGCTAAATTGTCAACCTTTGTTACCTTCGTATCCATTCTTTGCTTTGTGGTCTATATAAAGGCTGCAAGAATATTTTCCGTATCCGATTTCTTTCCATCATTAATAACTCTATGTGTAATAGAGAAACAAGGTGGTGGCTGCAAAAGTTTATTTTTTGGATTCACATAATTAAGTATATCTCTTTCTCCAAACTTATGTTCACTCTAATTATGTCTATAACTATTGTTGTAGCCTTATCCTTGCATATAATTCACATCCTCCAGTATGCCTTGGACTACAACTATTTGATCTTGAATATTCTAAGATGGTGACATGGCATTCTTAGTTAATAACATGATAGCTTGAGCCATGCTGGATTTTTGTGTAGCCAGTTCTTTCAATCCATCCGATGTGCTCAAAATTTCAGCTACTTTTCTCACTGAATCTCTTTATGATGGTCATTGTGCACTGTTTGCAACCATCATTTCTAGTAATTTCGTAGCCTCATCAATAGTTAATTCTACTAGAGCTCATCCTACAGTTGCATCAATTTGATTATAAGTTAGCTCTAATAAACCTTTATAGAAATAACATATCTACTGATCAGTTGCAATTCCATGTCTGGGGCATTTTTGGATGACATCTCTCAATCACTCCCAAGCTTTATAAAAAGTTCTTGATCAAATCGAAAAAATAGAGTGATCTTCTTCTTCAATCTTACGTCATACTTGGTGGATAATATTTGTTGAGGAATTTCATGCATAAATCTGACTATGTTCTAACATATTCCTCATCTAGCGATTGGTACCACTACTTTGATTTATCCCTCAAAGAGAATAAGAACAATCAAAATCTTATCACATCTGATCCCACATCATTCATCTTGATGGTGTCACTGATCTCCAAAAATTGTGTCAAATGTGCGTTAGGATCTTCTAATGCACCACCACCAAATTGATTATGTTGTATCGTAGATATCAAAGTTGGTTTTGAGTTCAAAATTATTAGCACCTATGGCTTGCAGTCATCCTCCTCCATAACTTCCAACAACTAGAGGTTCAAAAGCCTCTCAAATAGGTGGAGGGCCGATCGGTGGGGATGGAGGTTTTTGTTGTTGTTGTTGTCTCATCAATGCTCACAACTCCTCCATCTCTCTACGCATCACTTGTATTTAATCCATTCTATTTTCTGTCATCATATCTACTCACATTCTTGATGTGCTTCTGTATCAGACAGTCACTTCGATCTCCAAATCTATTGGTATCGAGTTTCTTGCACCTTTAAATCGAGTGTTCATAGACTACCTACAAAAACATAACACAAATAAGGTAGAGAAAAAAAAACTATGAACTATACTAACTATAATATACACTTTAAATTAAAGTCTAATAACTAAAATGAATATTAATTATAAATTACGCTAGTACCCAAAAATGCTACCATAAAAGTGTTCACTCTTTTATTTCACTTAAAACAAACTCACAAGTGCATGAGATAATTTATAGTAAAACTGCAATGAGAAGAGGTATCGTATCCACAGGAACTATCTAAAGTAAATTCAACTAACTGCCCATCTATCGTATTATACATTATCTAATGATTCAAATAAGTGTGATTGATTGATAAATGAAAATAAAACAAAGGATAGAAACAAAGATCACAAAGCACGATCAAATAACTAAGAAACTTCAGAGATTAAATGGATTCTAGGGACATGCACTCCTATGGTTCATATGTGTTCTATTAATGTATCAAACCATCTTTAATTCTTATATTCATAAGAGAATCATTTATATAGTCGGACCTTCTTGCTCGAGTTAGATTCAAAAGTAGATTAGACTTCGCTGATCATCTTTCGATATCACAATGTTATCTAACTCTCAATTGTTCCTAGGATATATTATCATCATAATACATACTAATATCTTGATCTAGCAGGCTTATGTTATGCATTCATAATGGGTTAATCAATTACTCCCTCTCAGGTAATAATCGATTACCTACACATATGTAATTATTCGCCACATAATTTCATATGACAATCAAATCAAGGAAGCATAAACGAATATAGGAAAGGAAATAATATCATCAAAGAAAAATATATGAATCCATAATTGTACAAGCCCTAGGATCACTAAGTGTTTAGCTACTCATAATCAATATGTAATCCGCCGAAAATAGATAGATAATCATAGCTAACATATATGTATAAAAGAAAAGAGGACTATTGACTGAAGCCAAACGATCTCCGTTTCTCTCTATTTGTGATGATTAGTTGCTCGAATCTACTTTGTATCCTCATTTGTAGCTCTAAAAATTGATGATTTTTGTTGTTCCTACACTCCTCCTTTTATAGCTAATGACTAGGGTTTCATAGCTGTCAATTCTCTTTTGACTGAGATGATAAATAGAACCATGACAAATCACGACGGTTAAGAGTGTAGCGCGCAACAAAGCATTGTCCGTGCAAGGGAAGCACAGGCTGCACCATATGCTCAAGCAAAGGCCTAAAATTGTGGTGTTATGTACTGGAGCACGGGCCATGCGTCTGGTCGTGCCTCTTGGGTCCGTCCTTGATTTGTGTGCACAGTTCGTGTGACTTGTGGTGTAATTTCTGCAACCTTAATTCTCCATTTTTAATCAAAATTTCAACAAACATATGACATAATAAAATATAAAAAAATCATCATAAAATCGTCACTGAGGTACATGCAATTGCCTAAAACTATGCACAATAACCTTAAATTGCTTGTAAATCTTATTTTTATCACCTGTCAAGCCTGGGATATTCTTCCCAATACGTATGTTAAACCAAATTGAGGACGAATCCTTACCCTTAAATATAAACTTCACAATCCATTAAAGGGAACCAAATCAGTCATTGAATTTATGATGGAAATCAAGGGCACAGTTGATGAACTGGCTCTTCTCAGTGCTCGGACGAATTCAAAAGACCTCGTGTTGAAAGTGTTAAATGGGTTAGATGATTTCTTCAATGAATTATCAAGCGTTATATTCAAGCTCGGGAGAGTGTAATTATGTTTGATGAACTCCATGAAAAATTTCTCTCATCCAAGGCACAACTAACTTCCTGACTGCCCCCATCCTCGGTGCAACCTGCTATTGCCTTAAATATCTCTTTCAATTACACTCGCCAATTTTGAGTCGCCCATTCGGCCAGAGCAGTCGCGCACACCCGCCTCACAACACCACTCACATCACTCTCAGTAGTAGCCATGCCCAGCAGCCTCTTTCGTACCTGTGGGATCTAAACCTTATCTTAGTAAGTGTTAACTTTGTGGTGTAACCAGACACTCAGCAAGGGGTTGTCTGAATTTCACTCACTCCACTATTTTATCCCCTCTACACCAACGTCTAGCCTACAACTCCTGTCGATCGACACTGCAGCCTCTACTCCATTGGCTTCAGATTAGATACTTGACTCTTGTAGCATCATATCACATCTGACCTACAAAATCTATCCTTTCAAGCTCCGTATGAGAGAAACAACGACATTATAATTGGTGATGGTAAACTTTATGTATCACTCATATTGGCTCCTTCACTTTTCCTGCATATAGTTCTCTCCAATTTAGTTATGTGTTGCTTGTTCCCAAAATGGCAAAAAAATGCACAAAAAATTAATATATGTCCCCAGTCTGTGCCAAGAGAATAATGTTACTATTGTTTTCCCGACTTTTGGATTTCAGGTGAAAGACAATTTCACAGGGGGGACTCTACTTCAAGGACCTTGCGCTAATGGCTTATACATTTGGCCATCACATGAGTGCACTCAACTCCAACCTTCTGCCCTACTATCGGTCAGACAACCATTAACCATTTGGCATGCACGTTTAGGCCATCCTTCCAAAAATATCTTTGATTGCATTTTGTCTATTAAAAAGTTGTTGGTTAATAAATCTTCGATAGTAATAGTAGTAGTAGTAATAGTAGTAGTAGTAGTTGTCGTAGTAGTAGTGGTGGTGGTGGTGGTGGTGGTGGTATTGGTGGTGGTCGTAGTGGTGGTAGTGGTGGTGGTGGTCGAAAGCCTATCCTGCAAAACTCAACACCTCTTTGTACAAAATTTATTAGTATATTTTAAATCAATAATCTCCATTATAAAGCGAGTACTTTCCAAAATATTCATCAACAAATTGATATATAATATTTAAAGAGATTTTAAATGCAAAATAATATATCATGCAATTTAAGAAATTGGGGTGTTGCATTGAGATTGGTGTTCTATAGTCAAATTGGCTCATTCATTTACAGACCTATTGGAATTGTGTTTACTTGAATATTTATATTCAAACACTTTAGACCTTGAAGACGATATTTAGGTAATTATGTGTTTGCTCTTGATTCTACGTATGAAGCACCCAAAGTGAAGACAGAGCTACTTGAGTTTGAATACAAATGAAGAAGATGCACTAATTGAGGACAATTTGAATGGAAAACAAGAACTTAATGAACTTTCAAATCATCTCCAATATGCATATTTGGATAAGAACGACACATATCTGGTAATTGTATCATCTTCTCTAAATACCAATTAGATAAACTACTTAGAGTATTGAGAGATCTTAGGTCTGTTATCAGGTGATCATTGTCTGATTTAAAGGGGATTAGTCTGTTTATATGCATGTATAAGATAAGGTTGGAGAATCATATAAACCATTTATACGAAATCAGAGAAGACTAAATCTAATTATGAAAGAAGTAGTTAGAAAAGAGGTCCTTAAGTAGGTTATATAATGAGAAAACTTTTTCTATATTTAATAGTAAATTGGTTAGTCTTACACAAGTGGTACCTAAGAAGGGAGATGACTGCAATAGAAAATGATAAAGGTGAAATCATAGACGCTAGGCTTGTAAATGGATGACGTGTGTGTATTTATCATAGGAAATTAAGTGAAGTCACCCGTAAATATCATTTCCTCCTTTCCTTTTGATCAAAATTAGATGAACAAGCAAGTTTTGAATTATATTATTTTCTGACATTTTTTGAATGAAATTTTTTGACAAATTTTTTGACAAATTAATTTATTGAATTAGATAAATATCATTTCCTCCTTTCCTATGTAAATGAAATTTTTTGACAAATTAATTTAAAGAAATATAATTAAATTAATTAAAAAATAAACATATGAAAAGCATATGGTGGTCAAACTACTATTTTCATATAATAAAACTAAAATTTATATAAAAATGACATAAATTATGTTTTCATCATATTTAAAAACAATAGTTTCAATACATAAGACAAAATGTAATAATGATTATTCATGGCAATCTATTTGATCTATTACCCAATTATAAACTGACAATTATTATAATTTTAAACAGAGAAAATATTTCAATTAATCATATATTTGACATGTTACCCAATTTAATTATTGCCATGTCAATTATATATTTAAAAATCACTATTTAAATTTAGGTTTTTTTAATACTTAAAAACTATCTATATACTTTAGAGAAGATCTTCCTTAATCTTGTGTATTTGTGAGTATTAATGATTTTTTTTTGTTTTTTAATGTTGAGTATATGGAAATGTTTGACAGTTTTATGGAAGAACCATGACCAAAATATCAGTTTCCCAATAAAATTAAGTTTTTATTTTTAGAATGTAAGATGTTCAATTAAATTTTTTTATTTTTTTATTTTTATTTTTCACTCTAATTTTTAAATAGCGTATAACTTTTTCATTTTAATTCCGCTTTTTATGAAAAATATATCAAATTAATCATCTTTTCATGATCTTCAATATAAATCATATTGCATAAAAATAAAATATTAATTTTTAAAAATATTTTTTCATAAATTAATTGTGGTATATTTTAATATTTAATATATTTTTATATTGTGAGATATTTTTATTACAAATAATTTTTTATTAAAATAAATTTTACATAATTATATATTTTATTTTTAAAAATTATATTCCTATTTTTATACAACTTATTATATTATAAATTATACAACATACGCAGAAAATACTGGTTAATTATAAATAGTCAATCAAATATATTTCTATTAAACCCTAAAATTTATATTTTAATATGGAAAGAATTTATTTTCACTAAATCCCGTAATCAGTATAAATGAGAAGATTTAATCATGATTATCGATTGCAATTTATTATGAAATTATTTGTGTATGATTTGTCACTTTTCTTTGTGTGTAGGACTTTTGGGTATATTTATTTTAATCAAGCCTCAACGATCCATTTCTTATGCAAATATTTTTGGAGAAATTGATGCATTACAATTTATTATAATTATTTTGGGAAGTGTTTGACAAATCAATCTATCATAAATATACCAAAATTAAGTTAATATCCAAACATAAAATTGTCTAAATATTAATCAAATTTATAAAAAAAAAATGTTTAGAAAATTGTACATTATTAATTGCAAATCTTTTCAATAGAATCATAATGGATTCAATATTTTAATGTTTATATTTTTTTATTAAACTGTTAACTATGAATAAATTGTAAGATTTCTATATCTTTTGTTATTAATATTGTGAAATTGTTATCATAATAATACAACATACTATTCATACCCTGAAATTTCTAAATATATCCTAAAGTTTAAATACATCACAGTTAAAATTAATAATTCTCTTCTTGTTACTAAGTATACCTATTATACCCTTTTATTAAAAAATAAATAATAAAAAACAAAAAATAAATCAGAATCCAAAACCTGATTGCCCAACCCGCAATTTCCTGCCCTCCCCAAAAAAATTCCAAAAAAGTTTATCTCTGCAATTTTTGTATACTTTAATCTACCATAAATGTATCTCCCTTTTAACCTACATCTCATATCTTCAAATCATTATTTTCTAGAAAATATTAGTATAGCACAAGAAGATTATAAGGAAAAATAATGTTTCTTATGAAATAATTCCATCACATTCTAGCACTATGATATATATATATATATATATATATTCTTCTGAGATTCTGGCTATGTTGTTGGAGAACAGTAGCAAATCATAAGAGGTTTGGTCAAATGAATGAGGTTGACACTTTGTAACAAGTTGTGACCATGTATACGTCTAAGGACCCAAAGACTAGCGATGAAGAAGAAATGGTGGAAAAATTTGTTCAGATTTGTGTTACTTGTTAATATCATTGGAGAATAAGGAGAGGTTTGTGAAGAGATAAGAAGTGGAGTTGATGATTATTATAAACTCAAAATTCTACAATCCTTTCAGACGAAAGAATATATATATATATATATATATATATATATATATATATATATGAACCCTTATACCCATATTTCTTAAGAAAATTATGAATGAATTTTTTTTCAATTTTGTATTTTAACATTAAAAAAATATGAAGAAGAGGAAGACATTATATATATATATATATATGACCCTTATACACAAAATTCTTAACAAATCCATGAATGAATCTGCAAAGGTTTGTATTTCTATATTTTTATGTCTAATTTTATGATAATTGTTATAGGATATGTTTAGAGATATTAGGAATACGAATAGCCACATCCTTATTCTTATTGTGAAACATATATTCTTATTTCATATTGTGAAATATATATCAACTAACCTTATTTTTTATCATTTATAATATTGATTATTAATTGCCGCAATGTTATAATTACTAGTAACAATTAATTAAAACCCAAAAATTTTATTAATTATTTAATTTTTTAAAAATAACAACTAAATTTTACGAGTTTTGCATTAGTTCATACTAATTAATAAGTTTAGCTAGATATTTCAGATTCCACTAATTTCACTATGATGCAAAATCACGTGTCACATAAACTGTCTTATACATAATTCCACTCAAATCTAATTTGAATTGAGGAATTTGATTTTAAAATAATTTAGAATAAAAAATTTAGAAAATTGAAAATTTCAAATCCACCGTCGCCTCTCAAATTAGAAATATATCAAATAAGTTTATGATTTTCAAATGGATAGATTAAATCATTATATAAATAAATTTATCAAAATAAAATTTAAATTTGGCGCTCAAATTTTATAACCTCCAAACACAACTTAAAAGAAGTCATTTTCAGTGAATTATTATTATGTATTAAAGATGGGAAAACAATTGGGACGGGTAAAATCATACTAAGGAGCTAGTTGACCACTAGTCAAAGCAAGTAGGGGCAGATTAACAAATATTCATAGTTTTGAGGTGCCTCCCTGTAAATTACATAAACTTCCCCCTCCTGCAGGGATTTGACGAAATTAAGGAAAATCACTCTGTTGTGTTCCGATAACTCGCCCAAAATCACTCTACTTGATTCTAATTCCCTCTGCTCAGATCATTTGTGGGCAGATGAGAGTGGAATTAATGGCGGCAGAGAGCAGTAGTAATCGGGGGAAGAAAGAGTCAACGGCAGTATTATCGAATTCGCCGCGTCCAAACGACGACGTAGAAGATCTCGTCAAATCCCCTCCTCACTCCCCAAACAACTCCTCCACTCGCAAGGTTCTATATTCAATCTTATTCTTACTCTTGCCCGCTTTTTATTATAATAGCTGTTCCCATGGACCAGAGTTGAATATTCGCTAACTTAATTGTTTGAATTTTGGAAAAGTAATTGGTTATATGTGATGAAATGTTTCCTTATGAAATGAGTTTTTAATTATGGGCTAATATTATGCATATTGAGGAGGATTTAGAGTATTTAAAGTATTGTGACATTGATGAAAAAAAAAATTCGTTTTCATGCACTTGGGTTGAGTGAATAATGCTAAAATATATAAATAAAATCACAACATATGATTAATCTGATGATGCAGTATATTCCAATATAAGCACTACCATAAATTTTTTTTTGTACCAAATTTTGCTTTTTCTTAAATGATAGTAATGATTTGAAGATATCATATTTGAACATGAAATACAAATAGAAGCTCGTGTAATTAAGACCAAACAAGAGAAGGGAAGGGAAGGGAATAATCCATCACATTGTATAATTGTTATCTTCGTCTGACATTAAATGATTGTTCAACTGTTAAACCACCTTAGATTATAGGAGTCGTACATTGTCAAACGAATCGGGCATAAAGATTTTTCATATATCTGGTCATGAGATTGCGAGGTCCTCATGTTAAGGTTATTAATTGAGCTAAATAAGAACTTTAAAAAAAAGTAGTTTTTTTCTTAATATTTGAAGTGGTAGAGTTAGCCTTTCCTCATTGCAAGAGTATGACTTTTCATTTAATATCTTTGATTTATTAACCTTAATAAACTTAACAGATTTGGCAAGATCATATTAGCTGATCAATCTCTGATCGGGATTAATTACTGTCAAGAAAATTTATGGTCAATCAAAATGGTGGATCTTAAAGTAACTTTTAAACAATAGTGTTTCCACTTCCTTATTCCCAAAAAACTGAAGTCAACTTTCCATGACATATTGTTGAAGCCTGGAACATAGTCACAACGAAGAAATACACTACTTCAATATCATGTACATGAATTATGTTCTGAGAACCCAAAGAAAAGCCAGATGTAGCAGTAAAACTGTAAGAGTTACAGAATATTACTACTTACTTTATTGCTGACGCAAAAAGTTAGAAGAATTAGTTCTAATTTATGGCTCTTGCAAATATATACACGAGCAAGACCCCTCCTTCTGGGCTAAAATTGCCCAAGTAATCTCCAGAATGCAACCATTTGACTTATTTAGGTTTCTCCTAGAAATGTTTTTTACTATTCTCTTTCTGCTTAGGTATTTAGTACAATTAGAAAGATAACTCTATAGTATCTCTTTATCTCCTGTTAGTGATTTGACTGCTCTTACTTAACTCATTCCCAGAATTTAAATATGATTTATAGTCTGTTATGCTACTGGACAAGCTTTTTATACATTGCTTTTTGTGTGGCTCTTTCAAAATAAGTGAGAGATGACATTATCATAAGTTGTATGTCCCTAACACATGTGCTTCATCAGGCTTGCTATGCAGTTCTTCAGAGTTGGGTTTCCAAGAAGTTCATGACTGGAATGTAACGATTTTAGCTTAAAATTTGTAATTGTTTACCATTTTATTTAAATTTTTCTATTGCTAAATTTTGACTAATGGTTTTGAATTGCAGTGTGGTTCTCTTTCCAGTTGCTGTTACATTTTTCATCACTTGGTGGTTTATTCAATTTGTTGATGGTTTCTTTAGTCCAATATATGAAAGGCTTGGCATTGACATATTTGGTAAGCTGTTTAATTGTGATACTTGTCTTGCAGGGTATTTGTTCTTTTTATTTTCTTCTGAGATTCATATTAAGGATAATGGAATGTCCGTGTCGTAGTGACGGTTATCAGAGTAACTTAAAGAAATGCTTTGAGCTCCTTTCTGTTGAAAAGCTGATAGTTTGCATCCTAAGACTGTCTGTTCTCTTGTCCTGTTGGATTATTAATTCTTCGCATATCCAGAACCATGATTTGTTGATCCACTGTACCCAACCTTTTGATAAATTCTCAAAATTTGATTTTTTTGGTTCTTATTTTCTTTTCATATTTGGTGCAGGCCTTGGATTCATCACATCGATAATCTTTATTTTCTTTGTTGGTATATTTGCTTCGTCATGGTTGGGTGCCACAGTTTTCTTGATAGGAGAATGGTTTATAAAGAGAATGCCCTTTGTAAAACACATATATTCAGCATCAAAGCAAATCAGTTCTGCAATCTCTCCAGGTAACTGTTATTTGGGTGTGTGTGTTATTTTTGGTGTAATTGATGAGATGGGGGAGGCAGTAAGAAATGCTTTTTCCACCTATTACTCTGGTTTGGTGGCTGTTATTGAGTATTGAGAAATATATTTTGGATAAAAGGCAGTCCCTTTTTTTTTTTTTTTTTCTCTCTCTCATAAGTTGCTCTATAATGTGCTCTAGTACTTCACATCAGCACCCTGCTAAGGTTTTTCTACCAGCAATCCTGTAGTGTTGAGTTATGGATATCCATAACGTAGGTTACTTAGATAAATCTGATGCCCCTTAAGATAAAAAGATATATTTGATGATGCTGAATTGTCCATGAGAGATTATGGCCTGTTGTTTCACTGAAGCACTTAAAGGAGTGCTTAGATTTGGTGGGCTGGATCAAGGCCTTCCCTCATGATACACTATTCCAGTATATGCATCCACTAAAGCTACTGGTCTGTCATTATTAGTTGCTTTTTAGAGTACATATTCTAGCTTGAATTCTTAGATATAGAGTCATCTGCTGGCGTATTCCTCTTCAATTTTTAAGTTGCATGATATAGGATCTGTCTCCACAAAAGTCTAATGGTGACAAGTATAATTTCATATTATTACAGATCAGAATACAACAGCTTTCAAGGAGGTTGCCATTATCCGCCATCCTCGTGTTGGGGAATATGCATTTGGCTTCATTACGTCGTCAGTAATTCTTCAGGTTCTGGAAATAAATTTTATCAAGTTTTCTCATAAATTGGACTGTGGACTCTGCAAATTGTACCATGTTTGTATCTTAATCTTTGAGCAGATAACTTGTATTCTATTAGGGCATCGTTAGATATTTGAAGTACTATAATTTACAAGTTGAAATAGTCGACATCACAAGCATAGTACTGGATTTTGAAAACTACAATGTGTCTTTGCTGGAAAATTACCATAAATTGCTTAAATATTTGCTCTGTAACACTTCAGTATCATTGCATGGTGAACAGCTAGATTCACCTGTATTCATTTTCTTTTCATGTATTTGTTGTTTCCTCTGATTTCAGAAAGATGATGGGGATGAAGAATTATGTTCTGTTTACGTCCCAACAAATCATTTATACATCGGGGATGTGTTTCTAGTTAACTCTAAAGAGATCATTCGACCAAATTTGTCTATACGAGAAGGGATAGGTAAGTCTATTCCCTTTCTTGGTCTTATTTACTGTTTAATAATAGGCTGATGTGTTTCTGGCTGTTCTGTTTTAATAATCAAGAAAGCAACTGCCTTCGATATGCTAATTTTTCCATCTTTTCTCTCTATAATTTTTTCTTTAATAAAGTTTCTTGGCATCATAGTAGCTACAAATTCACTAAATCTGTGACTGTTTTTCTAACAACAATTTACAACATCACTCCATCCTCCAGTTTTCTTAACAGATTATTTTTCCTTTTATTCCAGAGATCATTGTTTCTGTGGGCATGTCAATGCCTCAGGTGATTTCTCCCATTGATGATCATGCTGCTCGTCCCAATGACCGAATTCCTCCTAATAGAATGATGATATAGCAGCATCCTACATGATACGTGTTATATCTCCTGCAGATATGATAACAGACGGCACAATTTAGTGTTTTGCGTTCAATCGATATGTAATACAGAATCATTACTTATAGTTGGTCTTTCTTGCTCTCGAACTTCAATTATTTCCCGTATCTAGGCTGGCCTGGTCAGTTTTTAGTTTGTCCTGCAGTATACTGAATGTGTACCATACCCATTTCTACTTGCATTCTTTGGTTTTTTGTACAAAGGAACCAAAATGTTCATTCAACTACCTTCTGAACATGTTTGCTTTTGGTATGGCATGTGAATGAACATCAGACGCTGCTACAATCCGAGAAAATTCTAGACTGCCATCCAAACTACGGTCCATAATACAAGTGACAGTGCAGTTTGATATAACTTTTCTTGAACCTAACTAGACTTAGCTTATCTTGTCATTCTAGTCGTGTATTCTTTTTGCAAAAACAGTTTGTAGTGCGAAAAGGTTTCTAGAAAGTTTTACATAGATGAAATAAAGATGCACATAAGTTAGATGCAGTTGACGATGTTGAAAGTGGAAGCTGGTATCTTCCAATTCTTGTAGCTTCTGTACACATGAAATGATTCAGCATGCCATTCAGCGCCCTCGTCTCTGAGCTGTAGGGGGTAACATTTCGGATGGACCAGAGGGGAGCTTTTGCCCAGATTCACGTTCAATCTTACTCTTTAGCTCTCTTAATATTTTAATTTGGCCAAGTTTTTCTGGCGATAGTTTGTCCCAGTATATCCCTGCAAGCAACATTAACAATGTTAGGTATGTATAATCATTTACCCCCACTATAACAGAAAATGAGATATTTATCATTGGTCTGAATATAAAATGATTCAAAGGTTATCCAACATGCAAATATTCATGGAAGAAGCTTCGCTACTGGCCTTGAGGTTTTGGAATCGACGTATTGGTGAAAATCACTCGAGTGGGAGTACATATGATATCAACTGGTACATCGTGAACCAGCAATTTCTCCATAGGAATATCGTCAACCAATTGTTCATCATGCACTGTAAATATGAATGACCAGATTAATGAATACATTTAATGAGTACACTACATAGCAAGAAATAATAGCTACCATATCAGTTTCACAATCCAAAAGCTTTAGCGCGCACAAAAGTAAGTGCCAGAAACTGATAGTCAAGTTTCATATTGATGTAATGATCATAATAACACAGAACATGGCCAATATTGTTGCAGATTGCTCAACTAAATGATGGGTGCTATCATCTGGTGGTATTTCGGTCTTTTACTCAACTGGTAATGTATATAATGATGACGTAATACGAATAGAAGAAGAAGCATTTGACATGAAACAGAAAAGTGAAAAATGAACTATGAAAAGCCAGAAATTTAGGGAAGAAGTTACCAGATGTGATAATCGGTGTTGAGTCATCTATGGCACCCATGTAACGTAGCATGCCATATTCGAGTTCTGCAAATCCCTGAGCCATGAATAATCGTATCATAGCATAGACAGAAACCAAACTTACTTAATAAAGTACCAATCATACAAATTTACTTAATCAGAGCACAGCTCAGCTAAAAAAATTTACTCAATAAAGTACTATCATACAAACTTACTTAGTATAGCACAAACCATACTCCCATTATGCGCTCAGCCAAA
Source organism: Caryopteris x clandonensis (assembly GCA_028749325.2). Taxonomy (NCBI): domain Eukaryota; kingdom Viridiplantae; phylum Streptophyta; class Magnoliopsida; order Lamiales; family Lamiaceae; genus Caryopteris; species Caryopteris x clandonensis. The sequence continues at coordinate 1,422,399 of JAPYKT020000049.1, forward strand.
AAAGAAAGTTCATTTTTCTGGTCTAATGATAGGAAAGTACTACTCAGTCAATTGATTAAAATCAGGGGAAAAGTAACGCTAGTGAAAGGCCCAACACAACACAGCCAAATTCTGATATGCTTATCGTTTTTCTCACCGTTTAATAGGAAAAGAATGATATAAATTCTAGACAAAATTTCTGAGCTATTTTAAAACATTTTTCCACTGTAAGGGCTTGCAATCCTCTCTAAAGACAATTGTACTAGTTCCTCCTATTCTGCAAATAATAATGGATGCAAAAAGTCATATATTACCTCACCCTTGCCAAGCCTCGCCCCTGTCTTCGGGTCAACAGCAACAGATCCAATAACAATTAAGTCCACCTTTATCTTCTCTTCCAGGCCTATTGGCTTGCCATATTTGGCAACTCCGGCAGATGTACATGCCTCCTTAATGGTGGCAGGACTTAACATCGAATAATCAAGTACTGAAAAGAATCCCGTCCTCAGACGTGGCTGAGGAGTCAAAAGCTTTTTCCCACCTGCAATCAAGTGACAAACAGACCCACCACTTAACCATCTAAACAGCAGCATTTCTTGCATGCCTGAGTTTACCTTCACTTTTTAATCAGCATACTGCTACCAAAATGTAGAACTTATTTCACATGATGTTTTAACGTAAAATGTGCATTAAGTTTTGTGATGTAAGACTCACATTGAACTCGCACAACCACACTAATTAGAAAGTATTTTCTACTCTTCATAATCTCTAACAATATAAATACACGAGCACATAATATTAGTTCAGGTATGCATTGAGAGCGAACTTAGAGAGCTTCAAGAATTTAAACATGGCAGACGAATGTCACAAGAGATAGTTGTCCACCTTAATTATTTGGCACCAGCTCAAATATTATACTGAGATATGCTTCTAACTCGGGATTACAATTTCTACTAGCGCAATATCAAACTGGAATCTGATTCTTGAAGTAATAAACGATGACATTAACTTGAACAGGATATGATGCTTACACAGCAGGCACAAACCATAGTGAAATTAGATACTCTGTGTAACTTCGTACCATGTGCTTCAATTGTTTGACGCAACAAAACTAAAACGATGTTATAATTTCTAATGCAATCATACTAAAAAGTGGCAAGGAAATGTATTAATTCAAAGAGCTTATAAATATGTCACAGTAGCATCTCTAGATAAGAGGCTAACCATTAAGTGTGAGTAATCTGACTTGCTTTTGAGGCGTATCTGGATTCACTTTCACGCACTTAGCCTCCTTAAACACCTCCAATTCGCTTAACTAATCACTCAAAAGCGATTAAAAAGAAATTACCCTCTTAACAAGAAATTACAGTAACACAAACTAACAGTATTTCTTACTTTATCAGCAGCAATATGTGCCCCAATAAAATTGGGAATGCGATGGTGAACCGGCCTGGGAAACTGAGCAATTTTTCGCGCCTCCATCAAGTCCCAGACCCGTTTCCTGATTATCCATTTCCACGCCTTCGGGTCTTCGGAATCTTGGGATTCAATTACAGATTTTTGGGCCATGGATTCTCGGGCAGCGGCGTCCAGCCTCAGGCGCTCAGCCTCGTACGCCGCCTCATTGAAGGTGGTGTCGTTCTTACGGGCGGCCGTGGTGTGATTTCTTAGGGACACTGGAGAGGAAGTAATTTTAGTTAGGAAAATGGAAGGGAAATTAACAGATTGTTTGGGAGCAGGCGCCCATTTGGCTGTTAATGGACATGAATGAGAAAGCTTGAGCAATTGTGCATCCATAAAAATGGCAAAGCCTCAAGACTGCTTCGTGATTTTTCCCGACAGTTGCGAAAAAGCTCTATTGGATGATGCCGCTTTTCATGATAGAACGACTTAAAATTCGTCGAAGTTTAGAGTTAATTTCAATTGGTGTTTCTATTTACACCACAATAATTTTTTTTCACACCACAAATATCTTTTAAATAAAAATAATTTTATATTAAATGTTTAATTTATCCTTTTTCTCAAATCACTTTTTTACCCAGCGATTGTTTTCTCAATCTTCTTCCGCACAAATTTGCTGCCAACATCACCTTCACCAATCCATGAAATTACGAACAACTCTTAACAAAAAGTTATCATAAATTTTCTGATTCTTCTTCTTCCTTCTTTTTCTGCAAATTCAAAATTATTCAAAATCATATTTAAAATTGTTGTGATTGAATCTAAGATAGTTCAATCGTGATCCAAGAAATTCCAATCAATGAATAATGTGAACAAGAAATCAACACCAGATTTTATAGTGGTTCGATCAAACCGATCTACATCCACTTTGTTGCTCTCTTTGTATTGATTATAGTGTATGTTTACAACCACTCAATCTCTACCTTGAATCTGCTAATCTACACAAGATACAAGTGTTTGAAACTCTCTCTCTTTTCTGCACTCAAAGATGAAAGATGAATCAATCCTCTACCGGAAGAGATGTATTGGTATTTATAGATGTATACCAATTGTAACAACCTCTATTAACCAATAACCGCTTCTAACAACTTGAATAATAACCGCTAACAAATCATCAACCGTTTTGCTATTAATTTGCTGTTATTATCACAAATCTCCACCTTAACAGCATAATTATATTGCTGCCAAGAAACAAAAAAAAGAGCACTTCCCACAATTATTCTACATAGAATAATCAACACAGCTCCACCTAGAGCTGCCTTACTCCTCACTGCTCCACCTTGAGCAGCTCCCCTTGTTGTCAAGTTTAACACAGTCCAATGCGGCTTAAACACAACTCCAACTTTGAAGTAGGTAAAGCCTTTGTGAGACTATCTGCAGGATTCTTAGCTATATCAATCTTGGAGATTGAAACCATCTCCTTCTCTACTAAGTCCCTCACAAAATAGAGTTTTACATCTATATGTTTTGTCCTTTCATGATAACCTTGGTGCCTTGACAAATGTATGGCACTTTGGTTATCACAGAATATGTTAACCTTCTCCTGTGTTACACCAAACTCCTCCAGTATTCCCTTGATTGTGCTACTGGCTATAAGCATATCATCTACATATAACAAAAGATAGGTAAGAGATGTACCTTCACTCCTGAAATACACACAACTGTCATGTTCACTTCTCCTGAATTTGCATGACTCCATATACTCATCAAATCTGAGATACCATTGCCTTGGACTTTGCTTCAATCCATATAAAGATCTCTGTAGCAAACAAGCTTTGGTTTCAGAATTCTCCACAAACACACCCTCTGGTATCTTCATGTATATAGTCTCTTTTAATCTTCCATGTAGAAATGCTTCAGATTTGGTTTTCAGTATGTAAACCCAAACCTTCCTTGAGTAATCATCTATTAATGAGATGAAATACCTCCCTCCACCTTTTGTGGTGTGTTTTGTAGGCCCCCAAAGTTCTGAATGAACATACTCCAAGATCCCTTTGGTGGTGTGAACTGCTGCAGGGAACTTTAATCTCTTTGACTTCCCCAATATGCAATGCTCACACATAGTCAGTTTTGTTATCCTGTCACCTCCTAGCAGACCTTGTTTAGATAGCTCATATAGGTTCCTCTCACTTAAATGAGCTAACATGCCATGCCATATAGCAGTGCAATCTTGTGTGTTTACTGAGTTTAGTTGCCCAGTAATAGTATTTCCAACCAGAAAATACAGCCCACTTCTCCTCATTCCTCTGATGACAATCTTATTTTCTTTGATTACATCTAGCCTTCCCCCTTCAGATTCAAACCTGTACCCCATTGAATCAAACACTCCCAGAGAGATCAGATTTCTTCTCAAATCAGGAACATACCTGACATTCCTCAGTAATCTGACCACACCATCAAACATTTTGATGTGTAGTGCACCGATGTCTTTCACTTTACAGCTTTGATCATTGCCTAGCATCACTGTGCCACCATTGATTTGCTGTAACGTAGAGAACCAATCCTTGTTGGGTGTCATATAAAAGCTACAACCCAAGTCCAACACCCACTCTGATTCAACTTCATCAGTTGTCACACACAGAGCTTCTGAAGATTCATAGCCAGCTTCTTCAGTGTTGTTTGTTGTCTGATTTGCCTGATGTTTGTGACTCCCACTTGATGTGTCAACTCCTTTTCCCTTCAATGCCTTCCACTTCTTGCAATTCTTCTTGAAATGCCCAGGATCATGGCAATGAAAGCATTTCCTTATCTCTGGATTATTGACAAAATCAGTTGGCTTTTGTTCTTGTTTCTTTTGAAATGGCCCCTTCTTCTGAGGTTTCTTGCCATTGTTGTACTGCTTCTTGATGTTTAAACCTTCTCCACTTGTTGATGCCATTGAAGTTTCAGTTGATTTCTGCAGTTCCTTTGACTTCAGTGCAATTTGCACTTCTTCAAGATTGATTGATTATTTGCTCCCAAAGAGCAAAGTATCTTTGAAGTTTTCAAACGACCTTGGTAAAGCAGATAACAGGATCAAGGCTTTGTCCTCTTCAGTCATCTTTACCTCCAAGTTTTCAAGATCATCCAAAATCTTATTGAACTCATCCATCTGTGTAAGAATGGATTTATCCTCCACCATCTTGAATGAGTATAACTTCTGTTTCATATAGAGTCTATTAGCAAGTGATTTTACCATATACAAGCTTTCAAGTTTATCCCAAACTCCCCTTGCAGTGGTTTCCTTCGACACTTCCCTAAGAGCTTTATCCCCCAATGACAGAATTATCATGCTATGGGCTTTCTCCAACATCTGAGCGTGTTCCTCAGATTTCTCCGCCTTCTCCTTTCCTGTGGAACTTGCACTCTCCTTCTTTAATGCATCACCCAGTCCTTGCTGTATAAGCAGAGCTCGCATCTTCACTTTTCATAACCCAAAGTCAGTTTTTCAGTGAATTTCTCAACATCAAATCGCGTAGTACCCATGTTGAATCACCTTCTTCATGTTTCCCACAGACGGCGCCAATTTTTTGTGATTGAATCTAAGATAGTTCAATCGTGATCCAAGAAATTCCAATCAATGAATAATGTGAACAAGAAATCAACACCAGATTTTATAGTGGTTCGATCAAACCGATCTACATCCACTTTGTTGCTCTCTTTGTATTGATTATAGTGTATGTTTACAACCACTCAATCTCTACCTTGAATCTGCTAATCTACACAAGATACAAGTGTTTGAAACTCTCTCTCTTTTCTGCACTCAAAAATGAAAGATGAATCAATCCTCTACCGGAAGAGATGGATTGGTATTTATAGATGCATACCAATTGTAACAACCTCTATTAACCAATAACCGCTTCTAACAACTTGAATAATAACCGCTAACAAATCCTCAACCGTTTTGCTAACTCCCGCTTCTAACAACTTGAATAATAACCGCTAACAAATCCTCAACCGTTTTGCTATTAATTTGCTGTTATTATCACAAAAATATATTTCCTGCGGTTCTTCTTCTTCCTTCTTTTATCTCAGGCTAAATATATGAATTTGAAAATTCTTAGCAACAAATAATAAAATAAAAGAAATTTAAATTCACGAGTTAGGATTTGGGAGCAAATGGGTTTTTAATAGAAGAAATTATTTCGACTTTTTGTGTTTGTTCAAGGGTGAGATTTCGTAATTTCATGGATTGGTGAAGGTGATATCATAAATTTTATGCGGTTCTTCTTCCTCCTTCTTTTTCTGCAAATTCAAAATTATTCAAAATCATATTTAAAATATATTTTCTGCGGTTCTTCTTCTTCGTTCTTTTATCTCAGGCTAAATATATGAATTTGAAAATTCTTAGCAACAAATAATAAAAGAAAAGAAATTCAGATTCACAAGTTAGGATTTGGGAGCAAATGGGTTTTTAATAGAAGAAATTATTTCGACTTTTTGTGATTGTTCAAGGGTGAGATTTCGTAATTTCGTGGATTGGTGAAGGTGATGTTAACAACAAATTTGTGCGGAAGAAGATTGAGAAAATAAATGTACAACAGTGGCTAGGTAAAGAAGAAGGTTAATGAAAAAAAGTCGCTGTGTAAAGAAGAAGGTTAATGAAAAAATGGAGAATTCTCCTGATTTGAGAAGAAGGATAAATTAGACATTTAATATAAAATTATATACATATTATAATTGTTAGTATATATTATTATAGTATGTGTATATTATAATTATTATATAGTATATTAATATATAATATGTTAATATATTAATTTTGTGTATATATATATATTATAATAATTAAGTAATATTAATTTTATAATATTGTATATAATATAATTTTATTGTGGTGTAAATAGAAACACCCAATTTCAATTTGCATTAGGCTGACCATTTGCAATATTATTAAAATAATTAAAAAATATTTTTATATTCAATGTATTTAAAATTTATTTGAAATATTCTACCGAATAAGTGAAGTATCATTCGACATATATTGCTGAATACTAATTTATTGTTTGACAGAATGTTTCAAACAAACTTTAGATCAATATAATCATTTTTATTCGACAGATAAAGTTCAATCACCTATAAAAAGACGTATAATGAATTTAAAATAAAATATCAAAAAACAAATATTTTTTTAAAAGATATAGTTTTTAAATATTTGATTAAAAAATAAAAATAAATTTTAAATGAATGTATTTAAAAGTTTTGGCGGCGGCCGCTTTGCATTAATTATTAGAGCTCCACGTCATCTCTTTTTTAAATACAAAAAAACTTATTAAAGACATCCACTTATTAGTTCATTCATCCATTTATATTTATTTTTCACTCTTTATAAATTTCAAAATTTCTCATTTCATATATTTTATTTTATAAATAGCTAAGATATTTGAATAATGATATCATTTATCAATAATATTAAATTACATATAACAATTCATTATAAAAAAAAAAATTGACAAATAAGAAAATCAAAATAAAATATTAATCATAAATTTCGAAAATTAAAAAAATTAAAGAATGCAATATTAAAATTAAAAAGTACAACAATCAAATTAAAACACTAATTCATTAATTATTGTTGTAGTTTGTCCAGATATGTTCAACCAAATCAGCATAAAGTTGGTGATGCATGTTGCTTTTACGTAGCTCGAAATGTCTTCAAAGAAAATTTGAAATTTGAATTTTAGCTTGGATGGATTGTGCGGGCTTATCACTTTTATAATTAGAAAAATTTGCACTCATGTCCTCTTCATCCTTACAATCATGTTGTGTAAGATTATGCACATTAAAACAATAAATTTTAGTTTTTTCTTAGGCCAAAATTGTGGTGGAATTTTAATAATTGTCCATCGAGCTTGAATTATTGGGAAAACTCGTTCAACATCTTTCCTAGTAATTTCTTACGTTTCTTTAGAAAACTTGCTTTTCAGATCTTTCGGATAAGAAAAATACTTCACGAAAATAACACATGTTGGATAGATTCCATCTATTAGAAAGTACCCATTCGTTTACTGTTTTTTGTTTGCCATGAAATTAACCTCAGTTGCATTTTTTTGTAGTGCGTTGTTGAATAATGAGAATTCATACTGCACATTGATCATTACATGTACTAGCACCATAGAAAAGGCATATCATATCAACAGGTCTTGGGACGCGACTACTTCCAACATGATTGTAAGCAACGAAACAATTTTTCCATTCTCAGTGCATACAATCAAGACTTCTCATATTCATAGGAATTTATCTCTAGTCTCATGCATTTGCAAAAACGTTGGACATTCTTAAATAATGACTACCTCATATTTCTACCACATTTTAATAAAAATTAAAAAGACAATCAACCTGGGATTGTTTTCGCCAGTCATAAATACTCATCAAGATGATCGACTGGTACTCCATAAGCCAATTGATGAATAGTTGTCGTGCATTTTGTGGTGGTGACGGGCCTCTTCTATAAACTGCATGGAACCTTTGCTGAAAAAATGGTGAGTAATTTTCAAGTGCATTCACTATGATATATTTACTAAAAGATAACAAATTAGATAAAAAAAAATTCCATTTTTATAGTGGATGGGAAAAAATTCCAATGTATTATAAAATGTCAAACCAAAACTCTTTTAGCTAAAACAATTATGTCAGAAAACATTTATTTGTCGTGTAATACAAAGAATAAAGATGTCACTCTCGGTGATGTTTATATTCTTAATTTTATATTTGTATATGCACAATAATATATATATTTACACGCACACAAAACCAACACACACACACATATATATATATATATGTATGTATGCGCATACATTTGGTATATATATATATATATTTATTTATTTATGTATATATTATTAATTTTATATATATACTTATATTTTTTGATTGAAATAAATTTTATAATATAATAATTTCAATTTAATTAATTTTTAAACTATATAATTTATATGTATAATATTAAGTTTTAATTTATTTAAATTGTTAGGTGTAAAACAAATTATATTTCTGTGTAAGATAACAAATATGAAATCAATGATCCAAAACTAAATTTGATGTCAGCAATACTTTTGAAAAATCATCAAAAGATTTCATAAGTGGACCTTGAACCAATTTCATATGGTGGGAGTTTCCGATGTATTGGGGGTTGCTTTGCTTATGCCTTGGGGGAAGGGCAGCTAAGCAACTGAGTCATTTTGTATATATGCAAATTATTTGTGTGTTTTTATGAAGAAACAATGCTTAGGAATAAAATGTAGAAGTCACCCACTATTGCTATATACAAGTCTCATCGGCTCAAGTTTGGTGTTTTTCATGCAAGAAACTCAGTCTAACCTTTTACGAAGTTGTTGTACCTCTGTCTTATATTAGCGTTGCCATCTTCTTCATCATCATGGTGTGTTTCATTTGCCTTTTTTTTTCTTTTTTTTTTTTTCATTTTGCACGCTTTTATCCAATCGGACATGTTTCTCGTAGAAATCAAAACCAACAATTTTGTCTTATGTGGAAGATATATTGCTCGCTCTTGATTTAGAGGTTCTTGTCTTCTTCATTCATAATTAGATATGACGATTTGCCACAAATGATTAAGATGAAAAGATAGATTCCTCTCATCGAGGTAATTTTTCCATGTCATTTTATATAGATCCTCACTACTATATTTGCTTTATGTATGTATTGCTTATGACAATGTAACTAGCATTGAATTTGGTCACACACGACTTAATGTAATCCAAGTGTGATCTCAAAATGGCCATCATACGTGTAGCAAAACTATTGGATTTATGTTCATTGTAGTGCAAAACAACACAATTCCAAAAAGTCATCTTCTTCTGATCATATAGATGATTTGAGTCATTGGATATAGTGCAGAATGTTTTTGTTAGGCACATATCCTCTTCATTTGTCCAAGTAATATGCTTGTTCCTACCAGCCGCCTACTCCGCACTCTTGACTAAAATGGGTGACCTGCGATCTAAGAGTTGAGTCTTTAGGACTAAAAGATTAAGTGGACAGTTGTTCCCTCCAAAAAGATCTTGACGACTGCTGTTGATTGTGGAATAAAAAATTCAAATATTTGCAACTGCTTCCTAAATTGATTGCTTTCATTTATTCAAATATTTTTGGCATGGAGTTATGAGCTCTAGCGGCAAAATTTGGATAATTCACCGTATTTTTAAAACTTTGTAAATTTTGGGAATATTGTTTAACCAAGAGAAAATTTTGTGGATAAAGTTGTGTAGGAAGATTGAATTGAAAAAATTTAGAATTTGGGATCGTATCATCTTCATCCAAATTTTGTGAATTTTAAGATAAATTACTCAATTAAATATATTATTTTTATGGATTTCGGATAAAAAAAACTAGAAAATAAAGAGTGTTTGATAATAAAATGGAATTGAAATAGTGGAAAGAGTGAATATGATATATAGTTGATAGATAAGAATGGAGGAATGAGATAAAATGAAAAAAACAAATCATGTATTATATATATATATATATATATTAATGAAAACAATTATGGTCGAAACTATAACTTCTATTTTCTTAAAAAAAAAAAAAGGCAAGGCAACAACTAACTCCCAAATAAATAAATAAAAACATGAAAGCCAACTCGTGCTTAGCTACGAAATTATTATTAAAAAAAAAAAAAAAGTAAAAATGGTTGCAGTAGCCCGTATATGGTAAAACTTGAGTAATTTTTTTAATTTTTTAATATTTCATCAAACATTAGATTACAAATTGATCAAATTATTGAAGTTAATATTTAATGCTCTAATTCTATAGAATGTAAGTAGCAGAAAAAAGTCTTTTCGAAGAACATTACGCGTAAAAAATGTTAGGTTAAAATTTAACTTTGGTGGAGAAAAATGCATCATAACTCTTATAACTTTGACAAACTACTTTATAATTCAAAGAATATCACTATAATAATATAAGGAATCTACTGTAAATTTTTTAAGTAAATTTAATTTTTTTTAAATTATGATTTGGCCCCTATATGGTAAAAACTGAGTGTTTTTTTAATTTTTTTAATATTTAATCATACATTAGATTAAAAATTAACCGATTTATATAAGTTAATATTCAATGCTCTAATTCTAAAGAATGTAAGCATAAAAAAATATTTTTTAAAATAATGTAAGGAATCTACTACTAAAATTTGAAGGAAATTATTTTTTTTAAAAAGATTTTGCCCCTATATGGTAAAAAATGAGTATGTGTTCAATTTTTTAATATTTCATTAAACATTAGGTTACAAATTGACCAAATTATTGAAGTTGATATTTAATTCTCTAATTCTATAGAATGTAAGCATCAACAAAAGTTTTTTAAGCATATTACGCGTAAAACAATTTTTAGTTAAAATTTAACTTTGTTAGAGAAAAATGGATTATAACTCTTAAAACTTTGGATAAAATCCTTTGTAACTCTGAGAATATCACAAAAATAATGTAAGGAATCTATTATAGAAATTTCAAAGAAAATTGATTTTTTTAGCAAACTACAATCCCCCCCCCCCCATGGTAAAAACTAAGTATTTATTATTATTTTTTAAATATTTCATCAAATATTAGATTACAAATTGTTTGAATTTGATATTTGATGCCCTAATTATATAGAATGTAAGCATCAAAAAAAGTTTTTTTAAATCACACTACGCGTAAATCAATTTTAGATTAAATTATTATGCGTAAATCAATTTTAGGTTAAAATTAACTTTGTTGGAGAAAAATGCATCATAACTCTTACAACTTTGGGCAAAATATTTTGTATTTATGAGAATATCACTAAAATAATGTAAGGATTATACTATAAGAATTTAAAGGAATATTAAAGTTTTTGAAACATTTACTATTTTCTCCCTATATGGTAAAAACTGAGTATTTTTTTAATTATTGAATAATTAATCATATAGTATATTACAAATTGACAGAGTTAATGTTTAATACTCCAATTCTAAAGAATGTAAGAATCAAAAAAATAGTTTTTAAAACACATTACGCAAAACATAATTTCACTTTGGAATTTAACTTTGTTGATGAAAAATGCATCACACTCTTACAACTTTTGGCAAAATACATCGTAATTATGAGAATATTAATATAATAATGTAAGGAATCTACTATAAAAAAATTCAAGGAAAATTAAATATTTTTAAAAATTATGATTTTGAACCCTAAATGGTAACTTTGTTGATGAAAAATGCATCATAACTCTTACAACTTTGGTAAAAAAAATACTTTGTAATTGTGAGAATATCACTATAATAAGTGAGGAATCAACTCTAAAAAATTCAAGGAAAATTAATATTTTGTAAAATTATGATTTTGCCCCTATATGGTAAAAATCTAAGCATTTATTTAATTTTTTTATATTTGAACAGACATTCTATTACAAATTGACGTAATTATTGAAGGCAATACTTAATGCTCCAATTATATTGAATGTAAGCATAAAAAACAGTTTTTTTAAGCACATTACACTAAAGCAATATCACGTTAAAATTTAACTTTGTAGGAGAAAAATGCATCAAATCTTACCACTTGGGCAAAATACTTTTTTCATTGTAAGAATATCACTATAATAATTTAAAGAATCTACTGCAAAAATTTCAAGGACAATTAATTATTTTTTTTAATTACGATTTTGCCCCATATGGTAAAATCTGAGTATTTTAAAAAAAATTGATATTTAATCATACATTAGGTTATAAATTTACCAACTTATTGAAGTTAATATTTAATGTTCTAATTCTAAAGAATGTAAGCATCAAAAAAATATTTTTTGAAACACATTGAGTGAAAGTCAATTTCACATTAGAATTTAATTTTGTTTACGAAAAATGCATAATAACTCTTACAACTTTGGTCAAAATACTATATAATTTTAAGAATATAGCTATACTAATGCAAGGAATTTACAGTAAAAATTTAAAGGTAAATTATAGTTTTTAAAAATTACAATTTTGCCTCTATCTGGTAGAAATAGAGTATTTGTTAATTTTTTTAATATTTCATCAAAAATTAGATTATAAATTGACCAAATTATTAAAGTTAATACTTAATTCTCTAATTATAAAAAATGTAAGCATCAAAAATAGTTTTTTGTGAAGCACATTACGTGTAAAATAATTTCGTGTTAAAATTGAACTTTCTTGGAGAAAATTCTATCATAACTCTTACTACTCTAGGAAAAATACTTGATAATTTTGAGGGTATCACTATAATAATGTAAGAAATCTACTGTAAAAATTCAAAGAATATTAAATAATTGTAAATTAAGATTTTGCCCCTAAATTGTAAAACTGAGTATTTCTTTTAAATTTTTGAATATTTATTCACACATTAGATTACAAATTGTCTGACTTATTGAAGCTAATATTTAATGCTCTATTTCAATAGAAAGTAAGCATCAAAAAACGTTTTTTTGAAACACATTTAGTGAAAATCAATTTCACATTAAAATTTAATTTGGTTGACTAAAAATGTATGATAACTCTTCCAACTTTGGTAAAAAATACTTTGTAATTTTGAGAATATCACCATAATAATGTAAGGAATCTATTGTAAATTTTAGTACTTATTAATTTTTGTATCTCATCAAACGTTAGATTACTAATTGATTGAATTATTGAAGCTATTTTTTAATGCTTTAATTCTATAGAATGTAAGCATCAAAAAATATTTTTTAAAGCACATTACATGATAATCAATTTCACATTAGAAATTATCTTTGTTGACAAAAAATGAATCATAACTCTTACAACTTTGTTAAAATACTTTGTAATTATGAGAATATTACTATAATAATGTAAGAAAAAATAATTTTTTTAAAATTACAATTTGCCCCTATATGGTAAAAACTGAGTATTTATTAAATTTAGATTAAAAATTGATCGAATTATTGAAGTGGATATTTAATGCTCTAATTCTATAGAATGTAAACATCAAAAAAAATTTTTTGAAGCGCATCAGTGTAAAGCAATTTTACGTTAAACTTTAACTGTTTTTTAGAAAAATGCATCAGTACTCTTTCAAATTTTGGCTAAATAATTTATAATTATGAGAATATCACTATAATAACGTATGTTATCTACTGTAAAAATTTCAAGGATAATTAATTTTTATAAAAATTATAATTTTGCCCCTATACGGTAAAAACTGAGTATTTATTAAGTTTTATAATATTTCCTCAAACATTAGATTAAAAAATGACCAAATATTGAGTTTAATATTTAATGCTCTAATTCTGTAGAATAAGTATCAAGAAAAGTTTATTTGAAAAACATATTATGCATAAAGCAATTTCACGTTAAAATTTAACTTTGTTGGAGAAAAATGCATCATAACGCTTACAACTTTTGGCAAAATACTTTCTAATATTGAGAATATGACTATAATATTGTAAGAAATCAACTGTAAAAATTTCAAGGAAAATTAATTGTTTTCAAAATTATGATTTTGCTTCTATACAATAAAGATTGAGTATTTATTAACTTATTAAATATTTCATCAAACTTTAGATTAGAAATAAACTGAATTATTGAAGCTAATATTTAAGTTTCTAATTATAAAGAATGTAAGCATCAAAAAATGTTTTTTTAATAATATTATGCATAAAGCAAATTCACCTTAAAATTTAACTTTATTTGAGAAAAATGCATCATAGCTCTTACAAAATTATCATTTCCACACTTCACTTTCCATAGATTATCACAAATTATCACATCATTGTCATTCACTTTCATAGTATAAAAAATTGCACAATTTCACAATTCAAAGATCTTCAATTTCAAAACATAACACACTTTAAAGAATTTTCACTGTTATCTCTTATACATGCCCGGTTGATGTGGATGATTAGCTCGGCTGCAGGCTTCTCGGCTATTAACTTTGTAAATTTTAACTCAAATTTTTGACTTAGTGTCCGAGGACAAATCCTAACGTCGGGCTCTGATCTCACCTATAATGCCTTAAACCATTAACTAGGACTCGAACCGTGACAGTGTAATCTAAACTATACTTAACCAAAATTTATTTATGAAATATAACAATTTATCAGCAAAAGACTTAAAGGAAATAGGAGTTGGACCCCCTCCCTTTAAAAAAAAAAAAAAAAAAAGCCAATAATGAAGAAAAGGCTTAAAAGATTCGTATTAACCCACACTACTTGAATCAAACTCCAAAAATAATTATTACAGCCTAAAATATTTGTCATAAGCATACTATTCACATAACAAAAGGGATTAACTTATCCAAAACACATATTGAAGACACCAAAATATATTACAACAAAATATAAGTTTAGGGAGGAGCCAGGCCATCACCTACTCATCTCATCTTCGTCAACCATTGGACCTGGAATTATAAAATAGCGTCATGAGACAACACCTGGAGGACAAGCCCAGTGGAATAACAACATATTGCATTTATTAAATTAATCAACAACCAATGTTGTTCACTCGTCCAGACCCATACATCTGGTACTGTGTTAGCTGTGTGCTCATACACTCACTAGCACACATGGTGAGCCCATACACTCACCCGCGTAATGCCATTCGGCCCAGCAATAAAGTTGTTCACTTTTCCAGACCCATACATCTGGTTCAGTGTTAGCTGTGAGCCCGTACACTCACTAGCATATCTGGCCATCTAGCCGAAAAACCAATTTCAAATATGAATCAACTTAATAAAGACAAGATATTAAAAGTTACCCACTTTTCTAGATTGATGTGCAGGGATAGCTTTGGGAGGACACGGGTCGCTCGAACTGCGCTCGGCATGTTTCATACTCAATTTTACATCTTCATATCTAATCACATATATTTTAAATTTTAATATTAATATACTTCTAATTTTGACATCCCAAAATACCCAAATAAATAAATAGGAGGTAGACGTTTTATCGCACATTTAGTCACATTGGTACTTCACAGCAATAATTTTTATTATATACTCAACAATATCCTATTGATTATGAAATTAATTAAACATATTAATACTCTATCACGTATTAACATATTAAAATAGTTCCTTCAAATGATGACCACAAGAATTTAAGAACATAAATTTCCAGGACTATAATTTGTGAAACCGGTTACCTGGTTTTACTTAAATTGTAAAATTCATCATAATTCGTACTTAATCTCACAAATTCTCAACCTTTTATATAATTTCCTTAATCATAAAATAATAACATAGTATAACATTTTTTGAAATTGATGACCACATTTTTGTAGAAATGAAAAACGTAGGTTCTGCATAGAGGATTTTCACACGAAACACATTTTCTTGAAAAATTTCTTAAATTTTGTGTAATATCCCAAAAAATCTCAACTTTTACATATAGACTCTTATCTCACTATATAATAACATAGTGAAATAGTTTTTAAAAGCGAACATCCTAGAATTTTATAAAAAAATATATACAAAGAAGTTGTCCATTAAGTTTTCATCCTGGACAGGTTTTCTTCTAAAACTTCCCAAATAGCGTACAAAATCTAAAATAGTCTTAAATTTCTACCACAACTTCTTAACTTCCTAATGTAATATATAGTCAAAGAGTGTCAACGAAGTCCTAGTAAAATAATTTAACAAATTTTCAAAGTTGACATGCAGTTTAGATCTTTCGAAATTCAGCAAGGTCACAAAAATTTATTTACTAAAAATAGAAAACCAACACTAAAAATCATGAAATATAAAACATAGCTCCCTCATCAAGCGTATAACTCATAAGAAAATCAAAATGGAATAAAACATCTTGTATGTCATGATTTTAAGTAACGTAGCACAATAGAATAAAATTGGCGATGAATGGACAATCAACTATAAATTTCACATAAATGATTTCCTAAACATGGGTTCTATATATAGCAAATAATATGCAAACACCTAAACCTTATAGAATCATTCTTGATCATCACATGCAATGGAAGAAAGAAAACCATAAACATGCTTCTAGTTTAGAAAATTAGTTTTATAGCCTTTTTACCTTGATTCTCCTTAACCTGGGGAAGTAATCTTCACACCTTTGGTAATATGAAGACAAGCCTATCTCCTTATGGTACTTAACTTCTTCTTAGGATCCTTGGAGAGATTGGTGTGGATGTTGCTGCATAAACTCAATAATCATACATTAGATTGTAAATTGACCAGCTTATTGAAGTTAATATTTAATGTTCTAATTTTAAAGAATGTTAGCATAAAAAAAATATGCAAAAATCAATTTAATGTTTGAATTTAACTGTTGATGAAAAATGCACCATGACTCTTACAACTTTGGTCAAAATACTTTGTAATTGTGAGAATATCACTATAATAATATAAGGAATCTAGTGTAAAAATTTCAAGAAAAATTAATTATTTTTTAAACTATGATTTTACCTGTATATGATAAAAAAAACTGAGTATTTATTAAAAAATTTAATATTTCATGAGACATTAGATTACTAGTCGATCGAATCATAGAAGTTAATATTTATTGCTCTAATTCTATAGAATATAAACATTAAAAAATGTTTATTGGAAGCACATTATGCGTAAAGCAATTTCACGTCAAAATTTAACTTTGCATGAGAAAAATGAATCATAACTCTTACAAATTTGGGCAAAATACTTTTAATTTAAGAGAATATCACTATAACAATGTAAAGAATATACTGTAAAATTTCAAGGAAAATTAATTGTATTTTTTAAAATTACAAAATTTCCCCTAAATGGTAAAAATGGAGTATTTAATAATTTTTTTAATATTTAATTAAACATTAGATTACAAATTGACTGAATTATGAATGTTCATATTTAATGCTCTAATTCTATATAATATAAGCATAAAAAAGTTTATTTGAAGTACATTACACGTAAACCCATTTCACGTAAAAAAATATGTTTGTTGGAGAAAAGTGCATCATAACTCTTACAACTTTGGGAAAAATACTTTATAATTCTGATAATATCACTATAATAATGTAATGCATCTACTGTAAAAATTTCAAGAAAAATTAATATTTTTTTTAAAATTACGATTTTACCTCCATATGGTTAAAATTGAGTATTTATTGAACTCTTTAATATTTCATCAAACATTAGATTATAAATTCAGTTAATTACTGAAGTTATTATTTAATGCTCAAATTCTATAGAATGTAAGCATGAAAAAAGTTTTTTTTTTATTACGCGTAAAATAATTTCACGTTAAAATTTAACTTTGTTGGAGAAAAATGTATCGTAACTCTTACAACTTTGAGCAAAATACTTTGTACTTCTTAGAATATCACTATAATAATGTAAGAAATCTACTACCAAAATTTAAAAGAAAATTAATTTTTCTAAAATTACGATTTTAACCCTATATGGTAAAAGCTGAGTATGTATTAAATTTTTGAATATTTAATCATACATTAGATAACAAATTGACTGAATTATTGAAGTTAATATTTAATGCTCTAATTCTAAATAATGTAAGCTTCAAAAATATATTTTTTGAAGCACATTACCAAAAATTATTAGAATTTAACCTTGTTGACGAAAAATGCATCATAACTCTTACAACTTTGGTCAAAATAATTTTTAATTGTGAGAATACCACTATAATAAATGTAAGGAATCCACTATAAAAATTACAAGGAAAATTAATTTATTTTTTAAAATATATTCGATTTTGCTCCTATTAAGTAAAAATTGAGTATTTATTAATATTTTTTAAATTTCATCAAACATTAGATTACAAATTGACCGAATTATTGAATCTAATATTTAATGTTCTAATTCTATAGAATGTAAGAATCAAAAAAAGTTTTTTTTTTGGAAGAACTTTATGCGTAAAGCACTTTCACGTTAAAATTTAATTTTGTTAGAAAAATGCACCATAACTCTTAGAACTTTGGGCAAAATACTTTTAATTTATGAGAATATTGTAATAATAATAATATATGTAATCAACTGTTAAAATTTCAAGGAAAAATATTTTTTTCAAATTACAATTTTTCTCCTATATGGTAAAAACCGAGTATTTATTAATTTTTTTTATCTCATCAAACATCATTAGAAAAAAATTGACTGAATGATTGAGGATAATATTTAATGCTCTATTTCTATAGAATGTAAGCATCAAAAAAAATATTTGAGGCACATTATGCGTAAAATAATTTCACATTAAAATTTAACTTTATTAGAGAAAAATGCATCATAACTCTTACAATTTTGGGCAAAATACTTTTATAATTCTGATAATATCACTATAATAATGTGAGCAATCAACTTTAGTTAATGAAACAAATCTACTGTAAAAATTTTAAGGAATTTTTTTTTTATTTAGATTTTACTCCCATATGGTAACAACTGAGTATTTATTAAATTTTCTAATATTTCATCAAACATTATATTACACATTGACCAAATTACTGAATTTAATATTTAATGCTCTAATTATATAGAATGTAAGCATAAAAAAATGTTCTTTAGAAGCACATTACGCATATAGCAATTTTATATTAAAATTTAACTTTGTTGGAGAAAATGCATCATAAATCTTTAAATTTGGAAAAAATACTTTGCAATTCTGAAAAAATCTATCTAATAATCAAGGAATCTAATGCCAAAATAACAAGGAAAATTAAATTTTCTTACAAAAATATATAGGGTAAAATTGAGTATTTATTAAATTGTTTAATATTTCATCAAGCATTAGATTACAAATGGATCAAATTATTGAAGTTAATATTTACTGCTCTACTTCTATAGAATGTAAGCATAAAAAAGGTTTTTTTAAGCACATTATGCGTAAAGCAATAATTGAACTTTATTGGAGAACAATGCTTCGTACTCTAATAACTTTGGGCAATATACTTTGTAATTATGAGAATCTCGCTATAATAATGTAAGGAATCTACTATTAAAATTTCAAGAAAAATTAAAGTTTTTTTTTAAATTACAATTTTACCCCTATATGATAAAAATTAAGTATTTTTTTAATTTTTTTAATATTTAATCATACATTATATTACAAATTGACTGACTTATCGATATTTAATGCTCTAATTCTAAAAAATGTAAGCATAAAAAAAATTCATGTACATTATGCGAAAATTAATTTATATTTAGAATTTTACTTTGTTGACGAAAAATGCACCATCGCTTTTACAACTTTGGTGAAAATACTTTTTAATTATGAGGATACCAATATAATAATGTGAAGAATCTACAATAAAAATTTTAAGGTTTTTTTTTAAATTACAATTTTACCCCTAAATTGTAAAAGCTGATTATTTTTTAAAAAAAAATTAACATTTCTTCAAATAATAGCTTAAAAATGACCGAATTATTGAAGTTAATATTCAAAGCTCTTATTTTGTAGAATGTAAGCATAAAAAAAGTTTATTTGAAGCATATTATGCTTAAGCAATTTTACGTTAAAATATAACTTTGTTGGAGTAATATACCTTTTAATTATGTGAATATCACTACAATAATGTACGGAATCTACTGTAAAAATCTCAAGTAATTTTAATTTTTAAAATTTTGATTTTTCTCTATATGGTAAAAACTGAGTATTTTTTTAATTAATTAACAAATTGACCAACTCATTGATATTGAATGCTCTAATTCTACATAATGTAAGCATCTAAAAAAAATAAAAATTCAAGCACATTACGTGAAAATCAATTTTACGTTACAATTTAATTTTGTTGACGAAAATGCATCATGACATTTACAACTTTGGTCAAAATATTTTTAATTTGTGATGATATCACTATAATAATGTAAAAAAACTACAGTAAAAATTTCAAGGAAAATTAAATTTTTTAAATTACGGTTTTCCCCTATATCTAAAAGCTAAGTATTTATTATATTTTTCAATATTTCATCAAACATTAGATAACAAATGGACCAAATCATTGAAGTTAATATTTAGTGCTCTAATTCTAAAGAATGTAAGCATAAAAAAAAGTTTATTTGAAGAACATTATGCGTAAAGCAATTGCATGTTAAAATTTAACTTTGTTGGAGAAAAATACATCATAACTCTTACAACTTTGGCCAAAAAATACTTTGTACTTCTGAAAATATGCTAATAATAATTTAATGAATCTATTGTAAAAATTTCAAGAATTTTTTTTAAATAATTATTTTGCCAATATATTATATAAACTAAGTATTTTTAATTTTTTTTATATTTTTCATACATTATATTACAAATTGGACGACTTATTGAAGTTAATATTTATTGCTCTAATTTTAAATAATTTAAGCATCTAAAAAAGATTTTTTGAAGCACATTATGCAAAAATCAATTTCACGTTGAATTCAACTTCGTTGACGAAAAATGCAACTAACTCTTACAACTTTAGTCAAAATACTTTTTAATTGTGAGAATATCACTATAATAATGTAAAGAATCTACCATAAAAATTTCAAGGAAAATTAATATTTTTTATAATTACAATTTTACCCCTATATTGTAAAAAAGTGAGTATTTATTAATTTTTATTATTTTATCAAAAATTAGATTACAAATTGACCAAATTATTCAAGTTAATATTTAATGTTTTAATTTTATAGAATGTAAGCATAAAAAAGTACGGAATAATGCACGTTACGCGTACGGAAATTTTACGTTAAAATTTAACATTGTTTGAGAATAATGCATCATTACTCTGTACAAAATCTACTGAAATAATTTATAGAACAATTAAATAATGTATGGAATCTACTATAAAAATTTATAGAAAAACTGCGTTTTTAAATTATGATTTTGCCCCTATATGGTATAAACTGAGTATCTTTTAAATTTTTAATATTTCATCAAACATTAGATTACAAATGGACCGACTTAATTAAGTTAATATTTAATGAAATAATTCTTAATAATGTAAGCATTAAAAAAAAATTTTACAAGCACACTACGCGAAAAGCAATTTCACGTTAGAATTAAACTTTGTTAGCGAAAAATGCATCAACTCATACAAATTTGGTCAAACTACTTTGTAATTATGAGAATATCAATATAATAATATAAGAAATCTACTGTAAAAAAATTCAAAGAAACTTAAAAATTTTAAAAAAATTTGATTTTGCCCATGTATGGTAAAAACTTAGTATTTATTAAATTTTGAATATTTCATCAAACATTAGATTTTAAATTTGACCGACTTACTTAAATTAATATTTTATGCTCTAATTCTATTGAATGTAAGCATCAATTTTTTTTTGAAGCACATTTTGCGTAAAGCAATTCCACGTTAAAATTTAACTTTGTTGGAGAAAAATGCCTCTCAGCTTTTATAAATTTGGTCAAAATACTTTTTAATTGTGTGAAAATTACAGCAATAATATATGGAATGCATTGTCAAAATTTCAAGAATTCATTTTTCCCCAATATGGTAACAACAGAGTATTAGTTAAATTTTTTAATATTTCATAAAACGATAAATTATAAATTGACCGACTTATTAAAGTTAATATTTAATGCTTTAATTCAATAAAATGTAAGCATCACAAAATTTTTTTGAACACATTACGCATAAAGCAATTTCACATTAAAATTTAACTTGGAGAAATATGCATCATTACTCTTACAACATTGGATGATATGCTTTGTAATTCTTAGAATATCACTATAATAATATAAGGAATCTACTATAAAAATTTGAACGAAATTAGAATCTTTATAAAAATTATAATTTTACCCTTATATGGTAATAATTGTGTATCGTTGAATTTTTTAATATTTAATTATACATTGGATTACAAATTAACTGACCTATTGAAGCTAATATGAAATGTTCTAATTGTAATGAATATGAGCATAAAAAAAATTGACGCACATTACGTGAAAATCAATTTTACGTTAGCATTTAACTTTGTTGTCGGAAAATGCATCATAACTCATACAAGTTTTGTCAAAATACTTTCTAATTGTTAAAATATCACTATGATAATGTAAGGGATCTACGGTAAAAATTTCAAGAATTTTTTTTTTTTTTTTTAAATTAAGATTTTGCCCCTATATGGTAAAAATTGAGTATTTATTAAATTTGTAATAGTTCATCAAACATTAGATTTCAAAGTGACCGAATTATTGAAGTTAATATTTAACGCTCTAATTCTATAGAATATAATCATCAAAAAAAGTTTTTTTGAAGCACATTACACGTAAAGCTATTTCATGTTAAAATTAACTTTGTTGGAGAAAAATGCATCACAACTCTTATGACTTTGGGCAAAATACTTTGTAACTCTAAGAGCATCACTTTAATTGTAATGTTCCAAATTCACATTTGGACATTACTACTTGATACTTAATTTAAAAAAAAAAAGTCAATATTCCAAAAGATGTTACTTTAAAAGAAAGAAATTTAATTGAGAAATCATATGGCGGAAGTAAACATAATATAGCTCATGCAAAATTTTCATTACACAACATAAACAATTGTGATAAAATAATTAAATTTTAAAACACTTGATAAATTGGAGAAGCCTACACATTGGAGTCAAAACCACGGCCAATCCCATTCTTCCTTGATCCCTTTACCTGAAAAGGTGAGGGGAGCGTTGAAAGACACTCTGTGGGCTAACTCTTTTACCCACAAGAGTACATACACATAAAAATATAACAATGATCATCACAAATAAGTACATTGTACATTGAAGCACTTACACGACCATAAAATCATGAAAATCATGTAATATGTATACTATTTACTTATTATAGTACACATAAAAGCACATCAATCTTTCTTGGGACCGCTTTGTCCCATCGAGCATTATGAGTTCAGGAGCTACCCGAAGTGATCTTTCGATCAGAATCTTGTACGGGTCAAACCCTCAAATCTTAGCCATATATATGTACGGTACTATCCGTATACCTTACATATTGTGCGGCTTTACCACAAATCTTGAAAATAAGGCATCACATATGTATGTCAAACATTCTCTTCATAGAATCTTGTTATCAAACAATCATCATGTCACATTTAACTTTCACAATACAATAGCATATCGTAAATAATTGCCATATAATCATGCATACTTCTCTATAAGGTAATTAAATAAATCACAACACACAATTAGTGTGAGAGTATCACTCACCTCTTAGAGAAGTAGGGATGATATCTTCAATTATGCCTTACCCTAAATCCGAGGTCTACGGAGCTCCTACAATAGGGATGCATTATTTACTATTAACCTCTTAATTAAATAAAATCTTAATCTATGAAATATTAAGATGCTACTAACTAGAAATTGTACCAATTGACTTAAAAAAATTTAAAAACTGGAAACGGGGACTAATATTTATAAAGGTTGTGAAAACGAACTTCTTTTAAACTTAACCACATTTTGATCTCAAAGTTCATGCACAGTAAATAAATTCAAAAATTCCTTTTTCTCAACACCAATTATAGATAAATTTGTGACATTTTGCAACTGATTTGAGTCCAATCGGATTTATAATGAAGATTTTATGACCATTCGATGTATATTCCTATTGAGCAATAAAGAAACAATATTTAATAAATCACAAAATATATGGAGTAACATGGTTAATTTTGAACAGTAGAAACTAGACTCATATGAAAATATCATATAAAAAATTCGAATCCTTTTGAGAAGAATTTCTATATATTTTGGATTTTTGAATTTGAAATAGATGAAGCTGCAAATCCTTCATAGTCGTAGAAACTAAATCATAACTCATACACTATAAACTGGATTGATTTGAAATTTTTATAAAAGATGAATAAAACCTATAGGGACGATATATTAAAAATTGAAGAGCTTTGGATGACTATAAACCTTTATTTCGAATTTTCCAATCAGAAATGCAGCACTTTATAAATCCGGATCTTGAGTAATAGAAAATTTATATAAAATAAAATAGATACCCAATTGACCTAAAATTTTAAAGGTGAATTTAAATCATAGAATGACTGACATATTCAAAATTCAAGGGATTTGGATAAGTATAAGCATATATTCTAAATTTTACAATCATAAATGCTGGAATTTGGAAACCTTGATAGCAGGTGGTAGAAAATTCGTATATAATAGAATATATATCAAATCTGCTTGAAATTTTAACCGATGTTCCAACTCATAATAGGGAATAACATATTAAAATTTCATAGAATTTGAAGATGTATAAATAAGACTTTCGAATTTGTTACCATAACAATACCTGAAAATTGGAAGGAATGAAGAAATAAGGATATTGAATGGACGATGGTGGCTCACTCGAGATTCCCAAACTGATAAACCCTAGTAAATGAATATTAATCTATAATTAATCCTTCTATTCCATATATATTCGGGTTTGTCATCCTATTGGGCTCCGGGCCTCAGTTTATGGACTTCGTAATATAAAATCTAATTTTTATTAAGCCCAATTATAACTAAATAAATTCAAATCATGGCCCAATGTTATTTAAATTATACAATCATAAAAAATAATCTAATTGCAAAATTTTCATAAATCGCAAATTAAATCATGGAATGATTTTATAAAATCATGAAATCATAAAATTTAATATATAATAACATTTCATAATCTCAATTGTCATTCTATTAATTTAAGTCAATTAATTATACATAAACCATGAGAAATCAAAATTTTATAATTGTACATATAATCATGGAAATTTCTATTGAATCACTTAATCATGCTCTAACTTCAATTTCACAAATAAAATCATAGCGATATTAATTAGAATACTTCATAA
Organism: Caryopteris x clandonensis; assembly: GCA_028749325.2. Lineage (NCBI taxonomy): Eukaryota > Viridiplantae > Streptophyta > Magnoliopsida > Lamiales > Lamiaceae > Caryopteris > Caryopteris x clandonensis. The sequence goes on from JAPYKT020000049.1 coordinate 1,447,525, forward strand.
TTAAGTCATAATAATTTTCACATGAGATCTTAGAAAAACTTTCATATTATGAATTATACATGATCAATAGTATTTTCATAGAAGCAATTTTAACAATGCAATAAAAATTTGCGTTATCACATTAATAATGTAAGGAATCTATTGTTAAAATTTCAAGGAAATTTTAATTTTTTTAAAAATTACTATTTTGCCCTTTATGCTAAAATTGAGTATTTATTAAGTTTTTTTAATATTTCATCAAACAATAGATTACAAAGTGACTGAATTATTGAAATTAAAAGAATGTAAGCATCAAAAAAATATCTTCTGAAGCACATTACGGGAAAATCAGTTTCACGTTAGAATTTAACTTTGTTAAAAAAAATGCATCATAACTCTTACATCAAAATACTTTGTAATTTTTAGAGTATCACTATAATAATATACGGAATCTGGAGTAAAAAATTCAAGGAAAATTAATTTTTTTAATATTACATCAAAAGTTAGATTATAAATCCATCGAATTATTGGATTTTATATTTAATGCTCTACTTCTATAGAATGTAAGCATAAAAAAAGTTTATATGAAGCACATTATGTGTTAAGAAATTTTGCATTAAAAATTAACTTTGTTGGAGAAAAATGCAAACATTACACCTACAACTTTGGGAAAATCGCTTTGTAATTAAGAGAATATCACTATGATAAAGTAAGATATAACCTGAAAAATTCTCAAGGAAAATAATTTTTTTTTTAAATTTTGCCCCAATAAGGTAAAAATATAGTATTTATTAATTTGTTTTTAATATTTCGCTAAATTTAAGATTACAAAATGACCGATTTATTTAAGTTAATATTATATGCACTAATTCTAAAGAATGTAAGCATGAAAAAAAATCTTTTAAAGCAAATTACGCAAAAATAAATTTCACGCTAGAATTTAACTTTGTTGTCGAAAATTACATCATAATTCTTACATTTTTTGTCAAAATACTTTGTAATTGTTAGAATATCACTATAATGATGTAAGGAATCTACCATAAAAATTTTAAGAAAAATTAAAGTATTTTAAAAATTATGATTTCGCCCCTATATGGTAAAAACTAAGTATTTATATTTTTTTTAAATAATTCATCAAACATTATATTACAAATTGATCAAATTATTGAAGTTAATATTTAATTCTCTAATTCTATAGAAGGTAAGCATAAAAACATTTGTTGAAGCACATTACGCGTAAATCAATTTCACGTTAAAATTTTAACTTTGTTGGAGAAAAATGCATCACAACTCTTATGAATTTAGGCAAAAAACTTTGAAATTCTCAGAATACCACTATAATAATGCATGGAATCCATTATAAAAATTTCAAGAAAAATTAATTTTTTTAAATTACGATTTTCCCCAATACGGTAAAATTTGAGTATTAGTTAAATATTTGAATATTTCATCAAACATTAGATTACAAATTGACTGATTTATTAAAATTAATATTTAATTTCAGAATTCTATAGAATATAAGCATAAAGAAATACAAAATTTTAAAGCACATTATGCATAAAGCAATTTCAAGATAAAATTTACCTTTGGTCGAGAAAAATACAACATAACTCTTACAAGTTTGGGTAAAATACTTTGTAATTATAAGAATATCACTATAATAATGTAAGGAATCAACTAAAAAAAATTCAAGGAAAAGTTAAATTTTTTTAAAAATTACGATTTTGCTCCTATATGGTAAAACTCAGTATTTTAACAAAAAAAATTAATTTATTGTTAAAAAAGCTAAATTTTAACGTGAAATTGCTTTACGCATAATGTATTTCAAAAATTATTTTTTTGATGCTTACATTCTTTATAATTGGTGCATTAAATATTAAGTTCAATAAGTTAATCAATTTGTATTCCAATGTTTGATAAAATATTTAAAAATTTAACAAATATTCTATTTTTACCATATAGGGCAAAATCATAATTTTTAAAAATATTTAATAATATTTCTTGAAATTTTTATATTAGATTCTACATATTATTATAGTAATATTTGCAAAATTCAAATATATTTTGACCAAATCCTTAAGAGTTATGATGCATTTTTCGTCAATAATGTTAAATCTTTACGTGAAATTGCTTTACGCGTAATGTATTTCAAATAAACAATTTTTTTATGCTTACATTCTTTATAATCAGTGCTTTATATATTAACTTCTATATGTTATCAATTTTTAATCTAATGTTTGATAAAATATTAAATTTTTTTAACTAATACTCAGTATTTACCATATAGGGGTAAAATCGTCATTATTTTAAAAATAATATGTTTTTGCAATTTTAAAGTAGATTTCATACATTGTTATAGTGATATTCTCAAAATTACAATGTATTTTGACTCAACATATATTGAACATGCTCAATTACTGGCCACATAATTAAGCAAGAAACATCAAACCATATATATGAAGAAGAACTCAGACGCATAACTTGAATATAAACTAAAATTAATAGATATAATCACATAATCGTATCCAACATGCCTAAGACTACAAATATTTAGCCACACATAGCTGAATTAAATATCTTAAGAAATCTAATTCTAACTATATCTAGTATAAAACAAAATAAAAAGGACAAGAGGAAAATTTGTAAGAATAATGACAAATTACCCGTTGCATCCCATGAAGTGGATGGTGAATCGCCTCTGTTTCTGTATCTCTCAGTGTATTGTTGTGTATTTGTATGTAAGAGAGATAAAGATTTGTTAGATGTGTTGAGGTGTGAAGATGTTGATTCTAGGTCTAGATGTCACATATTTTAAGAAGAAAAATGTGCTAGGGTTTGTCCCTACTGTCAAATCTATCGAAATCACAAACATAAAAGTGAAACTTTGCACATAGCGCTTGGTTGAGCGACCATTTTTGCCTGGTCAAGTGGGAAACGGGTGGTCAAGTGCCCGATTGGTTTGGTGAGCACTTGGTCAAGTGCAAAATGCTAGGTCGAGCACCGATTTACCTAGTCAAGCGGGAAATGAGTGGTTGAGCACTTGGTCGAGCGAGATTTTGGCTTGGTTAAGCACCTAGCTGAGCATGGAACACTCGGTCGAGCATTGAGGCGCTCAACCTCGTCCAAAGAGCCAATTTTAGCCTGAATGTCTCCCTGATCGAGGGAAAATTGGCATGGTCGAGTGCTAATTTTGCTTGACCCCCTGTTCTTTTGTTTTATGCAATTTTCAATCATTCTTAAAATGATTAACTCCCAAAAGAGCAACAAGGCTAATAATTCTTTCATAAATATCGCATATAGATAATCATTTAAATATTTATGTCATATATATCAGATCTATGTAGGGTCTCATCTCCCGAATCTTGACTCAACATATATTGAACATGCTCAATTACTGGCCACACAATTAAGCAAGAAACATCAAACCATATATATGAAGGAGAACTCAGACGCATAACTTGAATATAAACTAAAATTAATCGATGTAATCACATAATCATATCCAACATGCCTAAGACTACAATGTTTAGCCATACATAGCTGAATTACACATCTTAAGAAATCTAATTCTAACTATATCTAATATAAAACAAAATACAAAGGACAAGAGGAAACTTTGTGAGAATACTGACGAATTACCTGTTGAATCCCGTGAAGTGGATGGTGAATCGCCTCTGATTCTATATCTCTCAGTGTATTGTTGTGTATTTGTATATAAGAGAGATAAAGATGTGAAATATGTGTTGAGGTGTGAAGATGTTGATTCTAGGTCTAGATGTCACCTATTTTTTAGAAGAAAAATGTGCTAGGGTTTGTCCCTACTGTCAAATCTATCGAAACCACAAACATAAGCGTGAAACTCTGCACAGGGCGATTGGTCGAGCGACCATTTTTGCCTGGTCAAGTAGGAAACGGGTGGTTGAGTGCCCGATTGGCTTGGTGAGCGCCTGGTCAAGAGAAAAATGCTCGATTGAGCACCGATTTGCCTAGTCAAGCAGGAAAACGAGTGGTTCAACACTTGGTCGAGTAGGATTTTGGCTTGGTCAAGCACCTAGCTGAGCATGGAATGCTCGGTCCAGCATTCAGGCGCTCAACCTCATCCAAAGAGCCAATTTTAGCCTGAATGTCTACCCGATCGAGGGAAAATTGGCCTGGTCGAGCGCTAATTTTGCTTGACCCCCTCTTCTGTTGTTTTGTGCAATTTTCAATCATTTTACTCCCAAAAGGATTAACTCCCAAAAGAACAAAAAGACTAATAATTTTTTCATAAATATCGCACACAGATAATCATTTAAATATTTATATCAAATATATTAGATCTATATGGGGTCTCATCTCCCGAATCTTGACTCAACATATATTGAACATCCTTAATTACTGGCCACATAATTAAGCAAGAAACATCAAACCATATATATGAAGAAGAACTCAGACGCATAACTTGAATATAAACTAAAATTAATCGATATAATCACATAATCGTATCCAACATGCCTAAGACTACGAATGTTTAGCCACACATAGCTTAATTAAATATCTTAAGAAATTTAATTCTAATTATATCTAGTATAAAACAAAATAAAAAGGACAAGAGGAAAATTTGTAAGAATAATGACAAATTACCCGTTGAATCTCGTGAAGTGGATGGTGAATCGCCTCTGTTTCTGTATCTCTCAGTGTATTGTTGTGTAATTGTATGTAAGAGAGATAAAGATGTGTTAGATGTGTTGAGGTGTGAAGATGTTGATTCTAGGTCTAGATATCACATATTTTTAAGAAGAAAAATGTGCTAGGGTTTGTCCCTACTGTCAAATCTATCGAAATCACAAACATAGACTTATATAAGAAAACTTATATAAAAATAAATTGTAATTCTTTGTAATTTTTATTAAAATTGTTTTCGTTAATATAAAAAAAAGAACAAACATAGACATACATTACAGTTAATTAATATTAATTAACTCAAAAATAATTTAATGACCGTGCAATTGATGGAATTACTAGTATATTATATACTAAACTAAATAAGAGAATTAATGAAATAATAAACAAATAGAGTTTGTTTTTATTCAAATCGCGCCGTCATCCTCAATCAATTATGTGCTATAGCCCGTTTTCAATATTCAGTGGATTGATCAAACTAAGTTTTTTGCAACTATAGAATCTTTCCAATGAATGTATTGTTCTTTCTTATTTAAATACAACCATTACTCTTCCCTTAGAATTGCAGTTGAGAGAGAGAGAGAGAGAGTATTCGTAACTAATAATCTACAGAAATATAATAACAACATTATTTAAGAATAACTTTCGATTTTCAAATCAGATATTTTATGTTGTTATTTTTAGTTTTTAAAAAAAATGGGGCAGGAGGAAATCGACAATCAAGAATTTTTTGGAACATAATTTTTTTTGTTTTTAAGTTTTTATGTATAGTAAATCAAATTAATCGTCTTTCACCATACTTAATTTCATATTTCCATTATATATATATTAAACAGAATATAAATTTAAAAATACAACTTTTTGTTGGTTGATTATTATGATTATATTTATGTATTTATTGTATGGTAGATTATTTGAATTTGGTTTGAGCTGCATATTAAAGTTAATTAAATAACTTTATTATTAGAGAAATTAGGTAATTAGATAATTTTAATTTTCAAAAAAAGTAAACTTATTAAATATATTTTATTTAATTATTTAATTTTAAAACACTATATTACAAATCAGACATTCCTAATGTGGATAATGTAAGTCATAATTAATTATCTTCCCAAAAAAAGAATGTGTCACACATATTCTAAGTTAAGAAAAGTCATCCTGTTGCTTTTGCTATCCATACGTGTCAACCTAAATTGAGCGGGTAATTCCTCCAATTCAAATTTCAAAACCATTTTTCCTCCCTATTTATTCAATATTCAACAGTTCCTCGGTGGTAAAAATTCTGGGTAATCCGGAGGTTCATTCAGAAACCATAATGTTTATACAAAGTCGGATCTTAATCATCTGAGTCTGGTTCTTTTCTTTTTTTTTTTTTTGGTTTTCTTTTTTCTTTTTGTCTTGATTTGAGTAATTGAAGAGATGGATTTCCATTGTATGAAGCGCAAAGAGCTGCAGGCATTATGCAAAAAGCACAAAATTCCTGCCATTTTATCGAACAAGGAGATGGCCAACAGGCTTATGGATTTTTTCAAGGTAATTATGGTGTTTTTGTTTCTTTTTTTTTTTTTTTTTTTTTGCTTTTATGTGTATATTATGTAGAAGGAATGCCGTAATTTGTTCTTGAAAACTACTCTGTGGTGTTTCGATAGGGTTTATCTGAATGATTTTTGGGTTGAAAAGGTAATTGTTTTACTAATCTCTGAATTCAGGAACAGGATGAGAATGTAACTGAAACTGAATCCGCTGATGCGGGTGTGAATAGGAAAGTTAAGAAAGTAAGATTTAGTCCGGAACATGAACTGATTGAGTTTACCAGATCCCCGAAAATGAGAAGAAGTAGAAGGAATTCGGGTTTATGTAGGGACAGTAGTTTGCCAGTGGTAAATATTAAGAGTAGTGAAATCAAGAAAGAAAATTTGGGTGGACTAGATAGAGTTACACGGTCTGGAGGGTTGAAATCTATAGAGGCCAAGGTAAACGTGAAGAGAAGAGGAAGAAACGCTGTAAAATGTGATAAAAGACCTAATGCTTCCGGCATTGAAATTTTGGATACTGGCAAGTTGAAGGAAGGCCATGTAGATAGCTCGGGCCGAGTAATATTGTTGAGAGGGAAGATGTTAGAAGTGGGCGAAAAAAATGCATGCAAAGGAGAAAAGAAAAGGGTTAAAGATAATGATAGAAGATATGAGAAATCTTCAGATGATGACTCGAATGAAAAGCCCACCTATGAAATTGTGGATAACCACGGTAGAGTTACCAGGTCCAGAGTGCAGAAATTGGCAGAAGTACATGCAAAGGTAGAGAAAAGAGGGAGAAAGGAGATGGGGCCTTTCATGAATAGAGGGAATGTGAACAGTAATGGAAAACTAGAAGTTTTGGAAATTAAAAATATTGCAGGTGATTATCATGTGACTGAACCTCAACTTTTGAGGAAATCTAAAAGCAATGCTAACATGGTTGCTGGTTCTGAAATATTGAATGTTGATACAAAGAAACATGACAATGGTGAGAGTGTGGGATTGAGAATAACATCAAAGTCGTATGCATTGAATGATTCAGGAGCGAATGGAGAAACTGGAAATGAGGTTACCCTGGACAGAAGAGCGGTTCCGGATACTGAAGAATCCATTAAGGTGGAACCCAGAAGAAGTAACAAAAGGAAAAATGTGATTAAATCTGATGAGCTTAATGCAGAAACTGTGAATAGACGCACCTTGAGGAGCTCAGTTCCGCAATTAGGAATTTCTTGTGAAGTCTCTAATGGTGAGAAGAACGTTGTCCAGCCAGCTGATAATATGAGAAGGTCAAGGCGTAAAACTTCAAGCCTGAAACTGGTCCCTGCTGATAAAGAAGCTGATACTGGTTTTGCAGTGGAGAGTCTTGAAGCAGAAACCAAGAATAGACGCTTACTGCGGAGTTCAGTACCACGTCTAGAACTTGTTGTTGGAGCTCCTAAAGAGGAGAATAAGGTTCTGCAGCCTAGTGGAACAATAAGAAGATCAAGGCGTAAAACTTTTACTGATGCAGCTGTGGAGAATCTTGAGGCAGAAAAGATTAGAAATGAACCATGCCTAGTAGAAAAGGATTGTTCTGGAGTGCAGAAGAATACAAGAAGATCAAGAAGGATTGCCTTTAAATGTAAATCATCGGGAAGTCCAAATGAGATTGACATGGATTCTGTCTCTCACCAAAAGAATCAAGCAATGAAGCGAAAAAGAGGTGTTATCTCAGGAAGAGGCGGCGTAAAGGCAAAAAATGATCCAAGCTCTGTAGCAAAGACCATGAAAGAAAGTAGCAGCAAGAAAGCTGTGACTGCAGCTGCAACAGGCAAAATTGCTAACACAACTAAGCGAAGGAGATTGAACGATTTTAAACTGTTTGATGCTTTATTGCATAATGGGTTGGAGAGAGAACAGTTTCTCTCTAGTGCTGAGGCTTCTGTATCAGAAGGTTTGGGAAGCACTAGCAATTTGGGTATCAGTATTAACCAAAGTCCCCTAAATATTATTAGTGATGTGGAACTAACATCTAGCAGAAAGGCTCACAGAAATAAACCTGACATTTCTATTGTAGATAGTGCTAGAACTTCCAATATGAAATTGATCAATGGAAAAGAATTGGTAAACTCAGACACAAAGGCAGCATCCAGAACTAGAGAATTGAAAACAGAGAGCACAGATTCTGAAGGCCAAACTTCTGTCAACATCAGGGGTGTGAAAGATGCTAGTTCACCGTTGGAGATTGATGTGCTTGAATTAATTGAAGAAAATATAAAGGGCACTGCTGAGAATGAGAATGAGCCTGAAACGCATGTGTTATTAGAGGATAGCAATAGCAAGATTGTCAACCAAGAACTTCCTGAAGACTTAAATGAAGGTTTTGATGAGACAGGCTCTTCTTCTGACAGTCTCTTAATTGGTGATCCATCAGATAATAATGGTAAGAATATTTGTCACTTGATACGCTACTAAGAAAGATGTTCACTTCTATCTTTTGCTGAAGAAGATATGGACCAACAATTCATTACAATTATTGATTTCCATAATGATTTGTTTTATAAATCATATACCATGGTATATACTTGTAGCAGCTGTTCAATCTTCTAACTACTTTGCTGTTTATGTGGAAGTGGCTGAAGCTGAAGTAGACAAATGCTTGCAACCAATCCCCTGTGTGGTTGATAATGCTAGTGTAGTCCAAGGAATTTGTGCTCAACAGAACCTGGAATATGATAGTATAAGGCAAGACAACCAAGTACCTCCAAAAGTTTCAAAATTTTCTGAAAATGAAGGTTTTGCTGATGAAACAAGACAAAACAATCAAGTTCTACCAGAAGGTTCAAATGAATCTGGAAAGGAGGTTCTTGCTCAGACTGACTCATCTGCTGGCTGTCCCTTACTTGGTGATCAAACACATATTAAAAGTAAGAGTGCTCCTTGTTTGATAGTTACATTGCATTTAGTGTTAACTCAATGAAAGTTTGTTATTCACTGTACTCTTAACTACTTTGCAGCTTATCTAGAAGTGGCAGAGGCTGAATTTGATAAATACTTAGAAAGAAGTCCTGCTGTTGCTAAACATGTTGGTGAGGTCAAAGTAACTTCTATTCAAAACAACCTGGAGTATGATGGTACAAGACTAGACAACCAAGTTCTCCCAGAAGGCTCAAATGTTTCTGGAAACAAAGGTATTGTGCAGAGTGACTTCTTGGCTAACAACTTCTTACTTGGTGATCGAACAGAAATTAAGAGTAAGACTTTTCCTTTTCTCCTTGCTTGATATTTCTGCTGCATTTAGTTGTCCGGTGCTTACTCATAGCTGATCTGGAAGTTGCAGAGGCTGAAGCAGACATTCTTCCAGGACCTTCAAATGAAGGTTTTTCTGAGACCAACTCTTCTGTTGAGAGACTTTCGCCAGATGAAACTAAGAGTAAGAGCGTTCCTTTTTTATATTAATGTTCCATTTATTGTTACGTACTTGTTGAAACCTGTTGTTCACTAATCTAACTACTTGTGCTGATCTGGAAGTGGCAGAGGCTGAAAGAGACAAATGTTTAGAACCAAGTCCCAGTGTAGTTGATCATGTTGGTGAAGTCAAACCAATTTCTGTTCAAGAGAACCTTTACTCTGGTGACAAAAGGCTAGCTAATGATATAACCTCGCCTTTTTCTTGCCACCGTATTAATGACGACCACTTGGAAGCATCCAGTAATATTCTGGACAATAATAATAAAGGAACATCCCCGAAAGCTGGAGTTGTTGCAGCTTATGACTCTTGTGGTATGTATTTGTATCAGAATATATATTATTCTTTTCAATTTTCAAATATTTTATCTTAGTAGTCCCTTTTCAATTTGGTGGCTATCAGAGCTGGCTGAAACTAGTGGAGATGGATGCTTAAACGTTCACAAAAGTGCAAGTTACAAATACAGTGAATTGTGTGTCCCTGACCAATCAGATTGTGAAGGAAGTGCTAAGATAGGTCCACAAGATAGAGTTGTCTGTTCAGGTGAATATTCAGTTATGAATTCCGAGGAGCAAGGGAAGTGTAAAGATTCCCTGGGTGTAGCCTCCGTAGCCAAAAGTGCTGAAATTAATCTAGTGAGAGGCCGCGAGACCGATCATACACCTAGAAGGGACGATACCTATAATGTACTGAATTCGAATTTGGAGGCTGGTAAATCTGTTGAAGGTGGACTCTGTAAAGGTCACAAGAGCAAATATGATGAAGATGGGGTATTCAGTGTGTCTAATCTATTTGATACTGAAGGAAGACCTGTGACGGTGCCACAAGATAAAAAAATTATTTCTGGTGAAGATTCTATCAAAGATTTTGATGAGCTAGGAATGCTTCATGGTTACCCATCTGCAGCACCCACAACCATGTGCCTCTTCGCCAGAGAACTTGAGGCTGATCTAATAGCTGAAGGAATTGAAGCCTATATTTGCTTTGATAAACAGACAGAATTCAGTGAAGCCAAGGGGGGAAGTGGATGCTTCAAGAGTCACAAGAGCTCAAAAGACGAAGACTGGCAATCCAACATTTCTCATTTATTTGAGGGTGAAAAAAGTACTAGAATCCCACCACAAAACAGGGAAATGATATCTCTTGGGTATTCCATCAAGGGGTTTAACGAGCTAGTGACATTTCCTGATTTTGCTTCTGTATCAACAACATCTGCAAACTATAACATTGCACATAGCTCAAATTTGCAGGAAATAAGTCCATCTAAATTCTATGGCGTTTCTGATACTCATGGTAAGTAATTTTCATTTTGGTTTATCTTAGTTTCTTCCACAATTTTCAATCCAAATATAAGTATTTCATTTTTCATGCTCAACATTAATATCTGGCGTTTCTCTTAGTAAAATTTAATCTTATACTTTAGGAATTATTTGGGGGTTTGAGCTGCAATTCTAGTACTTGTGAAGTCATAAAAAAAAAGCTGGTGTTACTGTATCACTTGTTATTATTATAGTCTGAGATATGAAATGCCTGTACCAATGGATGCTTAAGACGAAATGTATATTTAAGCTGGATGAGACTTGAACAAATTGCACTAGGAGCTTCTGTAATATCTAGACTTGATGTCTTCTGTCAAATATGTTCTTAAGTCAATGACCTTTTGTTACAGCAGAGCAACCAAAAAAAACATTGGCCGAGCCTCTTGCTGCAGCAAACACTGGTAAAATTGAGGAAGCTTGGAGTAATGCAAGTGAAACGGCAGGACACGGGATGTGTTTGTTAGAGGCTAATGCTGAAGGAAACACCAGTCAGGTTGTTGAAGGCTCCAGTGCTGATGACGAAGGTCATTTCCAATATAAACTTTCACTCTCTTTTTTATCTTACAATCTTCATGGTGCTAATGGTTGTTTACACTCTATTTTTTATAACCTCTGTGAATTTATTGAGCAAATATATATTGTTGATATAGCCAATGCAACTTGTGGCAAAAATAAAGAGGGTTTTGATGGAGCATGCCTCTCAAATGTTATAATATCCACGGATTGCACCATCAGCAAAATAGAGCTTGATATGAAGTCTCAAGGCACAGAGGAAGCTGAACAGCAGCAAAGTAAGAGCCTGCTAGCAGGGCAGACATTGGCAATTATAAGTGAAAAGCCTACTGATGTGGATTCCATTCAAAGCTGGACAGGTTGGTTCACAAACAAGATTTCACTTTCAAATAATTCTCTGTAGACCAATTGTTCTGTAATATTGCAGGAATTGAACTTCATAATCTATTTGCAACAACTTTGGATAATGATACTCGTTCTGCTCTGAGTGATACTTCCTCTCAGCGAACTGAAATAGTAAATGTGAAAATGTCTGCAAACAAATCAATTTCCAACAATTGTGGCAGCTTGGCCAAGAAGAAGGAAAAAGGGGTGGAGGGAGAAATAAGAAGTGAGTGTGAGAAAAACACAGATGAACGAGTGGTTTCTCCAAGTACTTTTAATGAAATATCACATACTGGATTTGATGTAGACTGGGAAGGTAATTACTAGTATATTAGTCATTCTTGATATCAAAAGTACGCATTTCTTGATTGTTTTTCATCTGACCATCATTGTTGAAAATATGCTTGCAGCACCCATCAAGATTGTGGCTCCCTGCAAGATAGATGAAACCTGTTCTCATGACACGGAATTTGATAGAACTGTGATATCAGTTATGGAATGCTTCGAGGCAATGAAGGAAAACACGGAACATGAGTGTGATGAAAAGCAACAAGATGCTAGATATGAAATTGAGAAGAGCTCTTGCTTGGGAGATCCATTATCAGACAACGAAGAAGATGTCGCTCGTAATGGGTTAAACGAATTTGATCGTGTTGATGGCAGTGAATCATCCGAGGAGCAGTTGATTGAGAACACGGGTGAGCACCTCAAAGAAACTAACTTGATAACAGAAGCAGACAAGGAAGAAAACGTCATCGATCTAGGCAAATCCTGTCTTTTTTATGAAGCACCAGATAATGGTATCAGCATGTCTGCTTCACCAAGACATTTAGATAAACTTGAAGGCTGTCTAGAGAAGTTAATTAATAATGATCTGTCAAAAAGCCTCAGTTGTAAGAGTAGAGTTGCTTATAGATCTGAGGGGAAAATTACACAAAATAGTGAAGCTGCATTTGGGTTATCTGACTCTGATCTTCAGATGTCAAACCTTTCCGAGAAGAGTCATCATCTTACCACCTGCTCTGAAGATGTTATCATTTTTGGGCAAGCATCAATTGAGACTTTCAGGGCCCCTGTGGATGCAGAAGTCGCAAAAACTGGCTGCTTTGATGGTCTGAATGATGTGATAGGCAAAGGTAACTAGAGTTTGATTGTCATGTGGAGCTAATATAAATTCAGAATACGGATAATGAAGTATTGAAGCTATTATTGACATTAGGGTCTTATATTACGTGCTAATATAAATTTGATATTCCCTCGGTCTCAAAGAAAGAGTCTTGTTTGTTTAATTGTTTTAGCTATACAAACAAGACACTTTTTATGGGATGGAGGGAGTATTTCCTAAAAGCTTTTAGCTGAAATTTTTATTTGGGTGGCTATTGACAAGAATTCTAGTTTTATAGGGGCAGTGAGGGACTGGGCTTTTTGCTTTTGCACCTGGGCACCTGGAAAGACAAATTTCTTAATTTATGAAGTGATGAGATCATTTTTTTTTGTTTTTTGGTTTATAAGCTATACACCACGTCATTTTCTTGCTTTCTTCCTGAGACTTTCCTAGTTATGCTTCTCTCTTATTTTTGTAGGTACCTCTCCCTATCATATTTTAAAGGCGTCCCCTGACTATGGCGAAGTCACAGAAAGAGGAGACTCAATCCACACTATCTCAGATGTGCCTTCCTCTGGATGTACTGAAATTTTAAAAGAAAGTGATGTGGATGATGCTATTAAAGAGTATATCGATTCTGAAACTTCCCTGCCAATGAGTTTTGAGAACTCCGGTGCCAGCCTCCCAATAGATGATACTAGTGAAATTGATAATGCTGCCTTGTGTAAATACCAAGAGGATGTTGCTAATTCTGAGGGTGAAGATGACAATTGTCCAGGTTCAGAGAAGGCAGGGAACCCTCCTGCACGTGTTGATTCCGTTGCTGAAGGTAAACAATATTATTACCATTGTTTAGGTGTTGTGTTTTATCAGGTTCCACGGTTACTAACCCACTAGTTGAGGCAAAAAGTTAAAGAAACTGGACCAATTTATGCTGTTTAAGTTAGAGATGTTAAACGGGCTAGCCCTAACAGGTTTCGGGTTAATTGGGCCTCAATTTAATCGGGTCAATTTAAACGGGCTTGATTATGGTGAACCTAACCCTTAGTCCTACCGGTTTTTGGGCTAAACGGGCCATGGCCCGACGTTCCTAGTTAAAGTGACCTTCTCTTTTTTTTTTGGGTTCGATGGCTAGTACTAGTACTATTTTTATTATTTTTAAACTTCCGATGATTATATAATATTTAATGTTTCTTTGGTGTTGTAGGCATTGATGTTAAGCTTGATTCACAGAAACAACTTTGCCATAGATCTCCTTCCAGACTATTGTGTTCGACTGCGAAGAAGAATGTGAGAACCATAATGATTCATGGGACTCCAGGTAAGCGTCTAACTGTGGCAGATATGAAAGAGAATCTGCCAAGCAGTAAGAGCTCGAACGTTGGTGATGTGACTACAGTTAGACCAGCAAGAAGGAGGGCCTTGCAGGATGTTCACTGGAAATAGAGTGTTTGTTTTCAACATTTTTCTAGGACGGTGAGTTGTAAGTTATTTTGTTTTGCTAACTGATTAACTGCTGCTTTATGCATATCTCATGCAAATATCTATTCTATTAGTTTGTGTCTTTACTTATCTTGTTTAGACAAAGATTCCTTTACTGTATGTTCAGGGTCACATTGGCTACCACTTTCTTATACGATTTCGTTATGAAAACTATAATTTTCATTTATGTCACTTTTTATATGTAAGGCCTTAAAATTATATGTTTCATCTTTTACTTTGATAAAACGAGTTCACTCTCATTTTAGTACAAAATAATGTTTTCTGAATCCAGACAGCAGGAAAGAGTGACACTGATGGCTAATAAGTCCCTTAACATGGGCATCGAAAGACATTGATTCACCTTTTCCTAAGTTGCTTAAACCAGAAGGAAAGCCATGGAAAATGGAAATGTACATGTAAACTAAAAAGAAAGCCTATGATAATCACATACATTCAGAAATATTAAATTAATTGTTTTTTGTTTAAAGAACACATACAGCTAAAAATGTTGTGATGTTGCGAACGATGGAAGGACACTCTTGCCTTTATTCAGAAGGAAATATAAATTATGATACTGTACCTCGACATTCTTTTGGGATTACAGAACACAACTTATCCAAAGAATAACTAGAAAAGTTTGCACGAAAAAATATAAATGTGTGCTCGATCACAGCTCTTTTATCTATACACAGACCACCCCAGAGCTTCTTCCAAATCCTTCATGTTGCTCATGCTCGTTTAACGGACAAAACACTTCCATTTCTAGGCAAATCAACATGTTCGTCCCTGAGGCTAATCTCCATTTTGCAATCCCATCAACTTTCTTTCTACATATAAACTTACACCACCTAAACTTCAATCCTTTTGTATCTAATTACAATCCAGCCCACAAACTTCCAACACGACCCCATCTCTCGACAAAAATGGGTTGATGCGGACCCACAACAACGAGAATATAGAAGCAAGAAGAATGGACCATACGATGATAATGGTGGGAAGCCGGTCTTGTTTCCCCATAAAACCTTTGAGGAAGGGGTATAGATGGACTATCACCCAAATGGCAAAGAAAAGCTTACCGAAAAGTGGACCCCATGATTCGTACCCATTATTTATTGCATCGGAAACACCAACTGCGACTCCGATGATGTTGATGATCATGAGGGTCATGGGTGGGATCAACAATGACGTCCACTTAAAGAGGTAAAGGTCTGAGAACTCTCCATCATCTGCTGCTTTGGAGGTAACAGTGAAGTTTGTGTTCACACCAGCTAAAACCTTGAGAAGACCTTGTATTAGGGCAAAAAAGTGGGATGAGACACCACCGATCACCCAAAACTGCTCGTTTCTCCACCAGTCATCTATTCCAACGCCTCCCCACTGCATCTCCAGGACACTAGTTGCAGCAATGGATATGAAAAGGCCCATAAAAACTATACTTGCGTAGTTACTTATCTGTAGATGACGGAGAATAATGGTCAGCTAAAATTACCCATTAAGCTATTCATAAGGCAAGCCAAAAATACCTTCCATCTGAACGAAAAAATCCTTACGCAGCCATAACTTAAATTTCATTGCTTTTTAGTCAAGAGAAATATTTTTTGTTGGGTGAGGGGGAGGGGGGTTACTGGGGATACCCTGGTTTCATGATACAGATTGGTATAAGTGGGATGCCTTCATTTCTATTGGTATAAATTAGGGTGGAACAGCCTGAGTTTTTTTTGTACGCACTGATGCATATGGGATGGGCATGAAGGTGAAATTTCTCTTGCTTTAAAACAAGGACATGAAAGTTGTGGCTAAAAAAGAATTCTTGTAAACTAATTGTTAGATATTCAAATATTGCAGAGTGTAAAGGTTATGCTTTATGGACTCACCTCGGGGACGATGAATTTCCCGGTAAGCAGGCAGACTGCTGGTAAGGTACAGTACGCAATCAAGGGAATTGAAGTCAATGGGTAGACAACTGAGTTTATGTAGGAAAATCTCTCCAACGGTTTGAGACCACACCCGTATCCATACCAAATAGGACAATGCCTACTCAAGAAAATTTCAACGGATCCCAAAGCCCATCGAAGAACCTGGTGAAGACGATCAGAAAGATTGATTGGGGCTGACCCCTTAAATGCAGGCCTTTTGGGAATACAGTAAACTGATCGCCAGCCATGGCAATGCATCTTAAATCCAGTCAAAATATCTTCGGTAACTGACCCATAAATCCAACCAACCTAGGGATATAAAATCATGAGATTAAAAAAAAAAAAAAAAAAACAAGGGGAAAGGAATTTCTATCCAGTGATTACATACCTCTTTTCCCCATTCAGTTTTATCTTCATAACCACAACTAATGACATGAATGGCTTCTTTCAAGAGTGATGCAGATGTTGCTCCTGCTGGTACACCACCTTTTTCTAAAAGTGTTGAAGCAATGAAAACGGGTGACTGCCCAAATTTTTTCTCCAATTTTACCTGGGGCATGAGGGCTGTTTTTTCACTCTCAACTCCTGTCATACATAAACGGTGGAAGAAGATGTCACCATAAATATACCAATAGAAGTATGACCCTTTTTTTATGTTTTGACAAGAACAAGATGGTTGTGGTTAAGAAGAAATATGTGTGGTTATATATAGTCATAACCTTTTGCATTTACCATCAAGAGAATCTATTACATATCTCTTTATATTTCCTCACCTTCTATTCCTTCCTCAATGTTTTCAAGAGCATGGATCTGTGTCGAAGCTTCCCTACCCTTGGTCTTTTTCTTATTATCCTGTGATTTCCCTTTCTTACTCTTCTTCCTTGATCTAAAACAACTGCAGCAGAAACACAATTTTGGCCAACAATTGCACGTTTTGCCAGGGGGTTTCGCCTTTTTGGGTGCATCGAATCCATAAAGAGCTTGCCTCCTGAAAACACATCCTGTTCCGACATAAATGGGACCTTGGATCCCATCAAGCCCTTTCATATTTATCTGTTAACAACCGTGATAAAAATTAGCCTTGGGCATACATTCTTAAATCAAACCATAAATCAAAAGCTCGTCACATGAACAATGGAAGGAAGTATACATACATCGAAAAAGACAACGTTTCGATTTGAATATCTATCGTGCCGATCAATCCCATCGAATCTTTGAGGAAATTGCACATAACATATTTTCTTGCCAGCTTGAGGATCCATCATGAAACACATAGCTTCTCTAAGAGCCTTGCTGTTATTTATGTAGTGATCACAATCAACATTGAGCAGGTAAGGAGCATTTGAGATGACAGCTGACACCCGTATCTGTAATTTAGGGAGAGAAGGAAACGAATCAATAAACTGCATCATTATAAGGAATCACCCAAAAAAAAAAAAAAAATTAAATAAAAGAAGCAAGGAAGACAGTTACCAAAGAATTCATGGCACCGGCTTTTTTGTGATGTTCAAATCCAGGTCTCTTCTCACGAGATACATAGATAAGACGAGGCAACTCATTGCCTTCAAGATCCCGAACACCATTTTGACCAAGGAATACCTTTCAGAAAACATAAAATGAAATATTAATAATTTCAAGTTAGAATAATTGAACAGGATATTAACAGAAGGCTCAATATACCTGGATCATTCCAGGATGATCCCTGACATTATTTCCTGGCCAGGGAGTCCCGTCTTGCATGGTCCAACCATCTTCCGGAACCTTCAGTGCAGTGGATACCAGTGCATTTATCCGAACTTTGAACTCTTCATACTCTCGCTGCATTATAAAAAATAAAAATAAAAATTCAGTCCAAAACTGAATCTCTCTTTAGATCACTCATCTGGTTCTCTATAATTTAAGTAATAGGAACTGAATGCGGTTTTCTTAACAAGAAGAACACAAATCGATTTTTTCTCTCTTGGAAGGTTTAATATTCTAAAGGAAAAATTTGTACCTTCATTGCACGACGTTCCCTCACAAATGTAGGTTCAACCTTGTCTCTCAAATAGTCGACCTTTTGAGCAAAGTACCATTCAGGAGCTCGTGGTTCTATTTTGAACTTTTTGCAGAATGGGACCCATTTCCTAGCAAACTCGGATGTCTCTGAAAGAGCTTCAAAAGTAAGCATTGCTGCACCATCATCAGACACATAGCAGGCGACCTTATCGACTGGATAATCCACAGCAAGTATAGAAAGAACTGTGTTGGCTGTAATAAGTGGAGGTTCTTTCAAGGGATCCACTGTACTCACAAATACATCCACAGGAGCTAGCTCAGAGGGCTTGCCCTCTTTCTCGTACCTGGCAGAGAGGTTCAACATGAGAGGGAGATAGAGAGAGAGAGAGACGGGGGGAGAGAGAGAGAGAGAGAGAGAGAGAGAGAGAGGGAGGGAGGGAGGAAGAGAGGGACATATACATATATGTGTGTACCTTAGTGAGAGTCGGTCTAAGTATGTTTCTCGCCGAATTGGAAACCACTTTGGGAACTGATCAAAAATCCAGGAGACGGCAAACCATATCTCACATACAATTGAGGTTAGCCACAATCCATATGCATCGTGCACAGGATGAAGAATTCTGTAGTGAAAGAACAATCCAAGAATTGCCATTCGCAGAATAATGATGATTCTGTAAGGGCTAATCTTGCTTGAAGAAATTGGCAGCTTCCTGGAAAGCGGCTGTCTGCCTTCATCCATCCTTTCAAATTCAAGAATGCGAAGAAATTATAATTAGAAGAAGTAACATTACTTATTTTTTCATTACTTCTAGAAGTGGATAAATACTTTTAGCTTTTGATGGTAGATTGCTAGCTCAAAGAAATTATCTCTTAAAGCTCACTAAAACCTGGATCTCCACACTTGACCTCCTAACATTAGAATCACTTAAAAACATCTTCAGCAAATCCAATACACTTTAGAAGATGATGCATCAGTTTGAGTTTCATCCTTTCAATTTCAACCATCAAAGTTTCATCCATTTTATCTAGAGTAAGATTCAGGTACAGCTTTTCTGCAACGAAACTAAATATGGCAACTTGATCTCATCGATCCTTGGCCAAAAATAGAATTTTTTGGTTAATTAGAAGGCTTTCGGAGGTTCACCCTCCTAGTCGAGTTCCTCTACATCCCTAGATAATACATTGATCGGCAACCGAATGCTACAACTGCATTTCAGTCTTGTTCTCCAGAGGGTGGCCAAGTCCATCATAGCAAATAAACAAATCATTTTTTAAGTAAAGCAACTAACCGAATCTTTAATTAATGTTAGCACATACTAGGTCAATGCTCGATACAACGGCTACATAGCAGTAGTTCTGCAGCTACTAAAAAGTCAATTCAGTGCGCATCTTTTCTAGATATTAAAATTATTGGAAATAAAATCATTAAATGCCACTCCACCGACAGTCTACACAGCACATGAAAAAGGAAACAAGAAAAGAAAAAAGAGGGGGTGGGGACATACTTGGGTAAGTCAGGATCATCCAGCTCATCTCCACCACCTTTACCTCCTTGATGCTTAACCACTTGAAGTTTATCATTTTGTTTTCTTTTCCATTCTTCCATTCTTTCTTTCCAGGCAATAGTTCCATAGCCGTATACAGCTAAATCTTTCTTCGGATCCATCGGCCTTGGCGGCACTGCAATGCTCATGTATATTAATCTTCCGATTAATAACTAAAATCTACAAAAGATAAACAATCAACAGAAAAAATGCTTACTAGTCACTGATGAATCCATGGAGGGCATAGGATGAATTCGTTTTCCACGATTCATGAACGGAGGGATAATGAGAGCGTGCTTATCGGCCGAAATTGTGTCATCCTTCATCAAGATTCAAACTTTAGCAATCTTTCCAATCAGAAACTAAAGTAATACAAGATTCAGAGAGAGAGAGAGAGAGAAGAAATCTACCTCTTGACCGTAAGTGAGGAGAGGAATCTCTGAATTAGCAGCAGCGGGATCCAATTCGGACGGAGTAGTGATTCCAGAAACACTGCGGCCGAAATTAAGGCGAGAAGAGAGAGAAGCATCGGCAAACTGATGAGGATCTCTCCCGTTGTAATCGAATTCCTTGTCCAAATCATCGAACTCATCTTCGTCTTCATCGCCGTCGACTCTAGGGCTGCCTGAAAACGTCGGCGAATCAGAATACTGCCGGAATTAAATAAGCCAGCGGGGAAGTGTTGATACGTACCCTTAATACGCTTGTATCTGGTTTTGCACTGAGGGCAAGCTTGATTGCCTTCCCTTCTTTCGTATTCATAGCAGGGCCTACAAACAGGGAATGCACATTCATTGCAAGCAACAAATGGCTCTCCATCTTCAGTGAATTCAATCTCGTCTCCACAAATCTGACAAATCTGTGCAGTCAACTCCTTCACACAAGTCACCTGCTCGAAAACATTGATCAAATTATGCCTGAGTTCCCAGAAGATTCGAGAAATAACTGAACTTCAAAATGGTGAAGCTTGAGTTGGAATGAAGCAGACTGCAGTAACACTCTAAAATAAATATATTAGTGAGAATAATTTTGTGGCCCTGAAATCTAGAAAAGCTGAAAAAGAGCTAAGAGAAACTAAATCAGGAAAAGTTATTAACTAAAATGATCAAATTGCAAGAAAAGTATGCAGAAGTTGATTATTGTTAAACTAAAAAAAAAAAAAAAAAAGAGAGAGAGAGATTAAAAAGATCACTTCTTTGACCACTGAAGAATGTTAATCTGGAAATTTTGCCAAAATAAATCTAGAAAAGACCAAGAAATTGCAGCCAGTTTGAAGAGATGAAATATTTAAGAACTCACTCTTCCAATCTCATCAGCATTGATGAGCACAAATTCATTTCTGTTATGTGAACCAGCAACAAGCCTCCCTTTAGTATCCATCACCACAAACTTAAACCTTCAAAAACTCTCTCTCTCTCTACACCACTCATAACCCAATACACATCTTCGAAATCAATAGAAAGAGAGAGAAAGACGGAGGAATATGTTGTTCAACACAAGGGGCAGTAAGCAAGAAAAGAAATGGCAATGCAACTATTTTTCCTCTCTTTTTAAATAATAAAACCTCTTCACATTGACAAAAAAACTGAAAATGACACATTAACAGACACCAGAGAAAACACAAAAAGTATTATTGCATTCGGTGATGGAAGTGTCGGTTTAATATAAAGAGGGTCTTTTTTTGGTTTTGGGTGGGTGGGTTTTTCTTTCCGATTCTTTTCTTGAGAGATACCCCTGTTTATGATAATAGAGTATCGCCCTCTCTCTGTTAATTTTCTCTCTCTTGGTGTTGTATGAGCTGTAAGGGGCTGCGGTGTGTGGATCACAGAAGCAAATGCCACGGGGTTGAAAGCAGTGTTCGACAAAGACAAAATATAAATGATTTTTTTTTTTTTTTTAAGAAAAAGAGTAGAAAAAGAAACTGAAAATAAATATAGAATCCCTAATACGCAGAGAGAGAAAGAGAGAGAGCAGAATTAGAGAGACAAACGGCAATAAATATACAGATTGAGAGAGAAGTTGAAGGTTCAACGCATAGTACAGAAGAGATGAGCGTGGGATTGACGTTATTATTTCCCCCCTAAACACTTTAATTAATGCTTTGATATATAATTCATATAATATAAATACTATTCCAATGTATTTTATAAATAGATAATTATATTTATATATTTCAAAAAATATATTCATATAGCCGATTCATACATTTTATTGGTGCTATAATATAACTTAGGCATGTCTGTAGTAAATTGTATGATTCTTATAAAAACTATAATTAAATCCATTTTTGAATTTGCCAAAAAAAAAATGCTTGAAAAAATTACGATAAGTTTAGTTTTTCTAATTTAGCCAAAAAAAAATTGAATTTTCACTCGTTATCTAACTTAGATCATTGATACAATTTATGTGGGTGGAGTCCACATGTTCAAAAGAAATAATCACAAATCATAAGCAATGTCATTTGACAAAATAAAAGAAGATATTGTAATGTTTTTGTCAACTATATCATTTTTTTTTTTTGCATATGAAGGGGCATATTACGTGACAAATGATATGATTATTTTTTCGGTCACTGAACAATACATCGATGAAATATAATTATGAATAAACGTAGACGTATTGGTCTATTTTGCTATATTAAAAAAGTTGAGATTAAATTACAAATTTTGCAAGAATAGTGTTTTTTTTTTTTTGATAAATTAAATAAAAATACTTGGTCTTAAATTGCAATTGTTTAAAGATGGTATCTTTTTCTAGTCCCATAAATTACATGAGTGTGCATATACAAATGTAGAAATTCAATAAACAAAGGGAGATTTTGTCCAAAAGAATTTTTTTATTATATTATAAAGGGGAAATGTATAACAAGTAAGAAAGTGAATATTGAAGAGACAATAGAGCAAACTATTATATTTAGGTTCTAAATAGGAAGTATTAGATAAAATTACAAATACAAATAGTTTGTATACAAATAGTTTTTTTAGATAGGTAAAAGGGAGCAATCCCCAAACCATAAACCATATATTTAATACAATTCACTAAATATAGCATACTTACATATATTAGCAATAGCATAAATTTCATATTTATAGCAATTTGCAATACGACTTGACAGTCCGATATAAATTGAACTTAATTTCAGGTGAAAAATGAAAGAGGCCCAAACAAAAAATGGGTTAGGTCAAGTCAACCCACTAACCCGTATGATTTATACGTTTTAAAAAAATTATTTTATTATAATTTCACGTAATATGAATGATGATATTATAAAAATATCATATATATAGAAAAAATTACATCATGTGTTATTATATATTGTTAATTTTAGTTAATATTTGGTGAACCTATATAATTGTACATGAATAAATATCATAATTCATTTACTTTTATAAGTTTTTATAGAATTTAATAATTTTTTTTTATTATTCAGGTTCAATCAAATTGATCAGATCAACCTGCAAAATAAATAGGTCGTGTTCGAGTTACAATTTTTGGTACAATAAGCTAAATAGGTCAGATTCATGCAAAATTTATAATAATCATGTCCCAACTCCAATTTATTTTACAGCCCTACTAATATAGTATCTTAAGCTAGTATTTGTGTGCCCCCAAAATTCTCTAAACTGTCGGTTTACAAATGTAAAAGCACGGGCATGCACACCATCTCACTTAGCTTGTGAAAATTGTAATTTTGTAAATGTACGAGGAAATTAGAAATTTGTTTTCTCTCCTACTTTTGCTGCGGTTAAAGATACACATTTATAATTTTTGTTTTTAAAATTATGAAAAGAATTGTTGGGTCACGCTTGTAAAGTGTAATTTAATAAAGATTTGGTAAAGAGAGAACGTGGCCAAACGTAGATATATCTTGTATCAAGAACATAACATTTTATCAAACATTTATATTGGTATACATACATACATACATATATATATACACACACTATCAAATCAGAAAAATAGTGATTGTGACTAGAAATTACTATCAATTTCACTTTAGGAAATCCCCTCTCTCTCTCTCTATTCAAACCGACTGATGATGCATGTATATTGTATTTACATATTTTTTACTATATGATTGTCTTCTATTGATATATACAATTTGGATGAAGCTCGACTTTAGGTGTCTCGTGTTTGGCTCTTTAGTAATTAGGAAATACATGAGCTGTAGCATGTCATTACCTACTCAATATAACTAAAACAATATGTACAGTTTTTAATAAAAATTAACTGAAATAACAAATTTTTTACGATGCACTATATCTCCACTATTTAAGAGTGTAATGTTTTTTTATTCAAATCTATAAATATCATCCGGTACACTTGTATTTTTATCCATATATTATTAGGGTTAGGGTCCAAGCCTAAAGTCGATACTTTAATCAAGGGACTCGTGTTCCTTCTTACTTGAGCCTCACCTCGACTAGACTTCTTCTATGTTTGGAACTAATAAAATTCCAACAGGATTAAGCCAAGTTTTGAGGCAGCCAAATCATCTATGATATCGAAAGAGTTCCTTTCAAAGTAAACATGGTGTTGTGGAGTAAGTATGGGGTAGGGCCAATGGGCAATAAATATGGAATTCAATAAAATAAATTGCTTCAAGGCTCAGCCAACTGGCCCTATAAGCGTGTGACACTTTTTTGTTTTTCCATTAGTCATGGTATAGGACCCTCTTCTTTCTTTTATATGTGTATGTGTATGTGTGTGTGGCAATGGCTTCCTCCACACACATTCCCATGTGAAATATTGAAGACTTGGATCTACTCATTTTCTTTTCAATCTCTTGTCTCCTTTCTTACTACTGAGGCAGATCTCACTTTTTTTAGACCAAGTGTGATAGTAGACTTAGGGGTGTGCAAAATTTGGTTCAAAATGAATGGACCCACCAAATCGAATCGAATTTAACTATTTAGATTGGTTTTTAAAATAGTGGTTCGGTGTTTGGTTTTTCTATATGATTTTCAACTTAATCAGTTCAATCTAGCGTACAAAAATAAATCATCAATATTTACCAAATCGATCATTTTATAAATTCATATATATATATATATTATTAAAAGAAGATAATTTAATTATAATTTTATAACCTAGCATAATTGCATGAGTACATCACAATACCAATGTAGTCTCTTTCTCTCTCTCTTATTTACCTCAAATTTCTCTAGTTCGATTAGTTACTAGTAAATAAATTAGCATTTTGTCCCACCGAATATTAATGATTCTGGTAAACCAAATTTCAAGCCGAGCCAAATCAAACTAATTTATTAAAATTTCAGTTTTAAAATATTTTGGTGCACTTCAATTTTAATTTTTTATAATTTTTAGTTTTTGATTTTCAATTTTCGGTTCAGTCCAACCATCAAATCGATTGTTGCTCACTCCTAGTTAGACCTCTCCGCAAGGCTTCGATTTTGGATTCGAATCATGAGGGGAGCAAGTGACTTTTATTTAATTTTTTATAAAGTAAAATTTAAAAATGAAAAAGAAACGAAGAAAAGAAAAGTAAATATACATTCCTTTACTTCGCCAATTAGTTTACATTTTTTTAACAGCGTGTTTGTTGTAATGTTTTGTTATTGGACCGGATCAGTTGACTAGATCAAAAAACTACTAGTTGGTTTGATTCAATTAGCCAAACGATAGTCGAATTTGGAACGAGTTTTTCTTTTTTCTTTCTTTTTTTAGATAAAAAATTAAGGAAATAAATCATGTATGATTTATTTAAACATTAAACTTTACAAATGCGTTTTAATGAACTGGTAAGTAGTCTAACGAACATATTATTATAGTATAATATTATTAAATTTAAAATATATAACATTAATAGTTTCTTAAAAGATATATAATTATGTTTAATTATTTGTATATGTAGAATGATTATGATAAGGATATAAATATTATATATAAAATTATATATATATATATATAATGAGTAAAATAAAATAAATTTACCTATATTTTCCTCTAACTTGCAGAAATTCTAGGTTAAGAAAATAAGAAAATGATACACTTTATTTTATATCAATTTGCAATTTTTGGATGAAAGAAAGTAATTTTATATAATTCAACTAAATGTAATTATCAATACATGGATAACAATAAAGTTATGAATATAATCAAAATCATATGAAATTTATGATATTTTAAAGTTGCAGAGTAAAGTCATACAACATTAATAATTTGGTACATCGTAATAGTAGGTCTAAGCATTTCTCTTATCAAATCTCTCTTTATATATAAAATTATAAATAATATTATAGATTCAGTATTGATCAAATCTCTTACTTTCAAACTTATTTCATATCATATAGTCCCAGATATATTATAGATATCATATGAGCATAATAATCTAACTAAAATTCTGCTAAAATAATAAATAAAAATAATAATTATTAGTAGAAAGAAAATAAACAAAAAAATTAGTGGACTACCAAAAATAGCATGATTTCTCTTATATATATAATAATAATAATAATAATAATAATAATAATAATAATAATAATAATAATAATAATAATAATAATAATAATAATAATAATAATAATAGAACCACAACTGAAAATAGAAAGTAATATTTTTTTTTGCCAAAAAATACATTTTTATTTTTAGAAAGTCTGATAAGGAATTTGAATTTTTTAATGTTTTTTTACTTCAAATTTTAAAAGCTAATAACCTTTTCATCTTCACTTCATTTTTTATGAAAAATATATCAAATTAATCATCTTTTCATGATTTTCAATTTGATATCCATATTGCATGTATAAAAATAAAATATCATTTTTTATATATAAAATATAAAGTATTTTCCATAGGTTAATTGTGGTATATTTCAATATTTTATATATTTTTATATCGAGAGATATTTTTATTTAGACAAATTGTTATTAAAAATATGTTTTATATAATTATATTTTTTATTCTAAAATTTTATATATTATTTTTATGATAATTTATTATATTATCATATTAGTTATATATATATATATATAGATATAGATTACATGTCTTTTTTCTTAATGAATCAATTCGATTACAAAAGTAATTATATTTAGTGTATTTCCAATGCATAAGGCATAAATATTAAATTATAATAATAAGGAAAATATTATATGTATGCAGGACGGGGCACGGCTGCTTTTCTGTCAGCCATCTCAAAATTATAAAATCATTTATTTTAATTTATAGAATTAATAAAATAAGAACGTAGTTTGGAGAACATTAATGCATACACATGTTTGTAGGATGTTGTTTTTCTCTTAGTCTAAGGTGGGAGGGACAGCTGTAGGAAATGGAGTGGCTTCATCACTTCAGTTAAGTTAGCCTGTCCATTTTTCACATTCAGTGTGTGTGCATCTTGATCCGACGTTTCATTTGCTTTTCCAAATCATGTCCATTTCTCCTCACAAACCCTTCTAATTAACTATTCTTTTCTTGCAATTCTGCCACATTTTATATTTTGAGGAAATAAATTGTCAATCAAATGAAAATCTACAAAAAATAAAATTTAAACTTATTTATTAATATAAAAATTATAAGGATAGAGTGAAAATTAGTTAAAGTTGTTTTAAAAATATATAGAAAAATGATAGCCTAATTTCTTAAATAATAATAATAATAAATTGTGAATATGAATATTATGATGAAAACTGGTAGAAAAAAAACCCCACCTATATTTGTGGTCCTGGATTCGAGTCACCATATCTTCTTTGATGTTCCTTTAGAGTATGAATTATTAAAAATAATTATCAATTTTTATTTTTTTTCAAAATCTACAAAATTGACAACCAAAACAACAAATTACTTAATAAGAATCAATATGTCATTGTGTACCTTATAATTTGATCTAACAATATTATTTTTTAAGCTAAAATATGTTACTTGTTTACTTAAAAATATTATTATTGAAACACATTATTTGTTAATTAAAAAAATATATTATTTTTTATTCTAAAAAGTATTACTAATAAATTTTTAACAATATTATTTATTTATTTATTATATATTACAAATTTATCTAAAAAATATTACTTACTGGATTGCACAAAGTACACCCAATGTACTCGAGACTCACTATAATATTAATTATATATTCTTGCAATTACTCCTTTTTTTTTTTTTTTTTTAACACTTTTAGTAGGGGTGGTAATTTCCCCACGAGAAACCATCCCGTTGGAAACCAAACGTTTTGGAGTGGGGAATCCTCGAATAATTTGGGGATGGAGTCGAGGTGGGAATTCCTCGGAAACAAATTAGTGGGGAATGGGGCAGGGACTGTTTTATGCCCCAGACTAGTCTCCGTCCCTGTATTGTCTCCATTCCCTGTTAATTTTTTAATTCATATATATATATTCAAGGTTAAATTACAAATGATACAATTGAGTTAATTTTGTTGGTTGTATTTGATTTATTTTACTTTAATTTTAATTTTGGCTCTATTATTATATATATATATATATATATATATTTTTAATATTGTTTAAAAAATTATTAAAAATTTAATGTTAATTTAAGTACGAATGAATTGGGAATCTTAACTCTGTACAGAAAATTACTATTTTCATACCAAATTTTATAAGTGAGAATGATAACTAAAATAGCAATTTAATATGGAGAGGGTCAAGGTTACGGTGCATGCGTCTTCACAGGAGTTGTCTGCAAATTCTGGGAATCCACCGTTAGAAGGAAGATTCATGAACATAATTTTTCCTGGAGGCTTGGCCAGGTTTACAACTCATCCAAAAATATATAAAATGATTATTATTTATATTTATTATGTAATAGTTAAATTTAATTTGTCAATTTTCAAATGAATCTACATATTTATTCTTTATTATTTTATGGTTATCATTAAATTTTTAACATCATTCTTATATTTTTCAAATAAATTTCTTATTTCTAAAATCTAAGTTCCAGATTTTAAAATATTTTAAGATTTTATTGTATTATAATTATTATCGATGTTATTCTTTAATGTTTTTCAGAATTTTATTTAGTTGATTTTTAGTTTAAACTATTTTAAAAAAAAAAGAAAAAGGTCTATTTCTAAAATTTCAAATATATTAGGTATTGTTATTTTCATATTAACAGAGTGTGGTGAACTATGTTGTGGCTTAACCCTTGAAACAGGTAATTTCTAAAAATAATTCGAGTAATGTAATAAACAATGTATTTTCCAATAGAGAGTAAATATTGTAATCCTGCATAGTAATTACAAAAGGACTTGGGAAGCTGGCACGTGTCGCACACCAATTTCATCTCTCATTCTAATGCCTCTTTAATATGGTCTCATTTCATTCCCACGGATTTAATATTTAATAATTTTATGTATTTGAGATATAAAATTAATTTTATTAATTTAATGAAATTTTACTTTAATATAATTATTTTCATCTATCAACTTTATACTTGTTGTTGTTATTCTTCACACATCTTTCCACTATATAGTGTGATGAATAGGTGTTTGTTCTAAAAATACCCCAAATGCTCTAATAGTGGTGTTTTTGCATGAATTTCGATCTAAGACGCATAGTTGTTTTATTGATCTATTAAAATAAATTAGAAACCGAACAAAGGGATGAGCATCGACCAAAATGACTCGAATGCCCTTATTTTAATCTTATATAATAACATAGGCTATCAACATCATATTAAAATAGTAGTACTTAAATTCGTACCAAAATCAATTGAAAAATTACTCAAATTGTTAGATGCTTGCGTATTATCTCTATTCATCCAAAATCAACCTAATTAATAATTACATGAGTACATTACCAAGATATAACAAATAACTATGTAATGTCAAATTGAACAAATAGTGTCCCAAAATCATCTACCACCTAATATTTTCTAGTTATTTCTATCCAACAATAAATAAATAAAAATTAGAAAATTCATCCGCATTTACTCGAACCACTTGAGTTAGCATACTTCACGATAATTTTTATTAGTATTTGAAGAGGAACCATTGGTTTTCATTAATAAAAATTCAAACTCCTTTAATGGACAAAAAATCTAATAAAGAATGTCAGCTACATATGAATTGTGGACATTTTCAAGATTAACTGTGATTTATTTGTCATTTCGGGAGATATTAAATATGCAGCAAAACTAATTTCTTGTTATTGCAAAAGAAAGAAAGGAAAACTAAAAAGTCAACACCAAACAAGTCAATCCGTTGGTGAATGTGATTGCTCACAGGCCACATGATCAAGAATTAAAAATTGATTGATTCCGATAAAATTCTTTTATTAACATGAGGTAGTGATTTTTTTCTTTTATTTATATGGATAATACAATAAGAAGAAAAAAATTATTTTAAATGACTAGTGGAAAATATTATATTATTTTATTTTTTAAATCAGGTTCATTTTTATCAAAATAAATTTAAAATGTATAGTAAATATTATTTTGATATTTTAGAACGGGGGCAGGGGGCTCGGATCCGGTGCAACGCATAACGATTTATTTATTTAAAAAATATGAAGAAAAGTCCGTAGACAATGATAGGCAAAAGGTACAATACATCCAAGCATGCAGTGGGACAATTTGGAAGCGTGAGCTTCCACGCGACCTGCCCGCTTGAAACTCACGCACTAAACCACTGTTTTTGTCGGTGACAATAATATTGATAAACGGGGCCCATAAATTAAAATTGTAAGAACAGTGCACGAATGTTGAAGACCCCAAAGTGCGTATTGCACCACCTCCGCCGACAGAAACCAATCGTCAAGATCGACGCTTCAAAGAAAGCCACGTGTCGAACAGACTGGGCCAACGTTACAGACGAAGTTGGCCTGTTGCTGTCATGAGCTGTCGGGCAACTAATAATGAGAAATATTCTCAGTTTTAAAATAAGATTAGAAAGTAAAATTTACTTTAAAAAGGTTAATATTTATTTCCAAACAATGCGATCAGTGTGAAGTAATAAATTAATGATAAAAGAAAATATTGTGTGAAAACAAACTGAAGTAATTATCAGTTTTGTAGAAACGTCAGATTTTATGCTGGTTTTGTCCTTATGTGGACCAAGAAAATAATTAATCTCAGTCAAAATTTTGGGTGGGGGGTGGAATCAAATAATTCCACAGGCCAATTGACATTGACATCGCCTGCGACTCCTTCTGCCTAAAATTAGAAATATCTGTTTAAAAATAATATGAAACTTGGACGTATTATCTAAAAAACTGAAACAATTGTCATCTTTTGAGTAGTAGTATTAACTAACCTAGAAGCTCTAATGCACTACAAAAATGAAGCTAAGAGCATACTAAAATGCAGAAAACCTTGCAATTTTCACAATTCACAATAAAACGCAGGTGTTTCAACGTGCACGTATGACCCTGCTTATTTAATAGACATAATAAATAGAATTAATATTAACATACTATGCTTATCCACTCGGAACGTAAATTAATCTTTTGTAATTTTTAAAGTTGGATTACAACCCACTTAAAGAGACGATGGCAATAATCCCTTGCCGACACTCATTTCAATGCTGTGGCAAGTCTTTCTTTTCTTGTCATTTTTGGTGTAATCCCTTTTTATTTTGTCCCACCGAATAATAATTGCTTAATATGCATATTTCGACTGAAAATAGTATGATCACATGTATCATGAAATACTATTATATGGGGTGGCATAGGAAGTTAGAAAAGTTAATATTCTGAAATAATGATCATCAGCTCCATCCCTCATCATAACATATCCTGAGGTACTAATTCAAAGCTAATTTGTACATTTTTCAACTTTAAACGACACCCAAATTAAAATGAATCTGAAATGGTTTTTATGAATTATAAATCAAGAATATCCAACAGAGTGAATAGATCTCTTTACTTAATCCAAGACAAGATATACTTGGGCTCACCTCAGGCCCAAGGCCCAATTATGTGGGCCATCTTAATCGAATTGATGTGTTGTCACCCAAACTTATTATTACTTACTATCTTTCCTGCACTTCATTGTTCATGTGCAAATAATAATTCCAAAGGTAAGAAGCACCAAACATACAAGGGTGGGAACTCATACTACATATTTAATTTATACATGTCACAAAACTGAAGCCTAAATTTAGTAAATTTGAGAATATCCCATGTATAATTTATCTACCAAACCACATATATTTTATAGTTTAAATATATAGATATGGCCCTAAATCAGACCTGAGCTGTAATGATAAATGTTGGATTTCGACCTGCTACTAGAGACTAGAGTAGCCAATAAAGGCACATACCTATTTTTAATTGGTCCGACCTAATACTCGATTCATTTTAAATGGGCAAACATATTTATGACGAGGGAGTAATTTTAATTTCAGTACCACCAAAAAGTTTCATACATAATTTTTGTGGCTGCTGGGATTCGAGCCCAGGTCTCCACGGCCACAACGTGGAATTCTTACCACTAAACTACAGCCACCTTTGTTTATAAATTTGTGCTAATTATTTTTATAACAAAAGTCAGAAAATTCCTATAAGTTCTCATTGAATTTGTGAACTTTCCCCATTCCAAAATTTAAGGCAATTTATTACAAACTAGTTGTCTGCAATGCACAGGTTAAAGTATATTAAGTATTAATATCACAATAAATAATATATTATTATTATTATAATTTAAATAAATATATAAATTAAATGATAAGTGATTAAAAAATATTTAAATGATAAGAATAAAATAAAAGATCGTTATATAAATAAAGGACGTAAAAGGATACTAAGAACTCAGTTTTTTTAATTAATTACAAATTATAAATTATGAGAAACCATCGTATATACAATATTGATTGTTGAATTACTATATATTTACTCTTCGTCACCAATGAAAATCTTCAGAGCACGTCAATTCACAACTTTTGATAATGCAACATATACTTGTTTGTACTAAAAACAGTTACAAAGAAATAGGCCAAAATTAGATAGTGATTGACTTTAACTATAAGTGAAATTTGTATGTATTAAAATTTGAAAGATATTTTTGGATCTGATAGTATAAACGATAACATCATAACCAATACCCTATACCTTAAATTAGTTTCAGTCATTATATTTGCTTCGAATACATGACACCTGAGTATGGTAAGAATTCATTTTATTTTGTTACATAATTCTAAACTTGGATCATTGTTCTCTATAATATAACCGGAGTACCAACTTTCAACATCAACTTATAATTTAAAACAACAAAATATTTTATTGCATATAATTTTTTTTGTGTATGTTTGTTACTCATAAGAAATAATATATAGAATAAAACATACAAAATATTAAAAAATAATTATGACCATAGTAAATTAAAATATAGTGTAAGCATTTAAATATTTCAAAGCCTCAAGGTCCAATAAATAATAAAAAAATATAGTGAAACTTAACTTAAACATATATACAATTTGTAAAAATATTCACAAAGTTAATAAGTATATTTGTAAATATAAATTTAAAATAGTTTAATTGAAATTAAAAAGTTGATCAATTTATTAGTTTGAATATTCAAACTATGTATATTATATAAAGTAAATGAAAGTAAATATTTTAATTTACTAAAAACTAATGTGGTTAAACAATAAATTATAATATCATATAATTTAATATTATAATATTTTATTTTGATATTAAAAATATTAAAATGAAACAACTAATTATATATTTGAATGCTATAATAATTTTATTTTATAAAAATATTAATTCTATAAAAATATTTATTATTTTAATTCTCTAGAAATATTTTATATATTTTTACATTGTCTCAAATTCATGTTAGAATTTAATCCAATTTTTATTCAAATCTAAAACATATTTCAAATAAACTGCAAAACATTTATTTAATATTTTGAAAATATAATATTTTATTTTGATATATACAATATTGGTAGCAAATTAAAGATCGTAAAAAGACGATTAATACAATATATCATATTTCAAAAACGAATTTGTAAGAAAAAAATTATTTGAATTATAAAATTTTAGTTATAAAAAAACTACTTTTTTCCTACATATAATTTTTAAAAGATATTTTTGAAGTATAATATGCAGAACATTTCTTAAATGACATGTGTTCTTTTAGCATATTTTTAGGGGTTTTTCTTTTATTTTTAATATCAAATATAGATAAAATTTTGTGGTGAAGACATGTGCCAGAATTCTTATTTTCAGCGTTCGTACTTTTATATTAAGTATAGATGCGTGTATTTAATATTTTACAACATATAATTTCATGAATTCAAAGAAATAGTAAAAAGACATATATATTCTTAAATATATGAATGTAGGAAAGAAAAATAGTTAATAACTTGGAATATAGTTTTTCATAAGATTATACATTCATTTAAACAATAAAAAATTAAGGATGTAGCTTTATGAAATATAATTATTCAAAAAAACAAAGGGTGTAGCTTTATGAAATATAATTATTATTTTGAATGGAGGAAATATTAAGAAGAAAAAAAAATCTAATAATTACATAAATTAGATATTTTGTTAAAAATATTTTGCCAGTATTATTATTTTTAAACTAATCAATTTATTATAATTTCATAAGGCATGTAAGGTTATTTTTATGAAAAAAATTGTGTATATATAGAGTTGTATTTTTTGTTTATTTTTCAATTATTATTTTGTAAACTCATATAGTTGTACATTAACATATATCATAATGTATTTATTTTTTGTAGGTTTTATAGAATTTTATGTAATTTTTTATAATTCATGTCCAATTGGGTTGGCCGGTTTATCCACAATATATTATATATATATATATATATTATATTCGAGTTATATTCTTAGACACAATCACGTTCAAATAATTGCAAAATCTATAATAATCGTATTCTGACTTGGTATGTGCTCGTCAACTTGAGCCAAAACTTTCATTATGCACGTTGTAATTCACAAAAAATAAAATTCGAAAATAGATTGATGTTGAACTATCACGTATATGAAAATCCACATCTTGAATATGATTTTGCTTTTGTAGAAGACTTCATTCAAATAGAAAGATTGTCCATATCTATAGATAAAAATCATCCACAAATCTAATTAGTGAGACTTATCAACTTCATTTTCTTACCATCTACAAACAAGATCCCATTCTTTACTTTAAAAAATACCCTTATGTAGTATATTTTATATCAATATTATTTAATTTATGAATTTGAAATCTTGAAAATAAAAGTATTCAAAATTTGTCTTTCCCTCTTTCAAAATTGAAGAATTTATTTTCAAATAAATTTCTATTTCCAACCCTATAAATATAAGAAAATACAAATATAATGAAATCTCTCATTTTCAAACTAAAATCCCTTACCAATTTAAATTTGATCTCCTTTGAATGGGAGATAGGTAGGGATGTTAAAAGGGCCGTGGTCCGACGGGCCGGCCCGTTTAGCCCGAAAAATTATAGTGTTAGGGTTTGGTTTTATTATTCCGTTTAAAATCATTACGTTTAGTCCAAGCCCGATTAGCCCGAAGTCCTATTCCTATAGGGCTAGCCCGATAGCCCGGACTTCTCTTCTATTTGTCTATTTCTTAATATCGGAACTAATAATATACACCATTTTGAATTATTTTCATATCCCATATTTGATTTTTAGTAGAAAATTGTTAAGTTATGTATTTACTTTTTAGTAACATTGCAAATACACACGTAATTTATATTGAAAGTATTGGAACATAATATTGCACGGACACGTGAGGTACAATGAATGTATTGAAACATAGTATAAAACGGAGGAACCCGATTTCTATGAGACAAGGATCTCTATCATCTCAAATACTAGGGAGCAGCAGCATTGCCAACGTACAGAGGGCTTGGATTCAAAGCAGCAAAAGCCCTAAATTCTTGATTATGTTCCAATAAAGACATCTCTGTTTCATCCATTGTCACCCATGCTTCCACTCCATCACCACATCTTGTGTCAATAAGAACAGCAAGGTTCATGAAAAATGGACCACTTGCATCAATGCTGGCAACCCAAACAGGCCTTCCCCACCCAAAATCAACATCATAGTAACCCAACTTACTCCAGCTTGTAAATCCAAAATGATACACATCTTCTTTACTCCCAAACTCTTGTATCTCTTTCAGATACTCGCGCATCGTGTTTGATCCTTGTTCGCCTCTTAGTTTCTTGACGTATTCTCCATTGATTCTTGATAAACTTTTCCTCACTTCATTCACCAATCCAGAAAGTTCAAGATTGACTTCTTTTCCAGCTGTAAGCATTGAAGTTGCTATCCAGATTAGGTTCCCTAGAGATTGTTCTGAGAAATTTGGAGCTGCCCTTTTGCGTAGGTTTACTATGTGTGTAAGCAAAGAAGGTTTCTTGTACCCAAATCTCTCTATGGATGCAACTATTGCTGATTTCCATATGAAACCAGAGACGGCCTCTACCCGAGTGGGGGTACTGCCCCCTCTAGCTGCTATGTCTTTGAGTGAGGCGATTGCCGGTCCATCAAACACGAATCTTTTAGTGACAAACTGCCCTTTCTTGAACAATGAATCCCACGTTGCAATTGATGCATCTTTGAGCCACGAATCATTTGCAGGGAAGAGATACGAAGCAGAAAATTCGGGGACTGAATGTTTTTCTTCAGAACATCTAGCAACATTAGCCCAACTCTTCAGAAAAGTGCTCAAGGCTGTGCCATCAAGAATTCTGTGTGATATACACACACCAATAGCAATCCCACCACATTCAAACTGGCTGGCTTGAATGTTAGTTACACCGAATCCACTGCTGGTTAGCCCACAGGGAAGAAATCGAGCGATGAATTTAAGATCAGGGCTTTGAAGAAACTCCCTCAGGTTGATATTAACCCTGGCTGTGGTGAAAGAAGCGCCTTGATCATCACAGTCGATGGACAGATCATCTATGATCGCGCCAGCAAGTGGGTAAAACCTCGTTAAAGTTTCTGATAGAGATTTCTTAAGCAAAGCTAACCTTTGAAGAACATCCGAATGGGATGCATGATCGTGATTCGGATAAAAGATGACAATGGGAGCATAGGCTGCCGGAATTAGCTGGTCCAATAAGCACAGCTTATAATTTCTTAGGTGATTTGGAGTTGGAGAAGATGGCTTAATAATCTCTGTAGAGATTATTTCTACATCCATTTTCATATCTCTTGTGACAGTATGTAAAGAAGATAGGATGAAGGGATTAGATACTTAAAAAGATGCTGTCTTATTGTCAAGGAATCTGGTTTCTACACTCTTGTCTAGGAACAAAACTACGACCTGTCACTTTGACTAACATATATATATATATTCATCCATTATTGGAGGGCCTGCACGAATTTTCTTTCAGCATCTATACATTTAGTTTTCAATCGGAAGTAATTCCAAAGATGGACCATTAAATTATTGGCAGCAAGCTCATTTTTTTTGCAATTAATGTAGTGTTTTGGTAATTTTGTGTATTAATTAAATTATGACCCACAACACATGAATGATTACACTATCTTCAATACCGAATTTAACACTTTGCTAAACATTTTTGCAATGACAAATTTTTCGAAAAGGAAGGCATTGTATTATATATACACTTATACACAAACATATATAGTATATATAAAAATATATATAGCTTATATTTTTATATATACCATTTATACACAATTTCATTTATTTTAATTTTTTTCTAATTATGTATATATATAATTTTATTATCTTTTAGTTATAAATAAATTTGATAAAGTAAAAAATTATATTTATTTATTTATTATATTTTATCACATATTATATTAAAATTAAATTTATCAAAAATTATAAATAAATTAATAAATAATAAAATTAAAAAAATGAATTATATTAAAAAAAGATATATCCATTAATCGATAATGTTCAAATAAATATATATATATATATACATATATCTTTATATATAAAGGTTTAATAAAATAATACATATAATATTAATTTCTATTTAATACTAATATTTTGAATTGAAGTAAAATAATTGTAAATATATTTAAAATTTATTTAATCATAAATTTGTAGGTCTGTATATATATTTAATTTATGGTACTAATTTATAATTTTATAAATTATTTTATTCATAAAATACAGATATATGTTTTAATTTCTATAAAACTTAATTATATTTAGTTTTTTTACCTTTTTTTTTTTTTTTTGGTTTTTGTTTAATTGAAAATTTTGTAGAAAGGACGTTGTGAGAATTTGGTCCTTTGACCTCGTAGGGAAAAAGAATTGTCCAAACCACTAGCAATTGGTACTATTGCACGCTTACAACATTTTTTATAATATAGGAACCTTAATATATGGAATGTTTTGTATGTAAAATCAATTATGAATAAATTAAATTCTACAAAATTAATTTCAATAATTTTTAATAAAATATTATAATATATTTGCTTACAATTATCTCACAACAATTTAATATATTAGTATTAAATAAATTATAATTCCACGTGTATTAATTTTTTGAAATTTCTATATATGTATTAATATTAATATATAAATAAATAAATATATATATACATATATATATATTTATATATTTGTATGTTATATTCAGTAGCTATATTTTTTTAAGTCATCATATATTTACACACATTATTTTATTTAATTATAATTTTATTCAATAATTATTAATAATATCAAAATAAATGCAAATTCATAATATAATCAAAATCACAAATTAAAAAATAATTTTTACATAAATACTATTCAATTAAAAATAATTTAAATAAAAAATATAAATATAAAGAAATATATATATATATATATATATATAATTATCTAAATACTTGCGCATGTATATATAAATTGGGGGGGGGGGGGTTATATATGTATGTATGTATAGGGTCTATACACATATTCTATATGTGTGCGTGTGTAGATGCATATATATACAAATTTTAGAATCAAAATGTCAGATCCATGGACGTTTTTATTCAAGGTTTGACTTTCTCTTAAAACGTCAGCGAAATGATGTTTTTATCAAAACTAAATTATAAACTAAAAATATGTTGAATTCATCAAAGAACAATTATAATAGTTGTCACGTATTTATACAAGAGATTAGAGGCTCAAAACCAACTTATGAAACAAGTTGTAACTACCATGTAAGTGGCATAACCATCTAACACATTCCTAACTAATTTCCTAACTTGTGAAACAAGTTGTAACTACCACGCAAGTGGCATAACCGTCTAACTAATTTTCTAACTACCGTGCAAGTGGTACATATATTTAATATGCTCCCTTGTAAGCTCAATCGGGTTCAGGATAGACAGATAACTTTGAACTTAGGAATTGAAATTGAGTACAGGACAAGACTTTGGTTAGTACGTCTTTTGTTTGATCTTCAGACGGAACAAATCTGATATCCAGGTCCTTGCTTTGCACCTTCTCTCTAAGAAAATGAACATCAACCTCAATATGTCGAGTTCGAGCATGGAAAGCCGGATTAAAAGCCAATTTAACTGCTTCCAAGTTATCACACCACAAAACTGAAGGTTTAACAATGGGTAGACCAAGTTCAGTAAAAAGACTACGAATCCAGATCAGTGCAGTGGTAGCCATGGCAAGAGCCCGATACTCAGCTTCGGTGCTGCTCCTTGCCATAGTATGCTTCTTCTTAGAAGACCAGGATATAAGATTAGATCCTAGAAATATGCAAAAACCACCAGTGCTCCTCCTATCATCAACACAACTTGCAAAATCGGCATCTGCAAAACCTTCAAGCACCTTTCTAGAAACAGGTTTAAAGAACAAACTAGTGGAAATAGTGCCTTGCAAAAACCGCAATACCTGTTTTCCAACTTTCCAATGATTGACAGTGGGAGCATGAAGAAATTGGCTCAGCTGATTCACAATATAAGAAATATCTGGTCTCGTTATAACAAGATATTGCAATGACCAACAAGACTTCTATATTTGGACGGTTGATCAAAAGGACGACTGTTTTGCAAATGTAATTTAATCCCAAAACAACAAGGAGTAGGCAGAGGCTTACATTTTTTCATATCATGTTGATGTAGAAGATTCCGAATGTACTTTGACTGAGTAAGATGAACGCCTTGAACAGTGTTATCAGCTTCTAGACCAAGAAAATAACTCACTTCCCCTAAGTGTTTTAAGGATAATTTCTTGTCGAGATCAGAGATAAGCTGTTGAATTTGAGAGGGATCATCACCAGTGACCAAAATATCATCAACATACACAAGTACAATTAGCATTTTACCATTGACATGAATATGAAAAAGAAAATAATCAGAGACAGACATTTTGAGGCCTTTAGAAAGCAAGAAAGCTTTGAGTTTGTCATACCATACTTTCAGAGCTTGTTTCAAGCCATAAAGAGACTTCATTAACCTGTAAACATAATATGATTTGGAGGAATCTTCATATCCTTCAGGTTGCTTCAAGAAAACAACTTATCTTAAGTCTCCATTTAAGAAAGCATTGTTCACATTGACTTGTTGTATTTTCCAACCCTTAATGATAACCATGGTGAAAATAAGTCTGATTGTAACCGGTTTAACAACCAGACTGAAAGTATCAAAGTAATCCACTCCTTCATTTTGTTGAAAACCCCTAGCAACCAATCTGGCTTTGTATTTATCAATAGTGCCATCAGACTTTCTCTTAATTCTGAAAATCCACTTGTTAGTGATAAGATTCATGTGAGGATGAGCAGGAACAAGAGTCCACGTATTATTCTTCATAGGAGCCGAGTATTCAGAATCCATAGTAGATTTCCACTCAGGAGAAGATAAAACGTGTTGCACAGTAACAGGTTCAACATTTGAGTGAGACAAGGCCATATTGTATAATTTGGGTTTGAATATCCCATTTTTGGATCTAGTCATCATACTATGACTAGAAGTGTGAGGCTGTGGTAAATGAGAGGCAGATGGCAGAGAGGAAGTGGACGAACTAGAAGTAGGTAAGTGTTGAGACGATGGAGGTGGAATATCTTGATTGGTAGCGGAATAGGTGTGAGAATCGAAAGAACGGGAAGTATAGAGTTGGAGTGTGTGGGTGAGGAAAATTGAATGGTTTTAGGAAAAAGTGATTGATATGGAAAATCAAGTTCATTAAATTCAACAGTTCTAACAACATATATCCTGCCCGTTGAACTCAAACACTTATAACCTTTATATGTAACACTATAACCAAGAAAAATGCATTTGGTACTTCTCAACTGTAATTTTGAGGAATTATAGGGTCTAAAAAATGGAAAGCAAGTGCACCCAAATGTCTTGAGGAATGTGTAAGCATGACTCTTTTTAAAAAGAACCTGAAACATAGAAGAATTGTGAATAACAGGGGTAGGGAGTCTATTAATTGTATATACTGCAATAAGAAAAGAATCCTACCAACATTTAGGAGGCATGGAAGCTTGAGCAAGTAAAGATAAGCCAACCTCAATAATGTGTTGATGTTTCCTTTCAACTAAGCCATTTTGAGGGTGTGTGTAGGGACAAGAGTGTATAGAAATAATACCTTTAGTTTTGAGGATATTTGATAAGGATTGAAATTCACCCCCATATCACATTGAAATATTTTCAAAGGATTTGAAAATTATCTTTCAACCATGGCAAGGAAGATAGGAAAGACTTTTGCAACATCAAATTTTTGAACTAAAGGATAAATCTATGTAAACCGAGTGAAATCATCCACAAAGATAACATAGTACCTGTAACCATCTGTAGATAAGGAGGATGCAGGTCCCCAAACATCACTATGTATTATTTCAAGAGGAAAAGTAGTTGTATGAATGACGGAAGGAAAATGCATTTGATGAAATTTTCCAAGTTTACATTTTCACAAAAAAAAAAAAAAATTCTGAATGAGTACATGATATCCAGATAACATATTCAGGATTAGGAACCACAATATCATCGCCATCATTTGCAGAGCTAAACTGAGATGGAATGCTCTTTGAGTTGCAAAAAAGAAAATCCTCAGAACTATGAGCACGCACGATGGATAGAACTTGAGACCTCTAATACAAAAAATTGGTATGGTCTAGCCGAACTGTTAACGTATGAAATGTAGGAAGAACAATTTGTGCCATGAGATATGCCGGAGAGGATGATACTGGCTCAAGATACCATATCAAAACCAAATTATAAAATGAAAATATGTTGAATTCATCAAAGAACAACTGTAATAGTTGTCACGTATTTATACAAGAGATTGGAGGCTCAAAACTAACTTATTAAATAAGTTGTAACTACCATGCAAGTAGCATAACCATCTAAAATATTCCTAACTAATTTCCTAACTTGTGAAACAAGTTGTAACTACCACGCAAGTGGCATAACCATCTAACTAATTTCCTAACTACTGTGCAAGTGGCAAATATATTTAATATGCTCCCTTGTAAGCTCAACCGGGTTCAGGATAGACATATAACTTTGGACTTAGGAACTGAAATTGAGTACATGATAAGACTTTGGTTAGTATATCTGTTTTTTGATCTTCAGACGGAACAAATATGATATCCAGGTCCTTGCTTTGCACCTTCTCTCTAAGAAAATGAAAATCAACCTCAATATGTCGAGTTCGAGTATGGAAAGTTGGATTAAAAGCCAATTGAACTGCTCCCACGTCACCACAAAACTGAATGTTTAACAATGGGTAGACCAAGTTCAGTAAAAAGACTATGAATCCAGATCAGTTCAATGGTAGCCATGGCAAGAGCCCGATACTTAGCTTCGGTACTGCTCCTTGTCACAGTATACTGCTTCCTAGAAGACCAGAATATAGGATTAGATCCTAGAAATATGCAAAAACAACCAGTGTTTCTCATATCATCAACACAACTCGCAAAATTGGCATCTGCAAAACCTTCAAGAACCATTCTAGAAAGAGTGGATGATACTGCAAAAACTTTCAAGCACCATTTTACAAACCAGTGGAAATAGTGCCTTGTAAAAACCGCAATACCCATTTTCCAGCTTTTCAATGATTGACAGTGGGAGCATGAAGAAATTGGCTCAGTTTATTCACAATATAAGAAATATATAGTCTCGTCATAACAAGATATTGCAATGCACCAACAAGACTTTTGTATTTGGACGGTTGATCAAAAGGATGACTGTATTGCAAATGTAATTTAATCCCAGAACAACAAGGAGTAGGCAGAGGCTTACATTTTTCCAAATCATGTTGATGAAGAAGATCCTGAATGTACTTTGACTTAGTAAGATGAATACCTTGAACAGCCCTATCAGCTTCTAGACAAAGAAAATAACCCACTTCCTCTAAGTGTTTTAAGGAGAATTTCTTGTCGAGATCAAAGATAAGTTGTTGAATCTGAGAGGGATCATCACCAGTGACCAAAATATTATCAACATACAC
Source organism: Caryopteris x clandonensis (assembly GCA_028749325.2). Classification (NCBI taxonomy): domain Eukaryota; kingdom Viridiplantae; phylum Streptophyta; class Magnoliopsida; order Lamiales; family Lamiaceae; genus Caryopteris; species Caryopteris x clandonensis. The sequence continues at coordinate 1,490,723 of JAPYKT020000049.1, forward strand.
AAATACAATTAACATTTTACAATTGACATGAATATGAAAAAGAGAATAATCAGAGACAGACATTTTGAGGCCTTTAGAAAGCAAGAAACATTTGAGCTTGTCATACCATGCTTTCAGAGCTTGTTTCAAGCCATAAAGAGACTTCATTAACCTGCAAACATAATTTGGTTTGGAGGAATCTTTATATCCTTCAGGTTGCTTCATGAAAACAACTTCTCTTAAGTCTCCATTAAAGAAAGCATTGTTCACATTGACTTGTTGTTTTTTCCAACCCTTAGTGACAACCATAGTGAAAATAAGTCTGATTGTAACTGGTTTAACAACCGAACTAAAAGTATCAAAGTAATCTACTCCGGCATTTTGCTGAAAACCCCTTCCAACCAATCTGGCCTTATATTTATCAATAGTGCCATCATACTTTCTCTTAATTATGAAAATCCACTTGTTAGTGATAAGATTCATATAAGGATGAGCAGGAACAATAGTCCACATATTATTCTTCATAAGAGCTGAGTATTCAAAATCCATAGCAGATTTCCACTCAGGAGAAGATAAAGTTTGTTACACAGAAACAGGTTCAACATTTGATAGAGACAAGGCCATATTGTATACTTTGGGTTTGAGTATCCCATTTTTGGATCTAGTCACTATACTATGACTAGAAGTATGAGGCTGTGGTAACGGAGAGGCAGATGGCTGAGAGAAAGTGAAAGAATTAGAAGTAGGTAAGTGTTGAGGCGATGGAGGTGGAACATCTTGATTGGTAGGTGGAATAGATGTGAGAGTCGGAAGAACGAGAAGTATAGAGTTGGTGTGTGTGGGTAAGGAAAAATGAATGGTTTTAGAAAAAAATGATTGATATGAAAAATCAAGCTCATTAAATTCCACAGTTCTAGCAACATATATCCTGCCTATTGAACTCAAACACTTGCAACCTTTATGTGAAGCACTATAACCATGAAAAATGTATTTGATACTTCTGAACTGTAATTTTGAAGAATTATAGGGTCTAAGAAATGGAAATCAAGCGTACCCAAATGTCTTGAGGAATGTGTAATCAGGACTCTTTTTAAAAAGAACTTGAAACGGAGAAGAATTGTGAAGAACTGGGGTAGGGAGTATTAATAGTATATACTACAGTAATAAAAGAATCCCACCAAAATTCAGAAGTATCAAATGCATTTTTCTTGGTTATAGTCAAGCGTACCCAAATGTCTTCAGGAATGTGTAACCAGGACTCTTTTTAAAAAGAACCTGAAACGGAGAAGAATTGTGAAGAACTGGGGTAGGGAGTCTATTAATAGTATATACTACAGTAAGAAAAGAATCCCACCAAAATTTAGGAGGCATGGAAGTTGAGCAAGTAAAGATAAGCCAACCTCAGTAATGTGTTGATATTTCCTTTCAACTAAGCCATTTAGAAAGTGTGTGTAGAGACAAGAGTGTCTAGAAATAATACCTTTAGTTTTGAGGATATTTGATAAGGATTGAAATTCACCCCCATATCACATTGAAATATTTTTAAAATATTTGAAAATTCTCTTTCAACCATGGCAAGGAAGATAGGAAAGACTTGCATATTTTTAAAGGATTTGAAAATTGTCTTTCAACCATGGCAAGGAAGATAGGAAAGACTTTTGCAACATCATATTTTTGAACTAAAGGATAAATCCATGTAAAAAGAGTGAAATCAACCACAAAGATAACATAGTATCTATAACTTTCTGTAGATAAGGTGGATGCAGGTCCCCAAACATCACTATGTATTATTTCAAGAGGAGAAGTAGTCGTATGAATGACGGAAGGAAAATGCATTTGATGAAATTTTCCAAGTTTACATGCTTCACAAAAAGAAAATTCTGAATGAGTACATGATATCTTCAAATGTTGAAGTACTTTATTTAGAGTTCTACTACAACAATCGCCCAAACGTTTATGCCAAATAGTTGGCTTTAGAATATGTGAAATGATGAGCATAGGCTGTATGAATGCTTGGAGAAATTGTGGTAGAGTGTGAGACAGAAAGATTGAAGTGTTTTCGCATATGAGAGAGGTCAAGTTGGTATAGCTCATCCTTAAGTAGTCCTCTCAAGAAAATTTTGTGTGTTTTCAGATCCTTGACAAAACAACAGTCATCAAGAAATTTTACATATACTGAATTGTCTTGTAAGAATTGAGAAATGCTAAGAAGGTTTTTAGTAATGTGCTGAAAATGAAGAACGTGATTAAGATCGAATAAAACTGAAGAATGTAGGTTAGGTAAAGTAGAGGAATCAACATGAGAAATAGGAATTGAACTTCCATTATCGACAACAAGCCATTTCTTACCATGATATTGAGTCTGCACATGGAGATTTTGAAGACTTGAGGTTATGTGATGAGTTGCCCCACTGTCAACAATCCAATTAGAGGCTGATTCATACCCAGAAGAGAAGGAAGAAGAGCCGTAGCCATAAATGTCAAATTCGGATTGACCAGAAGGTGTAACGGATGTGGAATTCTGACTTCCATTAGAATATAAATTTCCTTGTTGATGTGAAAAAGGAGCCGTAGGCTGAGAAGCAACGCCTTGTTGAGCAAAAACCCTATTTGCTCGTGGAGAAGAATAATAGTCTTGTCCTGAACCTAAATTCTCAAGACCTTGATAGTTCACATCAAACCTTTTATAACACTTGATAGCCACATGATTATTCTGGCCACAAATTTGACAAACCATTCGAGAGCCTTGAAAAAATCGTTCTCTTCCTCTATTTCAACCAAAATGTCCACCCCTCTATGACCGAAAATTTGTAAAATATTTCTTCTTAGTGAGATGAAGAAAATGATTCTGAATATTGTTGACACTAGGAACTGTAGAATTGGTATGCATTTGAGCTAACCGTATTTCATGTATCTGTAGAATAAACTATAACTTGGATAAGAGAACTTGATCTCCTCTGGTAGTGAGATTTACCACAATACTTTCATACTCGGATCCTAAACCACCAAGGATGCACAAAACTAAATCATCATCTGTCATAACTTGACCAGCTGCTTGAATATTGTCAGCTATTCTTTGCATCTTAAGGACATATTTCTCTATAGATAGATCACCTTTCTTCAATGTCTATAGTTGAAATCGAAGATTCATAACTTTGTCTTTAAACTGAGACCAAAAAAACTCTGAAAGATCTCCCAAACTTTAAAAGAATAAACGCATCTGGTAACATGACCAAACATTGTTTCACTTATTGAATTCAAAAGTCAGCTCAATAAGAACTGATCATTTCTAATCCATATAACATATTCAGGATTAGGAACCACAACTTCATCGCCATCATTTGCAGAGTTCAACTGAGATGGAACACTCTTTGAGTTGCAAAAAAGAAAATCCTCGTAACCATGATGACGCACAGTGGATAGAACTTGAGACCTCCAATACACAAAATTGGTACGGTCTAGCCGAATCGTTAAAGTATGAAACGCAGGAAAAACAATTTGTGCCATGAGATATGCAGGAGAGGATGATACTGGCTCAAGATACCATATCAAAACCAAATTATAAAATAAAAATATGTTGAATTCATCAAAGTTCAACTATAACAGTTGCCACTATTTATACAAGAGATTGGAAGCTCAAAACTAACTTATGAAACAATTTGTAACTACCATGCAAGTAGCATAATCATCTAACACATTCCTAACTAATTTCCTAACTTATGAAACAAGTTGTAACTACCATGCAAGTGGCATAACCGTCTAACTAATATCTTAACTACCGTACAAGTGGCACATATATTTAATATCCTTCTTCTAAAATATATTCTCCATTTTTCTTACACATATTATGAATGACCTTTGACAAAAATTAGAAAAATCAATTTTCTATGTATTATGTTAATTGAGTTATTAAATTTTTTAATAATTTTATGTAAGTAAGTAGATTCATAGTTTGTGATTTAGATTCATGCTTCATAGATTTATGGTTCAAATTTAAGATTTGAAATCTACAACTTTCTTACAAGGATTGATTATAATATATTTTATATTTATTATTCTCGATTATGCATAGGTGCAAGACTATTATAGAAAATTAGATGAAATAAGAAAATTAGAGGAAATTATATGTATGTATATGTTGCAATTTGTGTATTGCAATTTGCACATGATATATGAGAAAAACTATTCAGTACTAATATTCCCAAGGTACGAAATGTACTAGTAATTAGTGATGGGTGTGAGAGAGGTTTGTCCAGATTTAGATTGAGGGAACCATTGTTAACCTAACCTAACCTAATTCTTTAATTAAAAGCAGCCGCATTGTTAGACTTCTTCGCCTCACAAATCTTGGAGATTGTGACCAATCATTTTCCATGCCCCCATATTGTATTATTTCCCATAAACCAATCACCCCCCACTAACTGGAAAATTACAATCTTGCCACTGTCACTTCTTTTTTAAGGTTTTTATCAACCAGCGTCTTCAAATCACAAAAACCACCTTTTTGTTTCCTATCCAATTTAGTTCTGTACTTCGAAAATGTGCTCGCCTTTCATCCCACAGTTGTCGGAAACTACTACTTGTCCGCCAAATGACGTGTTATATATTAGGGTATGCATGTCTCATTCAAATGAAAATATGAAATAATGAAATGTTACATCAATCATAATTATATTTGAGGAAATGTAATGTTTGATGTTATTCTTAGATTAATGCATATATATTTCGCTTAAACGTGATTACCTAATACAAAGTAATTTGTTATCCATTATTTAGGATACATTTGTGTGCATGCAAATCACTATTTTTCAGTAAATCTTAATCACTACAATATTTGATTTGATTCATTCTTCCATAAATTAAAGATATTATGTTATCAATATTTCATTGTTGTGTTATAAATAGATTGAAAAATAGATCATTTTATATCCAACTCTCTCATGTACAATCGTTTGATTCTTAAATAGTAGGTACATGTTTATTTGTCTATTTTATTTCATATTATGTAAATTATATTTTATATATTTTTTTATCCATAAATATTTATATTGAATTCTTTAAAATATTTTTTGTGAATCCAATATTATTGTTGAATTTATATGCCTAGTGATTTCGTTCACTATTTATGTGTGTGTGTGAACAAATTTCGTTTAGTTTAGATTGAAATTTTATAAGATAACTCAACAATACATTTTTTAATCTGGAAAATTTATTTATGTTATGTATATAATTCTTATATATATATATATATAAGAATCAATATTAGCTTTGGTTTCTTAAATATAATTTTCTTTATTTTAATATAATTGTTGAATTTTATTTGTTTGAAAAATTGCGTTCTATGTTTGATTATATATATATATATAGATATATATATATATATATATTTATATATTGCAAATTTTGTTTAATTAACAATTCATTTAAAATTTTGGATAGAGTTTACAATTGTAAAATTGAATAGGTTGTCGATCAATTTATTTTTTTAACACATGACTTTAATGACGATTCATTGGAAATTGAACAGAATTGTAATTTGGCTGCATGCAGAGTAAAAAACGTCAAAGGGCTCCATGGTCATTTATGGATAAGAGTATTATTGATTTATCAAAATAATAATTATTTTTTTCTATGTTAAAATAAAAATTAAGCTATATTTGTGTCAATAAAAAAAAAAAACCAATATTTCATAAAAATAACAAAAAAGTCATTAGACACAAAGCAAAATAGCAAATGCTTTGATAATATAAATTACCATATAACTTATGTGCATCGTAAATGTATCATACTAATATATATATATTTCAGATATTTTACATATTTATGTATTTATAATTACATATATTACTATATATATAGTTACACATATATATTGATTATATTTATATAAACTTTTAACTTTGTTTAATTTCGAGTATATTACTAATTTTTATATTTTTTACTATAATAATTATTATTATATAAATTTATAGTTAAATAAAATTTATATATATATATATCTTTATATTAATACATATACAAAGATTAAAAAATATATAAGATTTTATTAAAAATTCTCAAAATATTTTATAACATAAACCTCTTTTAAATTTATTTATTCAGAAGGTTATATTATATTAGAAAACCAATGGCAGCACTTGTTGCAATGGGTAAATGCTTAAATTTCTATGATGAGGTTATGGGTTTGACTTCATGCTCCCCCATTTTCATTACTTATTTATTTGTGAGAAAATTATATATATATATATATATATAATTTTGAATACATAATTTTATAAAACATACATTTAGCTATATATACATATATAGTATATACATTGATATAATTTTTCATTTGTTAATAATTTAAAATTTTTATTTATAACTTAAAAAAAAATTGCTGATAAATATTATATTTTATAGTTATAAAATGTAATAAGTATAAATTATATATTATTCTACTCTACATTTAAAGTAGAAAAAAAATCTAAAAACTGAATTTTTTTTTTTTACAAAAAGCAATTGATTTTTTTTACTTTGTAATAGATTCTTTATAATTGTAAAATAACTTTTATTTATTAATAAATAAAAAATATATTTTTATAATTAAAAAAAGGAGTATCCGAAATAACATTATAATATATATATCTATATATAATATATATACAAAAATATATACATGAAGATGCATATACATTTAATATATATATATATATATAGATAGATATATATAAATACATAAATATGTAGAATACATGAAATATATATATATATATATAGATATATATGTAAAATATGTATATATGTATTAATTTAAGAATAAAATTATCACCGAGACATTTTTATTTCTAGATTTTTTGTAAGATATTACATCAGTGACTTTTTACAATAGTTTGAAAAATACTTTTAAATTCACAATAAATCATAAATTTTGTATTTAATAAATAAGCCAGTTAAACTCCACGTTCATTTACACACATATGTAAATATATTTCATTTACATAAATAAAATATTTATCTAGATAGTTTTATCTCTTTTATTTATTAATGGGCTTTATATGATAAAGCCTATTAAATTTAATTTTGGGTCTAATTAGCAATCCATTTAATAAGTTAATTGATTAATTCTTTCATACTATTAAAATCAATTAAGTAGTCTAATTATTTGATTGAATTTATATTAATTCAACAATTGAATTAAAATGTGAATTCTAATTAATCAGACATTATTAATCATTTATATCCAACTACTGAATTATATTAATTGATAAATTAGGTGTCACTCTTTAGGTTCACTTCCAACACTACCTTTCTGACTTATGAATAATGATTATTTAAATTAATCAAAATAATTAATACGTATAGGATTAACTCTTTAATTCTTTTAACTTACAAATTATGGTAACCCCTCGCAACTAATGAGATCACCTAGTGTTCAGTGAAATAGCGAGTAAACCTATATAAATATAATTGTGATTCTCATACATGTACGATCCTTCCAACAACTAATCTCTCAATTGATTTTAGTTGGGCTCAAATATTCTATATTGTACATAATACTTGATAGTCTCCATTGACGATTTTGGATACAACTTTATTCACTATTATTCTATAAACTGCCATGTATACTTGCAGGATATCATGTAAACTTAGGTGAACAACACCAAAGGAATAGCAAGAAAGAGACAATTCATCATCCATTACAGGTGCTGCAAGAGACAATTCATCAGAATTCCTACCAAGATTCGGTGTTTCCTCTCTTCTTTTTATTTTTGTTATGCTAGGAATAATTGGATTTATAGTTTTTATGATGTTTAATTCAACTATGCTTGGCTAAACCTTTGTAATCTTAGGGCGTGTTTGATACGATTCAATGATCATATTGAAGTAAATTAGTTTATATTCAAGTTATTCTTCTAATTTCTTATTCATATATATAGTTTTAAGTTCCTAGTTTAATTATGAGGCTAGCAGTTAAACATGTACAATATATAATGAGTCAAGATTCGGAAGATGAAATTGCATATAAATCTGATATATATGACAAAAATATTTATATAATTGTCTTTTTATGATATTTATGAGGAATTATCAATCTATGGTTCTATTGGAAGTTAATTATACATGTGAAAAGGGATATTGACATGTTTTAATCTGTAATGAAATAAACTACACTTATAATATTTTGTAATATTTGAAGACGATGGAGGACAATGGGGATGATCTCAGATCCGACGTTGAGGAACATTCCGAAGAGCATGAAGAACATACATCATCCAAGGAGGAGATTATTACTCATTTCGTGTGGCAACTTTTGTTGCCTCATTTATGCAGGCAAAAAAATGATCCCCTCAGCGAACGTCAATTTTACCAAAAATAAATGGGTTGGACATGTTCTTATAGGTACTGCCATCAAGTTTTTAATATATAAGGTTGACAAGGCCCCATTTTAATGTACCTGTAAGATTATTGAAATTCAAAGACTTGATTTTAAATTCAACAAACTCAAGTGTCTTGTATCAAGTTAGTGGCAATTTTCTTAAGGGCGGTTTCAATGCATCTCAAACATCAAAATGGTATGGAGTACTTCATGTACCCTAATCATGACAACAGTGACACTCAGTGGTAGCTCAAATATCACCGACCCCACACCACCATGTGACATAGATTAAAATCAGACATTACTCTTATTTGTATTGCACAAATCTATTTTTAATTTTGAAGCCCTATTAAATGGTTGTTTTGTGTAGGAATTTGATTAAATTAACATTCAAAATATTTATTTTCATGTATTTCAAACAAAATATGTATATGACTATGTTTTATGTGCTTTATGGTTCATTATGTTTAATTAATATATAAATACATTGTTTTTTCGTGTTCTAAAAAAATTTTAATCTACATGTTGTGCTTCCAGATGCAAATTTAGAAATATAATTTTTAAAAGGAATAATTAAAAGTTAGTAAAAACAATATTTAGCGATAAATAATGTTAATTTATATTATTATTATTATTATTATTATTATTATTATTATTAATCGAGTGGTGGTTGAATGATTTATGTGAGGCCAAGTGTTAACTTAAAATATTTTTTTAAGGAAGTTAAATAATATGGATTTAGACACATATATAGATGTTGAAAAACGTGAGTGGATCCTTCATTTCTGGACTTTATATCACCTATTTCTTCTCAATATTGATTTTATTTATCCCAATCTTTATGTTCACATATAATAAATATTTTTAATGCTTTCTATATCTTGATTTAGACACATTACACGTAGCTAGAGTGGTTGTGTCCAGTACTGGAAAATATAACATTGTTTAATATGTTTAGCAATGAAAATTTTGGAAAATAAGAGTTTGAATTGATACAGGTGCATTGAATAAAATATACATATTTATATGTATATACAGGTGTATATATATATATATATAAACAAAATAACTTTTTCTAATTTCGTTTTTCCGCCTAAACTTCATTACTTATTTAGAATAATTATATTATTATTAAATTAAAATTAGATATTTTTATTCTGGAAATTTGATTCGATTTCAAAATCTAAATTATTCCACAAATTTAGGTGTTTCAAAATTAGATGATATCAAGATGAATATACTGCAATATTTAATACATGATTTGAAATCTATATATTTTATCGAATATTAATCAAATCACTTAATTATGAAATTAAAAAATATATGAACTCTAACAAATATATGAACTCTAACAAATATATGACTCAATTTTCTCGATTCTTTTTATAAAAAAAAAATCTATATATATAAGTAAAATTATTTTTTTAAATTTTGTTTTTTCAGCCTAAATTTCAACCATATAAATGTAAAACTATATATTTTTATGCAACCCTTTTAAGATACATTATTACAATTTAATTGAAGGGATTAATATCAACAATCTTCGAGATTTGCTTAATTTATGTTGTTCAACATAAATAAATTCGAATTTTAAAGAAATTTTGTTAACTCATCTATATTATCTATATATATTAAAACAAAATAACTTTTTTCAATTCCGTTTTCCCGCCTAAACTTTATTACTTATTTAGAATAATTATATTATTATTAAATTAAAATTAGACATTTTTATTCTAGAAATTTTGATTCGATTTCAAAATCTAAATTATTCCACAAATTTAGGTATTTCAAAATTAAATGATATCAACATGAATATACTGCATTATTTAATACATGATTCGAAATCTATTTATTTTATCGAATATTAATCAAATCACTGAATTATGAAATTAAAAAAATATATGAAATCTAACAAATATATGACTCAATTTTCTCGATTCATTTTATCAAAAAAAATCTATATATATATAAGTAAAATTACTTTTTTAAATTTTATTTTTTGGGCCTAAATTTCAACCATATAAATGTAAAACTATATATATTTATGCAACTCTTTTAAGATACATTATTACAATTTAATTGAAGAGATTAAATCAACAATCTTTGGGATTTGCTTAGTTTCTGTTATTTAACATAAATAAATTTGAATTTTAAAGAATTTTTGTTAGCTCATAATATATTCAAAATAAGAAATAAATTTGTTAGGAACGTAAAATCATTGTAGTTTCATTATATTATGGAAAATCATTAACAATTTTTCTATAATTAAACTATCAATTATTTAAAATCACCCAATCCCGTGGATAAAATTTGATTTTGTCAAATATGAAATTAAATTTTCAACAATCTTACCATAATTCAAAATAATTTCTCATTTTTGTCTCTTTTTTCTTTCTATATATTTTATTAAAATTACTACTAAATATTTTAAGATCTCTCTTTTTTGTTCTCCCTCTTATTGAAGTGTTTTGCATTTTCTGTTTTGAGAAAATAAATGATAAGACATGTATGATAATATGTGTCATATTTCAATTGTCACAAAAGCCTACACTCATCAAAATATTATTTTTAGGTTAATTTTATTTTAAATTTTTTTTATTCACCTGTTGCTTTCTTTTTATCATAAACATATTTAATTTTCTTAAATATTTTTCTTTCTTATTTTTAAACAAAAAGTTCGTCCATCTCTTTCATGTTTTGTTTGATTATTCTTGTGATTTTCTGTTGAGATCTACTAATTATTTTGACGTATAAACACCATGCGATTTTTCATTAGCTTTCAAAGTATTTGTTTCTATCAAATTTCAAATTTTTGTAATATTATTACATTTAATTAGCAATTTGCAAAATATTTTTATCCTTAATTTGACTATGTAATTGGCAAATTTTACGAGATCTTTACAAATCTTTATTTTCTTTAATCTGTTGATATGGCTTTTTTTTTTAAAATTTAATTTGATTCAACCTTCTATAAATCGTGGATATAATGCTTATCAATTTGTGAACGAGGCTAATTCTAATAGAAGAAAAGACGAAACATAAAATTATAACAAATTTCTACTCATTATACAAAAAAATAATCAATGAATTACAAATCGACACCTTCTATAATATACTATATAACTTGAATATATGATTATATTACAAAATATAAGAAAAAAATATCTTCTGTGCATCGCACAGGTCTCATACTAGTATATATAAAAACAAAATGACTTTTTCCAATTCCGTTTTTCCGCCTAAACGTCATTACTTATTTAGAATAATTATATTATTTTTAAATTAAAATTAGACATTTTTATTCTAGAAATTTTGATTCTATTCAAAATCTAAATTATTCCACAAATTTAGGTGTTTCAAAATTAGATGATATCAAGATGAATATACTGCAATATTTAATACATGATTCGAAATCTATATATTTTATCGAATATTAATCAAATTACTGAATTATGAAATTAAAAAAATATATGAAATCTAACAAATATATGACTCAATTTCTCGATTCATTTTATCAATATATATATATATATATAAGTAAAATTACTTTTTTATATTTTGTTTTTTCGGCCTAAATTTCAACCAGATAAATGTTAAAATATATATATTTATGCAACTCTTTTAAGATACATTATTACAATTTAATTGAAGAGATTAACATCAACAATCTTTGAGATTTGCTTAGTTTCTGTTGTTCAACATAAATAATTCAAATTTTAAAGAATTTTTGTTAACTCATAATATATTCAAAATAAGAAATAAATTTGTTAGGAACGTGAAATCATTGTAGTTTCATTATATTATGGAAAATCATTAACAATTTTCCTATAATTAAACTATCAATTATTTAAAATCACCCAATCACGTAGATAAAATATGATTTTGTCAAATATGAAATTAAATTTTCAACCATCTTACCATAATTCAAAATAATTTCTCATTTTTCTTTCTCTCTTCTTTCTATATATTTTATCAAGATTATTCCTAAATATTTTAAGGTCTCTCTTTTTTGTTCTCCCTCCTCTTGAAGTGTTTTGCGTTTTCTATTTTGAAAAAATAAATGGTAAGACATGTACGATAATATTTCAATTGTCACAAATGCCTACACTCTTCAAAATATTATTTTTAGGTTTATTTTATTTTAAATTTTTTTTATTCACCTGTTGCTTTCAATAAATTTTAAACATATGTAATTTTCTTAACTATTTTTCTTTCTTATTTTTAAGCAAAAAGTTCGTCCATCTCTTTCATGTTTCATTTGATTATTCTTGTGATTTTCTGTTGAAATTTGCTAATTATTTCGACGTATAAGTACCGTGCGATTTTTCATTAGCTTTCAAAGTATTTGTTTCTATCAAATTTCAAATTTTAGTAATATTATTACATTTAATTAGCAATTTACAAAATATTTTTGTCCATAATTTGACTATGTAATTTACAAATTTTACGAGATCTTTACAAATCTTTATTTTCTTTATAAATCGTGGATATCATGCTTATCAATTTGTGAACGAGGCTAATTCTAATAGAAGAAAAGATGAAACATAAAATTACAACAAATTTCTACTCATTATGCAAAAAAGTAATCAATGAATTACAAATTTACACCTTCTATAATATACTGTTTAACTTGAATATATGATTATATTACAAAATATAAGAAAAAAAATATTTTATGTGCATCACACGATCTCACACTACTATATATTAAAAGATAATTATATTTCTATGTTATGTTTTAAAAGGTGGTTGACCACATAAAAAACTATGATGTTGTGCGATTTGTATTTCAATCATGATTTTTTATCAAATTATATATTAGTTCCGACCTTTCAGTTCTTTCAATTCAATCATTATCTCTTAAAGTTTTACATTTAAAGCACACAATAATTTTTTGATTTATTTAGTGTGATATTGTTCCGAATGAATTATAATAAATTAAAATGAGGAAATCTTTACCACAAAACATAATATGTATATCTAATTTTAATATAATTAAAATGTTGGATTATATAACCAATAAATAAATTAATATTAATTTTTTAAATCTAATTCTAATCTAAACTGCAAATATTCAAATAATTGAACTAGATAAGTAATTACGTAAGAATTCATAGATATTCTTCTATATAGCTAAAAGAGAAATATGTAATATACTTTTACCATCATTTCATAGGTCACATAAATAATATACAAATCATGTTTTTGTATATCTAATTTGTATAACTTCATAATAAAATTTGTACTCATAATCATTATAAACAATATAAATATATATTTATATAACTTCATAATAAAATTATTTTGTGCTTTGAATTAATTGTAAAATTTGAAAAGATAGTGTTTGACATTACAAAAATTATAGATTATAATTAAAATGTGGTTCATAAAAGTTTGTAAAATTTTATATAATCAACTTGTAAAGTGAACCCATTTATTTTAATATAACATATGTCAACGTTTCAAATAGGACATAATAGTTAATTAGTAAGATACAAGAGAGTTTTTTTGTGCATTTTGCATCAATCTATATTACTTGTTTACTAAAAAAAATTATTATATTTTTTAAGGCAACGCATAGTAGTGATATTTTTCAAGTGAACAAGTAATATTATTTTAGTTAAACAAGTAATATTATAGATTGAATTGCACGACACACCTAACTCATAAAAGTTTTTGCGTAGATACAAATATGGATGTTATTTTTGATTAATTGAACGATATATTAGTAAAGTGAGTTATTCAATAATTCATATAAAAAAAATGAAATTTAAGATTTAATTTTTAGTTTGGTACGAAGGATTAACCAAACTTTGCACCCCCTATATACAAACATCAATCGGAGCCATCTTTTTTTTTTTTTTTTCCATATTCAATGAGGACATGGGAAATTGGGGTTCAAATAATTAAAAAAAGATGCAAGCTTGGGCCACACATATTCTAAAGTTAAGAGAATAATTAGATAAAGAATAAGTGAGTAGGTGATACGGGATAGCAGGCTACTCCTCGAGATTGTCCGAAATTAGGTAGGATTATTGATGATTAGCTATCTGTGATGCGAGTGGCGCGCGCACCCGAGGAGTGCCGGTGTGTGCTTTTCAGCACTATCAGCTTAACAAATGAGGCACGTACGAAGTGGGGACTTGAGACTTGCTTTAATAGCAAAAACTTTGAGTCATGAGGAAGATCTCCACCAAGTATGGTTGCAATCCGAGGCCATTAGGCCTTGCGAACGGTGAAGCGAAGTGGCTGCTGAGTTCTTGCGCTACAACGGGAAAGATTCATTGAACAGAGGGCTTAAATGAAGGAGTTTTTAGAAACTGTTCAGTGGGAACTCCGTTGAGGTGTTGGGAGTGTCTCCACAAGGTTTCACCCAGAGATGTGTTCGTTTGAGTAGGATCCGTCGACGAGTTGTAAAGTGTGGCAGTGTAGTGGCGCGACAGAGAGTGCAACCCATTGTGTAGGCCACCCCTAGGCGAGGGAGTATCAGATGAGGCTGAAACTCTACAGAGTTCATATTGAGAGTGGAAGCTACACTACGGACTTTACGAAAGTGAATTCGAAGTTCGAACGAGGGAGATACAAATAGTCGCATTCATTGGTCAAACAATGTCTAGTGGTGACAAAATGAAAATTTTATTTTTCCCTATTATAAGGGGCACATGCTCTTCAGGAGCCATGGTGAGCAGGGCCAGCGCTCCCCGTACTGTCGAGTACTAAGCGTACAATTCCCTAGGGGTATGAGAGGGACTTCTAGGGGCCGACTCTGAGCATTAGATAGGTGCGAAGAGTCCTTGGTCGATTTACGGATTGATCGGGCGGCATGGCACAATGAGGTTCATGTTGGGTGCTCCCTTGGGCTGTGAGGTTTGGATGAGATCCAGAGGTGCCCCGCGGGATATGGAAATTATTGGGCAGCGCCTCTAGGCCAAGAGAGTGATCGAGGCATTTATCCCGAGGCCTCATGAGCTGACTCGTAGCATGCGCTATAGGTTCTAGCCATGTCGCGAGGGACCGTTGGCTTGAGACATGCGGATGCGTTGCAACACCGCATTGTGGGTGATTGTGGGCATGTGTCGGCATGAAAGGCAAATGTCCCGAGCATCATGTGGGGCAAATACGAGATGAAACAATATCTAAGCTAAGGTTTGCAATGCTGCCCGTCTCAGGAGAGACACGAATGAGAGGTCTTAGGTACAACACCTAGGACACCCCGAGTGCGTGACGAGCACGAGAAGTTGTGATCCGGTGTGCGTGCGACCCTCAGTGTTGTGATGGAGCAGGAGTGCTCCAAGGCCATCACGAGCTGTGGCGAAAGGACTTAAGAGTGTCGGCAGGGCGTAGCAGACGTGCCAGCTAGCTGGGGGCTGATGCTAAGACATGCAAGACGTGCAACAGGGCGCCCTCGACGAACATGGTCATTGAGAATAAGCAAGTGCTTGTGCAAGGCACAGCGTATGGTTGCGTTCAAATGAGTATGCAGGAAAGCTTGGTGTGCTATACCAAACAACAAGTCATCATAGGACTCGAAGAGGCAAGAAGGTCAGACAAAGGCTGCGAGAGTCCTTGTGGCCGCACGGGTATTATTTCGTTGTGTGAAAACTTGACGGCCCGAATAATGGAAGGTCGTAACCCATGAAAGTGGTATCAGAGCCTAGAACTTTCTTCCCTGAGAAAGGCTCATTCCAGGCACGAAGTGAGTTAGCATTATTGAGGATCATCCTTTGTAGAACTAGATGCTATTTAAAAATGGAGCAAAGCTTTCTTAATCAGTATATGCAGTGGATTTCAGCTGCAGAGTGGGTGCTTTATGTACTATGGCTAGTTTTGAGAGTCGCTATGGGTAGTTAGATAAGGGTGAATGGTAGTACCCCTTGTTGGCTTTACGGTTAGGTTAATGGTACTACTCTGGCCACGAGTTTCTATTTGTGGCATTTTGAAGTGATGTGCTTGGGTACAGTTATTGACAACAGTGGGTTTGTGAAGAGGAGTAATCGACTTGCAGTGGCCATTACGATTGGGTACACAAGTAACCTGATTGTCTATGGTTGGGTGAATCAATCTTGATTGTTTTGTCCTTGTCAGTGGCAACAGTTTGAGCTCTGTTGGCAGATGGTTTGAGTGAGTGCGCATTTCTATCAGTTTGCATGAGGCAGATGCAGGTGGACATTGTAAGTCGCACAAGCAAGAATTTATCTGTTGGCCCAATTTTGGTGGGTATTTTGGAATGGTTACAACACAAATCTTTAGAATTCATCTTGACTTCCATGTCGGAACATGCCAATGAGTCGGGTGGATGAAATTATCATGTTTGCAAGGGAGCAACCATGTTGCGAAGAGTCGTAAGTCAGGAGGTGATCAAGGCTATGAGGCCATTTTGGTGGGAGTACACCACCGTTGATTGAGATTGAGAACCTTCAATCGAGGGAGGATGAGCAAGCAGCTGAAAAGTGCAGAGACGCAATACACATTGAGGTGCATATTAACACAGCCACCATGATGGTTGCAAAAGTGAGAGTGTTCAGTCCTTCTTGTGCAAGATTGGCGGGTGTTGGTGGAGTTGACAGCATCTTACAGGCTTTGGCCATACTAGGTTGGCATAGAGAGCTAACGGGGTGACTTGGAGCTTCCATCGGAGACATTGGGAAACAAAGGTTGGCTTCGTGTTGCTACTAATTTGAGACAAGTAGCGACCATCAAAGCAACAAGTTTTCGTGAGTGGGCGAGTCTCTTGTGCTGAGATGGGGCATGCTTCAAGAAAATAGTTGCACGTCCGGCGGTGAGAGCTTGGAATAATGTTCTCATTTGAGACTCGTTTCGGCTTGAGTGGAGGAGAAGCCACCAAGCCAAATTTTAAGAGATCTGTCGTAAGAAGCAAATATTGAGCAGAGTGTGTTGGACTTTGATGGGATTCTGACCCACAATATATGAAGTGTTGATTGTTAGGATTCCTTAAAGAAACGATTGAGCTTGAGTTGAACAGAGCATAAGACTACTTTGGCATGTAGAAATTGGTGATGCGGAAGGCATGGTGACCAATGGTTGGGCGGAGGCCCTAAGATCTTTTGGCATGTCGGGTGGGATGAGGCGTCCATCGCGATGAAGCAAGTGTTTCCGGGTCGGCAAGACCTTCAGTGGAGGAGGGTGTGTGCACCACACGCACTTTTCACCAAAATTGAGCCAAGTATTGTGTAGATTTGGTCGAATTGAGGGTCCAGAATCAGTGGTTTATGAAAAGACAAGAGCGCTTCCTTTAAAGAGTTTGCTAGATGGCATTTTCCAAAGGGAAACCGAGTTCTGCAAAAGAGGCACGTAAATTGAGCCAAGTATAGTGTAGATTTGGTCGAATTGAGGGTCCAGAATCAGTGGTTTTTGAAAAGACAAGAGCGCTTCCTTTCATTTCTTGAGTTGTGTAAGAGGGAATCATTTAGTGGAGCAAATGCTTTGTACAGAGGCACATTTGGTGTTTCGGAGGAAACGAAGTTCATCTAGTGCTAAAAGTTGAGACTTGATAAATGCACCGCATGCACTGAGAAGGTGAAGGACGTGTGTATGCATTGATGAGGACGTCGATAGATCGAGAGGAGGAGAAATGTTATGAGATAGCAGGCTAATCCTCGGGATTGTCTAGAATTAGGTAGGACTATTCGAAATTAGCTATCCATAACGCGAGTGGAGCGCGCACCTAAGGAGTGCTAGTGCGTTGTTCGTAGAACTATCAGCTCAACAAAGAGGCACTTATGAAGTGGAGACTTGAGACCTGCTTTAGTGTGAACACTTTGAGTCATGAGGAAGATCTCCACCAAATATGTTTCCAAGTCGAGGCAATTAGGCCTTGCGGGCGGTGATGCGAAATGGTTGTTGAGTTCCTGTGCAAGTGCGGGAAAGATGCGTTGAGCAGAGGGCTTAAATGAAGGAGTTTTTAGAAACTGTTCAATTGGGAACTCCCTTGAGGTGTTGGGAGTGTCCCCACAAAGTTTCACCCAGAGATGTGTCCGTTTAAGTAGAATCCGTCGACGAGTTGTAAAGTGTGGCAATGCAGTGGCGCTACGAAGAATGCAGCCCATTGCATAGGCCACCCCAGGCGAGGGAGTATCGAATGGGGCTAGAAACTTTATAGAGTTCATATTGAGAGCAAAAGCTACGCTACAGACTTTGCGGAAGTGAATTCAGAGTTCGGACAAGGGAGATACGAAGAGTCGCGTTCCTCGACCAAACAATGTCTAGTGGTGGCAAAAGAGAAAATTTATTTTCCCTGTTATAAGGGGGGCATGCTCTTCAGGAGCCATGGTGGGCAGCGGCTACGCCTCCCCGTACTGTCGAGTAATAAGCGTGCAATTCCCTAAGGGTATGAGGGGGACCTGTAGGGGTTGGCTCTTAACATTAGAAGGGTACGAAGAGTCCTCGGTCAATTTAGGGATCGATCGGGCGGCATGGGACGGCGAGGTCCACGTTGGGCTCTTCTTGGGCCGTGATGTTTGGATGAGATCCAGAGGTGCCCCGCGGGCTATAGAAATTATTGGGCACTGCCTCTAGGCCGAGAGAGCGATCTAGGCATTTATCCCGAGGCCTCGTGAGCTGACTCATAGCATGCGCTATAGGTTCTAACCATGTCGCGAGGGGCTGTTGGCTTGAGACATGCGGTTGTGTGGGAACACCACATTGTGGGTGATTGTAGGCATGTTTCGACATCAAGGCAAATGTCCCGAGCATCGTGTGGGGCGAATAGAGATGGCACAATATCTAAGCCAATGTTTGCAATGTTGCCTGTCTCGGGTGAGACACGAACGAGGGGCCTTAGGTATAACACCTAGGACACCTCGAGTGCGTGACGAGCACGAGGAGTTGCGCTGTAGGCGTGCGAGCGACCCTCAGTGCCGTGATGGATCACGAGTGCTCCAAGGCCATCACGAGCTGTGCCGAAAGGACTTGAGAGTGTCGACAGGGCGTAGCAGGCATGCTAGCTAGTTGGGGGCTAATGCCAAGACATGCAAGGCGTGCGACAGCTCGGCGAACATGGTCATTGAGAATAGACGAGTGCTTGCGTAGGGATGTGTACGAATGAGTATGCTGGTAAGCTTGGTGTGCTATACCGAGCAACGAGTTATCATAGAATTCAATGAGGCAAGAAGGCCAGATAGAGGCTGCGAGAGTCTTTGTGGCCGTACGAGTATTGTTCCGCTGCGTGAAAACTCGACGGCCTGAATAATGGTAGGACGCGATCCGTAGGGTAGCTGGAGATACTCTAGAGTTTGATGTTTTATCTGATTATAGATAGACAACAACCATTTTATAAGTTTTGGTAATTGCGAGCCGATTAGTGTCGGCTGAAATCTGGCTGTTCGGCTTCATTTAATAATAAAAAAGGACACATAAATCAGATATTGTTAGGCAGTGTTTGGAGGTCTGATTTCTTATTCAAATAATAAAATAGCTAGCCCTCAATTTACATAAATTCGTTTCATATAATATTTTATTAAGAGTATTTTACAATATATATATATATATATATTTATTTATTAAAAGTATATTATAAATAAATAAATAAAAAGATGGAAAGTTATCGCAAAGATGGTTGAGATTTGAGGACTTGATATGTTTTTCAAATATTCTAATTTTAATTTGATTTAAATCATTTAAGGTCTTTTTAATATTTTTTTAGATCTACTTAATATTGTTTAGATGTTATCATTTTATTTTTAAATTACAAAATAATATTTTAATAAATTCTTGATTTATTAAAAATATTTCTAATTTATTAAATGATTTTTAGATTTATGTAGTTATTTTAATTTCTTTAAATTTTCTATTTATTTGGTAAAAAGATGTTTAAGGGCTTATTTCTTCAATTTTAAATGTTTATAAAAAAAAATTTAAAATTCAATTAGAATGGTACTAATTTAATGGCTAATATATATATATGTGTGTGTGTGTGTGTGTATTGCTTTATACACACGAGGGTTACACTAGAATTAAGTGTATATGATGACAAAATTTATATATCGACACCAATACACATGTGGTGGTTATTGAGAGAATTGAAATACAATTTGATATTTCTTTTTTTGTTTTTAATCTTGGCAATTTTATATTCTATTTGCAACAATATTATATTTCGTAGAAAAGTCTTATTCATATGATAACGCAAAACTTCCTGTGTCTTAAAAGAAAGCCACATTTGAATAACTCACATCATATTGACTAAAAATACTACTCCCTCGTATTCAGAATAAGTGTTATTTTAGATATTTTCACACATATTAAAAAAAAATCAAATACCTAGCTCTTAATTAAGAGAAAGAAACATTAATAGTTAGTAGTAAAAAAATACATTATATGTATATTTACAATAAAAACTAAGGATAAAGTAGAAAAATAACATTAATATTCATCTTAGAAGTAGTAAAACGTCACTTATTGTGCAAAAACTTAAAACTTCTAAAATGTCACTTGTTGTTTGAGGAAGAGGGAGTGCTTATTTGAAGTGGCTAATTAAGGTTCCATGGGTCTGCTGATCGGACTTTAGTATGTTTAATGTCTAACTATACCAATGACCGTGCTTTCTAATATTTGAATCTATAACTATAAATCAAACCAACTTATTGAAAATTTGATTGGGCGAAGTGAATAGTATTTAATATGTATAAGGTGAAATAATGAATGAAAGAATCTATACAAGTTCCTTGATAAAAAGAAATATGGAAGCCGGCCAAATTGGATCGGTTCGAATCTTCTATTTCATTTCGTATTTTATCTAATATCTTATTATTTTTAGTATATTGTACACGTCATGTGTTAGTTAGTGATGTTATTGAATATACATGATGAGTGGTGATAGAATAGAAAATCGGAACTGAAACTGGATTATCCGAATTCCAATTTCGAAGATAAAGGGAATACATTTGCTGAGTCATTTACCACTAAAACTTGGCATTCTTGCCTTATGAGCAACTTCTTTTTATCATGAATTAACTTTACCTTGTTAACTTGAATGCAAAGTCTTTCTCCCCAACTGTTAATGTTTACATGCAAGCATTTACGTATATGTACGTATTTCAATCACACGATTAACTGAACAAGGCCCATGCAATGAAATTGGTCATCTTTGATATATTTAGGAGAATAATGGTTGCTTGTAGATCGAGTGGATTGGGCTTGTAATCCAAGAATGTCAATAGCAGACAATGACATTTAAACTGATTTAGAACTTCGTCAAAACCATTAATAACTTCTTGCCATTTCTGTGTCATTTTTTATCACACAGGTTATATGAGCTTTTCTGGCAATGGCTTTAAATCTGTATATAAATATGTTAGATTATACAGTGCATTGTACCCCCATAAGCTGCCCCAGGCTGAAGGTAAACAACATTTTCTGCTGTTTGCATTAAGGTATTGTTACTGTGCTATTTTCACCTGTTCTTTTACTTCCTTCGTCTCAAAAGAAAGAGTCATGTTTCTATAATTGATTTTTTTAATTTTTACTTTTTACTACGATAGAATCTCTAATTTATTTGTGATCAAACTATGAAGTTCGTTATACAGGAACATTTCCATGTTTTGGTTGCTTGAGAAGAAAAGATTATAAGACCGCGACGGGTATGCCTTTTTCTTTCACAACATAGGAACACATTCTTGGCTAAAAAACATGTCATGGGCTACATTTGATCTTGTCATAATCATCATCATGATGTTAAAAAGTGAGTTATTCCTGAAATACGTTTCGTTGGATTAATTTGTTAAGGCAAGATTTTGAGCTGTCCCAAGACCAGGAAGAGGCCGATAAGCAGCGAAGATGAGCAATGGTGCGTCGCCAAGAGATGGAAGCTTCTGAGCGGCGAAAACAACTGGCAAGGCTTGCTAGACCCTTTAGACATTGATCTTCGCCATTACATAGTTCGCTATGGGGACATGGCTCAAGCAGCTTACGACGCTTTCAACTCCGAGAAGACATCAAAGTATGCAGGAAGCAGTCGATACAACAAAAATGACCTTTTCTCTAAGGTTGGAATTGAAAAGGGCAATCCATTTAAGTACCAAGTAACCAAATATTTCTATGCAACATCATCGGCTCAAGTACCCAACACCTTCATCATAACATCATTTTCGAGGGAGGCATGGAGCAAGGAATCAAATTGGATAGGGTGTGTGGCCGTGGCCACAGACGAGGGCAAGTTGGCATTGGGCCATAGGGATATCTTAATCGCATGGAGAGGGACTATCCAGAATCTCGAATGGGTGAATGATTTGGAGTTTGGATTGATCTCTAGCCCAGATATCTTTGGAGGAAATGAAGATCCGAAGGTGCATTTTGGGTGGCATTCCATCTATACTTCCGATGATCCAAAATCGCCTTTCAACAAGACCAGTGCTAGACATCAGGTATACTTCTATGACAATATTTATCAATTTTTTTGCTCAAGAGTAAAGATGGATTTTAGAGCCAATGAATTGTAGAAAAGATGGGATTTTAATTTATAAAACTAGCCATGTAAAAAAGAGTTGACTTTTCTCCACGCTTCACGAAATCTATAGAAGCTTAAGAAATCCTACAGATCTCAAGACACGTAAAGAGAAGACATACCATACTTACATTTCCTAAATGGTTAGAAAATCTTTTTTGATGTGTGAAAGGTTGTTGGTGAGGTGAGAAGATTGGTGGAAGAGTACAAGAATGAGGAGATCAGCATAACCATCACAGGGCACAGCTTAGGAGCAGCAGTCTCTACCTTAAACGCAGTTGACATCATTGTCAATGGGTACAACAGGCCTCGCGACATGCCCAACAAGGACTGTCCTGTTACAGCCTTCCTCTTGGCCAGTCCTTGTGTGGGAGACAACAGTTTTCGTGAACTCATTTCAAATTTACATGGTCTTCATATTTTGCATGTAAAGAATGCACGAGGCATCGTCCCAATGTACCCCTTCATAGACTACAGTGAGGTCGGTGAAGAGTTGGCCATTGATACAGAGAAGTCGAGCTACTTGAAGCAGCCGGGGAACTTGAGTAGTTGGCATAGCTTGGAGGCTTATTTGCATGGGATTGCAGGGACACAGGGGAGCCAAGGATGGTTCAAACTGAAGTTAAGCGCGATATCACCCTCCTTAACAAACACATGGCTGGGTTGAAGGATGACTACTGTGTCCCAGTTTCTTGGTGGTGTGAAAAAAACAAAGGAATGGTTCAGCAGGCAGATGGATCTTGGGTGTTGATGGATCATGAAGATGATGATCTTTAATCCAAGAAGATCTAACCAGCCAGCCCACACACCACACACACACAAGAAGGATCATGAAGATGATGATTTTTAATCCAAGAAGATCTAACCAGCCAGCCCACACACCACACACACAAGAAAGAGAGGAGCTCCTTTATTGCAAACATAGACCTAATAACCTAATGCAATGGACAACAATTAATTGGAACTATACATCCGACTATAAAATCCATTCCCTTGAAATATATTTGAGTAAAAATACAAACAAGTTGCGTAATTTTTAAATAATTCTGGATAGAGTGGTATATTAAACAGAAGAATCAACAATCTTAACAACATTATAGGGCACAACACTATAAGATAATACCTAGTGCAATTGCAATTAGATCACATCTAATCCAGAAGATTCAGGTGTGTGCAATTAGTTCGGGGTACTTCAGTGTATCTTTGTTCAATGTTTATGTGTAGGCACCAGAGTACACCATGAACTGCTGTTATTGTTTAACTTGTAGGGAAGCCTCGATGCGTTGGATGAGCTGGTCTGCGCCCATTGCACCCTCCTGCGAATTGAGGCACATAAACGAAAAATAAGAAATTATTTAGCAATGTTTGGATACTTCTCTAGAAATTATTCTAGTAGTTATAGATTTTCCGAAGCAATTACTCAACATGAAATCATACAATAGACACATCAGTACTTACAAAGCGATCAAAAGGTTCCCCATCCTTGAACAGAATGAAAGTTGGCAATGCTTCTATCTTGTATTTGTTGGCAATGTTAGGATACTTCTCTGTGTCAATTTTCACAACCTGGATCTTATCAGTCATTGAAGCACTGACTTGTTCCAGAATTGGAACCATAAATTGGCAAGGACCACACCTAGAAAAGGTAAAAGGATACTAAATTTAAAAGCCTCCACAAGCTAATTACGTAACCGTATAAATGCTTCTTCAGAGAACTAATCACTCTGATGGTACTAGAGAGATAACGAAGGAAAAATCATCGAAGTGCAAATTATTCATTTAGCTACAAAGTCTACAATAAAATCTGTGGACCCTATAATAAATCCAAGAGGAAATAAAGACCATACTCCCTGGATTCTTTGGATGTAAATATATATATATATATATATATATATATAAGAGGCATTACCAAGTAGCATAGAAGTCAACGAATACTGGTTTATCCGATTTTTCCAACAACTCCTCAAATGACGAAAATGTCTGCTTCTTTGATGCAACCTGGGAGAGTAAAATCCCTATTAATCATTTATATACTTTAGATTCAAAGAATTCCCATTTCAAGTTCTGCAATTTAAAGAAAGGACAAAATGAGAATGTCGAGTTACACCTGCTTGCGCATAAGAGTTTTCGGCCAAAGAAGCTTCAATAATTAAGGAAAATAGCAATAAAAATTCAGTTATAGTCAATCAAGTTGGCACTTGCTGTTCATTATCAATTAAACGTTATTCATTTCTCCATTTCTTCTTCACCACCTGTTTTTTCACCCCTTCTTTTGGTTGGAGGAAGGGGGAACAGCGAATGAGAAAAAATAGGAGTAGAAATGTATAAAAAGATAGGCGCATATAGGTGCTTATTCATGGAACTTCTAGACCCCCTGCCCCCTGCCATGGTTTCAACCTGCTGGTTACTAAAGACAGACTGATAGAATCAGCAAAAGTGTGCACATTAAACCATACAAAATAATGGACCATAGCAGCACAACAATCTACAAAACCCTTCATTAACATCATTATATTCATGAAAATCTGAATCAGCCATATGAGACAAAGAAAAAAGTTTTGTCCTTTTCTATCTCTATGAATGCAGTTTACAGTAACGTCTCTAACTGTTCATTCTTCATCCTGAAAGCTCATTGCTTGAGGTTTAGAAAGAACAATTGAGCTTTCAACCTAACTCAAGCAATTATGCTCCACACATACACGTGAATATGGTATAATGCGTTCATTATACTAGTATATTCGGAACTATTTCCATTGAAGTATGTAAGCTGAGACTATTATCGCTAAGAATGGAGGCAGGTCAAATAAAATGCTCAATAACTCTTCCACCATGAACTTAAGCATACGAACCGATTTCACCCTCTAACCAAACCATCTGTAGCCATAACCTACTTCCACAAGCCAATTCTCACGCAATGTAGAAAATTTCCATCAGAATTTCGTTTTCTAATATTCTACAATCGACTACAATGATATAGAAAAAGACAATACATATAACATGTACTACAATTAACGTCATTCTAGAAATTCCGAGCAATGAGGAAAAAAGACTAAAAGATTCCAGGCATCCTCATAAAAGAAATGAAATAAATAAAAAACATCAGTAACAATTCAAACGGACTCCTGAACAGAGCCCTAGAAACGAAATCGAAGTCCAATTTTATTTAAAGGGAAAAAGAGGATAGATACTAACCAGCGTAAGTGTTCGCGGTGGCGGCACAGATTTTAGGCAATCGTTCGGAAATCCGGAAAGGCGGAGCTTTGTCGGAAACTGAAGAGAGGAGAACTGAGGAAGCTCAGAACTCGTCAACGGCGACGTTTTAGAGATGATAGTAACTGCCGCCGTCGAGGAAATCGCCATTTTCCGTTGCTTTGTTTCAGAGACGACAAGAAAGAGCAAATGCCAAAATGGATGGAGCAAACAAGAATGGAGAGAATTTTGGAGATAAAAGTGCTAGTGCTTGCAACCGTGAGGAAACTTCCAATTTTGGAAAACTTTTAAACAATAAAAAAAATTAAAAATTAAAAGAATAAAATAATACAAATGGCATGTGATTATGCGTGTAGGATAAACTTATGATGAGGGAAAACCTTTTATTGCACGAGAAAGCAAGAACAAAGCCGTTATTAATTCAATTATTTAATTTTAGATTTTTTTTTTAATTTTATATTTATATTAAAACTTACATATTTTAATTGATTAAATTGAATCTAACCATTAGAGTTGTTAAATGGATTAAGCCAAATTAATTGATCCAGTATCCGATAAACTCACACACTAAGTGGCCTGAAATGGTCTAAGCCCATCTTAAGAAAGGATTAGATTGGGATGAGTTTTTAAAGAATATATAAAATCAACATGATTCATAGATTATATGTAGTGGACTAGCCCTGAGTTGAGTTTGAGATAAACAGACTATGCTTATGGATTTTGTTTGCTGGCTGATTCATGTATTATAGGTTAATCATGAGCTAAACTGACTTACGAATTGATATACTAGTTTTTTTTTTTTTTTTTTTTAAGTAGATTAAGTTTTAAATATATAGCATAATAAATTTTAGTTTAGTAATATATCAAAAGGTCATAAATTTATAGTAATCTATCGAAACACCATAAATTCGTAAATAAAATTCAGAAACTCAAGACTTGATACATAAATAAAAGAAAAATAGTGAGGATTTTATAAGAATTCTTGTTCTTTCTTGACATATATCTTTACTATTTATTAGCATGTGTAATCTTCACCTCTCTCTATTTTTTATTTTTTATTAAAATTTAAAAACTTAACAATATTTTTGTTTATAATCTATTGTTAATGTATTATATATCAACTTATCCTATTTTCATAATTTTTAATTTGACACCAATATTGTATATTTTAAAATAAATTATTATATTTAAAATATGATATTCATTTTGAGGATAGAATATAGTTTTTATGAATTAAAAAATTAATTTTTATTTTGAAATATGTGTTGGATTTGAATAAATAATATATGAATTTGGTCTAAAAATATAAATATTTTTTATAAAATTAAATAAAATATATATTATTAATTTATAATTTATTGTTCCATCTTAATAGGTTTTAGTGAGTTGGAGATTTTGTATTCAATTTGGAAACTCTAAACTTCACTTTGGAAAGTCGTACAATTTATTATTTAATAAAAATAATTTAAAAACAAATAACAATGTAATATGACATAATAAAAAAACAAATCACATAGTATTTATTTAAATATAATTGACATAAATAATTATTAGGTAATTTTTTATAATAATAATAACCATAGTAATATTAATATATTATTAATATAATATAAAATATATATTATATCCCGTGTATTGTATGATCAGGCACCTAGTTATGAAAAAAGAAATAGTGTTAAATGCCCTTATGATCATACTAAATATCTATATTATATATATATATATATATATATATATATATATATATATTAAATAGGCTTGAGCAGTGTGGGTCACATATTTGGATTTTTAGTGGGCTTGGGGTTTTGGTGGTCCTATGCTGGGCTGCGTGTTTATTTTTTTCAACTCATTATGATTTATTTAACCTATATAATTTGAACCACTATTCCATCGTTATTTACGGACTAGTCCTGGACTGACCCATGTGCGCTGGTCCCCGAGCTACCCATTTGAGTGCTCTACTAACAATCTCTCTCTCAATATGTATGAATTTACTCCACCCTTATAACTGCAATTACATTATATATCATTATCCTTATTTAATATAAAAGTACGAAGGTTGAAAAGTGAGAATTGTCTCGTGTCTTTTCTCAACATGCGTCTCCACAAATAACTTACACATTGTTTTCTATACACACTCTCTCCTTTTCTCTCTATTTTCTATTTGTATTTTTCACTAATTAAAAAGTCAAAATATTTTGTTCATTTTAAATCCATTTTTAACATTATCAAATTAATTTTCTTTTTGTGATATTTAATTTAATATCAATATTGTAATGTATTGAAATAAATAATTATATTTAAAGTATGAAATATATTTTTCCATGAATTGAATATTACTTCTTAAATTATATCATTTGATATATATTATGGATTTGAGTAAATAGTACATCAAAATTTTAAATGGATTTAGGCTAAAAGAAATATATATTATTTATTTATAAAAATAAAAATATTATATATTAAGTTTATGTAATATTATTATCTATTGTTTAATTTCATTAGTTTTTAGTAAATAAAATATTTATTTTTAATTAAGGGACAGTTCAAAATTCACTTCAAATTATCGTACAATTTATTATTTAATAAAACTAATTTTAAAAAGTAAAAATAGAATGTAATATAACAAACTATATTCTAAATTGAATAATATTTATATAATTGATATAAATAACATAATATATATATTTTTATAATAATAAATATAATTTTACTATAAATATTTTATTTATTAAAATATATTACATCCTGTACATTTGCACGAACAAACATCTAGCTTAATATAAAAGAACCCCTAAAAAATAGTAAATAACCACGTGTCATCTCCACAAATTTTTGTATACAAAAATTACTAACAAAAACTAAAAACTGCTTTCCATTGATAGAAGGCATTTTCTATTTTTACATGTGAATATACACGTGGCTTGCATACAATTTTTATTGGTTTTTTTTTTTTGATTAAAATTATAAATTCAAATAATTTTTCATTTCAAATTTTGTTTTACTATATTATGTCAAATTAATTTTTTTGTAATATTTAATTTCACACAAATATTGCATATATTATAAAAAATAGTTTCTCTAAAATATAAAATATTTTTTTATAGGTTGAATTATTAATTTTTTATATATGTGTTGGATTTGAATAAATAATAAATTAAATTTGTATATGTATGTAATATACAAATATATAAATATTATATAATTTTTTATAAAAATAAAAATATTATATAATTTAATTCATATAATCTATTGTTTCACCTTAATATTTTCTTATTCAATTGAAATAATTTGTATTAAGTTTAAGAATTATAAAATAAATAATTTGAGTTGGATTTAAACCTAAAATTCAATTGAAAATTTCACACAATTTTATTAATATAATTGCATCACATATTTTTATATTATAAAATATATTATATTCTGGCATGGACTGACAGTATCCATATAACATACTGGCTAAAAAGAAAAAGGGTTTGAACTATCCTTGGCTATTGGGCCTGAAAATGCGATGGGCCTGTGGCCCACAAACATCAACGTATACCAATAGACAATGGTATGATCTGAATCAATACTCTGATATAAGTTCAATGTTCAACTTACAGGAAAATCTCAGCTTACAACATACATTTCAATTTCAGGTCATGAACAGCAAAATACATGGAAAATATGTCTCCAATCTAATTATATTCAGAAATTGCAGAAGCTGAGGCAAAAAAGAACAAAAATCAGCCGTCGCTTGTCAATGTGAAGGCGAGAAGAACGATAACAATTGTAAAGAAAATGGTTGCACCAGAAAACAACCACATAGCTTTACTACTCGGCTTCTGACTAACTTCACTGCTTGACTCCGCCTCTTCTAGAAGTTTCCGGACTTTATCCATGTCCGAGTCCTTCGTTGCTTGTAATAATCTGCTCTGGATCTTCTCTAGTTTATTTAGCCGTGTAAATTTGGATGTGTCCTTGATTGGCCAGAACAGACCAGTCATCTTCCACAAGAAGATGCCCATGTAGATAGCAACAATGCAATCCACACTGTAATGGTGTCGCTCCCGGATTTCTCGTTGGGTACTATGGGCAACGAGAATCCAGATAAGGGCAGAGGTATACCCTCCATAAGCTTCCTGCAATAATTCAACACAAAGATGCAAAATGGGAATCATGTTTGTCATGGTAATGTAGGAAAACATATATTTTTAAGCCCCTAAATTTTCATGTTTCGTTCTCTTGAGCCTTCGTGCTTCTATTGTATTCTATTGAGTGCTTAAACTTTTATTTTATTCTCACATTGCGCCCATCAATTTATAGGCAAGCGATTGAATGTTTATACTGTTTTATTGAGCCCTCAAACTTATATACTTGCTCATACTCAACTGCTAAAAAGTCCTCAATTGTGAAAAAGAATAAAACTTTAACGGCTCAATAGAACAATATATTAAATTTCATGGGCTAGATGTGCTTTGCCTTTTCAGGAATGCCATTGTATGAGGGGATAAGGCTTTTGGCTTTGTATAAATACCGTCCACGCCATAGCTGTTAAGACTGCAACAAGCATGTGACCACTGTATAGTAGGTCATTGCACCCTCCTCCTGCTTTTTTCAGAAGATGGTACCATGAAGAAGATCCTTCAGAAGCTGTGGGTCGTAGAAAATCAGCAAGAAAGTTCATCGATCCCCAGTTTGGTTGGAAGTCAGTGGCATATTCCCCTGGAACACCTGAAAGATAGCACAGACAAATCAACAAAACCTTCCACCAAACGAGCACGAGAGAGAGAAAGAGAGAGACAGAGAGAGAGACCATAAGCTATATCATGTAGGATAATATGGCGTATAGCGCTAGAATCTTTAGCATACGGCACATAATACTTCTGAGCCCAAGGATGAGGGTGTGGAGGGACTTGGAATCTGGCCGATGCACACCATGGGCGCGGTGAGGGAAGAATCGTAGACACAAAAGCTATTGCGCGAAGAAGACGACCAATACCCATTGTGAACATGTATCTAGCTGCCAAGCCTAGACCAGGGGCTTCAACTGAGTTGAACAGTACTGAGAAACCAAGCATTACAAACAACATCAAGAAATGGTGTAATCCAATAATACGAGCTCTCAACACATCAATCAATACTTGAGGTAGCTTCTCATTCAGTGCAAGCAGCAACCACTGGCCAACATCAGGGAGAGGTGGTGTACCACTGTCAAACATTAGCAAGCCCACTAATCTCAGCAAATATAATCTAAGTAGATATAATTTTTCAACTTTCAGTGTACATCACTAGATTGTAGGGATATATTGATTGATATAGCAGGACAATTGGAGCATGGAGCTTTCCATCTGCCTATGCGTGCTTATTTCAATCAAGGGCCACTATAAAGAAAGAGACAACAATGCACGATGGAATCTAAAGGAATGCCAAAGCACAGATATATGAGCAATAACATATGTTCTAGCAAGATATAAGAACCTTCATCTCAGTTACAACATTTACTACACTCGTTCGAACAAATGCAAGAAGCTTTAGCACCACAGCAAAGTGGTATTCTGTTCTACACCATGTCAGGAAGCAAGTTAATTTACTCTTTTTTTCTTTTCTTATTTGAATTACAGGAAAGAACAGTATTGAAGATGGAAGTTACGGTAAGTACTTGCCATGCGCAGGATTGAGATTACTTGGGGAATATTAACTACTTACCATGTCTGAATCCAGTAAAATCAGATCCATTTAACAAGGCATTAAATTCATTGATCCTAATACTCAATAAATGTAACTGAAAATGGGAAAAAAAACATTTAAGGGAAAAAGCAAAGAAAGGAGATTCAGAGCTATAAATACTTAGATAGTTACTCGATCCAAGTAAAGGATAGCACTGATTTTCAAACACTAAATCTGAGACGCGATCGACAAAATCCAATCTCATTTGAGGAAATCTATGGTAACATGCAAAGATCACTAGAGTTATAGTCAGAACCCCAAATTTACACAAGGAAAACATCATTTTCTTGTCGTACATACTTGTGCCAATCAAGACCAAGAACAGCGGTAACAGAGCGAACTGAAATTGCTTCAAAGAGAAGGGCAGAAAGCATAAAAAGTATCGAAAGGATGAAAGGGATGGCGGCGCGCAGCTCCAACGACCAGTGCTTGTAAAATGGGACACGAATTACGGCAGCAACAGCGAGAGCCGCCCAGAGAGCAGGCTGGAGGAGCTCGTGCCGCGGCGGCGACAGGTGGCGGAGGTAGTCTATACCCACATACGCTATAGCAGCGATTCCTAGCCCGACGGAACCTCCCAGGCGGCGGCGGCGCTGGGAGATTGGCGGCGAACGCATTTATGCTTGTGGTAGTACAAGGAAAGTGCAGTGTCTGACTGGGAAGCAAGCGACCTCCCAGTGAAATATACTGTATGTTCCTTTTCTTTTTACTGTCATTGTTTTATATTTTCATTTTCTTGGGACAAAACGCGAAATTCCTCGCCTCCCAGGAACCAACTGAGCTGTCCATGCTGACTAATAGACATAATTAGATATGAATGAAATATAAATATGAATATTTAAACAATATAGGTGTCCAATTATAATGTAGATCAAATGTTGTTTTATTACATAAGCAGGAATTATGGGGATAGATATTTCAGACAGTAGTTGGAGAAAGAACAAGTTCCTTCATATCCTAATAAACAAAGAAGAGTATTTTATTTCACATTAACTACTCAGAATCGAATTGAAAAAAAAAGGGTGATAATTTATCTACCCATTTAGAATCGAATTGTTTATTTCTTTGTTAAATGACCTGAAAAATAACAAAAATGTCCTCACTTAGCATGTAAAATTACCCACTTCTCCCTTGATGAAACCCTAGTTCCCTTTCTTCACAAATTCAGCCGAAAAGGAAAGTGGCTAACAAAAGCCATCTTGTTGGTGGTAATACTCGATAATGTTAATAATATTAATTCCATTTTGAGTTTTGTACAAAAAAATTCGAAGAAAATGGAATGAAAATATGAGCATGTTTCTCTCGATCTACAACATTTGCATATGGTATATTATCCATGTAAATCTGATCTTCATGCGTCGTAGGTGCTTTGATTCAACGTCAATTTGAACTGTTGAGACATTTGGTGTTATAGCATGCCAAATCTATTAAGTATCTTATTTAGATATATTTCCTGAGACAAAAACAATGGGTTCTTTTTCTGGTCTAATACCAATCCCCAAGATTCTTTTAGCTACACCTAAATCCTTCATTTTAATTTCTCTACTAAGTTCTCCTTTGACCTTCACAATCTCATACTTACTATTACTTGATATTAAAATATCGTCAACATATAGCAGTAAAATTACATAGTCAATGTCGCAAAGAAATTTGAAATAAACACATTTATCATACTTACTCCTTTGTCATGAACTCATCAAAACTTCTATTCCACTATTTTGGCGATTGCTTCAAACAATACATAGACTTAAACTTACATACATAGTCTTCTTCACCTATGACTTCAGGTTGTGACATTAGAATGGTTTTATCAAGCTCATATACAAGAAAATTGTCTTCACATCCATCTGTTCTAACTCGAGATCAAATCCAACAACCATGGCCAAGAGAATTCTGATAGATCTATGCTTGACTACGGGTGAGAACACATAATTGAAGTCAATTCCTTCTTTCTGGGTGAAACCCCGAGCTACTGGTCTTGCTTCGAATTTGGCTCGTTCGACATCTGGAATACCAAAATTTTCTTTTAAAATCCATTTATAGCTGGCCATCTTTGAACCAATAGATTTCTTGATCAAATCCCATCTATGGTTGTTATGCAAATATTTCATTTTTTTATTCATGGCATTTAAGCATTCATTCTTCTCTCTGCTAGCTACAACATATTTAAAATTTCTTGGTTCCTTCACTAGAACTTCCCCTACAACTATTAGAGAAAATGCAATCAAGCCTTCATATCCATAACCAAGCATATAGTTGTCATCTCTTTGTTGCTCTTCAACTAGTTCTTCTTCTCTAAATAACCAAAAACAGATTTAAAACTTCTTGGTTCCTTCTCTAGAACTTCCCTTACAACTATTAGAGAAAATGCAATCAAGCCTTCCTATCCATAACCAAACATGTAGTTGTCATCTCCTTGTTGCTCTTCAACTTGTTCTTCTTCAACTAGTTGATTTTCTTGTGATTTCTCATTTGACTCCACCCCAACCTTAAACTTCTCCACTTCAATGTTCTTTCCCACCTCAATACTGGATATATCCTTATCAGACTTGGACTTGTAAGCCATTTCAGTTTCATTGAATACAACATCACAACTTATAATACACCTTTTGTAACCAGGCTCTAGACACCATAGCCTGTAAGCTTTAACTTCTTTTGGATACCTTAGAAATATACATTTAATTGCTCTAGGTTTCAAATTATCTTGCCTAATATGAGCATAGGCAACACAACCAAAAATCTTAAGTTTTTGCAAATTCGGAGGATGCTCAGACCAAATTTCTTCTCGAGTCTTCATGCTAAGGGCTATAGAATGACATCTATTTATCAAGTATACAATAATAGTGACTGCTTCCACCCAAAAATCTTAGGCAACCTCGCACTCAATAGCATACACCTCTTTCCAAAATAGTTGTATTAAATCTATTAGCTAGATCATTTTTTTGGGGTACGGGCAATAATCTTGTGTCTTGCTATGCCATTTATGGTGATAAATTCATGAATAAATCTGAACACAACTCAAGCCCATTATCAGTCTGAAATCATTTAACCTTTCTTTTTGTCTAATTTTCAACAAGAGTTCTTCAATTTTTGAAGTTTTCAAATGACACATCTTTTGTTTTCTGAATAAACACCCACAATCTTTTTGAGTAATCATCTATAATGGACATGAAATATCTTACTCTAGTGTGAGAAGGAGTTCTTGAAGGTCCCCAAAGATCAACATGAACATAATCAAGAGTTCTTGTTGTTCTCTACTGCCCAACATTGAATTTAACCCTAAAGGACTTGCCATAGATGCATTGTTCACAAAATCATAGTTTCTCCACCTTATCTCCACACAGTAAGTCTTGTTTTTCTAATTCAATAAGACCTTTTTCACTTACGTGACCAAGTCCCATGTGTCATACTTCTGTCTTTGACAACAACTTCCCTGTTACAGCTACTGCAATACCAATTACCATGTCACCCTCCAAAGAATATAAGTCATTTTTCTTTATCCTCTACTAAAAATAGTATTAACTAGGTTTGATTCTATATTATTTTATATTATTTTGTATCTTTTGTATATATTTTCAGTTATTCTATTTTCTTATACAACAAGTGTAAACTTCATTATATATAGTGAATACCAAGATCACCAAAATCATTGGTAATACAATTCTTTTCTCACATGGTATCAACCACTCACCATTAAATCCTAGTTTTTTCTTCACGCCTAAATCCTAACCGTCTTCACGGCTCCATATCAGTTGATCGAACTTGTCCCATCCAATCTTTCTCTCTTCCGTCTCTGTCATGGCTTCTCTGCTACCTGCTCCTGAACTTGTTCTTGTCACCTCTGTCCATCATCTAATTTCGTTGATGTTGTCCTCATCTAACTACTTGCTATGGCATCGATAGATTTATGTATCTCTCTCAAGTTTTAATTTGTTATGTTTTGTCGATGGCTCCTCGAATGCGCCGCCACCTACTCTCTCTGCAGCCGATGTTGACACTCTCAATCCCACCTACACATCGTGGCGTTCAAAGGATACCAGAATCCTTAGTGTCATCTTCTCCACGTGGAGAGGTTGTGGGTTGTACAACGTCCTGTGTATCATGGATTGCTCTTGAATCAACATTTGCCCACTCATCTACCTCTCGCGCTAATCAACTAGGCAAAGAGTTGTTGTTCTTACACCCTGGAAATCTGTCTATCGCTGAATTTGGACAGAAGTTCAAAGCCTTGTATGATCAGTTGTCTGCCATCAGTCACCTAGTGGAAGATCACGACAAGTCTCATTGGTTTTTGAAGGGGTTAGGCCCTTAATTCTCCAGCTTCGAAGATGTGTGTATGGCCATCTCCCCCACATCGTGTTTTTACGATTTGGTACATTAGGCATAGCAGTTTGACATCTTCACTAGGGCAGTTGAGACTGCTCCATCACGACTGCCATTTTTCTTGCTACTAACCGGCAACATCGTGACACCGGAGGTTAGCCCTGAGGTGGTAATGGTAATTATTCTCAGCACCATGGAATGACAAACCGAGTTTATCTAGGGTAGGAATCATGTTTTACTCAAACATTCATGTGTAAATTTTGCGCGTTTCTACTACTTTTACCTTGATTTTGCAATTTTGGAAAAGTGTACGCAAGTGTACCATTTCCACATATATTGTAGGAAAATCGTAGGAGAAAACAAACTCATGGATCAAACCGGTGAAACAAGAGAAGGGAAAAAAATGGGAGAACG
Organism: Caryopteris x clandonensis; assembly: GCA_028749325.2. Classification (NCBI taxonomy): domain Eukaryota; kingdom Viridiplantae; phylum Streptophyta; class Magnoliopsida; order Lamiales; family Lamiaceae; genus Caryopteris; species Caryopteris x clandonensis. Next base: position 1,527,181 of record JAPYKT020000049.1, read on the forward strand.
AGCAAAAAACCAAGAAGATGAAGAAAAGAGAAACTTCACTCAGTCAGCCGAGTGGAGTGACAATCGAGTGAGACGATCGAGTAACACCAGTTTCTTTTTTTTTTTTTGTGGGTTTTCGGGTCAAACCCATTTTTTACCAAATTTTCTCATTTGTTCCTAGGTCAAAAGTCAGTTTTGGCATTTTTAGAAAACACACTTCTTAGCTAGACACTTTAGACAGATTCTTACACATAGTTGAGTGGATTTTGGAGGAGAAAAAAGAATTTGAAGAGGATTGAAGAATTCATTAAAGATTTTGCCAAGATTCAAGCTCCCATTTCTTCACCCAAGTTCCTTCTTACCTTTATTAATCTTTATTATGTGTATTATGGATATCTATGGAGAGATAATCATGTTAATTAGTGAGTAGTTTCCCTTTTGGTCTTGCCTCATGTTATTGATGGATTAAAATTTAGTTTTGGATTCAATATAGAGATGTTTATATTTCTATCTATTTATTTCATGCTTTATATGAGATGTATGAGAACTTGATCATTTTTTGCATGTCTATTAGGTGTAGAATTAATAGATGTAATAGTTGTTGATTCTTCATATGTCTTGAATTAAATGACATGTTTAATTTTATGATCGAAAGATATAATATTAAATATGATGGGTTATTGAGTCCTAAAATCCTTTTGGAGTTAAGTATAGGATATAATTAATCAATTTACGCTACCTTAATCTACATGATTACAGATATTAGAAATAATTAATCTATTCAACATAAGTGACCCTTATATAAAAATATATGCAATTTGATTATTGAATCTTTCTCTAGATTAAATTTGGATATAACATAGAGTCAGATTTCCCAAGGCTACCTTTAAATAATTAAGAAAATCCAAAAATCAATTCTAGTGTTAATTTAGATCAAGATAATTTGGTGTTTTTGATTTATTCATTTAAAAAACTTTAGTTAATTAACCAACCTCTCCAAATTCGATAATTCAAATAGTATTTCAAATTAAATTTAAATAGCCATCTAAAATTCCACATATACCTATTCTTAGTGGGATCCATACCCTTACTTAAGCCGGTTGCTACAATAACCGTGCACATTTTAGGTGAAGCTGGACGTAAACCAAATTTGCTTCATATAAATAGTGGTACTCATCGGGGTAGCCGATCTGAACATTCCTCTGCTAGCCGTTGTGGTGGATCTGCCGGTGATAGTGGAGGTCCTAGACCATACATACCACGTTGTTAGATTTGTCATGGGGATCATTAATGCTGATAAATGTCCCCAATATCTGGGGCTTCGAGCTTCTGCTCCTTCCACAGTGCAGCTTGCCAAAGCCTTAAATGCTTCATACAACATTTCTGCTCCTACATCCAATTGATATGTTGACTCAGACGTTTCTGCCCACATGACACCTCAGGCCTCCTATTTGGACTCCATTTCACCCTATTTTGGTAAGAGCCATGTAGTTGTGGGTAATGGCCGATCTTTGTCAATTTCTCATGTTGGCAATCATACTTTGAATTCTGATGTCCGCTTACTTAATGTGTTGGTACCTGATTTATCGAAGAATTTATTATCTATTAGAAAACTCATGGATGATTATCCTGTCAATATTGTTTTTTCTGATAAGAGCTTTGAAATTCAAAATTGAGTGATCAAACATAGTCTGGCTCGAGGGCGCTGTGATAAGAGGTTGTATGGTTGGAACAGGGGCATCTCTCGCTAGTTGCTGGTCGTTATTATGTTGTTTTGAAGGCTTTTTTTGATTTATGGTAGTTGAGATTGGGGTATATCCCTTTTTCCACTATTTCTACTCTAAATTAGTTAGGACATTTGTCAATTATGTTTATTTTACCAACTCCTAGTCTATGCACTCCCTATCAATTGGCTAAAAGCAAATGTTTACCTTTTAATCTAAATGAAAAACGAGCTAATAAAGTTCTTGATTTGGTTCATTGTGATTAGTGGGGTCCGGCACCTGTTACCTTAATTGAGGGTTGTCACTACTATGTGGTATTTATTGATGATTTTTCATGATTTTTTTGGATTTATCCATTACATACGAAATCTAAAGTAGTTGATGTTTTTATTCGATTTCATAAGTTTGTGAGCAACAAGTTTTCTAGTTCTCTTAATGTTTCCCAGAGTGATAGGGGAACATAATTTGTTAACTCTCGCAAGTGTTCCTTTTTTTATTTGTATAGTATTCAACATCAAATTTCTTGTCCATATATGCCTCAGCAAAATGGTCATGCCGAGTACGAGCATCGCCACATTTCTGAATTTGGTTTATCTATGATGTTTCATGCTCATGTATCTGCCTGCTATTGGTTTGATGTATCTGCCATTGCTGTTTTTATTATTAATCAGACTCCCACCCCCGTCATGTCGAACAAATCACCATTTTAGATTTTTTTGTTGTTGTGCCAAATTATGTTAACTTTAAGTCGTTTGGTTATCGTGTGTTTCGTTATCTCCGTGACTATGTTGCTAATAAGCTTTTGCCTTGTAGTTGCCCTTGTGTATTTATGGGGTAGATCAATTCTTACAAGGGTTTTTGGTGTCTCGATCCTGATTCCAGGTGTGTCTTCATCACTTACCATGCTTGATTTGATGAGTTGTGCTTTCCATTCTCCAATTTGTCTCCATTACAGTCTTCATCCTTGTCAGATGTTTCTTGTTTTCTGGAGAATTGTCCTGCACTACCTATTTTTTCATCGGTACCACCATTTGTGTCTCAGTCATCTATACTGCATGGCCCTTATCGGATTTATTTGGATCCAGTTCAGTTATCTCCAGAGCCTCTCCCTCTACTTGCACCGGCGCCTGCTCCAAACCCTCCGGCTTTGTGTCCGCCACCGGCCCACTTGCCTCCAAGGCCTTCTCATCTCATACAGACACAGGCCAAATCGGGGATCTTCAAAAGCAAATACCCAGTTAATATTGCAACTATAGCCTTATTGTCTGCTCTGACTGTTGCCTCTGAGCTGCGAGGATTTCGGACTACCATAAAGTCTCCTACTTGACTCTCCGCCATGCAACTCAAAATTGATGCACTACGGTCAAATTCTACATGGGAGTTGGTCCTCTGTCTCCCTAACACAAATATTATTTGGTCAAAGTGGGTTTTTCAAACAAAATTTCACTCAGATGGTTCTATCGAGCGTCATAGAGCTCAGTTGGTCGCTCAGGGATTCACTCAGGTTCCTAGCTTGGATTTTGTCATACCTTCAGTCCTGTTGTTAAAGCTGCTACTGTTCGGATTATTTTGGCTCTCTCTATCCACCAGGGCTGGTCTCTTCATCATTTGGATGTAAAAATGCTTTCCTGAATGGAATTTCGCAGAAACCAGTTTTCATGGCTCAGCCTCCTGGTTTTGTGGATCCTTCGTTTCCTGATCATGTATGTCATTTGAAGAAGGCAATGTATGGTCTTAGTCAAGCCCTTTTGGCCTGGTTCCAACACTTCCTCATACCTATCAAGTCTTGATTTTCTTGTCGGTTGATCTGACTCATCATTATTTTATTTACATCAAGGTACCTCTATTATTTATCTACTACTTTATGTAGATGATATTATTGTTAATGGAAATGACCCTACTTTGCTCCATCGGTTTATTGATCACACTCACTCTGAATTTCCTATCACGGACCATGGAAAACTTAACTACTTTCTTGGGGTCGAAGTTTCTTATACTTCCACAGGTCTCTTTGTTGGTCAAGCCAAGTATGCCCGTGATATTCTGGATCATGCTCAGCTCTTGGGCTCCGAGCCGGTTGTTACTCCCTTAGCTGCAGGAGAATCCTTTATCAGTTCATGCCCCTCGTTTCATAATCCAACTCTTTATCGATCTCTTATGGGCGCTCTCTAATGTCTCAACATTACTCACCTAGCTTGTCGTATGCTATATATATGGTTAGCCAGTGTCTTCAATCCCCAACGGAGGATCATTTTCTGGTTATTAAGTGCATTCTTTGTTTTGTGAAGGGCAATATCCACTTTGATTTATCTTTATCTTCTGATCCTGACTCTACCATTATTAGGTACTTAATGTTGATTGGGCTCACTATGTGGAGACGTGTCCTTCCACTTATAATATTCTAACTTCCTGAGAGGTAATCTTGTTTCTCTTGTTAATGCAGCTTCGGAGATTGTCTGGCTCACGCTTCTCTTGGGTGAGATATGAGCGTTACCTCATTTGTGTCCTATCCTTCTATGCGACAACAAAAATGCAATATATTTTTAAGTTAAAATCTTGTGGCCCACAAACAGGCAAAACTCATTGACATTGATTGTCACTTTGTCTGTGAACTCATCTATGCTGGGAAGCTCTCTACCCAGTTTGTCCCGTATCATGTTCAACTCACGGATATTTTCACGAAGAGTCTCCCTCATCCATTTTTCGAGTTTCTTCGGTCCAAGCTTTGCGTTTATTGTCACCCCTCGCCAAGCTTGAGGGGGGTTATAAAGATAGTATTAACTAGGCTTGATTCTGTATTATTTTGTATTATTCTATATATCTTATATATTTTTTCAGTTATTCTATTTTCTTGTACATCAAGTGTAAACTTCATTATATATAGTGAATACCAAGATCACCAAAATCATTGGTGATACAATTCTTTTCACACATCCTCTCATTACACCATGGAGCCTTTTACTACTTTCAGAATTCCATTTTCACCTTTAAACACATTCCCTTTCCTGTCAAGTTCTCCAAGAGAAATTAAATTTCTCTTAGGGTCACGTACATGTCTAACAATTTCTAGCAGCCTCTAAACTCCATCATGGAATCTAAATCTTATAGAACCAATCCCAGTTATCACATGGTTGATTATTTCCAAGGAGTACAGATCCATCTTCTTGTTCTTAGATCTTCAAACCAAGCCTCTTTAGGAGTCATGTGGAAAGAACAACATGAATCCATTATCCACTCAGTTTCTAGATTCTTTCTTGACACCATCAAAGCCTCTGAAGATTTATACCATCAGAACAATCGTTGATTTTCCAGAATATTTTTTTCTCCCATTGTTGGAAGTTACATTTTACCTATCATGACAAAATCTTCTAATATGCACTATAGGGTAAAATAAACTGAGTATTTGTTAAATTTTATAATGTTTCATCATACATTAGATTACATATAGATCAAATTACTGAATTTATTAGTAAATGATCTAATTCTAAGCAATGTGTATGCATCAAAAATATGATATTTGAACCACATTACGCGAAAGAAAATTTCACGTTAAAATTTAACTTTATTCACGAAAAATACACCATAACTCTTGCACCTTTGGTCAGAACACTTTGTAATTTTAAGAATATCACTAAAATAATATGTGGAATCTACAGTAAAAATTTTAAGAAAAATTGAATTTCACGAAAAAATTACGATTTTGCCCCTATAGGGTTAAAAAACTGAGTATTTGTTAAATTTTATAATATTTCCTCAAACATTAGATTGCAGATTGATTAAATTAATGAATTTATTAGTACATGATCTAATTATAAGCAACGTATGCATCAAAAATATAATTTTTGAACCACATTACACGAAAGAAAATTTCACCTTAAAATTTAACTTTATTGACGAAAAATACACCATAGCTCTTACACATTTGGTCTGACAACTTTGAAATTTGGATAATATCAGTAAAATAAAGTGTGGTATCTACTGTAAAGATTTCAAGAAAAAATAAATTTTAAGAAAAATTACGATTTTGCCCCTATAGGGTAAAAAACTGAGTATTTGTTAAATTACTAATATTTCATCAAGCATTAGATTACATATTGATTAAATTAATGAATTTATTTGTAAATGATCTGATTCTAAGCAATGTATAAAACAAAAATATGATTTTAGAACCACATTACGCGTAATGAAATTTCACGTTAAAGGTTAACTTTAGTGACAAAAAAATACACCATAACTCTTACACCTTTGGTCAGAACACTTTAAAATTTGGAGAATATCACTAAAATAATGTGTGGAATCTACTGTAAAAATATCTAGAAAAATTAAATTTCATGAATTTTTTTATTTTATTTTGCCTCTATAGGGTTAAAATACTGAGTATTTGTTAAATTTTATAATATTTCATCAAACATTAGATTACAGATTGATTAAAGTAATGAATTTATTAGTAAATAATCTAATTCTAAGCAATGTATGCATACAAAATATGATTTTTGAACCACATTACGCGTAAGGAAATTTCAAGTTAAAATTTACATTTATTAACGAAAAATCACCATAACTCTTACACCTTTGGTCAGTACACTTTGTAATTTAAAGAATATCACTAAAATAATGTGTGGAATCTACAGTAAAAATTTCAACAAAAATTCAATTTAATGAAAAATTATGATTTTGCTTCTATAGGGTAAAAAATCTTAGTATTTATTAAATTTTATATTAATTCATCAAGCATTAGATTACATATTGATTAAATTACTGAATTTATTAGTAAATGATCTAATTCTAATTAATGTATGTATAAAAATATGAATTTTGAACCACATTACGCGTAAGAAAATTTCACGTTAAAATTTAACTTTTTTGACAAAAAAATACACCATAACTCTTACACCATTGGTTAGAACACTTTGAAATTTGATGAATATCACAAAAATAATGTGTGGAATCTACTGTAAAAATTTAAAAGAAAATTAAATTTCATGAAAATTTTCAATTTTACGCCTATAGGATAAAAAAACTGAGTATTTGTTAAATTTTATAATATTTCATTAAACATTAGTTTATAGATTGATTAAAGTAATAAATTTATTAGTAAATGATCTAATTCTAAGTGATGTATGCATCAAAAATATGATTTTTGAACCACATTACGCATAAGGAAATTTCATGTTAAAATTTAACTTTATTGACGAAAAATGCACCATAACTCTTACACCTTTGGTCAGAACACTTTATAATTTTGAGACTATCACTAGAATAATGTGTGGGATGCACTGTAAAAATTTTAAGAAAAATTAAATTTTATGAAAATTTACTATTTTGCCGCCATTAGGTAAAAAAACTTAGTATTTGTTAAATTTTATAATATTTCATCAAACATTAGATTGTAGATTGATTAACTTAATGAATTTATTAGTAAATTATCTAATTATAAGCAATATATGCATTAAAAATATGATTTTTGAAGCATGTTACGCGTAAAGAAATTTCACGTTAAAATTTTACTTTATTGACAAAAAATGCACCATAACTCTTACCACTTTGGTCAGAACACTTTGTAATTTTGAAAATATCACTTAAATAATGTGTGGAAACTACTGTAAAAATTTCAAGAAAAATAAATTTCATGAAAAACTACGATTTTGCCCTTATAGGGAAAAAACTTAGTATTTGTTGTGAAATTTTATAATATTTCATCAAACATTAGATTACAAATTGATTAAATTAATGTATTTATTAGTAAATGATCTAATTCTAAGCAACGTGTGAATCAAAAATATGATTTTTGAACGACATTACACGTAAGGAAATTTCACGCTAAAATTTAACATTAGTGACGAAAAATGCACCATAAATTTACACCATCGGTCAGAACACTTTGAAATTTGGAGAATATGACTAAATTAATGTGTGGAATCTACTTTAAAAATTTCATGAAAAATTAAATTGCATGAAAAATTACAATTTTGCCCCTATAGGGTAAAAAACTGAGTATTTGTTAAATTTTATAATATTTCATCAAACATTTGATTAAAAATTGATTAAATTAATGAATTTATTCATAAATTATCTAATTCTAAGCAATGTATGCATCAAAACACTTTTGTAATCTGGAGAATATCACTAAGATAATGTTGTGGAATCTACTGTAAAAATTTCAAGAAAAATTAAATTTCATGAAAATTTACGATTTTGTCACATAAGATAAAAAAATTGAGTATTTGTTAAAATTTATAATATTTCATCAAACATTAGATTACAGATTTATTAAATTAATGAATTTATTAGTAAATTATCTAATTCTAAGCAATGTATGCATTAAAAATATGATTTTTGAACCGTATGACGCTTACAGAAATTTTACGTTAAAGTTTAACTTTATTAATGAAAAATGCACCTTCACTCTTACACCTTTGGCCAGATGACTTTGTGAGTTTGGGAATATCACTAAAACAATGTTTGGAATCTACTGTAAAAATTTCAAGAAAAATTAAATTTTATTTAAATTATAATTTTGCCCCTATAGGGTAAAAACCTGAGTATTTGTTGCTAAATTTTATAATATTTGATCAAACTATAGATTAAAAATTAATTAAAGTAATGAATTTATTAGTAAATTATCTAATTCTTAGAAATATATGCATAAAAATATGATTTTTGAACCACATTATGCGTAAGGAAATTTCTCGTTAAAATTTAACTTTATTGACAAAAAATATACCATAACTCTTACACCTTTGGTCATAATACTTTGCAAGTTGGAGAATATCACTAAAATAATGTTTGGAATCTACAGTAAAAATTTCAAGAAAAATTAAATTCAATGAAAAATTACGATTTTGCTCCTATAGGGTAAAAAATTGAGTATTTGTTAAATTTTATAATATTTAATCAAACAATAGATTACAAATTGATTAAAGTAATGAATTATTAATAAATGATCTAATTCTAAGCAATGTATCCATAAAAAATATGATTTTTGATCCACATTACGCGTAAGGAAATTTCATATAAAAATTATATTTTATTGATGAAAAATGCAGCATAAGTCTTACACCTTTGGTTAGAACACTTTGTAATTTGCAGAATATCACTAAAATAGTCTGTGGAATCTACAACAAAAATTTCAAGAAAAATTAAATTTCATGAAAAATTACGATTTTCCCTCTATAGGGTAAAAAAACTAAGTATTTGTTGCTAAATTTTAAATATTTCATGAAAAATTAGATTACAGATTTATTAAATTAATGAATTTATTAATAAATGATCTAATTCTAATCAATGTATGCATAAAAAATATAACTTCTGAACCATTACGAGTAAGAAAATTTGATGTTAAAATTTAATTTTATTGACGATAAATGCACAATAACTCTTACACTTTCGGTAAGAACCCTTTGAAATTTGGAGAATATCACTAAAATAATCTGTGAAATCTATTGTAAAAATTTCAAGAAAAATTAAATTTCAAGTAAAAATACGATTTTGCCCCTATAAGGTAAAGAAAACTGAATATTTGTTAAATTTTATAATATTTCATAACACATTAGATTACAGATTGATTAAATTAATGAATTTATTAGTAAATAATCTGATTCTAGGCAATGTTTGCATAAAAAATATGATTTTTGAACCATATTACGTGAAAGAAAATTTACGTTAAAATTTAATTTTATTGACAAAAAATTCACCATAACTTTTAGGTTGTCTTGTAGTATTCTGTCCTTCATGGTTGAATGTAGGGATTGTCGCTGGTACAAAAACTGTTGATCCTAATGTTCTTTCTTCAATATATCCTATTCCTGTTTTATTGTTTTGTGGCCTTCCATATGCCAGGATTTCGTCAAATTTGGTTTTTCCTTTGTTCAGTCCTTGTATGGTTCGCACTGCTTTGTTCAGCTCAGCACGTAATTCTGTTAACTCATGATCCTTATCCTGCAATTTTGAGATGTAATCTGTTAGTTCATTGGTAAGTGAGGAGTTTACCTGGTGATTGCTTGTTGGAGTTGTCCGTGCTGTTTCTGAATTGGCTTTGAGTGACTCAATTTCCATCTCGTAAAGTTGGGCCTGATGTTCGAGATTCCTCACATTCTTTTGGGACCTAATCAGTTCATCTCTCAATCTTTCATTTATTTCCCTTGTGATATACAGTTCATGTTTCACTAGACTGAGTTTCTGATTCTCCGTGCTTAGTTTGCCTTTGCTTTTGTATTCCTTTACTTGATTCTCCAACTTTCGAATAGTATATGTAGCTGCAGTACATCTGGCAGATATGTTTAGATACAATCTCTCTAGATCTTCCATAGTTGGATCATCAAAATCAGGTTCCTCAGCATACTCTAGTTCCTCATCAGTTCGAACAACAGATGTGAGACAAGCCAGGTCCTTTGATGACGTATAGACGGCAAAGTTACTGGGATATCTTGTCTCTTGTTTCTCAGTTTCTTCTTCTCCTTCAGATTCAGATTCACTCCAGATGGATTTTAGTGCTTTGTTCTTTCTTAGAAAATTTGGGCATTCTGCTTGATAGTGTCCGTATCCTCTACACTCTCTGCATTGTTCAGAGTCCTTTCGGTTTACCTGCCTAGTATTCGAGGGTTTGTTTCCATCTTTTCTGATGTTCTCTCCAGAGTTCGGACTTTTGTTGAACTACTGCCTCTGATTGTATTTTTTCACAAGTTTGTTGTAATTTTTTGTGAGAAGCGCCATTTTGTCAGCAATTGCTGTTACATCATCGTCGAATTGTTCAGTTGTTATCTCCGTCTTTAGGGCTATCCCTTTATTCTTTGGTGTGTCCATGCGATTGTTCAACTCAAACATCCTTAACTCTCCCATCAAGTCATCCAATGTCATCGGTGTGACTCTCATTAATGATTCTAGAACTGTGATTTTTTCTCTGAATTTGGGAGCTAGTGCTCTCATGATCTTCATGATTTGAACATTTCCTTGATAGCATCACCGAGGGTATAACATTGATTTACTATGTCGCTGAACCTAGCATAGTACATCTCAATGTTTTCATCTTCAGACATTTGTATTCCATCGAATAGTGTGGCCAATCTTTGCAACACTTTCGGTAAGAACACTTTGAAATTTGGAGAATATCACTAAAATAATCTGTGAAATCTTTTGTAAAAATTTCAAGAAAAATTAAATTTCAAGTAAAAATACAATTTTGCCCCTATACCTTTGGACAGAACACTTTATAATTTGGAGAATATCACTAAAATAATGTGTAGAATCTACTGTAAAATTTTCAAGAACAATTAAATTTCATGAAAAATTACGATTTTGCCCCTATACGGTTAAAAAATGAAGTATTTGATGTTAAATTTTATCATATTTCAGCAAACATTAGATTACAGATTGATTAAATTAATGAATTTATTAGTAAATGGTCTAATTCGAAGCAATGTATGCATAAAAAATATGATTTTTGAACCACATTAAGCGTAAGAAAATTTCACGTTAAAATTTAACTTTATTGACAAAAAATACTCCATAACTCTTACACCTTTAGTCAGAATACTTAGAAATTTTTAGAATATAACTAAAATAATGTATGGAATCTACTGTAAAAATTTCAATCAAATAATCTAATGTAATGTAAGAATTAGATTATTTACTAATAAATTCATTACTTTAATAAGAGTGTTCTGACCAAAGGTGTAAGAGTTATGGTGCATATTTTGTCAATAAAGTTAAATTTCAATGTGATATTTCCTTACGCTTAATGTGGTTCAAAAATCATATTTTTGATTCATACATTGCTTAGAATTAGATCATTCACTAATAAATTTATTAATTTAATTAATCTGTAATCTAATCTTTGATGTAATATTATAAAATTTAATAAATACTCAGTTTTTACCCTATAGGGGCAAAATAGTAATTTTTTCATGAAATTCATTTTTTCTTGAAATTTTTACAGTAGATTCCACACATTATTTTAGTGATATTCTTCAAATTTCAAAGTGTTCTGACCAAAGGAGTAGGAGTTATGGTGTATTTTTTGTAAATAAAGTTAAATTTTAACGTGGAATTTTCTTCCACGTAATGTGGTTCAAAAATCATGTTTTTGATGCATACATTGCTTAGAATTAGATCACTTACTAATAACTTCATTAATTTAATCAATTTATAATCTAATGTTTGATGAAATATTATAAAATTTAACAACAAATACTCAGTTTTTTTTACCCTATAGGGGCAAACTTGTAAATTTTCATTAAATTTAATTTTTCTTAAAATTTTAAAAGTAGATTCCACACATTATTTTAGTGATATTATCCAAATTACAAAGTGTTCTAACTAAAGGAGTAAAAGTTATGGTGCAGTTTTTCGTCAATAAAATTAAATTTTAACGTGAAATTTCTTTACGCGTAATAGGGTTAAAAATAATATTATTAATGCATATATTGCTTAGAATTAAATAATTTACAAACAAATTCATTAATTTAATCAATATGTAATCTAATGTTTGATGAAATATTAAAACATTTAACAAATACTTAGTTTTTTACCCTCTAGGGGCAAAATCATAATTTTTCATGAAATTTAATTTTTCATTAAATTTTTACAGTAGATTCCCACAACTTTTAGTGATATTCTCCAAATTTCAAAGTAATTTGACCAAAGGTGTAAGAGTTATGGTGCATTATTTCGTCAATAAAATTAAATTCTAACGTGAAATTTTCTTATGCGTAATGTGGTTCAAAAATCATATTTTTGATGCATACATTGCTGAGAATTAGATCACTTACAATGTAGGGAGTGTCTTGTAGTATTCTGTCCCATCAAGTTCTAGGTTGTCTTGTAAGTGATCTAATTCTAAGCAATGTATGCATCAAAAATATGATTTTTGAACCACATTACGCATAAGAAAATTTCACGTTAAAATTTAATTTTATTGACGAAAAAATGCACCATAACTCTTACACCTTTGGTCAAATTACCTTGAAATTTGGAGAATATCACTAAAAGTTGTGGGAATCTACTGTAAAAATTTAATGAAAAATTAAATTTCATGAAAAATTATGATTTTGCCCCTAGAGGGTAAAAAACTAAGTATTTGTTAAATGTTATAATATTTCATCAAACATTAGATTACATATTGATTAAATTAATGAATTTGTTTGTAAATTATTTAATTCTAAGCAATATATACATTAATAATATTATTTTTTAACCCTATTACGCATAAAGAACACTTTGAAATTAGGAGAATATCACTATAATAATCTGTGAAGGGCAGAATACTACAAGACAACCTAGGAAACAAGACACAAAAAGTATGAGAAAATTTATTCCTATTTGCCATTACTGTGATGCACCTGGGCACATCCAACCAAGATGCTATCGAATGAAACGTGACCTACAATCAGGTAATATTTCAACTTGGAATATATATGGTGTTCCTGTAAAAAAGCATAGGTCACTGGACTCTTCGAAAGTAAGAAAATTTAAAAACAGAATACCAAATGTGAAAAAGATTTGGGTTGTCAAGAAAAACATGTGTCTAACCTCTTCAATAGTCTCACTCGGGGCGAACAATACTGGAACATGGTTCTTTGACAGTGGATGCTCACGACGTATGACGGGTAATGAAGCTTACTTATCAGATATCACCCCAATAAAAGGAGAGTCAGTAACTTTTGGAGATGGTAACAGTGAGCGTGTCATTGGATAGGGGACTCTCAACATAAATAGCTTGCCAAAATTGTCTAATATGTTTCTTGTTAAAAATCTTAAGGCAAATCTATTGAGTAGTAGCCAAATCTGTGATCAAGGGCTTCAAGTAAATTTCACTCATGACAAATGCTTGGTGGCAAACAAAAATAATGAATGCATTCTTACCGGAACACGATCCACTAACAACTGTTATCTTCTTGATAGGAGTCATCAATGCTACAATGTCAGCTCGGGAGCAAGACAAATATGGCATCAAAAGTTGGGACATATAGGATACAAACACCTCATTACCTTGTCAAAATCACAATGTGTACGAGGACTGCCCAAACTCCCAAACAAAGATCAAGGTATATGTGAACCATGCCAACTTGGTAAACAGGTAAAAAGCTCACACAATGTAACACAAGATGTTTGCACAAAACATATCATGTCCTTGCTACATATGGACTTGATGGGTCTCGTTCAAACTAAGAGTGTGGAGGTAAGAGATATATTTTTGTATGTGTTTATGATTTCTTAAGATATACCTGGGTAAGATTTCTTCGTGATAGATCAGATACTTTTGATTAATTTGAAAAATTAATACGACTGATAGAAAATGAAAAATAAGATTCTGTTATTCGAATACGAAGTGACCATGGTAGAGAATTTGAAAATACTGCGTTCACTGATTTTTGTGCCTCTCAAGGTATTGCTCATGAATTCTTTGCACCTAAAACACCTCAACAAAATGGAGTAGTAGAAAGGAAAAATCGCACATTGCAAGAAATGGCTAGAGCTATGATGATAGGCAAGGATGTAGCCCAAAAATGGTGGGCTGAATCCATAAATATAGCATGCTATGTTACAAATAGGGTACATCTTAGGAAAAGAATGGGAATGACTTCTTATCAAATTTGGAAAGGAAAAACTCCTAATTTAAGTCACTTTAATGTGTTTGGTTGTAAGTGTTATGTATATAATGATAGACAACAGTTAGGTAAATTTGATGCCAAAAGTGATGTTGGTATGTTCCTAGGATATTCGACCAATAGTAGAGCCTATCGTGTCTATAATCTGAGAACTCAAACACTTATTGAAAGCACTAACATTGTATTTGATGATTCTTTGATAAGACAGGAAGTTTACTTGGAAGAAGCAGGTTCTTCAGCTGGACGACCAATGTGAAACCAGAATAGTGAGGACATCACAGAAACTGACGAAGAACCATCGAATGAGAACAGTGGTAGAACTTAACCCTCAACAAAAATTCAGAAAGAACATCCCAAGGAACTCCTCATTGGAGAACTTAATGAAGGGATAAAGACACGATGCAAACCAAAACCCGACTATCAAAAAATGGAGGGACTGGTTCATCATGCTTGCTACACCTCTATGGTCGAACCCAAAAATGTCAAAGAAGCACTCAAGGATGATAACTAGATACTAGCGATGCATGAAGAATTGGAGCAGTTTGCTAGAAATGATGTTTGGACACTTGTACCAAGACCTGACAGTGCGAACATCATCGGAACAAAATGGATCTTCAAGAACAAAACTGATGAACAAGGTAACATCACTCGGAGCAAAGCACGACTCGTGGCCCAAGGATACACACAGGTAGAAGAAATTGACTTTGAAGAAACATTCACTCCAGTTGCACGACTGGAGTCAGTAAGGATCCTTCTCTCTTTTGCATGTCTTAAAAAATTTATTCTTTATCAAATGGATGTAAAAAGTGTATTCTTGAATGGGTTCTTGAAAGATGAAGCATATGTTGAACAACCAAAAGGATTTGAAGATCCACACTTTCCAAAACATGTCTACAAACTGAAGAAAGCCCTGTATGGGTTGAAGCAAACTCCTAGAGCATGTTATGAAAGACTAACAAAGTTTCTGGTCGCTCAAGGATACAAACAGGGAGGAGTAGATCAGACCCTGTTCATCCAGTGGTCGAACAATGATATCATTATCACATAAATCTATGTAGATGACATTGTTTTTGGATCCACATCCAAACATAAAGTGAATAAATTCGTCTAGGTAATGTGTCGTGAATTTGAAATGAGCATGGTTGATGAACTTTCCTACTTTCTTGGTCTACAGGTCCAACAATGCAAAAGTGGAATCATGATACATCACGAAAATTATGCCAAGAATCTAGTAAAGAAATTTGGACTTGAAGGGTGCAAAGTAGCACACACACCCATGGGGACAAATACCAAATTATCCAAGGACGAAGGTGGAATAAGTGTTGACCCAACTCTCTACAGAAGCATGATTGGAAGTCTCCTGTACCTCACTGCCAGTCGACCTGACATAAGTTTTAGTGTTGGACTATGTGCTAGATATCAATCAAATGTGAAGAAGTCTCATCTTAAGGCTGTAAAAAGAATCATACGATATGTGGCAGGTACCACAAACTACGACTTAAAATACTCCTTTGAGACTAAACCCTTCCTTGCAGGATATTGTGATGCCGACTGGGCCGGCGACATGGATGATAGAAAGAGCACTTCAGGAGGATGCTTCTTTATTGGAAACAATCTTGTATCCTGGCTAAGCAAAAAGCAAAACAACATTTCACTATCAATAGGAAAAGCTGAATACATAGCTGTAGGGAGCTCATGCTCTCAACTGGTATGGATGATGCACATGTTGTGCAATTATGGTATGCACCTGACTTCCACGACACTATTCTGTGACAATCTGAGTGCTATTAATATGTCTAAAAACCTTGTGCAACACTCCAAAACTAAATATATAGACATTAGATACCATTACATCCGGGAGTTGGCTGAAGATGGAGTCATTACCCTTGAACATGTTCCTACCATAAGTCAACTGGCTGATATTTTCACAAAGGCCCTAGATGTACAATAATTCATATCCCTAAGAAAATCTCTAGGGATCTGCTGTGCTATGGAAATGCTGTATCAATAATAAAAAAATAATAAAGGGGAGGATGGAAGTCTCGGATTGCCTAAGATAACAATAAGTCTCGCACAGGTTCAAAATTTTGTTTGTCTAGAACTCTGAATCCATTATTTCTTCTCCCAGTATAAGGAAAAGAGCTACGACCTTGAAATGATGCTGTGGAATGCTGTCACCAATGTGATAGAGCACCAAGCACAGAAAATGACAGGTCCGTGAAAGCTTCCTTAATAATATTCACCTCTAAATTGCACCAAATATAGGGGTTACAAGGTTCTGAGCTCATCACACATGGTTTTCCCAGTGTGGTACTTTATTATGTGGTTTACGAGCTACTACACAAGAATTCGGCAGAAGGACCAATAAGGAAAAATCATATAACTCACTTAGCAATCAAAATGGGGTGAACATATACTGGAAGAGAAGACTTGCGGAATTTTCTTAGTGCATTTTCAAACATTGTTGCCTAACTGAGACTTATATTTAATATCGTGATCTATGATTTCATTCCTCCAATAAAAAAAAAAAAATTCAGCCTCTCTAATTTTTTTTCTCTAGGAATTATATGAATTTTTATGCACAAAATGGGCCCGGATGATTATCCCGTCGTGACTTGGCTAAGAAACATGTGTCAATGGGAACGTAGTCTTCCTTTCTTCAACCTCCTGGACATGTGATCGTGACTTAATGACCTTCAGTAATGTACTGAGTGGTGGCCGAAAAAGGGATTAATTGGCCCCCATAAAATCTCGCGAAATTGACAGGAATTGAGGAGTCAGCCACCTTCACTTCATTGTCAGGTTATGATTGACCGTGCCTGACCTCCTTCAAAGTTCACCTTCTGTGTTTGTGTGCTCTTTCTTCAACATCTCTTTACAGATTTTTTATGGCAGACCAAGGAGATTCACCCAACGGAAGACGGCCAAGCTGGATCTTGGTTCCGTTCTTGGACCCAGAACCATTAGAGATGATCCCTCCGCCAGAATCTGATGAGGAGCCATCGGTCCAGGAAAAGGACCCACCCCCTCCCGGTCCTTCGTCTCCTCCATGTACCGATGCTCTGCCAGCCGAAACCACTCCAATAGATGTTCCACAGCCTAGTGCAACTACTCCACCTCCTGCTGCCTCAGTCCCACAAGAAGGGGATCCTTCCCCTATGGAGAAATCTCCAATTCCTCCTCAAGATCTCCCTCCCAGGACGACCTCACGCCCATTCCCAAAGACCAAGGTCCACCATAAAGCGAAACCCACAGAGAAGACCACCATTCCTACACCACGGCGTCGACATCTCATTGATGAGTCCTCTTCCAAGGATGAAGTGGCGAAATCTTCGCCCCGCCGTTCTCATCGTCACAAAAGGCCTTCTCCTACCGCCTTTACTGGGTCCTCCCCAGGACGCCATCACAACGAACATGATACACTGATGAGAGGTAAGGCCTTCTCCAAGTCATTCTACACAAAGGCTGCATTCGACCAATACAAGCTGTTTTCTAGTATGGATTTTTAGCCTGAATGAAATCTTGATCTTAAGCATTTTGCAAAAATATTTGTTATGGAGTTTATCAAAAAGTCCGGATTAGAGGTTACTGTGACAAATTTGGGTAGGTTTTATGGTTCCATTGTTCATGAATTTTATGCTAACTTGGATACTGGCGTTCAGGATCCTGAATCACCTCGGTTTGGGAAAGTTTTTGTCCGCAAAAAGATTGTTAATCTCAGTACTGATGCTATAAATGATTACTTGGAATTGAATGGCCTGGATGAAGAGGAGGAGGTGGAAGTTGACCTCGGGAAGGTGGTCGAATTCATGAGCCACGGGAAGCTCACCAGCTGGACTAAACCTGGGATTTCTCCCTCCATACTGACACATGAGGCCAACTGGCTTCACAAAATAGGGAGACAAAATTGGACACCTATGTCCAACAAGTCTCACCTCACATCGTCCCAGTATCAGTTCATCTTCAAAGTCATGAAGACCATTCCCATCGACTTTGGGAGGATAGCATTTGAGGCCATCATGAGTTTCGCTGAGAAGCCTGACTCTCGCAAAAAGCTTCCATTCCCTACCCTCATCTGGGGCCTCCTATCGCATCAGGGCATCCAGGCTCAGTCCATTGATATTCTTTAGAAAGCCATACCTCAGCTGAACATGGCCTCGCGTGAGGCCAATGTTGCCTACAGGCCACGCACCATTACGCCAACACTTCCTCCCTCAGAAGTTACAGACAATCTCCCGCTCTTTAGCAACTAGAGATCCTTGATACTCTAGCTGCTGAGGTAGCTGCCAGAAGCTTTATTTTATGTATGTTTTGAAATCTCTGGATGTTCCCTCTCAGGGAGCACCATACAGGGGTTCCACTCCTTTGGCAGGCAGCTCGAAAAAGGGGGAGCAGAAACCATCTGCCGCGGATAAAGGAAAGAATAAGGTGTCAAGCAGGGCAACAAAAAGAAAAGGGCGGCCGAGGAGACTGAGGTAGACGATACTGAGGAAGAAGGAGAATGGGAAAGTGGGAGTAGTTCCGATTGAATCTGGGATGTTTCTAAAATAATTTGAACAATTTTTAAATGGTCTGTAATATGATAATACAATTTCTAGTAGCTAGGCTGCTAACAACAATATCTGTAGTTTAGTTATTTTTGTTGACTATTTGCACAGGGCTTAATCTTGCTGCCCTGTGACTGAACGTGATGGATGATAGTTTGCTACTATATGTGAACATCTTTCTTTCAGTAAATAGTTCTCTTGCTTGTTTTTTTTTGCAGGTAGCAGATGGTCCTGGAATTTTCGAACAACATGCCAAAGGAGGAGATTGATAAGGTAATTATTGTCAAAATTATTTGAAAATTCTAATTAATATATTCTTGCTACAGATACAAAAGATATTGTGGAGAGATTTGAGGAAAAAAATCATAGTTGAACGAGAAGAGAAACAAACGGAAAGTCACGGCTAAACAAAAGGAGAATCAAGAGGAAATCTAGGAACAAATCTGTGGAAGATATGGTAAAGATATGAGATATGCATATCAAGGCCACTTATATAAAGATATGCATATCACAACCTAGATAGTAGAAGATACCGGTAGATTCCTTGGAGGACAAGGAGAGACTATAAATACAACCTCAAGCCATAGAGGCTGGTAACTCTCCGAGATATTCAATTACCATCATATGGGCAGAGAAAAATAGAGAGGCTGGTGAAGGTGCTGTTATATTCGGGAGAATACAACAGACTAATAAGAACTCAAGGGCGAACTGATAGCGAACATCGCAGAGTCTGGATTACATTGAAAATTCACCACACGTTGATTTTGGGAGATTTCAACATTGTACAAATGGAAGTTTGTATTCAAATCCATCAAGGGGACTAGATGGTCAGGTAAGTATTTAGAAGACTAAGTTACATGGGTAGACTAGTTTTTAGGGGGAGCCAAATACATGTAAGTTCTACTGTAATATTTGTGGGAACAAATATGTCTTCTAATAAGATTACTTGAGAGGAAGAAGGGATTTCTTCGTCGTTTAAAATCAAAGTTTATTTTAAGCTTCTGCAAGTTCATTTACAGTTCGAACTACTGTTGAACAATTACACACACGCACAGGTTCTGATCTTTCAATTATAATATTATATTATAAATAATATTATGTACATATAATATTATATTAATATATTAATTATATATAGTATACATAATATATAATATATATTAAATACTATAATATACATATAATATTAATATATATATAATTATCATATATTTACATTGATATTTATTAGATATAATGATATATATAATGAATATATATTATAATATTAAGTCATATATAATAATATATCATAGTATATGATTATATAAATATATATATATATATAAATAATAACATACTTATATACAAATTATACAATATTATATATTATAATACTAGCCAAGCTAGCACAAGAGTCCTACTCGTTCACATTCTTAGAGGACCATGGCCACCATGTATTCAAACTTCCTTGAGTAGGTTGACTCTGAACTTCCATTCCTTCTTCGGCACTCTTAGCCTTATCGAGGAAAGCTCAGATCCACCAAGTAAAAGCAATTGAAAGCATGTATTGTGATCTTAGTGTGAACTATAGGGACCGTTACTTTTTTCTAGGTTATAGTATATTTTTTATATACAAGATCCTCATAGGAGGCGAGTATAGAGCATACTTTATACGATAAGGATAATAAGACGGAGAATATGATGAGCCATAGACTGGTTTAAGGGCTTTGGAACTTAGAAAATCATAAGTATGGAAAATGGAGTGTTTATTTTTGTGTGTTTTACAATATACACAACTCCCCTATTTATAGAGTTTCGGGAGTGAAGAGTCATGAACCCTTACAAAGACATGTGTCAGAGTGGTAACCATCATCAAATGACTCCTCACTTTAAGAAGGTTGCATGTAGGACATGTCATGCTTGGTTACATATAAGACACTTACCTCAAAGACACCTCACTAGATGAGATGTCATGTCTAGGAAAATACACAACTATCCTTAAAACATGGGTATTACATTATTTTAAACTTAAAATGTGGCTTTAAGTACACCTTACTAGATGAGATGTCATGCCTAGGAGACTACCCTTATTATATAGGTATTTATTACAAGGTTTAGATTTATGATTGTACTTGTCTTGGATCGAACTTGGGTTCATACTCGAACTCTTGATCTTGACTAGTTCCAGATTGGTTTGATCCGGATTCTTTAGTGATAGGGTTGACTATGATATATATATGTATAATTATTTATTATATAATATATAATATATTAATATTATAATAGTACATAATATTATAGTATGTATTAATAATAGTAAAATATATATTAATAATATAATTAACATATATACTATTAAAATATAATATAATGCATATGTATATATCGTTATAATACATAATATTATATATTAATAATATATATTCATATATAATAATATATTAGATTTATTATATATTATATTGTGTATATATATATATATTATAATATGTATATATAATATTATAGTATAATATTAACATAATAATATTAACATATATTATATTATAATAATTATATATACTATAATACATATAATTATATATTAATATATATACATTAATATATGAATATATTATAACAATAATTATACATAAATTTATATATAATATATATATAAATATATTATAATATACATAGTATAATACATTAATAATTAATTATAGTTATACATATATATTAATGTATTATTTATATTATTATTAATATTTAATATAATTATAATATTATAATATATGTTTTATACATATTAATATTATATAATATATTAATATAATATAATATATTATGCATATTATAATATATTAATAGTATAACATAATGTATATATATAATTATATATAATATTTTAATATTATAATAAATTATTATAATATATATGTATATGTACATTATATAATTATATACATTAATATATTATTACTATTATATTATATACATATGTATATATTATATAATATACATATGTATAATAAGTATTAGATATTATGTTATTAAAATAATAAGTATATATATGTATAATAAATATAGGTTATATATTTAATATATGTATGTATATATTATATTATATTATTAATATATTAATTGTAATATTATATATGTTATTAATTATATGATATGTATTATATTATTATACCATGTATATATATATATTAATTATACATATATTATATTATACGAATATATTATACATTAATATGTATATCATTTTGTAATATACTATGATAATTAATTCATATATTATACATATAATAATATATTATATGTATTAATTAAAATATATTATATATACATATATAATATTATTTCTACATATATTATAAATAATTATAATAGTATATACATTAATATATATATATATATTATGTAATATAATAATATGTATAAATTACATATAGTATATTATACATAATATATTTATACTATATCATGTATAATTAGTATATTATTATAATTATTATATTATTAATATACATAAATTAATAATTATATTATATTAATTAGTTAATATAATTATATTAATAATATTACATAATATATTATAATATTATAATATATTTTATAATATACACATATTATATTAATATAATGTTAATATAATAATAGTATATTATTAATATTATGTATTAATAATAGTATAATATATATTAATAATATAATTAATATATATACTATTAACATATAATATAATGCATATGTATACATGGTTATAATACATAATATTTTATATTAATAATATATATTAATATATAATAATGCATTTGAATTAATATAATATAATAATATACATATGTATATATTATATATTATATTAATATTATAAAGTATTAGTAACAGTATATAAATTATTAATATTATATAATATTATAATTCAAATAATATTATTATATATAATATTATATTATAATTATACATATACTATACTTATATGTATATAACTATATATATAATATTATAACATGTATTATTAATTATTATATAATATATAATAATTATTATAATATAAATACATTTATAATTATTAATTATATAATATAAATATATACATGTGTTTAATAATAATGTATATATAATTATAATACATTATTAGTAATATCTTAATATACTATATATATTATCATATATTATATATATGTACATTACTTATAATATTAATATTATAATATTATAATTAATGTAGTATATGTAATTATATATTAATATACTATTAATAATTACAATAATATATTATATTTATTAATATACTATTATTATATTAACATTATATTAATATAATATGTGTATTATAAAATATATTATAATATTATAATATATTATGTAATATTATTAATATAATTATATTAACTAAGTAATATAATATAATTATTAATATATGTATATTAATAATATAATAATTATAATAATATAGTAATTATACATGACATAGTATAAATATATTATGTATAATATACTATATGTAATTAATACATATTAGTAAATTACATAATATATATATATATATATATATTAATGTATATACTATTACAATTATTTATAATATATGTATAAATAATATTATATATGTATATATAATATATAGTAATTAATACATATAATATATTGTTATATGTATAATATATGAATTAATTATAATAGTATATTTCATAATGATATACATATTAATGTATAATATATCAGTATAATATAATATATGTATAATTAATTAATATATATATGTATATATACATGGTAGAATAATATAATACATATCATATAATTAATAACATATATAATATTACAATGAATATATTAATAATATAATATAATATATATACATATATTAAATATATAACCTATATTTATTATACATATATATACTTATTATTTTAATAACATAATATGTAATACTTATTATACATATGTATATTATATAATATATACATATGTATATAATATATTAATAATAATATATTAATGTATATAATTACATAATGTACATATAAATATATATTATAATAATTTATTAGAATATAATATATTATATATAATTATATATATACATTATGTTATACTATTAATATATTATAATATACATAATATATTATATTATATTAATATATTATATAATATTAATATTTATAAAACATATACTATAATATTATAATTATAATAAATATTAATAATAATATAAAAATACATTAATATATATGTATAACTATAATTAATTATTAATATATTATACTATGTATATTATAATATATTTATATATATTATATAAGTTTATGTATAGTTATTGTTATAATATATTCATATAATAATGTATATATATTAATATATTATTATATGTATTATAGTATATATAATTATTATAATATAATATATATTAATATTATTATGTTAATATTATATATACATATTATAATATATATATATACAAAATATAAAATATTATAAATCAAATATATTATTATATATTAATATATATTATTAATATAAAATATTATGTATTATAACCATGTATACATATGTATTATAATATTATAATATGTATTATTAATTATTATATAATATATAATAATTATTATAATATAAATACATTTATAATTATTAATTATATAATATAAATATATACATTTGTTTAATAATAATGTATATATAATTTATAATACATTATTAGTAATATATTAATATACTATATATATTATCATATATTATATATATGTACATTACTTATAATATTAATATTATAATATTATAATTAATATAGTATATGTAATTATATATTAATATACTATTAATAATTACAATAATATATTATATTTATTAATATACTATTATTATATTAACATTATATTAATATAATATGTGTATTATAAAATATATTATAATATTATAATATATTATGTAATATTATTAATGTAATTATATTAACTAAGTAATATAATATAATTATTAATATATGTATATTAATAATATAATAATTATAATAATATACTAATTATACATGACATAGTATAAATATATTATGTATAATATACTATATGTAATTAATACATATTAGTATATTACATAATATATATATATATATTAATGTATATACTATTACAATTATTTATAATATATGTAAGTTCTGGAAACATAATTAAAATAAAATAACTAAAATCAATAATAAGATTTGTGAGGTTTGAATCAGGTTTGAGTTAACCTAAGGTGTATAAGCCGACTTCGTGCCCTTGTTGCCGTAATGCCGAGTGAAGGCGCAGGCGTTTGTGGGGTTTTTCTTGTCAGCTTATATTACTAAGGGGGTCCTCAGTAAAAGTCATGTATTCAGTAAAAGAATCCGTTTGTTCCTCACCTGTCTATCATTGATCTTGGTCTGTTTGGTTTGGGTCATGCCCATTCTGGGAACTTAGATGGTATCAGAGCCATGGAAGTAGAAATATGTTTAAGTTCATCTATGGTCTAACACATCTTTTCCTTATGAATATATTTCATAAGAAAACTAGTGTTAAAAATACTAGAATTGAGGAATACGATATTCCTGAAAATTTAGATTTATCAAATAAATGGACTATTCCAAAGATAAAACCAAATTTGGTTTATGAATTAGGTACATTTGAGAAATTAGGTCTCAAACAAATAGTTAAAACTACTGAGTCTGCAATATCTCTTAATGATAAAGAGATGACTATTCGTCTCTTGAATGAAAGATATATTCAACCTTTTATTGATACTCATAATTTCATATAGGATGCATTCAAATTGTATTCAGACCTTTAACCTTAGAAGGTCTACCAGAAATGTTCATGGCAACTCTTAGAGATGCTAGAAATCTGGATTTTACCCATTCTATAATGAGAATGATTCAATCTAGTCTGGCACATGGTCCAGTCTATTTTGATGTTTATCCAAATCTTTCAGTTTCATTAACTGATAGAAATATTTTGGATACTTTGACATTAAATGTCTGTACAGAAAATTATAATTATGTTTCTCGAACAGAAGTCATATGCATCTGTTATCGTATATATTTTAAACCATTATATACTCTAAACCCAATGTGTAAAAGGGTAGATAAAAAGTCTAATGAGACTATTTTGATTGAAACAAATTTTGGAAAATCTAATATTAATACTAGAAGAGCCATAAAATGGGAAGAAATTAAATTTCCAGAACATTGGACTCTTACACAGGCTATGCCTAAAATTCCTGTTGTTAATAATAGATTACAACAGATTATTCAGAATACTGAAGGTTCAGTGCAAATTAAATTTGCTCCTGAACAAAGGAGGTTAATATCTTCCTCGAGATCATTGTCTAGATCTCAATCAAATCATTCTTTAATTTCTCCTTTTCATTATGATGTGGAACTACCACAGACTTCTAGAGCATCAACGTCTTCTTATTTTCAAGAAGATGATAAATCTCAAGAAGATCATAATGAAAATATTGTTATTGATAAAAACAAGATTTTGCATAATAATGTTTATAACATTAAAGATACTGATACAGTATCACAAATGAATTTTACTATTTAACATGAATAGTACAACCATTCTTGATTTTACAAAAGGATCTGCTATGAGAAAGCAGATTAATGATGAATTTTATTTACCCAAATGGGAGCCATTCAGAAGATGGTATTTTAAAAGTTTTACTAAAAAAGAATATGATTTCTTTTTAGAAAAATTTTATGAGTTCTGTAAAGAAAAAAATGAAATTATTTATTTCATTCCTTGGTTTTTTAAAACCTTTGTTACTGATTATATTTCAATAATTGAAAGAAGTTATAAGCTTAATTCTGGACAGATTCAAAAATCTGTTTATCCACCTCAACAACCTTTTCAAATTGAAAAAAATGATAAATCTTTCAATTTTACAGCTTTTTCAAAAATATTTGAAACAGATATGCTTCCCATTACTACAAAGCATATAAACCAATTGATTGAAAATCAAAATTATACAAATCTTTATTTAACCATTCTTGGTGAAGAAATGATTTCTTTACATGATAGAGTAGAGAAAATTATATCTGCGATTAATCAGATTAAACCTGATGTTCATATTGAAAAGAAAAAGGATATCTCATCCATTGTTTCTTCTTCAATACAATCTCCTCCTTTGATAAAGGATTTTAAACTTAAATCTTCTGTTTCCAATTTGGAAAAATTATTAGAAGAAAAATTTAAAGCTTTTAATATTTCAGCTTTAGAAAATGAAGAAGAATTTCAAAAAGAATTTCAAAACCCTTCTTCTTCTACTTCTGTTAATATCATAGAAGAAATAAATAAAATAAAGTGGGCAGATAGACCTACTCAGAGCAGTAACTATTATAATAGACCATCTCGTGTAGATATTCTTCATGAAGAACAATAATACTATATTTCTAATAATTATAATGGAAAAAGTATTTATGAATGGAATTTAGATGGTTGCACTGATAGGCACATCTATAATCCTGCACACCGTATGATGATGTATAGTACTGTGTGTAAAGTATCTGGTAATACAGATAAAAATCCTGTTTCTACTCAGGATTTAGTTTATGAAATTGATAATCTCAAGAATGAGATTAAAAATCTTTATCATATAAATAAGGATTTTCATCAAAGACTTTATTTTTTAGAAAATAAAGATAAGGAAATTGATAATATCCCTGATGATTCTATTGAGCATTTTATGCCAATAGAAAAAAATTATTTGTCTACTATTTCTATGGTTATATCACAAAAGTGGAATACAAAAATTACTCTTCTTATAAAAAATAAAAAATTTGATTTTATTGCAATGATTGATAGTGGTGCTGATTTAAATGTCATACAGGAAGGATTAATTCCTACCTGGTATTTTCATAAAACTAAACATTCACTTTCTCATGCTGGAGGTGAACGTCTTGAAATAAATTTCAAAATTCCAAAAGCTTTTGTTTGAAAAAATGGAAATTGCATTTCAACAAGCTTTCTTCTTGCAAAAAATATTTCAAGCCAGCTTATACTTGGCTTACCTTTTATTTATAAAATTTATCCTTTGACTGTTGTCAATGAAAAAGGTTTAATTGGAACCTTTGAAGGAAAACCTATATCCTTTGATTTTATTACAAAACCCATTAATAGAGTTTTGAATGAATTACAAGAACAGATTGAAAGAAAAATCTTTCAAATAAATTCTTTAAAAAAAGAAGTGAATTTTTTAACTATTGAGGAAAAACTCAAAAATCCTAAATTACAGGAAAAAATTAAACTTATTCATAATAAGTTTTCTATTGATATTTGTAATGATTTGCCAAATGCTTTTTGGGATAGAAAAAAGCATATTATTTCTCTTCCATATGAAGATATTTTATGTGAAAATGATATTCCTACCAAGGCTAGACCTTGTCAAATGAACTCTGAATATTTAGAGTTATGTAAAAAAGAGATTGAATCTTTACTTCAAAAGAAGTTAATAACTTCTTCTGATTCTCCTTGGTCATGCACTGCATTTTATGTTAATAAACATTCAGAGCAGGAACGAGGAGTTCCTAGGCTTGTTATTAATTATAAGCCTCGTAATAAGGTTTTAAAATGGACTAGATATCCTATTCCTAACAAGAAGGATCTTCTTGATAGACTTCTTATTGCATTAGTCTTTTCTAAATTTGATTTAAAATCAGGATTTTGGCAGATTCAAATTAATGAATCTGACAGATATAAAACTGCCTTCAATGTTCCATTTGGACATTATGAATGGACAGTTATGCCATTTGGATTAAAAAAATGCTCCTTCAGAATTTCAACAAATTATGAATGACATTTTTTATCCATTTAGCAATTTTATCATCGTTTATATTGATGATTTTCTTGTCTTTTCTAAAGATATTGAATCTCACTTTAAATATTTAAATATGTTTAAAGATATTGTTATTAAAAATGGCCTTGTTATTTCAAAGCCAAAAATACATTTATTTCAAACTTCTATTAGATTTCTTGGTCATATTATTGACAAAGGAAATATTATTCCTATTCAAAGAAGTATTGAATTTGGAAATAAATTTCCAGATATCATTACTGATAAAACCCAATTACAGAGGTTTTTAGGAAGTTTAAATTATATTTCTTCCTATATTAAAAATCTTAATGAAGATACTGCTATTTTATATGATAGACTTAAAAAGAATCCTGCACCTTGGAATGAAAATCATACCAAGGCTGTTAAAAGGATTAAAGAGAAGGTTAAAAACCTTCCCTGTCTTATGCTTGCAAATCCCTTATGAGAAAAAATTGTTGAAACTGATGCTTCAGATATTGGTTATGGAGGAATCCTTAAACAGATTGATCCCCATAAAAAACAAGAATATCTTGTTCGATTTTATTCTGGGAAATGGAATAATGCCCAGAAAAACTATTATACAGTGGCTAAAGAAATTCTTGCCATTGTTAAATATGTTTTAAAATTTCAAGATGATTTATATAATCAAAAATTTATTATTAAAACAGACTGCAATGCAGCAAAATTCATGTTTAATAAAGATTTTAAACATGATGTTTCAAAGCAAATGTTTGCCAGATGGCAAGCACATCTTGCTCCTTTTGATTTTGTTATTGTTCATAAAAAAGGCATTGATAATTATTTGCCTGACTTTCTTACTCGTGAATTCTTGCAGGAATTAGTTTCCTAAATCACAATTTCTATTCCTCTAATATAGGAAGAGGAAGTACAAGTGGAGGAAATATTACCTCTTATAGAGGTAGAGGAGGAAGAGGTTATATCCCTCAAACTCAACCTAGGACTATAGTTCAGCATGGCAAACAAAAATTGATTGCCCAGAACATTGCTAATACAGCAAATTCCTATGGAGGTAATACATCTGATCTTGATAAAGAGTTTCAAGAATTCTTGAAACAAAAACAAAAAGGAAAAGAGAGTAATATCTCTCCTGAGGATACTCAAACTTCTTATGCTAATATAGCAAAAGAAGATGAAAATGAAAAAATGTTTGTCGAAAATATTAATCGACAACTTATTCTTCTAATAGAAGAAAGAGATACTCAATGGGCTGATAGTCCTGGGACGATAATGGAAAGATATCTTTCTAACACGTCATACGTGTCTGGGTCTTACAAACAGAGATCTAAGGCCCCAGAATGGGCATGACCCAAACCAAACAGACCAAGATCAATGATAGACAGTTGAGGAACAAATGGATTCTTTTACTGAATACAGGACTTTTACTGAGGACCCCCTTAGTAATATAAGCTGACAAGAAAAACCCCACAAACGCCTGCGCCTTCACTCGGCATTATGGCAACAAGGGCACGAAGTCGGCTTATACACCTTAGGTTAACTCAAACCTGAGTCAAACCTCACAAATCTTATTATTGATTTTAGTTATTTGATTTTAATCATGGTTCCAGAACCTTATACGTCTGGATCCATGTTAGTAGGAATATGAATAGCCATACTATGATCTAACACAGAGAACTAGCCAGCCATATTAGGCGGCTGATAATTCAAAATAAAAATAAAATAAAACAAAAATTAAAAATTTAAACTTACACTTAAATTGTACTTAGAATAATTTTATTGATCTTGAGGCTTTGTAATTACAAAGGGAGAGAGTGGTTGGAAAGGGAAATAAGAGAGGCGGTAAACACCAGCGTGCCTCCTCAAATGAAAATAAACCTATTTATAGAAGAAGAAGAGCCGGACATGAAACCCCGGATTCCAAAAAAAAAAAATGAATAGTAAATCATTACAAAAATTCAAAAAGAAAACAGTAAACCTGCTTTATAAAAGCATAAAATGACAAATATGTCTAAATCCTTGTCTGGTGACTAATGTGTCACTGCTGATCTTCGTCTTTAACTTTCTTCAGAATCTGAAGCTTCTGGAGAGAGATGTTCTCTTCTGAATCCAATATTATGGAATCTAAGCTTCCAAAAACCCAGAAGGAAAGAATCAGAAAAGCATGATGTTGAAGATGAATATTTCTCCATACATCTTTTGAATTTATCATCTTGGAATTCCATCATCTTCCAAGCTTGGCAATGAATCCTCATAACTTTTGAGCAATTTTTATCAAGTTGTTGCTCACTGCTGAAATCTTCAACAAGTAAAGAAATAGATTCTTTTCTACATTGCTTCCAAATTTCATCAATATTATGTTTCCATTGAGAATAACAGAAACATCTTGGACAATTAAAATTATGATCCAAATTCATTTTGAATCTTTTGAAAAAGAGTCTTTGAGCACTTCAAGGGCTTCAAATAAAGCCGGGTCAGGGATATCATCCTCAGGATCATGAGCATCCTGTAAAAGACTAGTGAATTGATTTTCACTAGTTTCAGACCTCATTGAGGAATCAGATTTTGAATCTGATGCAAGATTTTTCAAAATATCTTTTTTCATTTCAGAAACAAACAAATCAATCATTTGTTTCTGTGATAAAATCCCAGCATATTTCTGGGTAAGAATCTTGAAAGGACTAATATGGTCCTCCTCTTTTTCTTTCTCTTTTTCTTTAAGATCTTGCTTATAAGCTTTGATCTTTTCATTGATTTTTTCGAATGTTTCTTCCGAGAATAATTTCCCGATTTCTGGGTCCATTCTCATCATTTTATCCCAGAATTTACAATGGCTGATTTGCCATAAACAAGGTGCACCATAGCTGGTATAACCTACTATTGGTGTCCACTTCCATATCCATGGAATACCAAATTCAATAAAGAAAAGACAAGTTGTCTTCCCTTCAATGAAATTTTCAGAAGATTTTCCCTGTATAACAGGGGAGACTGAGATCCAGTCTTTCATAAGACCATGAAACAATTCTGGCAAAATTTTTGCCGAAGGTCCAAAAGTTCTCCACCATGTAAAGAACCAATTTGGAATTGGTCTGTGAAAAATATATTCACAAACTTTTATAAACCAAGAGTGTTTATGCCTCTTGTTCTCATATAAGAGAGTTTTTTCAAAACTTTCGATATAATCTAAGTAATTGAATTTAAAATTCATATTATGAAGCTGAGAATAAAATTCTTTCTCTGCTAATGGAGATATACCCCATTCTTCAAAGGATATAACTTTTTTGATAATAATCTTAGAAAAGTTATAATCTTTTCCTTTTTCTCCAGAGGAGAAATGATTTATCTCAACACTATTAGTGGAGATAAGGAGAGTTTCATAATATCCTCTCTGTTTGTAAGACCCAGACACGTATGACGTGTTAGAAAGATATCTTTACATTATGGTCCAAGGACTATCAACCCATTGAGTATCTCTTTCTTCTATTAGAAAAATAAGTTGTCAATTAATATTTTCGACAAACATTTTTTCATTTTCATCTTCTTTTGCTATATTAGCATAAGAAGTTTGAGTATCCTCAGGAGAGATATTACTCTCTTTTCCTTTTTGTTTTTGTTTCAAGAATTCTTGAAACTCTTTATCAAGATCAGAGGTATTACCTCCATAGGAATTTGCTGTATTAGCAATGTTCTGGGCAATCAATTTTTGTTTGCCATGCTGAACTATAGTCCTAGGTTGAGTTTGAGGGATATAACCTCTTCCTCCTCTACCTCTATAAGAGGTAATATTTCCTCCACTTGTACTTCCTCTTCCTCTATTAGAGGAATATAAATTGTGATCTGGGAAACTCATTCCTTCAAGAATTCACGAGTAAGAAAGTCAGGCAAATAATTATCAATGCCTTTTTACGAACAATAACAAAATCAAAAGGAGCAAGATGTGCTTGCCATCTGGCAAACATTTGCTTTGAAACATCATGTTTAAAATCTTTATTAAACATGAATTTTGCTGCATTGCAGTCTGTTTTAATAATAAATTTCTGATTATATAAATCATCTTGAAATTTTAAACACATTTAACAATGGCAAAAATTTCTTTAGCCACTGTAGAATAGTTTTTCTGGGCATTATTCCATTTCCCAGAATAAAATCGAACAAGATATTCTTGTTTTTTATGGGGATCAATCTGTTTAAGGATTCCTCCATAACCAATATCTGAAGCATCAGTTTCAACAATTTTTTCCCATAAGGGATTTGCTAGCATAAGACAGGGAAGGTTTTTAACCTTCTTTTTAATCCTTTTAACAGCCGTGGTATGATTTTCATTCGAAGGTAGAGGATTCTTTTTAAGTCTATCATATAAAATAGCAGTATCTTCATTAAGATTTTTAATATAGGAAGAAATATAATTTAAACTTCCTAAAAACCTCTGTAATTGGGTTTTATCAGTAATGATATCTGGAAATTTATTTCCAAATTCAATACTTCTTTGAATAGGAATAATATTTCCTTTGTCAATAATATGACCAAGAAATCTAATAGAAGTTTGAAATAAAAGCATTTTTGGCTTTGAAATAACATGACCATTTTTAATAACAATATCTTTAAACATATTTAAATGTTTAAAGCGAGATTCAATATCTTTAGAAAAGACAAGAATATCATCAATATAAACGATGATAAAATTTCTAAATGGATAAAAAATGTCATTCATAATTTGTTGAAATTCTGAAGGAGCATTTTTTAATCCAAATGGCATAACTGTCCATTCATAATGTCCAAATGGAACATTGAAGGCAGTTTAATATCTGTCAGATTCATTAATTTGAATCTGCCAAAATCCTGATTTTAAATCAAATTTAGAAAAGACTAATGCATTAACAAGTCTATCAAGAAGATCCTTCTTGTTAGAAATACGATGTCTAATCCATTTTAAAACCTTATTAAGAGGCTTATAATTAATAACAAGCCTAGGAACTCCTCGTTCCTGCTCTGAATGTTTATTAACATAAAATGCAGTGCATGACCAAGGAGAATCAGAAGAAGTTATTAATTTCTTTTGAAGTAAAGATTCAATCTCTTTTTTACATAACTCTAAATATTCAGAGTTCATTTGACAAGGTCTAGCCTTGGTAGGAATATCTTTTTGACAGAAATTTTCTTCATATGGAAGAGAAATAATATGCTTTTTTCTATCCCAAAATGCATTTGGCAAATCATTACAAATATCAATAGAAAACTTATTATGAATAAGTTTAATTTTTTCCTGTAATTTAGGATTTTTGAGTTTTTCCTCAATAGTTAAAAAATTCACTTCTTCTTTTAAAGAATTTATTTGAAAGGTTTTTCTTTCAATCTGTTCTTGTAATTCATTCAAAACTCTATTAATGGGTTTTGTAATAAAATCAAAGGATATAGATTAATCTTCAAAGGTTCCAATTAAACCTTTTTCATTGACAACAGTCAAAGGATAAATTTTATAAATAAAAGGTAAGCCAAGTATAAGCTGGCTTGAAATATTTTTTGCAAGAAGAAAGCTTGTTGAAATGCAATTTCCATTTTTGCAAACAAAAGCTTTTGGAATTTTGAAATTTATTTAAAGACGTTCACCTCCAGCATGAGAAAGTGAATGTTTAGTTTTATGAAAATACCTGGTAGGAATTAATCCTTCCTGTATGACATTTAAATCAGCACCACTATCAATCATGGCAATAAAATCAAATTTTTGATTTTTTATAGGAAGAGTAATTTTTGTATACCACTTTTGTGATATAACCATAGAAATAGTAGACAAATAATTTTTCTCTAATGGCATAAAATGCTCAATAGAATCATCAGGGATATTATGAATTTCCTTATCTTTATTTTCTAAAAAACAAAGTCTTTGATGAAAATACTTATTTATATGATAAAGATTTTTAATCTCATTCTTGAGATTATCAATTTCATAAACTAAATCCTGAGTAGAAACAGGATTTTTCTTTTCATACTTCTGTCTAAGAAGTTTATTAATCTCGGACATGGAGTATGTATTCTCAGTATTCTGAATAATCTGTTGTGATCTATTATTAACAATAGGAATTTTAGGCATAGCCTGTGTAAGAGTCCAATGTTCTGGAAATTTAATTTCGTCCCATTTTATGGCTCTTCTAGTAGTAATATTATCTTTTCCAAAATTTGTTTCAATCAAAATAGTCTCATTAGACTTTTTATCTACCCTTTTACACATTGGGTTTAGAGTATATAATGGTTTAAAATATATACGATAACAGATGCATATGAATTCTGTTCCAGAAACATAATTATAATTTTCTGTACAGACATTTAATGTCATAGTATCCAAAATATTTCTATCAGTTAAGGAAACTGAAAGATTTGGACAAACATCAAAATAGACTGGACCATGTGCCAGACTAGATTGAATCATTCCCATTATAGAATGGGTAAAATCCAGATTTCTAGCATCTCTAAGAGTTGCCATGAACATTTCTGGTAGACCTTCTAAGGTTAAAGGTCTGAATGCAATTTGAATGCATCCTATATGAATGAAATTATGAGTATCAATAAAAGGTTGAATATCTCTTTCATTCAAAAGACGAATAGTCATCTCTTTATCATTAAGAGATATTGTAGACTCAGTAGTTTTAACTATTTGTTTGAGACCTAATTTCTCAAATGTACCTAATTCATAAACCAAATTTGGTTTTATCTTTGGAATAGTCCATTTATTTAATAAATCTAAATTTTCAGGAATATCATATTCCTCAATTCTAGTGTTTTTAACACTAGTTTTCTTATGAAATATATTCATAAGGAAAAGATGTGTTAGACCATAGATGAACTTAAACATATTTCTACTTCCATGGCTCTGATACCATCTAAGGCCCCAGAATGGGCATGACCCAAACCAAACAGACCAAGATCAATGATAGACAGGTGAGGAACAAATGGATTCTTTTACTGAATACAGGACTTTTACTGAGGACCTCCTTAGTAATACAAGCTGACAAGGAAAACCCCACAAACGCCTGCGCCTTCACTCGGCATTACGGCAACAAGGGCACGAAGTCGGCTTATACACCTTAGGTTAACTCAAACCTGATTCAAACCTCACAAATCTTATTATTGATTTTAGTTATTTGATTTTAATCATGTTTCCAGAACCTTAGATGGTATCAGAGCCATGGAAGTAGAAATATGTTTAAGTTCATCTATGGTCTAACACATTTTTTCCTTATGAATATATTTCATAAGAAAACTAGTGTTAAAAACACTAGAATTGAGGAATATGATATTCCTGAAAATTTAGATTTAATTTCTCAAATGTACCTAATTCATAAACCAAATTTGGTTTTATCTTTGGAAAAGCCCATTTATTTAATAAATCTAAATTTTCAGGAATATCATATTCCTCAATTCTAGTGTTTTTAACACTAGTTTTCTTATGAAATATATTCATAAGGAAAAGATGTGTTAGACCATAGATGAACTTAAACATATTTCTACTTCCATGGCTCTGATACCATCTAAGGCCCCAGAATGGGCATGACCCAAACCAAACAGACCAAGATCAATGATAGACAGGTGAGGAACAAACGGATTCTTTTACTGAATACAAGACTTTTACTGAGGACCCCCTTAGTAATATAACCTGACAAGAAAAACCCCGCAAACGCCTGTGCCTTCACTCGGCATTACGGCAACAAGGGCACGAAGTCGGCTTATACACCTTAGGTAAACTCAAACCTGATTCAAACCTCACAAATCTTATTATTGATTTTAGTTATTTGATTTTAATCATGTTTCCAGAACCTTAGATGGTATCAGAGCCATGGAAGTAGAAATATGTATAAGTTCATCTATGGTCTAACACATCTTTTCCTTATGAATATATTTCATAAGAAAACTAGTGTTAAAAACACTAGAATTGAGGAATATGATATTCCTGAAAATTTAGATTTAATTTCTCAAATGTACCTAATTCATAAACCAAATTTGGTTTTATCTTTGGAATAGTCCATTTATTTAATAAATCTAAATTTTCAGGAATATCATTTTCCTCAATTCTAGTGTTTTTAACACTAGTTTTCTTATGAAATATATTCATAAGGAAAAGATGTGTTAGACCATAGATGAACTTAAACATATTTCTACTTCCATGGCTCTGATACCATCTAAGGCCCCAGAATGGGCATAACCCAAACCAAACAGACCAAGATCAATGATAGACAGGTGAGGAACAAACAGATTCTTTTACTGAATACAGGACTTTTACTGTGGACCCCTTAGTAATATAAGCTGACAAGAAAAACCCAACAAACGCCTGCGCCTTCACTCGGCATTACGGCAACAAGGGTACGAAGTCGGCTTATACACCTTAGGTTAACTCAAACCTGATTCAAACCTCACAAATCTTATTATTGATTTTAGTTATTTGATTTTAATCATGTTTCCAGAACCTTAGATGGTATCAGAGCCATGGAAGTAGAAATATGTTTAAGTTCATCTATGGTCTAACACATCTTTTCCTTATGAATATATTTCATAAGAAAACTAGTGTTAAAAACACTAGAATTGAGGAATATGATATTCCTAAAAATTTAGATTTATTAAATAAATGGACTATTCCAAAGATAAAACCAAATTGGTTTATGAATTAGGTACATTTGAGAAATTAGGTCTCAAACAAATAGTTAAAACTACTGAGTCTGCAATATCTCTTAATGATAAAGAGATGACTATTCGTCTCTTGAATGAAAGAGATATTCAACCTTTTATTGATACTCATAATTTCATTCATATAGGATGCATTCAAATTGCATTCAGACCTTTAACCTTAGAAGGTCTACCAGAAATGTTCATGGCAACTCTTAGAGATGCTAGAAATCTGGATTTTACCCATTCTATAATGGGAATGATTCAATCTAGTCTGGCAAATGGTCCAGTCTACTTTGATGTTTATCTAAATCTTTCAGTTTCATTAACTGATAGAAATATTTTGGATACTTTGCCATTAAATGTCTGTACAGAAAATTATAATTATGTTTCTGGAACAGAAGTCATATACATCTGTTATCGTATATATTTTAAACCATTATATACTCTAACTCCTATGCGTAAAAGGGTAGATAAAAAGTCTAATGAGACTATTTTGATTGAAACAAATTTTGGAAAATCTAATATTACTACTAGAAGAGCCATAAAATGGGAAGAAATTAAATTTCCAGAACATTGGACTCTTACACAGGCTATGCCTAAAATTCCTGTTGTTAATAATAGATTACAACAGATTATTCAGAATACTGAAGGTTCAGTGCAAATTAAATTTTCTCCTGAACAAAGGAGGTTAATATCTTCCTCGAGATCATTGTCTAGATCTCAATCAAATCATTCTTTAATTTCTCCTTTTCATTATGATGTGGAACTACCACAGACTTCTAGAGCATCAACGTCTTCTTATTTTCAAGAAGATGATAAATCTCAAGAAGATCATAATGAAAATATTGATATTGACAATGATTTAAAAGAAAAAAATTGTAAAATTGTTTTAGAATCTGATAATAATAAATCAGAAAGCTCAGATACTGAGTATTTAGAATCAAATGATTATGAAGATCTTCAAATTCTTGATAATGAATCTTTATTATCAGAAAGTGAAGATTGTGAAGCATGTATACAAGGACAACCTTGTATTCGTTCTTCAAAAGAAATCAGTAATACTGATAATACAGATGAGTTTTATAAGCTCATGTCTCAGTTTCATGATCTTAATTTAAGTGTCTTGACAAATGATAATTTGCTAGAATTTCTTAAAAGAATTAAAGATCCTCTTTTAAGAACTAGTATAATTGATCAAATGGAAGACACTCCATATACTAGTAATACTAGTCAGGTTGTGTCTCAGAATACTGAGAATACATACTCCATGTCTAAAGATTAAGAAACTTCTTAGACAGAAGTATGAAACGAAAAATCCTGTTTCTACTCAGGATTTAGTTTATGAAATTGATAATCTCAAGAATGAGATTAAAAATCTTTATCATATAAATAAGGATTTTCATCAAAGACTTTGTTTTTTAGAAAATAAAGATAAGGAAATTGATAATATCCCTGATGATTCTATTGAGCATTTTATGCCCTTAGAATAAAATTATTTGTCTACTATTTCTATGGTTATATCACAAAAGTGGTATACAAAAATTACTCTTCTTATAAAAAATCAAAAATTTGATTTTATTGCCACGATTGATAGTGGTGCTGATTTAAATGTCGTACAGGAAGGATTAATTTCTACCAGGTATTTTCATAAAACTAAACATTCACTTTCTCATGCTGGAGGTGAATGTCTTGAAATAAATTTCAAAATTCCAAAAGCTTTTGTTTGCAAAAATGGAAATTGCATTTCAACAAGCTTTCTTCTTGCAAAAAATATTTCAAGCCAGCTTATACTTGGCTTACCTTTTATTTATAAAATTTATCCTTTGACTGTTGTCAATGAAAAAGGTTTAATTGGAACCTTTGAAGGAAAACCTATATCCTTTGATTTTATTACAAAACCCATTAATAGTGTTTTGAATGAATTACAAGAACAGATTGAAAGAAAAACCTTTCAAATAAATTCTTTAAAAGAAGAAGTGAATTTTTTAACTATTGAGGAAAAACTCAAAAATCCTAAATTACAGGAAAAAATTAAACTTATTCATAATAAGTTTTCTATTGATATTTGTAATGATTTGCCAAATGCTTTTTGGGATAGAAAAAAGCATATTAATTCTCTTCCATATGAAGAAAATTTATGTGAAAAAGATATTCCTACCAAGGCTAGACCTTGTCAAATGAACTCTGAATATTTAGAGTTATGTAAAAAAGAGATTGAATCTTTACTTCAAAAGAAGTTAATAACTTCTTCTGATTCTCCTTGGTCATGCACTGCATTTTATGTTAATAAACATTCAGAGCAGGAACGAGAAGTTCCCAGGCTTGTTATTAATTATAAGCCTCTTAATAAAGTTTTAAACTAGATTAGACATCCTATTCCTAACAAGAAGGATCTTCATGATAGACTTGTTAATGCATTAGTCTTTTCTAAATTTGATTTAAAATCAGGATTTTGGCAGATTCAAATTAATGAATCTGACAGATATAAAACTGCCTTCAATGTTCCATTTGGACATTATGAATGGACAGTTATGCCATTTGGATTAAAAAATGCTTCTTCAGAATTTCAACAAATTATGAATGACATTTTTTATCCATTTAGCAATTTTATCATCGTTTATATTGATGATATTCTTGTCTTTTCTAAAGATATTGAATCTCACTTTAAACATTTAAATATGTTTAAAGATATTGTTATTAAAAATGGCCTTGTTATTTCAAAGCCAAAAATGCTTTTATTTCAAACTTCTATTAGATTGCTTGGTCATATTATTGACAAAGAAAATATTATTCCTATTCAAAGAAGTATTGAATTTGGAAATAAATTTCCAGATATCATTACTGATAAAACCCAATTACAGAGGTTTTTAGGAAGTTTAAATTATATTTCTTCCTATATTAAAAATCTTAATGAAGATACTACTATTTTATATGATAGACTTAAAAAGAATCCTCCACCTTGGAATGAAAATCATACCAAGGCTGTTAAAAGGATTAAAGAGAAGGTTAAAAACCTTCCCTGTCTTACGCTTGCAAATACCTTATGGGAAAAAATTGTTGAAACTGATGCTTCAGATATTGGTTATGGAGGAATCCTTAAACAGATTGATCCCCATGAAAAATAAGACTATCTTGTTCGATTTTATTCTGGGAAATGGAATAATGCCCAGAAAAACAATTCTACAGTGGCTAAAGAAATTCTTGCCATTGTTAAATGTGTTTTAAAATTTCAAGATGATTTATATAATCAGAAATTTATTATTAAAACAGACTGCAATGCAGCAAAATTCATGTTTAATAAAGATTTTAAACATGATGTTTCAAAGCAAATGTTTGCCAGATGGCAAGTACATCTTGCTCCTTTTGATTTTGTTATTGTTCATAAAAAAGGCATTGATAATTATTTGCCTGACTTTCTTACGCGTGAATTCTTGCAGGAAAGAGTTTCCCAGATCACAATTTCTATTCCTCTAATAGAGGAAGAGGAAGTACAAGTGGAGGAAACATTACCTCTTATAGAGGTAGAGGTGGAAGAGGTTATATCCCTCAAACTCAACCTAGGACTATAGTTCAGCATGGCAAACAAAAATTGATTGCCCAGAACATTGCTAATACAGCAAATTCCTATGGAGGTAATACCTCTGATCTTGATAAAGAGTTTCAAGAATTCTTGAAACAAAAACAAAAAGGAAAAGAGAGTAATATCTCTCCTGAGGATACTCAAACATCTTATGCTAATATAGTAAAAGAAGATGAAAATGAAAAAATGTTTGTCGAAAATATTAATCGACAACTTATTCTTCTAATAGAAGAAAGAGATACTCAATGGGCTGATAGTCCTTGGAACATAATGGAAAGATATCTTTCTAACACGTCATACGTGTCTGGGTCTTACAAACAGAGAGGATATTATGAAACTCCCCTTATCTCCACTAATAGTGTTGAGATAAATAATTTCTCCTCTGGAGAAAAAGGAAAAGATTATAACTTTTCCAAGATTATTATCAAAAAGGTTATATCCTTTGAAGAATGGGGTATATCTCCATTAGCAGAGAAAGAATTTTATTCTCAACTTCATAATATGAATTTTAAATTTAATTACTTCGATTATATCAAAAGTTTTGAAAAAACTCTCTTATATGAGAACAAGAGGCATAAACACTCTTGGTTTATAAAAGTTTGTGAAAATATTTTTCACAGACCAATTCCAAATTGGTTCTTTACATGGTGGAGAACTTTTGGACCTTCGGCAAAAATTTTGCCAGAATTGTTTCACGGTCTTATGAAAGACTGGATCTCAGTCTCCCCGGTTATACAGGGAAAATCTTCTGAAAATTTCATTGAAGGGAAGAAAACTTGTATTTTCTTTATTGAATTTGGTATTCCATGGATATGCAAGTGGACATCAATAGTAGGTTATACCAGCTATGGTGCACCTTGTTTATGGCGAATCAGCCATTGTAAATTCTGGGATAAAATGATGAGAATGGACCCAAAAACCAGGAAATTATTCTTTGAAGAAACATTCGAAAAAATCAATGAAAAGATCAAAGCTTATAAGCAAGATCTTAAAGAAAAAGAGAAAGAAAAAGAGGAGGACCATATTA
Source organism: Caryopteris x clandonensis (assembly GCA_028749325.2). Classification (NCBI taxonomy): domain Eukaryota; kingdom Viridiplantae; phylum Streptophyta; class Magnoliopsida; order Lamiales; family Lamiaceae; genus Caryopteris; species Caryopteris x clandonensis. Next base: position 1,569,081 of record JAPYKT020000049.1, read on the forward strand.
GTCCTTTCAAGATTCTTACCCAGAAATATGCTGGGATTTTATCACAGAAACAAATGATTAATTTGTTTGTTTCTGACATGAAAAAAGATATTTCGAAAAATCTTGCATCAGATTCAAAATCTGATTCCTCAATGAGGTCTGAAACTAGTGAAAATCAATTCACTAGTCTTTTACAGGATGCTCAGGATCCTGAGGATGATATCCCTAACCCGGCTTTATTTGAAGCCCTTGAAGAGCTCAAAGACTCTTTTTCAAAAGATTCAAAATGAATTTGGATCATAATTTTAATTGTCCAAGATGTTTCTATTATTCTCAATGGAAACATAATATTGATGAAATTTGGATGCAATGTAGAAAAGAATCTATTTCTTTACTTGTTGAAGATTTCAGCAGTGAGCAGCAACTTGATAAAAATTGCTCAAATGTTATGAGGATTCATTGCCAAGCTTGGAAGATGATGGAATTCCAAGATGATAAATTCAAAAGATGTATGGAGAAATATTCATCTTCAGCATCATGCTTTTCTGATTCTTTCCTTCTGGGTTTTTGGAAGCTCAGATTCCATAATATTGGAGTCAAAAGAGAACATCTCTCTCCAGAAGCTTCAGATTCTGAAGAAAGTTAAAGACGAAGATCAGCAGTGACACATTAGTCACCAGACAAGGATTTATACAAATTTGTCATTTTATGCTTTTATAAAGCAGCTTTACTGTTTTCTTTTTGAATTTTTGTAAAGATTTACTATTCATTTTTATTTTTGGAATCCGGGGTTTCATGTCCGGCTCTTCCTTTTCTATAAATAGGTTTATTTTCATTTGAGGAGGCACGCTGGTGTTTACCGCCTCTCTTATTTCCCTCTCCAACCACTCTCTCCCTTTGTAATTACCAAGCCTCAAGATCAATAAAATTATTCTGAGTACAATTTAAGTGTAAGTTTAAATTTTTAATTTCTGTTTTATTTGATTTTTATTTTGAATTATCAGCCGCCTAATATGGCTGGCTAGTTCTCTGTGTTAGATCATAATATGGCTATTTATATTCCAACTAACATGGATCCAGACATATAAGGTTCTAGAAACATGATTAAAATCAAATAACTAAAATCAATAATAAGATTTGTGAGGTTTGAATCAGGTTTGAGTTAACCTAAGGTGTATAAGCCGACTTCGTTCCCTTGTTGCCGTAATGCCGAGTGAAGGCGCAGGCGTTTGTGGGGTTTTTCTTGTCAGCTTATATTACTAAGGGGGTCCTCAGTAAAAGTCCTGTATTTAGTAAAAGAATCCGTTTGTTCCTCACCTGTCTATCATTGATCTTGGTCTGTTTGGTTTGGGTCATGCCCATTCTGGGGCCTTAGATGGATTAGATTTATTAAATAAATGGACTATTCCAAAGATAAAACCAAATTTGGTTTATGAATTAGGTACATTTGAGAAATTAGGTCTCAAACAAATAGTTAAAACTACTGAGTCTGCAATATCTCTTAATGATAAAGAGATGACTATTCGTCTCTTGAATGAAAGAGATATTCAACCTTTTATTGATACTCATAATTTCATTCATATAGGATGCATTCAAATTGCATTCAGACCTTTAACCTTAGAAAGTCTACCAGAAATGTTCATGGCAACTCTTAGAGATGCTAGAAATCTGGATTTTACCCATTCTATAATGGGAATGATTCAATCTATTCTAGCACATGGTCCAGTCTATTTTAATGTTTATCCAAATCTTTCTGTTTCATTAACTGATAGAAATATTTTGGATACATTGACATTAAATGTCTGTACAGAAAATTATAATTATGTTTCTGGAATAGAAGTCATATGCATCTGTTATCGTATATATTTTAAACCATTATATACTCTAAACCCTATGTGCAAAAGGGTAGATAAAAAGTCTAATGAGACTATTTTGATTGAAACAAATTTTGGAAAATCTAATATTACTACTAGGAGAGCCATACAATGGGAAGAAATTAAATTTCCAGAACATTGGACTCTTACACAGGCTATGCCTAAAATTCCTGTTGTTAATAATAGATTACAACAGATTATTCAGAATACTGAAGGTTCAGTGCAAATTAAATTTGCTCCTGAACAAAGGAGGTTAATATCTTCCTCGAGATCATTGTCTAGATCTCAATCAAATCATTCTTTAATTTCTCATTTTCATTATGATGTGGAACTACCACAGACTTCTAGAGCATCAACGTCTTCTTATTTTCAAGAAGATGATAAATCTCAAGAAGATCATAATGAAAATATTGTTATTGATAAAAACAAGATTTTGCATAATAATGTTTATAACATTAAAGATACTGATACTGTATCACAAATGAATTTTACTATTTAACATGAATAGTACAACCATTCTTGATTTTACAAAAGGATCTGCTATGAGAAAGAAGATTAATGATGAATTTTATTTACCCAAATGGGAGCCATTCAGAAGATGGTATTTTAAAAGTTTTACTAAAAAAGAATATGATTTCTTTTTAGAAAAATTTTATGAGTTCTGTAAAGAAAAAAATGAAATTATTTATTTCATTCCTTGGTTTTTTAAAACCTTTGTTACTGATTATATTTCAATAATTGAAAGAAGTTATAAGCTTAATTCTAGACAGATTCAAAAATCTGTTTATCCACCTCAACAACCTTTTCAAATTGAAAAAAATGATAAATCTTTCAATTTTACAGCTTTTTCAAAAATATTTGAAACATATATGCTTCCCATTACTACAAAGCATATATACCAATTGATTGAAAATCAAAATTATACAAATCTTTATTTAACCATTCTTGGTGAAGAAATGATTTCTTTACATGATAGAGTAGAGAAAATTATATCTGCAATTAATCAGATTAAACCTGATGTTCATATTGAAAAGAAAAAGGATATCTCATCCATTGTTTCTTCTTCAATACAATCTCCTCCTTTGATAAAGGATTTTAAACTTAAATCTTCTGTTTCTGATTTGGAAAAATTATTAGAAGAAAAATTTAAAGCTTTTAATATTTCAGCTTTAGAAAATGAAGAAGAATTTCAAAAAGAATTTCAAAACCCTTCTTCTTCTACTTCTGTTAATATCATAGAAGAAATAAATAAAATAAAGTGGGCAGATAGACCTACTCAGAGCAGGTACTATTATAATAGACCATCTCCAGTAGATATTCTTCATGAAGAACAAGAATACTATATTTCTAATAATTATAATGGAAAAAGTATTTATGAATGGAATTTAGATGGTTGCACTGATAGGCACATCTATAATCTTGCACACCGTATGATGATGTATAGTACTGTGTGTAAAGTATCTGGTAATACAGATAAAAATATTGCTGGCATGATTACTGCTGGTTTTACTGGCGAACTTAAAGGTTGGTGGGATAATTATTTGTCCCATGAACAAAAATCTTCTATCCTTAATTCTATTAAAGAAGAGAATAATATTCCTGTAGAGAACGCTGTTTATTCTTTAGTTCTCACTATTATTGATCATTTTACAGGAAGGTTTACTGATAATGGAGAGAATATTAGAACTCTTCTTAGTAACCTTAGATGTAAAACACTGTCTGATTTCAGATGGTATAAGGATACATTTTTAACTCGTATCTTTGAATTACCAGACTGTAATAACAGTTATTGGAAAGCCAAATTTATAGATGGCCTTCCTAGTTTTTTTGCTGAAAGAATTCGTAGAGTTCTTAGGCAGGATAATATTTCTATACCATATGATAATTATACTTATGGTAATTTAATATCAAATTGTATTCAAGAGGGTTTAGCCCTATGCAAGGAGTTGAAATTAAATAACCAAATTAGAAAGCAAAATTTGCTTGAGAAAAAACAACTTGGCCAATTTTGTGGTCAATTTGGTATGGAAAATCTTTATAAAGGGAAAAAACGTCCTTCTAAGGATATTAGAGAAGGAAAACTTTCTAAAAGAAAGAAAAGATATTATTCTGATAGAAAAAGAGAGTTGAAAAAATCTAGATCATCTTTTTATAAAAAAGATAAAAGAAAGAAAAAAGAATTTTCTATAATATGTAGAAAATGCAAAAAACCTCGTCATTATGCTTACCAGTGTTGGGCAAAAGATAAGATTAAAGCCCTTGATATTGACAATGATTTAAAAGAAAAAATTTGTAAAATTGTTTTAGAATCTGATAATAATAAATCAGAAATCTCAGATACTGAGTATTTAGAATCAAATGATTCTGAAGATCTTCAAATTCTTGATAATGAATCTTTATTATAAGAAAGTGAAGATTGTGAAGCATGTATACAAGGACAACCTTGTATTCGTTCTTCAAAAGAAATCAGTAATACTAATAATACAGATGAGTTTTATAAGCTCATGTCTCAGTTTCAAGATCTTAATTTAAGTGTCTTGACAAATGATAATTTGCTAGAATTTCTTAAAAGAATTAAAGATCCTCTTTTAAGAACTAGTATAATTGATCAAATGGAAGACACTCCATCTACTAGTAATACTAGTCAGGTTGTGTCTCAGAATACTGAGAATACATACTCCATGTCCGAGATTAATAAACTTCTTAGACAGAAGTATGAAAAGAAAAATCCTGTTTCTACTCAGGATTTAGTTTATGAAATTGATAATCTCAAGAATGAGATTAAAAATCTTTATCATATAAATAAGGATTTTCATCAAAGACTTTGTTTTTTAGAAAATAAAGATAAGGAAATTGATAATATCCCTGATGATTCTATTAAGCATTTTATGCCATTAGAAAAAAATTATTTGTCTACTATTTCTATGGTTATATCACAAAAGTGGTATACAAAAATTACTCTTCTTATAAAAAATAAAAAATTTGATTTTATTGCCATGATTGATAGTGGTGCTGATTTAAATGTCATACAGAAAGGATTAATTCCTACCAGGTATTTTCATAAAACTAAACATTCACTTTCTCATGCTGGAGGTGAACGTCTTGAAATAAATTTCAAAATTCCAAAAGCTTTTGTTTGCAAAAATGGAAATTGCATTTAAAAAAGCTTTCTTCTTGCAAAAAATATTTCAAGCCAGCTTATACTTGGCTTACCTTTTATTTATAAAATTTATCCTTTGACTGTTGTCAATGAAAAAGGTTTAATTGGAACCTTTGAAGGAAAACCTATATCCTTTGATTTTATTACAAAACCCATTAATAGAGTTTTGAATGAATTACAAGAACAGATTGAAAGAAAAACCTTTCAAATAAATTCTTTAAAAGAAGAAGTGAATTTTTTAACTATTGAGGAAAAACTCAAAAATCCTAAATTACAGGAAAAAATTAAACTTATTCATAATAAATTTTCTATTGATATTTGTAATGATTTGCCAAATGCTTTTTGGGATAGAAAAAAAGCATATTATTTCTCTTCCATATGAAGAAAATTTATGTGAAAAAGATATTCCTACCAAGGCTAGACCTTGTCAAATAAACTCTGAATATTTAGAGTTATGTAAAAAAGAGATTGAATCTTTACTTCAAAAGAAGTTAATAACTTCTTCTGATTCTCCTTGGTCATGCACTGCATTTTATGTTAATAAACATTCAGAGCAGAAACGAGGAGTTCCCAGGCTTGTTATTAATTATAAGCCTCTTAATAAGGTTTTAAAATGGATTAGACATCCTATTCCTTACAAGAATGATCTTCTTGATAGACTTGTTAATGCATTAGTCTTTTCTAAATTTGATTTAAAATCAGTATTTTGGCAGATTCAAATTAATGAATCTGACAGATATAAAACTACCTTCAATGTTCCATTTGGACATTATGAATGGACAGTTATGCCATTTGGATTAAAAAATGCTCCTTCAGAATTTCAACAAATTATGACTGACATTTTTTATCCATTTAGCAATTTTATCATCGTTTATATTGATGATATTCTTGTCTTTTCTAAAGATATTGAATCTCACTTTAAACATTTAAATATGTTTAAATATATTGTTATTAAAAATGGCCTTGTTATTTCAAAGCCAAAAAATGCTTTTATTTCAAACTTCTATTAGATTTCTTGGTTATATTATTGACAAAGGAAATATTATTCCTATTCAAAGAAGTATTGAATTTGGAAATAAATTTCCAGATATCATTACTGATAAAACCCAATTACAGAGGTTTTTAGGAAGTTTAAATTATATTTCTTCCTATATTAAAAATCTTAATGAAGATACTGCTATTTTATATGATAGACTTAAAAAGAATCCTCCACCTTGGAATGAAAATCATACCAAGGCTGTTAAAAGGATTAAAGAGAAGGGTAAAAACCTTCCCTGTCTTATGCTTGCAAATCCCTTATGGGAAAAAATTGTTGAAACTGATGCTTCAGATATAGGTTATGGAGGAATCCTTAAACATATTGATCCCCATAAAAAACAAGAATGTCTTGTTCGATTTTATTCTGGGAAATGGAATAATGCCCAGAAAAACTATTCTACAGTGGCTAAAGAAATTCTTGCCATTGTTAAATGTTTTTTAAAATTTCAAGATGATTTATATAATCAGAAATTTATTATTAAAACAGACTGCAATGCAACAAAATTCATGTTTAATAAAGATTTTAAACATGATGTTTCAAAGCAAATGTTTGCCAGATGGCAAGCACATCTTGCTCCTTTTGATTTTGTTATTGTTCATAAAAAAGGCATTGATAATTATTTGCCTGACTTTCATACTCGTGAATTCTTGCAGGAAAGAGTTTCCCATATCACAATTTCTATTCCTCTAATAGAGGAAGAGGAAGTACAAGTGAAGGAAACATTACCTCTTATAGAGGTAGAGAAGGAAGAGGTTAAATCCCTCAAACTCAACCTAGGACTATAGTTTAGTATGGCAAACAAAAATTGATTGCCCAGAGCATTGCTAATACAGCAAATTCCTATGGAGGTAATACCTCTGATCTTGATAAAGAGTTTCAAGAATTCTTGAAACAAAAACAAAAAGGAAAAGAGAGTAATATCTCTCCTGAGGATACTCAAACTTCTTATGCTAATATAGCAAAAGAAGATGAAAATGAAAAAATGTTTGTCGAAAATATTAACCGACAACTTATTCTTCTAATAGAGGAAAGAGATACTCAATGGGCTGATAGTCCTTGGACCATAATGGAAAGATATCTTTCTAACACGTCATACGTGTCTGGGTCTTACAAACAGAGAGGATATTTTGAAACTCTCCTTATCTCCACTAATAGTGTTGAGATAAATCATTTCTCCTCTGGAGAAAAAGGAAAAGATTATAACTTTTCCATGATTATTATCAAAAAGGATATATCCTTTGAAGAATGGGGTATATCTCCATTAGCAGAGAAAGAATTTTATTCTCAGCTTCATAACATGAATTTTAAATTCAATTACTTCAATTATATCAAAAGTTTTGAAAAAACTCTCTTATATGAGAACAAGAGGCATAAACACTCTTAGTTTATAAAATTTTGTGAAAATATTTTTCACAGAGCAATTCCAAATTGGTTCTTTACATGGTGGAGAACTTTTGGACCTTCGGCAAAAATTTTGCCAGAATTGTTTCACGGTCTTATGAAAGACTGGATCTCAGTCTCCCCTGTTATACAGGGAAAATCTTCTAAAAATTTCATTGAAGGGAAGACAACTTGGCTTTTCTTTATTGAATTTGGTATTCCATGGATATGGAAGTGGACACCAATAGTAGGTTATACCAGCTATGGTGCACCTTGTTTATGGCGAATCAGCCATTATAAATTCTGGGATAAAATGATGAGAATGGACCCAGAAACCGGGAAATTATTCTCGGAAGAAACATTCGAAAAAATCAATGAAAAGATGAAAGCTTATAAGCAAGATCTTAAAGAAAAAGAGAAAGAAAAAGAGGAGGACCATATTAGTCCTTTCAAGATTCTTACCCAGAAATATGCTGGGATTTTATCATAGAAACAAATGATTGATTTGTTTGTTTCTGAAATGAAAAAAGATATTTCGAAAAATCTTGCATCAGATTCAAAATCTGATTCCTCAATGAGGTCTGAAACAAGTGAAAATCAATTCACTGGTCTTTTACAGGATGCCCAGGATCCTGAGGATGATATCCCTGACCCGGCTTTATTTGAAGCCCTTGAAGAGCTCAAAGACTCTTTTTCAAAAGATTCAAAATGAATTTGGGTCATAATTTTAATTGTCCAAGATGTTTCTGTTATTCTCAATGGAAACATAATATTGATGAAATTTGGAAGCAATGTAGAAAAGAATCTATTTCTTTACTTGTTGAAGATTTCAGCAGTGAGCAGCAACTTGATAAAAATTACTCAAAAGTTATGAGGATTCATTGCCAAGCTTGGAAGATGATGGAATTCCTAGATGATAAATTCAAAAGATGTATGGAGAAATATTCATCTTCAACATCATGCTTTTCTGATTCTTTCCTTCTGGATTTTTGGAACCTCAGATTCCATAATATTGGATTTAGAAGAGAACATCTCTCTCCAGAAGCTTCAGATTCTGAAGAAAGTTAAAGACGAAGATCAGCAGTGACACATTAGTCACCAGACAAGGATTTAGACATATTTGTCATTTTATGCTTTTATAAAGCAGCTTTACTGTTTTCTTTTTGAATTTTTGTAAAGATTTACTAGTCACTTTTATTTTTGGAATCCGCGGTTTCATGTCCGGCTCTTCCTTTTCTATAAATAGGTTTATTTTCATTTGAGGAGGCACGCTGGTGTTTACCGCCTCTCTTATTTCCCTCTCCAACCACTCTCTCCCTTTGTAATTACCAAGCCTCAAGATCAATAAAATTATTCTGAGTACAATTTAAGTGTAAGTTTAAATTTTTAATTTTTGTTTTATTTTATTTTTATTTTGAATTATCAGCCGCCTAATATGGCTGGCAAGTTCTCTGTGTTAGATCATAGTATGGCTATTCATATTCCTACTAACATGGATCCAGACATATAAGGTTCTGGAAACATGATTAAAATCAAATAACTAAAATCAATAATAAGATTTGTGAGGTTTGAATCAGGTTTGAGTTAATCTAAGGTGTATAAGCCGACTTCGTGCCCTTGTTGCCGTAATGCCGAGTGAAGGCGCAGGCGTTTGTGGGGTTTTTCTTGTCAGCTTATATTACTAAGGGGGTCCTCAGTAAAAGTCCTGTACAAACTGATTCTTTTACTGAATACAGGACTTTTACTGAGGACCCCCTTAGTAATATAAGCTGACAAGAAAAACCCCACAAACGCCTGCGCCTTCACTCGGCATTACGGCAACAAGGGCACGAAGTCAGCTTATACACCTTAGGTTAACTCAAACCTGATTCAAACCTCACAAATCCTATTATTGATTTTAGTTATTTGATTTTAATCATGTTTCCAGAACCTTATATGTCTGGATCCATGGTAGTAGGAATATGAATAGCCATACTATAATCTAACACAGAGAACTAGCCAGCAATATTAGGCGGCTGATAATTTAAAATAAAAATAAAATAAAACAGAAATTAAAAATTTAAACTTACACTTAAATTGTACTCAGAATAATTTTATTGATCTTGAGGCTTGGTAATTACAAAGGGAGAGAGTGGTTGGAGAGGGAAATAAGAGAGGCGGTAAACACCAGCGTGCCTCCTCAAAGGAAAATAAACCTATTTATAGAAGAGGAAGAGCCAGACATGAAACCCCGAATTCCAAAAATAAAAATGAAGAGTAAATCTTTACAAAAATTCAAAAAGAAAACAGTAAAGCTGCTTTATAAAAGCATAAAATGACAAATATGTCTAAATCCTTGTCTGGTGACTAATGTGTCACTACTGATCTTCGGCTTTAACTTTCTTCAGAATCTGAAGCTTCTGGAGAGAGATGTTCTCTTCTGAATCCAATATTATGGAATCTGAGCTTCCAAAAACCCAGAAGGAAAGAATTAGAAAAGCATGATGTTGAAGATGAATATTTCTCCATACATCTTTTGAATTTATCATCTTGGAATTCCATCATCTTCCAAGCTTGGCAATGAATCCTCATATTGAGCAATTTTTAACAAGTTGTTGCTCACTGCTGAAATCTTCAACAAGTAAAGAAATATATTCTTTTCTACATTGCTTCCAAATTTCATCAATATTATGTTTCCATTGAGAATAACAAAAACATCTTGGACAATTAAAATTATGATCCAAATTCATTTTGAATCTTTTGAAAAAGAGTCTCTGAGCTCTTCAAGGGCTTCAAATAAAGTCGGGTCAGGGATATCATCCTCAAGATCCTGAGCATCCTGTAAAAGACTAGTGAATTGATTTTCACTAGTTTTAGACCTCATTGAGGAATCAGATTTTGAATCTGATGCAAGATTTTTCGAAATATCTTTTTTCATTTCAGAAACAAACAAATCAATCATTTGTTTCTGTGATAAAATTCCAGCATATTTCTGGGTAAGAATCTTGAAAGGACTAATATGGTCCTCCTCTTTTTCTTTCTCTTTTTCTTTAAGATCTTGCTTATAAGCTTTGATCTTTTCATTGATTTTTTCGAATGTTTCTTCCGAGAATAATTTCCCGGTTTCTGGGTCCATTCTCATCATTTTATCCCAGAATTTACAATGGCTGATTCGCCATAAACAAGGTGCACCATAGCTGGTATAACCTACTATTAGTGTCCACTTACATATCCATGGAATACCAAATTCAATAAAGAAAAGACAAGTTGTCTTCCCTTCAATGAAATTTTCAGAAGATTTTTCTTGTATAACAGGGGAGACTGAGATCCAGTCTTTCATAAGACCATGAAACAATTCTGGCAAAATTTTTGCCGAAGGTCCAAAAGTTCTCCACCATGTAAAGAACCAATTTGGAATTGGTCTGTGAAAAATATTTTCACAAAATTTTATAAACCAAGAGTGTTTATGCCTCTTGTTCTCATATAAGAGAGTTTTTTCAAAACTTTCGATATAATCGAAGTAATTGAATTTAAAATTCATATTATGAAGCTGAGAATAAAATTATTTCTCTGTTCATGGAGATATACCCCATTCTTCAAAGGATATAACCTTTTTGATAATAATCTTGGAAAAGTTATAATCTTTTCCTTTTTCTCCAGAGGAGAAATGATTTATCTCAACACTATTAGTGGAGATAAGGAGAGTTTCATAATATAATCTCTGTTTGTAAGACCCAGACACGTATGACGTGTTAGAAAGATATCTTTCCATTATGGTCCAAGGACTATCAGCCCATTGAGTATCTCTTTCTTCTATTAGAAAAATAAGTTGTCGATTAATATTTTCGACAAACATTTTTTCATTTTCATCTTCTTTTGCTATATTAGCATAAGAAGTTTGAGTATCCTCAGGAGAGATATTACTCTCTTTTCCTTTTTGTTTTTGTTTCAAGAATTCTTGAAACTCTTTATCAAGATCAGAGGTATTACCTCCATAGGAATTTGTTGTATTAGCAATGTTCTGGGCAATCAATTTTTGTTTGCCATGCTGAACTATAATCCTAGGTTGAGTTTGAGGGATATAACCTCTTCCTCCTCTACCTCTATAAGAGGTAATGTTTCCTCCACTTCTACTTCCTCTTCCTCTATTAGAGGAATAGAAATTGTGATCTGGGAAACTCATTCCTGCAAGAATTCACGAAAGTCAGGCAAATAATTATCAATGCCTTTTTTATGAACAATAACAAAATCAAAAGGAGCAAGATGTGCTTGCCATCTGGCAAACATTTGCTTTGAAAATCATGTTTAAAATCTTTATTAAACATGAATTTTGCTGCATTGTAATATGTTTTAATTATAAATTTCTGATTATATAAATCATCTTGAAATTTTAAAACACATTTAACAATGGCAAGACTTTCTTTAGCCACTGTAGAATAGTTTTTCTAGGCATTATTCCATTTCCCAGAATAAAATCGAACAAGATATTATTGTTTTTTATGGGGATCAATCTGTTTAAGGATTCCTCCATAACCAATATCTGAAGCATCAGTTTCAACAATTTTTTCCCATAAGGGATTTGCAAGCATAAGACAGGGAAGGTTTTTAACCTTCTCTTTAATCCTTTTAACAGCCTTGGTATGATTTTCATTCCAAGGTGGAGGATTCTTTTTAAGTCTATCATATAAAATAGCAGTATCTTCATTAAGATTTTTAATATAGGAAGAAATATAATTTAAACTTCCTAAAAACCTCTGTAATTGGGTTTTATCAGTAATGATATCTGGAAATTTATTTCCAAATTCAATACTTCTTTGAATTGGAATAATATTTCCTTTGTCAATAATATGACCAAGAAATCTAATAGAAGTTTGAAATAAAAGCATTTTTGGCTTTGAAATAACAAGGCCATTTTTAATAACAATATCTTTAAACATATTTAAATGTTTAAAGTGAGATTCAATATCTTTAGAAAAGACAAGAATATCATCAATATAAACGATGATAAAATTGCTAAATGGATAAAATGTCATTCATAATTTGTTGAAATTCTGAAGGAGCATTTTTTAATCCGAATGGCATAATTGTCCATTCATAATGTCCAAATGGAACATTGAAGGTAGTTTTATATTTGTCAGATTCATTAATTTGAATCTGCCAAAATCCAGATTTTAAATCAAATTTAGAAAAGACTAATGCATTAACTAGTCTATCATGAAGATCCTTCTTGTTAGGAATAGGATGTCTAATCCATTTTAAAACCTTATTAAGAGGCTTATAATTAATAACAAGCCTAGGAACTCCTCGTTCCTGCTCTGAATGTTTATTAACATAAAATGCATTGCATGACCAAGGAGAATCAGAAGAAGTTATTAACTTCTTTTGAAGTAAAGATTCAATCTCTTTTTTACATAACTCTAAATATTCAGAGTTCATTTGACAAGGTTTAGCCTTGGTAGGAATATCTTTTTCACAGAAATTTTCTTCATATGGAAGAGAAATAATATGCTTTTTTCTATCCCAAAAAGCATTTGGCAAATCATTACAAATATCAATAGAAAACTTATTATGAATAAGTTTAATTTTTTCCTGTAATTTAGGATTTTTGAGTTTTTCCTCAATAGTTAAAAAATTCACTTCTTCTTTTAAAGAATTTATTTGAAAGGTTTTTCTTTCAATCTGTTCTTGTAATTCATTTAAAACTCTATTAATGAGTTTTGTAATAAAATCAAAGGATATAGGTTTTCCTTCAAAGGTTCCAATTAAACCTTTTTCATTGACAACAGTCAAAGGATAAATTTTATAAATAAAAGGTAAGCCAAGTATAAGCTGGCTTGAAATATTTTTTGCAAGAAGAAAGCTTGTTGAAATGCAATTTCCATTTTTGCAAACAAAAGCTTTTGGAATTTTGAAATTTATTTCAAGACGTTCACCTCCAGCATGAGAAAGTGAATGTTTAGTTTTATGAAAATACCAGGTAGGAATTAATCCTTCCTGTATGACATTTAAATCAGCACCACTATCAATCATGGCAATAAAATCAAATTTTTTATTTTTTATAAGAAGAGTAATTTTTGTATACCACTTTTGTGATATAACCATAGAAATAGTAGACAAATAATTTTTTTCTAATGGCATAAAATGCTCAATAGAATCATCAGGGATATTATCAATTTCCTTATCTTTATTTTCTAAAAAACAAAGTCTTTGATGAAAATCCTTATTTATATGATAAAGATTTTTAATCTCATTCTTGAGATTATCAATTTCATAAACTAAATCCTGAGTAGAAACAGGATTTTTCTTTTCATACTTCTGTCTAAGAAGTTTATTAATCTCGGACATGGAGTATGTATTCTCAGTATTCTGAGACACAACCTGACTAGTATTACTAGTAGATGGAGTGTCTTCCATTTGATCAATTATACTAGTTCTTAAAAGAGGATCTTTAATTCTTTTAAGAAATTCTAGCAAATTATCATTTGTCAAGACACTTAAATTAAGATCTTGAAACTGAGACATGAGCTTATAAAACTCATCTGTATTATCAGTATTACTGATTTCTTTTGAAGAACGAATACAAGGTTGTCCTTGTATACATGCTTCACAATCTTCACTTTCTGATAATAAAGATTCATTATCAAGAATTTGAAGATCTTCAGAATCATTTGATTCTAAATACTCAGTATCTGAGCTTTCTGATTTATTATTATCAGATTCTAAAACAATTTTACAAATTTTTTCTTTTAAATCATTGTCAATATCAAGGGCTTTAATCTTATCTTTTGCCCAACACTGGTTAGCATAATGACCAGGTTTTTTGCATTTTATACATATTATAGAAAATTCTTTTTTCTTTCTTTTATCTTTTTTATAAAAAGATGATCTAGATTTTTTCAACTCTCTTTTTCTATCAGAATAATATCTTTTCTTTCTTTTAGAAAGTTTTCCTTCTCTAATATCCTTAGAAGGACGTTTTTTCCCTTTATAAAGATTTTCCATACCAAATTGACCACAAAATTGGCCAAGTTGTTTTTTCTCAAGCAAATTTTGCTTTCTAATTTGGTTATTTAATTTCAACTCATTGCATAGGGCTAAACCCTCTTGAATACAATTTGATATTAAATTACCATAAGTATAATTATCATATGGTATAGAAATATTATCCTGCCTAAGAACTCTACGAATTCTTTCAGCAAAAAGACTAGGAAGGCCATATATAAATTTAGCTTTCCAATAACTGTTATTACAGTCTGGTAATTCAAAGATACGAGTTAAAAATGTATCCTTATACCATCTGAAATCAGATAGTGTTTTACATCTAAGGTTACTGAGAAGAGTTCTAATATTCTCTCCATTATCAGTAAACCTTCCTGTAAAATTATCAATAATAGTGAGAACTAAAGAATAAACAGCGTTCTCTACAGGAATATTATTCTCTTCTTTAATATAATTAAGGATAGAAGATTTTTGTTCATGGGACAAATAATTATCCCACCAACCTTTAAGTTGGCCAGTAAAACCAGCAGTAATCATGCCAGCAATATTTTTATCTGTATTACCAGATACTTTACACACAATACTATACATCATCATACGGTGTGCAAGATTATAGATGTGCCTATCAGTGCAACCATCTAAATTCCATTCATAAATACTTTTTCCATTATAATTATTAGAAATATAGTATTCTTGTTCTTCATGAAGAATATCTACAGGAGATGGTCTATTATAATAGTACCTGCTCTGAGTAGGTCTATCTGCCCACTTTATTTTATTTATTTCTTCTGTGATATTAACAGAAGTAGAAGAAGAAGGGTTTTGAAATTCTTTTTGAAATTCTTCTTCATTTTCTAAAGCTGAAATATTAAAAGCTTTAAATGTTTCTTCTAATAATTTTTCCAAATCGAAAACAGAAGATTTAAGTTTAAAATCCTTTATCAAAGGAGGAGATTGTATTGGGGAAGAAACAATGGATGAGATATCCTTTTTCTTTTCAATATGAACATCAGGTTTAATCTGATTAATCGCAGATATAATTTTCTCTACTCTATCATGTGAAGAAATCATTTCTTCACCAAGAATGGTTAAATAAAGATTTGTATAATTTTGATTTTCAATCAATTGGTTTATATGCTTTGTAGTAATGGGAAGCATATCTGTTTCAAATATTTTTGAAAAAGCTGTAAAATTGAAAGATTTATCATTTTTTTCAATTTGAAAAGGTTGTTGAGGTAGATAAACAGATTTTTGAATCTGTCCAGAATTAAGCTTATAACTTCTTTCAATTACTGAAATATAATCAGTAACAAAGGTTTTAAAAAACCAAGGAATGAAATAAATAATTTCATTTTTTTCTTTACAAAACTCATAAAATTTTTCTAAAAAGAAATCATATTCTTTTTTAGTAAAACTTTTAAAATACCATCTTCTGAATGGCTCCCATTTGGGTAAATAAAATTCATCATTAATCTGCTTTCTCACAGCAGATCCTTTTGTAAAATCAAGAATGGTTGTACTATTCATGTTAAATAGTAAAATTCATTTGTGATACTGTATCAGTATCTTTAATGTTATAAACATTATTATGCAAAATCTTGTTTTTATCAATAACAATATTTTCATTATGATCTTCTTGAGATTTATCATCTTCTTGAAAATAAGAAGACGTTGATGCTCTAGAAGTTTGTGGTAGTTCCACATCATAATGAAAAGGATAAATTAAAGAATGATTTGATTAAGATCTAAACAATGATCTCGAGGAAGATATTAACCTCCTTTGTTCAGGACAAAATTTAATTTGCACTGAACCTTCAGTATTCTGAATAATCTGTTGTAATCTATTATTAACAACAGGAATTTTAGGCATAGCCTGTGTAAGAGTCCAATGTTCTGGAAATTTAATTTCTTCCCATTTTATGGCTCTTCTAGTAGTAATATTAGATTTTCCAAAATTTGTTTCAATCAAAATAGTCTCATTAGACTTTTTATCTACCCTTTTACACATAGGGTTTAGAGTATATAATGGTTTAAAATATATACGATAACAGATGCATATGACTTCTGTTCCAGAAACATAATTATAATTTTCTGTATAGACATTTAATGTCAATGTATCCAAAATATTTCTATCAGTTAATGAAACTGAAAGATTTGGATAAACATCAAAATCGACTGGACCATGTGCCAGACTAGATTGAATCATTCCCATTATAGAATGGGTAAAATCCAGATTTCTAGCATCTCTAAGAGTTGCCATGAACATTTCTGGTAGACCTTCTAAGGTTAAAGGTCTGAATGCAATTTGAATGCATCCTATATGAATGAAATTATGAGTATCAATAAAATGTTGAATATCTCTTTCATTCAAGAGACGAATAGTCATCTCTTTATCATTAAGGGATATTGCAGACTCAGTAGTTTTAACTATTTGTTTGAGACCTAATTTCTCAAATGTACCTAATTCATAAACCAAATTTGGTTTTATCTTTGGAATAGTCCATTTATTTAATAAATCTAAATTTTCAGGAATATCATATTCCTCAATTCTAGTGTTTTTAATATAAAAATACATTAATATATATGTATAACTATAATTAATTATTAATATATTATACTATGTATATTATAATATATTTATATATATTATATAAGTTTATGTATAATTATTGTTATAATATATTCATATATTATTATATATGTATAATTAAATGTATATAATCGTTAATAATATATTATTAATATTATAATATTATAATATTATATAATAATATATTATCATATACATGTATAATTATATTATATAATAATATTCATAATATTATATGTATATTATAATATATATAATATATTATATAAAAATTATACATATTATACATATATTATAGGTGTATGTGTGATGTATTAATTACATATTATTATACATTAATATACTATAATATTGTATTAAATATAATTTATGTAATATATATGTATGCATATATTATATTAGTTATATATTACATTAATTATATATAGTATACATAATATGTTAATTATATATAATATTTATTAATTATATGTTAATATATTATATAATATTATAGTGTATATAATATATAATAATGTATAATATTTATATAATATATACATATTAAATATATAATATAATATAATATAATATTAATGTATTAATATACATATGCTATATTAATTAATATATGTATATATAATATGTGTAACATATATATTATATATATATATATTAATATATGTATATATATTAATATATATAATACATATATGTATAATTTATATATGATATATATTTGTATAATTATATATTATATATATATTAATTATATAATAATAATAATATAATAGCTACAGTAATTAATATATATGTTATTATATGTACTTATAATATAATAATTATACATATGTAGTATATAATATTATACATATTACATAATTATACTAATTATATACTATTTATATGTAATTATATATGTATAATATAATATTATAATTTATGATTAATTATATATTATACATAATTATATATATGTAATTATACCTATTATATATATATATTAATAATGTAATACTATATATAACCATTATACATTATACTATTATTATAATATTACATGTAATATATATCTACTAATAATTACATGGCTTTTATTGGCAAAAGATAGATGGACACAAAGTTCTCGGCGCTCTTCCTTATTATCTTGGATTGGACCCTTGATTGTCTTTCATTTATAGTGTAGGGGGACCGGACGAAGTTCTTCTTGGATTCCTGTAGAATATGGCCTATGACAGAGGAAGATGACATGAGGGTCTTCATCATCCTGATATTTATTTTGGAGCACTTGTATCCATTCTTCCACAGTTGCATACCATAGCAGGAATGACTACTAGGGTAGAGTCGTTTTCAGTATCTTGAAAAAAGATGAGCGTATCCCATACTGAGAACTCAATCGGATGAAGGTATAAGGTGGACAAACACCATAGGTACCATAAACCGTTGAAGGTGAGATCTTTAGAAAGATCAACATGTATTATGCCCAAGAATAGTTTATGGAGATGATTGCAGGCTAGTTCCTCTTGGATTCCTTCTTGAGAAATATATTTCGATAGATATCGAAACAAATTCGCAGTTGCATGTTGTCGGATATCTCCAAGAGTTTTGAAAGGCTCATCACGAGGATGAAATGATAAATCATGATTGATAAGATGGATGGAAGCTTGTCTCCAAAAATTGGTTTTGGAAGATATTATCTTCTTTCGTTTTCCTGTGATAAAGATAATAGGCATCACCTTGGTAGATGATATGATTTGAAGTTGAAATTGTCTGGAGAGATAATCAGGCACAACATTGTTCTTGCCCTTTATGTTTTAGACTTTAAACTAGTATTTTGAAAACCAGTCTATGAATCTGAGTAGCTATTTTTCTGGAACTCCTTTATTGTTGAGCTCC
The DNA here is from genome assembly GCA_028749325.2 of Caryopteris x clandonensis. Taxonomy (NCBI): domain Eukaryota; kingdom Viridiplantae; phylum Streptophyta; class Magnoliopsida; order Lamiales; family Lamiaceae; genus Caryopteris; species Caryopteris x clandonensis. Next base: position 1,587,956 of record JAPYKT020000049.1, read on the forward strand.
ATAATCGCTGGGAAGGATGTATTTTCCAGTTGGATAATGAAATTGTATCCCACCAGATGGAATTTGAACTTTTTAATTCCATATTTGACAACTAATATCTCCTTGTAGACAGCGTGATAATGTGTTTCATATTCTTTGAATGAGCCGCTGGCATGTGCACAATAATGAAGTTTTTTATCTTCATTTTCTAATAAGATAGCTCCCCAATAATCATCACTGGGATCTATTTGTAACATCCATTGGCCATCTCCAGGAATTCTCAAGGGTGAGAGCTTTTGACACACTTCTTTAAGATGTTTGACTGCTGCAGTTTGGTCGACATCCCAAGGATGTGGACTTTTCCTTAGAAGCTTTGACAATTTACTTGTATAGGCTGAACATTTGGGGATAAACTCTTTAAAATAGTTGACAATTCTAAGAAACTGTTGAACCTGTTTAATAGATAAATGCTCATCCAGGAACTTATGTAGTTCTTAGGATAGGTGTGATCCTGGTTCATACCTAGAAAATCAATAGATTTTTGCTTGATCACACTTTTCTTTTGGGATAACATAATACCATATTTTTGTACCAAGTCTATGAAGATGTTGATAAGTTATCCATATTCCTCTATATTTTTGGAATATAAAAGGATATCATCTATGTAGACAAGGGTATTGTTTAGTATGGGTTCGAAGATTTTCATCATAGTCTTTTGGAAAAGGGATAGTGCAACTTTAAGACCAAATGGTAGAACTGTCTATTGGTATTGAGGTGTGGGAAGGCAAAAAAATGTTTTATTCATTTCATCAGGGTGTAAACCCAATTGCTAGAAACCAGATTTAATGTCAAATTTCGAAAAGATTTGGACTTCTGAGGGGGTAAGAGAACACGACTTCTGTCCTGGGCAAAGGGAATTTATCATCAAGTAAGTAATAGCTGAGAGGTTTGTAATCAATGACTAACCTCTTCTTTCCTCAAACTTGTTCTGCTCTCTTATTGACATAAAAAGTTGGGCAATCCCAATTTGAGTTGGTGGAGTCAATTAGGCCTAAGGATAATAGCTCACTACATTCTTGTTGAGCCAAATTCAGCTATTCTGGTATCATGCGAGGATGTGTGGCTTTAGTGACATTAATATCCTCATTTTTCTTAAAAGGAAGTCGAACATAGAATTCTAAGTTCTTCCAAAGCAGATGAGGATTGGTGAAGTCTGCATGTGACTCGACATAACATTTTTTCAATCTTTTGATTAGAGGATCAGGTTCTGGTATCTCCTTTACTGTGAACAACTTATGTGTTTGTGTGAATGGTAAGAATATCAATAAAATATCCTCTTGTTATTGACTCCATGTGAAAATATTTATAGCTTCTGAGCTTTGCAGAAGACATTAAAACCTACTATTAAATCATGTCCATGAAGTTTGCTTCCGATGACTTTGATCTAGACAACACAGTCTGGAAGGATTTAAATTTCGACTGGTTGTTTAGATATCAAGGCATTATAAAAGGTTTAACCATCTGCAACAAAGAAATATTCATGATGAGACTCCCAAGCTTCGTCTTGAAGGATGTCTGGGTTCATTATAGCTTTTCGTGCTCCTGTATCAAGGACTCTGATCACATTGATAGGCCTGTCATACTTTGACTGAAGCACCTTGACTTCAAGATGAGGTGATGGCATCCCTTCTTGTATGATTATGTTGGTTCTCAACATTGGAGGTTGGTTCATCATAAGAATGGGGATATTGTCTTCTAAATCTTCTTCATCAGATGTCTCCTGAAGGACGAAGGCTATATCAGAATCCTGGCCATCTTGTTCTGAAAACCAAGGACCAATGGAGGGTTTAGTAACTTTCTTTCAGTAGGATGTGTCACATATGGTCTGTCAGTAGTCTCTTGATCCGAGCTATCAGAAAATAGGTTGAGTGAAGTGTTGACTTTCTCCTGTATCACCCATAAAGATTGTTGAAACATCAACTATCTCTTCTTCTATTCCACTTGATGCTGGAAAGGTTTTAGTTGATTCTGATTTATTTCTTTGACTTTCTTAAGGATCATTTGTTTCTCTTGGGAGAGCAGATAACATAGGATAGGCCAATAAAGTATTAATCGATTATTTACCTTCAGCCTTTAATTGATCACCTTCTACTTCTTTCTGTCTTGAAGGTGGTAAGGATATACTGGAGATCATTCCAAAATGTTTGGCATACAGCTGGTACCCTGTCTTGATGCATTTGGAGATTGATATAAGGTTGGTGAAGTCATAAAAGTGGAGACTCTATCAGGGGGCATAAAGGATTAACTTCTTTCTGCCATATCTTCTTCGATCCTTGAATGCTCCTTTTTGAGTTGCCTAATCTCTGTTTCCTTTGACGTAAACTCTAAGCCATACTGCCGATTTGCATTAAGACTTCTGAGTTCTCTATCTAACTGGGTTATCTTCCCAGTAAGCTTTTGTTCCACTCTAAGAAGCTGGGTCTGCAAGTAACTGATTTGATTATATGAATTTTGAACCTTGTCGAGAACTTGAGTTACCTTTGAATCAATACATTGTAGCGATTGATTTGGTGCCCGAGCATTTTTGGTCTACCAATTGAGGACTTCCTCTCCTTGACTAAGAAGCTTTAAATAACCATTTACTTATACTATAGTACTCTGAATATAAGGCCTTGAGGTTACCTTAGAAGTTTGATGCTTGCATCTCTCTAGAGGAGGAAAATCTTCTTCGCGTCTTTTGATTATAAAACATATTTGAGGAGCACGGGGATTTGGAGGTAATGGTCTCTGTTCATGTCTGCATGAATAATCCTCTTGTGGAATTCATATTTTTTATGGAGCTGGATTATGAGAGTCGTTGTATTTATTATCAGGGGACTGACAACGTCTCCTCCTTCTTCTTTTGGGAACTTTCTCTTCATCTTCATCATCGCTATCTTCCCAAGTTTTACAGGAGCATAGGGGATTACACATGGAAGGGCCACTAATTCAATCTTTGTATATATGGCTTCCATCTGGGTCAAATGAAGAGATGGGAATATTCGCTTCCCTTTCTTTAAAGACGGGACGGATGATTAGTTGGAACATAAGAGTAGAGTTTTCTTTAGGTTTCATCTTATATATCGTCTTTACTCATCCATCCTTCAGTCATTAAAAACTGAACTTTGTGGTATGAACCGACCTCATCACCTGGTGGAGAGATTCATAATTGGTGATCCATTCGGTAAGAACTAATCGGTGGAGATCACCTCTGCCGATTTATCTCGGGATTTTGATGATGGTGGGGACTTTTGAACTGGATTCAGCTAGTACCATTAGAGCATCCTTTATCCCCTAATTTTTCAAATCAAGGGCATGATTCTGTATTCGATACACAATCTGATAATACAGTGTTCCCATGATGGAGTTGGGAATTTGCCCATGATGGAGTTGGGAATTTGCTCAACACTGGTTATTTGGATCTGCACCTTAAATACATCCGCCAATGATGAATCCTGCAAGGATAATGCGAAATTGGGGAAGAAGGTTATTACCACACTTCCGTTGTTAAGTGTGGACAGAACCATTCCCACAACAACATACTCATATTTGAGAAATCTGGTGTCAAGAGCAGCAATCCTTGCTGTTATAGGAAGCCCTCTTCTACCATGGTATATCATACCAGCCTCATGGCTCTAAGATGGAGGTGGGTGTATCATTCTCGCTTCCATGTCTAATATATTTAGGAGGAATGAACAGTGTGACATATTGTTCATAATTTGTGGCTGGAAGTCCACAGTGATCCATCCAGGATGATTGGACATACTCCTTGGTTGGAGGATTTTGAGACGAGATTCGAGCCTTGATGCTCTTTGTAAGGCTACCATATTTTCTATATACATTATAAGGACTAACAAGGTGGGAACTCTTTGTTCTATAATAGCATCATTAGGAATAGTTGAGTATTCTAAAATGTTTTCTATTCTACTAGTACATTGTTTAGACAATGAAAGAGATGAAGACTGCGATAAAATTTGTGAAGAAATAACACCTGGGTTTTTGATGATTATGGAAGGACCTTCTTCAATTACCGCTCAAGCACAGATCTACTACTCAAAATATTCTTCGACCGACAAGACGAGAGCAACCTGGCTCTGAATATATATTATTAATATATATGTAATAATATATATATATTATAATATAATAAATATAATATTGTATATTTAAATATGTTATAATTATGTATAATATTAACATAGTATTAATATATTATATATAGTATTATATATTATAATAATTATAATACATATTAATAAATTATAATATTATATTAATATAATATACTATAACATAATATATACGTATTAATATATTATATACTGCTATATAATTTATATTAATATAATTATATATAGTAATATATTATATATTAATATTAATAATATACATATTACATTAGTAATGTATTAATATAACTATATAATATTATAATGTATATTATATCATAATATTATAATACTTATATGTATAGTAAAAATTTATAATATTAATATAATATTATATAATATATAATATTAATAATGTATACATATATATATAAATATATTATTAATACATATATACTATATATTAATATATTATATATACATATATATTATAAATAATATATATAATATATATTATTTATAATATATATACATATTATAATATATAAGTTATAATTATATAACATATATAATATATTTATTATAATATATATAACATATTATATAAATTATAATAATACATATAACATATACATGTATGGTATATATATTATATAATTATACATATATTATATAATTAATTAATATAATATATATTAATCACATATATAATTATATATTTTAATGTATGGTAATATAATTAATATATTATATTATTATAATATATTAATATAATATATAATATATATATGTATTATATACATGTATATTATATAATATTATATATTATAATACAATATAATTATAATATATATAATTTAATTAATAGTACTATATTATGATAATATATATGCATATATAATATTATTAATTATAATTAATATAACTATAAATAATATTATAATATATTATATTATATTATATATATTACATTAATATATATAAATATTATATGTATATTAATATTTATAGTATACATTAATATAAATATACTATATATATTATTTAACTGAATAATGTATACATATATATTAATTATCTTATACTGTATATGATATAATATATATGATAATTATACATATATTATAATATATGACATGCTATAAAGTATACTTTATAGCATGTTATATTATAATATAATATACCTTTAATTATATAATATTATATGTAATATAGTATATTATATATACATAATATTATAATGTATATATAATATAGTATTATAGTATTATATATATATATATTAATATATATAATATTAATAAATTATATATTAATATTATAAATAATATATATTATATGATAATATATTTAAGTATAATATAATACAATATAATGGTTATATTAATAGGTTATATATTTAATGTATAATATTGTTATAATACATATAATTAATGAAATATATGGTATCATTATTGAAATATATTATATGTAAATATATATATAATATTTTTAATAGTATAATATATTATAATAATATTATTATTATATACTTATATGTATATATAATATACCATATATAGTATATTATATTATATATAGTATATACTATATATAATGTATTACTATAAATTTATACTACATATAACTTATAATATGATTAATATATATTATATAATGTATATATACTATAGTATTATCTGAGAATATTATATTATATTAATGTTATACATAATGATTATATGAATATATAATTATTATATATTAATGTATATATGTATATATGTATATATTATATGTTATTATAATATATCCAACGATTAGTTCCTACCGAATGGATCACCAACTATGAATCTCTCCGCCAGGTGATGAGGTCGGTTCGTGCCATAGAGTTTAGTCTTCAACGACTGAAGGATGGACGAGTAAGACCATATATAAGACGGAACCTAAAGAAAACTCTACTCCTACGTTCCAACTAATGATCCATCCCATCTCTAAAGGAAGGGAAGAGAATATCCCCATCTCTTCATTCGACCCAGATGGAAGCCATATATACACAGACCGAATTAATGGTCATTTTATTTGGGATATTGATCCTTCCATGTGTGATCCCTGATGCTCCTGTGATATCTGGGAAGATAGCGATGATGAAGATGAAGAGGAAGTTCCCAAGAGAAGAAGAAGGAGACGTTGTAAGACCCCTGATAATAAATACAATGACCCTCCTAATCCACCTCCACCAAAAATATCAATTCCAGAAGAAAGTCAAAGCTATACATCAGAATCAACTGAAACCTTTCCAGCATTAAGTGGAACAGAGGAAGAGATAGTTGATGTTTCAGCAATCCTTATGGTTATTGCAGAAGAAAGTCAACCCTCCACTGAACCAATTTCTGATGACTTAGATTAAGAGACTACTAAAAGACCATATGTGACACATCCTACTGAAAAGCAAGGTACTAAACCCTCCATTGGTCTTTGATTTTCATTTGATGATGTACCTATTCAAAAGAGAAGAGAAAAGATGCATATACTATCAGCCTGGATAGATAATCAGCTAAACAGGGAAGGAGCTGATTTAAGAATAGTTCTAAAGGAATTCAAATCAAGGTTTCTTGGTGTCCTAAGAGAATGGTGCTTGAGCCTTGGATAATACTGGCAATTACAATTGATCGATGCACCAACGCTAGCTGACATACTTGGTGAGATACATAGAAAATTTATCGATGAGATTTCTTTATACACCAAGTGTCTCAAGAATACTTCTCTATGAGATTTCTTTCATACTGCCTTGATATCTAAACAACCAGTCGGAATTCAAATCCTTCCAGACTGTGTTGTTTGGATCAAAGTCATTGGAAGCAAACTTCACGGACATGATTTATTAATGGGCTTTGATGTCTTCTTCAAAGCTCAGAAGCTGCAAATATTTTCCCATGGAGTCAAATACAAGTGGGCATTCCTGCCATTCACACCAACACAAAAGCTGTTCACAGTAAGGAGATACTAGAACCTAATCCACTTATCAAAACATTGAAAAAAAGAGTCACATGCAGACTTCAACATTCCACATCCGCTTTGGAAGAACTCAAAATTCTATGTTGGACTTTTTTTTAAGAAAATGATGATATTAATGCCACTAAAGCCACGCATCCTAGCATGACACCAGAAGAGCTGAATTTGGCCCGACAAAAAAGCAGTGAGTTATTATCCTTGGGCCTAGTTGAACCCACCAACTCAAATTGGGCTTGCCCAACTTTTTATGTCAATAAGAGAGCAGAACAAGTTCAAGGAAACAAGAGGTTATTCATTGATTACAAAAATCTCAACTATTATTTGCTTGATGATAAATTCCCTTTTCCCAGGACAAAAATCATGTTCTCTTACCTTTTAGAAGCCCAAATCTTTTCCAAATTTGACCTTAAATTTGGTTTCTGGCAAGTGGATTTACACCCAGATGAATGTATAAAACAACTTTTTGCCTACCCACAGCTTAATACCAATGGATAGTTCTGCCATTTGGTCTTAAAGTTGTACCATTCCTTTCCCAAAAAACCATGATGAAAATCTTCGAACACATACTAAATAGTACCCTTATCAACATAGATGATATCCTCTTATATTCAAAAAATATAGACGAACATGAATAACTTCTCAACATATTCATAGATTTGGTACAAAAATATGGTATCATGCTATCGTAAAAGAAAAGTGTGATCAAGCAAAAATCTATTGATTTTCTAGGTATGAAGATTGAGGATGGGGAGTATGAACCAGGATCACACCTATCCCAAGAACTACTTAAGTTCATGGATGAGCATTTATTTGTTAAACATGTTCAACAGTTTCTTGGAATCGTCAACTATCTTAAAGATTTTATCCCCAAATGTTCAGCCCATACAAATAAATTGTCAAAGCTTCTAAGGAAAAGTCAACCTCCTTGGGATGTCGACCAAACTGTAGAAGTCAAACAGCTTAAAGAGTGTGTTAAAATCTCTCACCCTTGAGAATTCCTGGAGATAGCCAACGGATCTTACAAATAGATGCCAGTGATGATTATTGGGGAGCTATCTTATTAGAAACTTAAGGTGGGAAACTTCATTATTGTGGACCGCCAGCGGCCAATTCAAAGAATCTGAAGTACATTATCACGCTGTCTACAAGGAGATATTAGCTGTCAAATATGGAAATAAAATATTTGAATTCCATCTGGTGGGATACAATTGCATTATCCAACTGGATAATACATCCTTCCTAGCGATTATGGAGCTCAAGAATAAAGGAGTCCCAGAAAAACAGCTACTCAAACTCAAAGATTGGTTTTCAAAATACCAGTTTCAAGTCTAATACATAAAGGACAAGGACAATGTTGTGCCTGATTATCTCTCCAGACAATTTGAGCTTCAACTCATATCATCTACCAAGGTGCTAATCGTTATCGTTATGATAGGGAAATGAAAGAAGATAATATCTTCCAAAATTGGTCTTTGGAAACAAGCTCCCATCTATCTTAGCAATACTAATTTGTAATTTCCTCCTCGTGATGAGCCTTTCAAAACTCTTGGAGATATCTGACAACATGTAACTATGAATTTGTTTTGATAGCTATCGAAATATATTTCTGAAGAAGGAATCAAGAGGAACAAGCCTACTATCATCTCCAGTAACCATTCTTGGGCATAAAACATGTTGATCTTTCTAAAGATCTCACCTTCAACGGTTTATGGTACCTATGGTGTTTGTCCACATTATACTTTCATCCGATTGAGTTCTCAGTATGGATACACTCATCTTTTTCCAAGATACTGAAAATGACTCTACTCTCTAGTGGTCATTCCTGCTATGGTATGGAACTGTGGAAGAATGGATATAAGTGCTCCAAAATGAATATCAGGATGATGAAGACCCTTATGTCATATTTCTCTGCCATAGGCCATATTCTACAAGAATCCAAGAAGAACTTCGTTCGGTCCCCCTATACTATAAATGGAAGACAATCAAGGGTCCAATCCAAGATAATAAGGAAGTGCGCAAAGAACTTTATGTTCATCTATGTTTTTCCAATAAAAGTCATCCAAATGAAAATATTGAAGGACTTACTTATACCTCATTCATGGTCAACCCTATCACTGAAGAATCCAGATCAAACCTCCCTGGAACTAGTCAAGATCAAGAGTTCGAGAATAAACCCAAGTTCGACCCAAGATAAGTTCAATCATAAATTTAAACCTTGTAATAAATACCCATATAATAAGGGTAGTCTTGTATTTTCCTAGGCATGACATCTCATCTAGTGAGGTGTACTTAAAGCCACATTTTATGTTTAAAATAATGTAATACCCATGTTATAACTTAGTTGAGTACTTTCCTAGACATGACATCTCATATAGTGAGGTGTCTTTGAGATAAGTGTTTTGCAAGCAACCTAGCATGACATGTCTACATGTAACCTTCTTAAAGTGAGGAGTTATTTGATGAAGTTTGCCACTCTGACACGTGTCTTTGTAAAGGTTCATGACTCTTCACTCCCAAAACTCTATAAATAGGGGAGTTGAGTTGCCTAATCTCCGCTTCTTTTGATGTGAACTCTGAGCCATACTGTCGATTTGCAATAAGGCTTTTGAGTTATCGATCCAACTGGGTTATCTTCCCAGTAAGCTTCTGTTCCACCCTCAGAAGCTGGGTATGCAAGTAACTCATTTGATTATATGAATTTTGAACCTTGTCGAGAACTTGAGTTATCTTGGAATCAATACTTTGTAGTGATTGATTTTGTGCCTGAGCATTTGTGGTCTACCAATTGAGGACTTCCTCTCCTTGACTCAGAGCATGGGAGCCCTACTCTTTTCTAGGTTATAACATATTTCTGAGCTTACACATGTCTTGTTACCTTTGCACCTATCGCTACGGGATTTCTTGATAGCCCAGAGCCACAAGAGTGATATACAAGATCCTCATAAGGTGTATAGAGCATACTTTATACTATAAGGATAATAAAATGGAGAATATGATGAGTCATAGCCTGGCTTAAGGGCTTTGGAGAAGACAACTAAGAACTTAGAAACTCATAAGTATGGAAAATGGAGTGTTTATTTATTTTCGTGTGTTTTACAATTGAATTAACTCTCCTATTTATAGAGTTTCAGGAGTGAAGAGTCATGAACCCGTACAAAGACACGTGTCACAGTGGCAACCTTCATCAAATGAGGAGTCATTTGATGAAGGTTGCCACTCTGACATGTGTCTTTGTACGGGTTCATGACGCTTCACTCCCGAAACTCTATAAATAGGGGAGTTGAGTCAATTATAAAATATACAAAAATAAATAAACACTCTATTTTCCATAAATTTGAGGTTCTAAGTTCTACCGGTGTGAATGAGTCGGGCTCCCGTGCTAGCTTGGTATCAGAGCCAGGTTGCTCTCGTCTTGTCGGCCGGAGAATATTTTGGTAGTAGATCTGTGCTTGAGCGATGATTGGAGAATAAATATTATATATTAAATTATATAAATAATATAACTTATATAATATATAATATTATTAGATACATAAAATTATATATTATATTATAATATATATATATATTATAATATAATATATTATAATACATATATAACATATAATATATATAGTTATATTACACATACGTTATTATATAATTAATCATATTAATACATATTATATTATATATATTATATATAAATATATATTATTTGTAGTTATAATATACTATAATTATAATATTAATAATATATTATAATTATTATAATATATATAATTATATTATACTATTATATATTAATATACATAATATATAATATGTTAATATATTATAAATATTATTATAATATATATGATAATAAAGTATAATATATTTGTATATATTAATACATATATATTTGTATATATTAATACATACATATAATATTACATAATAGCGTATATTATACCATTATATAATATGTATATTATAATATATGGTAATATATTATAATATATAATTTTCAATTTAGAGTACATTAGTATAATATAGTACAAATATATTATAATATATAGTAATATATTATACTATATAATTGTAAATTTATAGTACGTTATATAGTAATTATGATGTACATATATAATATATATGTATTATTTATATAATTATACATAATAGTATAATATGTATTTATAATTATTATACACATGTAATTATTAATATTATATATATATTTATAATATTTAATTAATTTTTATATAATAGTATACATATATAATATAATATATTATATTATTATATACACATTAATTACTAATATTAATATTATACTATTATTATAATATATTATATGATATAATATAATAATATATTATATGATATAATATAATAATATATTATATTATATATATATCTATTATATAATATGTATAATAATTAAACTATATATTATATTATATTTAATACATGTATATAATCATTATATAATGATGACGTGTCCTACATGTAATCTTCTTAAAGTGAGGAGTCATTTGATGAAGGTTGCCACTGTAACATGTGTCTTTGTAAGGGTTCAGGACTCTTCACTCCCGAAACTCTATAAATAGGGGAGTTGACTCAATTGTAAAACATGTAAGAATAAATAATATGTATATAATATATATTATATTAATAATTATAATATATGTTATATTAATAGTAGAATAGAATAAATATAATTATAATATTATAATATAATTAATATATATTAATATATAATATAAATGTTAATAATTTATAATATTATATATTATACATATAATATTATCGCATATTATATTAGTATGTACAATATTATGATATATAATATATATATAACTATATAATAAGAGTATATATACATATATTAATAACATATATATAATTATATGTATTAATAATTAATAATATGTATATTATATAATTTATACATTTTATGGTATATTACAGAATATATGTTGATAATATATTATATACATATTATTATAATACATATTATAATAATATATAATGTATATAATATTAATATATATACTTATATTATAATATATATTATAATATATTATATTAATTATATATATTATAGTAAATACTATTATATTATATACTTTATTCTATAAGGATAATATATTATTTTGTGTGAACTATAATATTAATATATATTATGTATACATATTTATAATATATATTACATATATACTATAATATTATAATTATATATCCTATATAATATAGCGTACTATATTAATATATTATATTAATTACTTATTTATATGTATAATATATTAATATTATATGTGTACATATAATATTATACATATATTAATATAATGTAAACATTTAAATTATATATAATTATAATATGTATTATATAATATATAAAATTATAATAATATTATAGTTATACTTATATAATAAATTAATATACAATATAATATATAATTAATAAATATTATATAAATTATTAATATTAATATAATATATTATACTATGTATAATTATAATATATGGCATCACCTCCCCATGTTATTTATAAACTATTAACACTATGGATAATATATATAATAGTTAATATATATATATATATTACTATGTGTAATCTATATATACATATATTTATAATAATTAATATATAATCAATATTATAACAAATATACATATTATATAAATATTATATTATACATATACATATTACTCTATAATATATAAATACTAATAAAATACATAATATATAATAATAATATCTATCTAATATAATATTATTATAATATTTAATTAATATGAAAGGTTATTATATGATATTTATATATAATAATATTAAAATATATTATATTATTAATATATTATCCTATATATACTATTAATATAGGTTACATCATGATAACATAGGTATATATTATATACATATTATAAATTATTATATATATTAATAATATTAATATATATACTTATCTATACATTAATTATATACCATGACATACTTATATTATATTAACAATATATTAAGGTTATATATTTATATAACTCATTATCGTATAATATATATTTATAACCGTATATAATATGTATACATATTATCAATGTTGGTAATTATATTATTAATAATTAATATATACAAAGTATAATATTATTATAATTATATTTATACATTTAATTATAATATAAAAACATTATATTATATATTACATATTATAATATATAATAATTATCTATAAATATCTTAATATAATACTAATATATAATTATTAATACATTATATTTAAAATATTTATATATCATATTAGTGTATATTAAATAATAATGTTATAAAGTTACATATGTATTAATTATATTACATATATAACAATTATTATCATATATATTATGTTGTCAATTATATTATATATATTTATATACTATATAATATATTATGTTATTAAATTATATATGTATATATAATATTAGAATATATATTTAAAAATATATATTAATCATATATTAATATAATTTATAAATACAACTATATACACATTATGAATAGATAATTATATATATACATTATATATATCTATAAATATATAAATAAATATATACAATATATTTAATATTATTAATATAATGTATAAATAGGTATAAAGACATATATATATATATATAAAATATTAAATATATGATTAATATAATTATGTACATAATATTGCATTATATAAATATATTATAATATTTATAATTATATATATATTATACAATATATTATGTATTATATATAGTTATTAATATAATTATGTATATTATATAATTATATATGTATTATGAATAATATTATGATATAATACATATAATATTATAATATAGTATATCTTATTAATAGCCTATAATGTGTATATATATTAACAATATAGTATTTAATATATACTAGTTATATGTAAAATTATATAATAGATTAACGTATAATTATTATATATAAATATATTAACATATTTAAATTATATATTAGAAATAACACCTGGGTTTTCCATGATTATGGAAGGGCCTTCTCCAATCACCGCTCAAGCACATATTTACTACTCAAAATATTCTCCGGCCGACAAGACGAGAGCAAGCTGGCTCTGATACCAAGCTAGCATTGGAGCCCTACTCGTTCACACCCTAAGAGGACCATGGCCACCGTGTATTCAAACTTCTTTGAGCAGGTCGACTCTGAACTTCCACTCCTTCTTCGGCACTCTTAGCCTTCTCGAGCAAAGCTCAGATCCACCAAGTAAAAGTAATAGTAAGCATGGATTGTGGTCTTTGTGTGAACTATAGGGACCATTACTCTTTTCTAGGTTATATCATATTTCTGATATACAAGATCCTTATAAGTGGCGAGTATAGAGCATACTTTATCCTATAAGGATAATAAGATGGAGAATATGATGATCCATAGACTGGCTTAAGGGCTTTGAAGAAGACAACTAAGAACTTACAAACTCAAAAGTATGGAAAATGGAGTGTTTATATATTTCCGTGTGTTTTACAACTTAACTCCCCTATTTATAGAGTTTCGGGAGTGAAGAGTCATGAACCCTTACATAGACACGTGTCAGAGTCGCAACCTTCATCAAATGACTCCTCACTTTAAGAAAGGTTGCATGTAGGACATGTCATGCTAGGTTGCATGCAAGACACTTATCTCAAAGACACCTCACTAGATGAGATCTCATGTCTAGAAAAGTGCACAACTACCTTTATAACATGGGTATTACACCTCACTAGATGAGATGTCATGCCTAGGAAAATACAACACTACCCTTATTATATGAGTTTTATTATAAGGTTTAAATTTATGATTGAACTTGTCTTGGGTCGAACTTAGGTTCATACTCGAACTCTTGATCTTGACTAGTTCTAGGTTGGTTTGATCTGGATTCTTCAGTGATAGGGTTGACTATGAATGACGTATAAGTAAGTCCTTCAATATCTTCATGTGGATGACTTTTATTGGTCAAACATAGATGGACATAAAGTTCTTAGCGCTCTTCCTTATTATCTCGGATTGGACCCTTGATTGTCTTCCATTTATAGTGTAGCAGGACCGGACGAAGTTCTTCTTGAATTCCTGCAGAATATGGTCTATGATAGAGGAATATGACATATCGGTCTTCATCATCCTGATATTCATTTTGGAGCACATATATCCATTCTTCCACAGTTGTATACCATAGCTTGTATGACCACCAGAGGGTAGAGTCGTTTTTAGTATTTTGGAAAAAGATGAGTGTATCCCATACTAAAAACTTAATCGAATGAAAGTATAAGGTGGACAAACACCATAGGTTCCATAAACTATTGAATGTGAGATCTTTAGAAAGATCGACATGTATTATACCCAAGAATGGTTTTTGAAGATGATAGCAGGCTTGTTCCTCTTGGATTCCTTCTTCAAAAATTTATTTCGATAGATTTCAAAATAAAATCGCTGTTGCATGTTGTCGGATATCTCCAAGAAAAGGCTCATCACGAAGAGAAAATTATAAATTAGGATTGATAAGATGGATGGGAGCTTGTCTCCAAAAACTGGTTTTAGAAGATATTATCTTCTTTCATTTCCCTGTTATAAAGATAACGGACACCACCTTGGTAGATGATATGAGTTGAAGCTGAAAATTTCTGGAGAGATAATTAGGTACAACATTGTCCTTGCCCTTTATGTGTTGGACTTCAAACTGGTATTTTGAAAACCAGTCTTTGAGTATGAGTAGCTGTTTTTCTAGGACTCCTTTTTTCTTGAGCTCCATAATCATTGGGAAGGATGTATTATCCAGTGAGATAATGAAATTGTATCCCACCAGATGGAATTCAAATTATTTAATTCAATATTTGACAGCTAATATCTCCTTGTAGAAAGCGTGATAATGTGCTTCAGATTCTTTGAATTGGCCGCTAGCATTTCCACAATAATAATCACTGGCTTCTGTTTGTAAGATTCATTAGCCATCTCCAAGAATTCTCAAGGGTGAGAGCTTTTGACACACTTCTTTAAGATGTTTGACTACTGCATTTTGGTCGACATCTAAAGGAGGTGGACTTTTCCTTAGAAGATTTGACAATTTGCTTGTATAGGCTGAACATTTGGAGATAAAATCTTTAAGATAGTTGACGATTCCAAGGAACTGTTGAACCTATTTAACAGATAAGTGCTCATCTGGGAACTTAAGTGGTTCTTGGGATAGGTGTGATCCTAGTTCATACTCCTTATCCTCAATCTTCATGCCCAAAAAATCAATAGATTTTTGCTTGATCACACTTTTCTTCTGGGATATATAATACCATATTTTTGTACCAAGTCTATGAACATGTTGAGAAGTTGTTCATGTTCCTCTATTTTTGGAAAATAAGAGGATATCATCTATGTTGACTAGGGTATTGTTTAGTATGTGTTCGAAGATTTTCATCATGGTCTTTTGGAAAAGGAATAATGCAACTTTAAGACCAAATGGCAAAACTGTCCATTAGTATTGAGCTGTGGGTAGGCAAAAAGTTGTTTTATACCTTTTATCTTGGTGTAAACCCACTTGCCAGAAACCATATTTAAGGTCAAATTTGGAAGAGATTTGGGCTTCTGAGAGGTAAGAGAACATGACTTTTGTCCTGGGCAAAGGGAATAACATCAATCAAGTAATTTGAGTTGGTGGCTTCAATTAGGCCCAAGGATAATAGCTCACTGCATTCTTGTCAGGCAAATTCAGCTTTTCTTGTGTCATTCCAGGATGCGAGGCTTTAGTGGCGTTAATAGCCTCATTCTTCCAAAGTGGATGAGGAATGGTAAAGTCTCGACATAACATTTTTTCAATCTTTTGATAAGTGGATCGAGTTCTGGTATCTTCTTTACTTTGAACAACTTTTGTATTGGTGTGAATAGTAGGAATGTCCTCTTGTATTTGACTCCATGGGAAAATATTTGTAGCTTCTGAGCTTTGAAGAAGATATCTAAGCCCATTAATAAATCATGTTCGTGAAGTTTGCTTCCGATGACTTAGATCCAGACAACACAGTCTAAAAGGATTTGAATTATGACTAGTTGTTTAGATATCAAGGCAATATAAAAGGTTTGGCCATCTGTAGCAAGGAAATATTCATGAAGAGACTCGCAAGCTTCGTCTAGAAGGATGTCTGGGTTCATCATAGTTTTTCGTGCTTCTGTATCAAGGACTCCGATCACTTTGATAGGCCTATCATACTTTGGCTGAAGCACCTTGACTTCAAGATGAGGTAATGGCATCCCTTCTTATATGATCATGTTTGTTCTCAGCATTGGAGGTTGGTCCATTATAAGATTGGGGACATTCTCTTCTAAATCTTCTTCATCAGATGTCTCATAAAGGACAAAGGCTGTATCAGAATCCTGGCCATCTTATTCTGAATAGAGATATTTTATGTCTGCTTCATAAACATCTGCTTCATGATATTGAAAGATCTGTGATGCTAGCTTAGCCACTTTCCCTTTCTTTGTAGGGCAAGTTTTTGCGAAATGTCCTTTTTTTCCACATAGATAACATCTGTCAGTGGACTTTTTTCTGATTGGTTTCTTTCAGAAAAACCTGTATGTTTGGTTTTTCTTTTTCCTTTTGAGCTTTTGCTTATCTTTTTATTTATCTTTTTAGAACAACGGAATGCTTTCTCATGACATTTTATTTCAAGTTAGGATTTATCACATACCTTTTTAGGAATCTTCCGTTTCTCCATCATTTCTTTAAAGATATTTTGTTGCTCACAGAGTTTCTCTAGAGCAGCCAAGCAGGTTTGATGGATTTGTCCCATGCTGATTTGGGCCATGTCTTTCTTCATGTCATGAAACATCCTCGCCATATCTAGTTGTAACTCTTGTGGTAAAGAGGCATGGTAGACATTCTTCAGATTGGGATCATTATAGCCATTCAAAATGTAGAATCTTTCAGACATTCGTTTGAAATGCCTGTCCAGATCCTTTTCCAATAGTGACCAACACCTCACAGAGAAGAATTCTTGAGACACAACCTTGGTGTACAAAGAAATCTCATCGATAAATTCTCTATGTATCAAGTACATTAGCTGGCGTTGGTGCATCAATCAATTGTAATTGTCGATATTCTCCAAGGCCCAAGAACCATTCTCTTAGGACACCAAGAAACCTTGATCTGAATTCCTTGAGAACTATTCTTAAATTAGCTCCTTCTCTGTTTAGCTAATTATCTATTCAGGCTGATAGTATATGCATCTTTTCTCTTCGGTTTTGAATAGGTACATCATCAAATCAAGACCAAGGACCAATGGAGGGTTTATTACCTTACTTTTCAGTAGGATGTGTCACATATGGTCTATTAATAGTCTCTTGATCCGAGTCATCAGAAATAGGTTCAGTGAAGGGTTGACATTCTCCTGCATCAGCCATAAGGATTGCTGCAACATCAGCTTATCTCTTCCTCTGTTCCACTTGATGCTGGAAAGGTTTCAGTTGATTCTGATATCTAGCTTTGGCTTTCGTCTGGATCACTTGTTTCTCCTGGGAGACCAGAGAACATAGGATGGGCCATTAATGTATTAATGGGTTTTTTACCTTCAGCCTTTGATTGATCACCTTCTGCTTCTTTCTGTCTTGAAGGTGGTAAGGGTACACTGGAGATCATCCCAAAATGTTTGGCATACAGCTGGGACTCTATCTTTAACTCATTTGGAGATTGATATAAGGTTGGTGAAGTCATAAAAGTTGAGACACTATCAGGGGGCATAAAGGTTGATCTTCTTTCTACCTTATCTTCTTCGATCCTTGCAAGCTCCTTTTTGAGTTGCCTAATCTCCGCTTCTTTTGATGTGAACTCTAAGCCATACTGCCAATTTGCAATAAGGCTTCAGAGTTCTCTACCCAACTGGGTTATCTTCCCAGTAAACTTCTTTTCCACTCTCAGAAGCTGGGTCTGCAAGTAAATGATTTGATTATATGAATTTTGAACCTTGTCGAGAACTTGAGTTACCTTGGAATCAATACTTTGTGGTGATTGATTTTGTGCCTGAGCATTTGAGGTCTTCCAGTTGAGGACTTCCTCTCCTTGACTCAGAGGCTTTAAATGGCCACTTACTTCTACAACGGTACTCTGAATATAAGGCCTTGAGGTCACCTTAGAAGTTTGATCCTCGCATCTCTCTATAGGAGGAAAATCTTCTACGCGGCTTTTGAACATGAAACATGGTTGAGGAGCTCGGGAATTTGGAGGTAATGGTCTCTCTTCATGTCTGCATGAATAACCCTCTTGTGGAATTGATATTTTTGGTAGAGATGGATTAGGTGGGTCATTGTATTTATTATCAGGGATCTTACAACATCTCCTCCTTCTTCATTTGGGAACTTCCTCTTCATCTTCATCATTGCTATCTTCCCAGGTATTACAGGAGCATCAGGGATCACACATGAAAGGGTCAACATCCCAGATAAAATGGCCATTAATTTGGTCTGTGTATATATGGCTTCTATCTGGGTCGAATGAAGAGTTGGGGATATTCTCTTCCCTTTCTTTAAAGATGGGACGGATCATTAGTTGGAACATAGGAATAGAGTTTTCTTCAGGTACCGTCTTATATATCATCTTTACTTATCCATTCTTCAGTCATTGGAAACTGACCTCTGTGGCACCAATCGAACTCATCACCTGGTGGAGAGATTCATAATTGGTGATCCATTCGGTAGGAACTAATCGTTGGAGATCTCCTCTGCTGATTTATCTCGGGATTCAGATGATGGTAGGCTACCATATTTTCTGTATACATTATAAGGACTACCAAGGGGGAACTGTTTGTTCTATGATAGCATCTTCAAGAATAGTTGAGTATTCTACAATGTTTTCTATTCTACTAGTACAGTGTTTAGGAAATGAAAGATATGAAGGCTCTGATAAAATTTGTAAAGAAATAACAACTGGGTTTAGGCAATGGAAGGGCCTTCTCCAATCACCGCTCAAGCACAGATCTACTACTCAAAATATTCTCCGGCCGACAAGACGAGAGCAACCTGACTCTGATATATATATATTATTAATTTATATACATATTAATATTATTAATTTATATTATAATCATTATATACATATATTATGTATACATATATAATACATATAATATTATTAACCCTATAACATATATTAATATTTTATAATGTTTACTTATATATTAATTAATATACTATTAATAATTTATAATATATCATATTATATTTATTTCTATAATTATATAATATTTATATAATAATATATATACTATATTATATACATATATTATAATGTAATTATAATATATTATTTATATTATAACATAATTATACATTATATTATTATGTATATACTATATTATATATGTTTATGGTACATATATACTAAATATTTATAATATATTATATGTATATAGTATATTATAAAATAATAAATTATAATAACATATATTAATTATAATAGTTTATTATACAATATATATACATATTATTAATATTTAAATATATTATAAGTATATGTATAACGATATATTAATATAGTTATTAATATACTATGTATTATTATAACCATTATACATATATTATACATAAATATATATACGATTATTAATATATATATATGTATATAATGTAGTATCTATAAACATATTATATTATAGGATAATATATTATGTATTATAGTATACATAAAAATATATAATTATATTATATATTAATATTTATAATGTATAATTATGTTATAATATACATAAATATATTATAATTACATTATAATATATGTATATAATATACTATATATATTATATATATATATTATAAAATTATAGAAATAAATATAATATGTTATATTATAAATTATTAATAGTATATTAATTAATATAAATAAGTAAACATTATAAGGTATTAATATATGTTATAGGGTTAATAATATTATATGTATTATATATGTATATACAATATATCTATATAATAATTATAATATAAATTAATAATATTAATATGTATATAAATTAATATAATTATATACTATATTAATATATTATAGTATATTATATATATTATAGCTATTAATATTAATTATACATATAGTATTATGTTATATGTTAATTAATCAGCTACATATATTATAATTTATATGCATATTATATATAATACTATATAATAATATATAATATATATACTAATATGATTAATATATTATATAATTAATATATATTATATATAAATATATAATTAATATAATATATAATACATATATTATTATTATTATATGTCATTTATAATAGCATATAAAGTATTTATAAAATATATATTGTATGACATAACATATATAATAATATATAATACATTAATTAATATTAATATATATAATATATTAATAATATTATAGATATATATTAATTACATAATATAATATGTATAATTATATATTATATATAATAATAAGGAATATAATATATTGTATTATTTAAAATTATAATATAATATATAATATTAATATATAATAATATTAACAT
This sequence comes from Caryopteris x clandonensis, assembly GCA_028749325.2. Lineage (NCBI taxonomy): Eukaryota > Viridiplantae > Streptophyta > Magnoliopsida > Lamiales > Lamiaceae > Caryopteris > Caryopteris x clandonensis. The sequence continues at coordinate 1,609,555 of JAPYKT020000049.1, forward strand.
ACTATAAATATTAAATATATTATAATTATATATTTTTATTTATACTATAATACATACTTAATAATTATAATATTATAATGATTAATAATATCTGTATATGTATATTTATATATTATAATAATTATTAATATATATAATATATATATACAAATATATAATATTAATATATATTAATATATTAAATTCTCTATGTATCTCACCAAGTACGTCAACTGCGTTGGTGCATCGATCAATTGTAAGTGCCGGTATTCTCCAAGGCTCAAGAACCATTCTCTTAGGACACAAAGAAACCTTGATGTGAATTCCTTGAGAACTGTTCTTAAATCAGCTTCTTCTCTATTCAGCTGATTATCTATCCAGGTTGATAGTATATGCATCTTTTCTCTTCGCTTTTGAATAGGTACATCATTTAATGAAAACTAAGGACCAATGGAGGGTTTAATACCTTGCTTTTCAGTAGGATGTGTCACATATGGTCTGCCCGTAGTCTCTTGAAAAGCAATTGAAAGCATGGATTGTGATCTTCATTTGAACTATAAGGACCGTTACACTTTTCAAGGTTATAGCATATTTCTGATATACAAGATCTTCATAAGAGGCGAGTATAGAGTATACTTTATACTATAAGGATAATAAGATGGAGAATATGATGAGCCATAGATTCGCTTAAGGGCTTTGGAGAAGACAACTAAAAATATGAAAATAAAGTGTTTATTTATTTTCGTGTGTTTTACAATTGACTCAACTCCCCTATTTATAGAGTTTCGGGAGTGAAGAGTCATGAACCCTTAGAAAGACACGTGTCAGATTGGCAACCTTCATCAAATGACTCTTCACTTTAAGAAGATTTCATGTAGGACATGTCATGCTAGGTTGCATGCAAGACATTTATCTCAAAGACATCTCACTAGATGAAATGTCATGTCTAGGAAAGTATATAACTACCCTTATAACATGGGTATTACATTATTTTAAACATAAATATTATAATATAATATTATATACAAATACCTATATATTATTATCATATATATATATATATATTATATATTCATATAATTATAATATTTATATAATGTTTAATTTTATACGAATTATATAATATATAATATTATATATATTATAATAATATTATGATATTTACTAACTTAATAATATAATTAATATATACTAATATCTATTATAATATTATTATAAATATATTATATTAATTATAATAGTTATATAAATGAATATTATTAATAATTATAATATTATATACATATTATATAATATAAATATATATATATATATAATATGCATTATAAACATTAATTATAATACATATTATAATTATATAATATGTATAATTAAGAATATGTAATGTATTATTATATTAATTATGATTATATATTAATATAATTATATATTTATTAATATTATGAATATTAAACATATAATATAAATTAATATATATAGTGAAATATATGATAATTATATATATATATATATATATACTTATTATGTTCTATGCAATGTATTATGTTCTATGCAATGTATATAACATAATAATATTATATCATATAGTATATTAATATTAGTATATATATGTATAAATAATTAATATGTTAAATATAGAATGTATAACATATTGTATATACTATATTTAATTATTTACTTAATACACATATTATATAATCATATTTATATAGCATATTATATAATTATTATTTATATTATACAATAGTATATACAATCTATTATGGGGTATTATAGTACATATTAATAATAATATAGTATTATTTTTATATATAACTATTACATATAGTATATATTTATTGATATTATAATGAATATTTAATATTATTTATTAATATATATTATATTATTTACAATATAATATATACAAAGCTTGGGAGTCTCATCATGAATATTTATTTGCTGCAGATGGCCAAACCTTTCATACTGTCATGATATCTAAACAACCAGTTGGAATTCAAATCCTTCCAGACTGTGTTGTCTAGATCAAAGTCATCTAAAGCAAACTTCACGGACATGATTTATTAATGGGCTTTGATGTCTTCTTCAAAGCTCAAAAGCTACAAATATTTTCCCATGGAGTCAAACACAAGAGGACATTCCTGCCATTCACACCAACATAAAAGTTGTTCATAGTAAAGGAGACAACAAAACTTGATTCACTTATCAAAATATTAAAAAAATGTTATGCCGAGTCACATGCAGACTTCACCAATCCTCACCCACTTTAGAAGAACTCAAAATTATATGTTTGACTTTCTTTTAAGAAGAATGAGGATATTAACGCCATTAAAACCACGCATCCTGGCATGATATCAGAAGAGCTGAATTTGGCCCGACAAGAATGCAGCGAGCTATTATCCTTGGGCCTAATTGAAGCCACCAACTCAAATTGGACTTGCCCAGCTGTTTATGTGAATTAGAGAGCAGAACAAGTTCGAGGAAAGAAGAGGTTCGTCATTGATTACAAACCTCTCAACTATTACTTGATTGATGATAAATTCCCTTTGCCTAGGACAAAAGTCATTTTCTCTTACCTCTCAGAAACCCAAATCTTTTCCAAATTTGACCTGAAATCAAGTTTCTGGCAAGTGAGTTTACACCCAGATGAAAGGTATAAAATAACTTTTTTCCTACCCACAACTCAATACTAATGGACAGTTCTGCCATTTGGTCTTAAAGTTACCCCATCCCTTTTCCAAAAGACCATGATGAAAATCTTCGAACCCATACTAAACAGTACCCTTGTCTACATAGATGATATCCTCTTATATTCCAAAACTATAGAGGAACATGAACAACTTCTCAACATGTTCATAGACTTGGTACAAAAATATGGTATTATGTTATCCCAAAAGAAAAGCGTGATCAAGTAAACATCTATTGATTTTCTGGGCATTAAGATTGAGGATGGGGAGTATGAATCTATTGATTTTCTGGGCATGAAGATTGAGGATGGGGAGTATGAATCTATTGATTTTTTGGGCATGAAGATTGAGGATGAGGAGTATGAACCAGGATCACACCTATCCCAAGAACTACTTAAGTTCCCGGATGAGCATTTAATTGTTAAACAGGTTCAATAGTTCCTTGGAATCATCAACAATCTTAAAGATATTATCTCTAAATGTTCAACCTATACAAGCAAATTGTCAAAGCATCTAAGGAAAGGTCCACCTCCTTGGGATGTCGACCAAACTGCAACAGTCAAACATCTTAAAGAGAGTGTGTCAAAAGCTATAACCCTAGAGGATTCCTGGAGATGGCCAACGGATCTTACAAATAGATGCCAGTGATGATTATTGAGGAGCTATCTTATTTGAAAATGAAGGTGGAAAACTTCATTATTGTGGACATGCCAGCGGCCAATTCAAAGAATTTGAAGCACATTATCATGCTTTCTACAAGGAGATATTAGTTGTCAAATATGGAATTAAAAAATTTGAATTCTATCTGGTTTGATGGAATTTCACTATCCAATTGGATAATACATCCTTTCTAGTGATTATGAAGCTCAAGAATAAAGGAGTCCCAGAAAAACAGCTACTCAGACTCAAAGATTGGTTTTCAAAATACCAGTTTGAAGTCCAACACATAAAGGGCAAGGACAATGTTATGCCTCATTATCTCTCCAGACAATTTCATCTTCAACTCAAATCATCTACCAATGTGCTGCTCGTTATCTTTATGACAGGGAAACGAAAGAAGATAATATTTTCCAAAATTGATTTTTTGAGAAAAGCTCTCATCCATCTTATCAATCCTAATTTAACATTTCCTCTTGGAGATATCTAACAATATGCAACTACAAATTTGTTTTGATATCTATCGAAATATATTTCTGAAGAAGGAATCCAAGAGGAACAAGCCTGTTATCATTTCTAGAAACCATTCTTGGGCATAATACATGTTGATCTTCCTAAAGATCTTACCTTCAATGGTTTGTGGTACTTATGGTGTTTGTCCACCTTATACTTTCATCCGATTGAGTTCTCAGTATGGGATACACTCATCTTTTTCCAAGATACTGAAAACAACTCGACCCTCTGGTGGTCACTCTTACAATGGTATGCAACTGTGGAAGAATGGATACAAGTGCTCCAAAATGAATATCAGGATGATGAAGACCCTCATGTCATATTCCTCTGTCATAGGCCATATTCTACAGGAATCCAAGAAGAACTTCGTCCGGTCATACACTATAAATGGAAGACAATCAAGGGTCCAATCCAAGATAACAAGGAAGAGCACCAAGAACTTTATGTCCATCTATGTTTTGCCAATAAAAGCCATCCACTTGAAGATACTAAAGGACTTACTTATACATCATTCGTAGTCAACCCTATCATTGAAGAATCCGGATCAAACTAACTTGGAACTACTCAAAATCAAGAGTTCGACTATGAACCCGAGTTCAACCCAAGACAAGTTCAATCATAAATTTAAACCTTGTAATAAATACCCATATAATAAGGATAGTCTTGTATTTTCCTAGGCATGACATCTCATCTAGTGAGGTGTACTTAAAGCCATGTTTTATGTTTAAACTAATGTAATACCCATGTTATAAGGGTAGTTGTGTACTTTTCTAGATATGACATCTCATCTAGTGAGGTGTCTTTGAGATAAGTGTCTTGCATGCAACCTAGCATGACATGTCCTACATGCAACCTTCTTAAATGGATGAGTCATTTGATGTAGGTTGCCACTTTGACACGTGTCTTTATAAGGGTTCATGACCCAAAACTCTATAAATAGGAGAGTTGAGTCAATTGTAAAACACACGAAAATAAATAAACACTCCATTTTCCATACTTATGAGTTTCTAAGTTCTTAGTTGTCTTCTCCAAAGCTCTTAAGCTAGTCTATAGCTCATCATATTCTCCATCTTATTATCCTAATAGTATAAAGTATGCTGTATACTCGCCTCTTATGAAGATTATATATATAAGAAAAATGTTATAACCTAGAAAAGAGTAAAGATCTCTATAGTTCACACAAAGATCACAATCCATACTTTCAATTACTTTTACATGGTGGATCTGAGCTTTGCTCGGTAAGGCTAAGAGTGCTAAATATGGAGTGGAATTTAGAGTCAACCTGCTACAGGCAGTTTGAATACAAGGTGGCCATGGTCCTCTAAGTGTGTAAACGAGTAGGGCTCCCATGCTAGCTTGGTATAAATATATTATACATTAATATATTATACATTAATATATTATACATATACATATTAATATATAATCCTTTATATAATGTAATATTATATATATATATTATAAATTGTATATAATTATAAATATAGGTATATCTTATAATGTTATAATATAATATATTTATATATTATATAATATATAAATATATATATATGTTATATATAAATATTATATAATATATATAGCATAAATATATTATTAGTATAATATGTAATACATAATATATTTTATAATATATATACATATATACTCAAGCAACCTACTATAATATAATTTAATAATGTATAGTATACATATGTTACTATAATATTATAAATATGTTAATATGTATTATTACAATATATGTATATTATAAATATAAATAGTATAATAAATATTATAATTATATATATTATATTATTAATATTACAATAATATACATATAACATTATTAATATATATATACTATACATTATTAAATTATATTATAGTAGGTTGCTTGAGTATATATGTATATATATATTATATAATATATTATGTATGAAATAAGATTTCAAAAGATAGCCTTTAGAGCATGAAAGTGATGGTAGAGTATGGCGTTGGGCCGTAAAACGCTATTGGGCTAGGCCGAAACGTGTTTTCATGGAAAAATGACCAAAATGGAGGCTTTTCATTGGAATTTCAGCAAGCAAATCACACCCAATCCGGGAACCTGATAGCCCAGATTGTCAATCTCAAAGAGTTCTTCATGTGGGTATATTGTAGCCCCCGTAGTTCCAATCAAGCCGAATGTAATGCGCGTTTGAAGGGCGGAGTCTTCTTGAAGAGGAATTTGCATCTCTATAAAAGAATTAATTGCACTTTCCATGTTGGGTGAGAGAATACCAACACGAATGCACTGGATCCAGTCAGAACTCCAAAGTTAAGCCTGCTTGGATGAGAGTGGTACTAGGATGGGTGACCCCCTTGGAAGTCCTCATGTTGCACTCCTTTTTTAACGACGTTGCCCCTAATTATTTTTATTTATCTATATATTTTATAAACTTCACCCACTTATGCAAGAAGAATTCAAAACCTTGCCTTTGGAGCACGAAAGTGATGGAAGAATATGGCGTTGGGCCGTAAACCGTTGTTGGAATTTTAGCATGTAAATCACTCCCACTTAGGGAACCTGATAGCCCAGATTGTCAATCTCAAAGTGTTCTTCGTGTGGGTATATTGTAGTTCCCGTAGTTCCAACCGAGCCGAATGTAATGCGCGTTTGAAGGGTGGAGTTTCTTGAAGAGCCATTTGCATCTCTATAAGAGACTTAATCTCACTATCCATGTTGATGCAATCATACCAGCACTAATGCACTGGATCTAATCAGAACTCTGAAGCTAAGCGTGCTTAAGTGAGATTAGTACTAGGATGGGTGACCCCTTGGGATGTCCTCGCGTTGCACCCCTTTTTTAACGACGTTAACCCTAATTTTTTTATTCATCTATATATTTGATATAATTCTCCCACTTATGTAATACGATTTTAAAATCTAGCCTTTAAAATATGAAAGTGATGGTAGAATATGGCGTTGGGCCGTAAAATGCCATTGTGCTATGCCGAAACATATTTTCTTGCAAAAATGACCAAAATGGAGCTTTATCATTTGAATTTCACCATGTAAATCACTCCCAATCAGGAAACCTGATAGCCCAGATTATCAGACTCAGAGAGTTCTTCGCGTGGGTATATAGTAGCATCCGTAGTTCCAACCGAGCTGAAGGTTATGCGCGTTTGAAGGGCGGAGTCTTCTTGAAGAGCCATTTGCATCTCTATAAGAGAATTAATCTCACTATCCATGTTGGGTGCGATCATACTAGCACTAATGCACTGGATCCCATCAGAACCTTGAAGTTAAGCGTGCTTGGACGAGAGTAGTACTGGGATGGGTGACCCCCTTAGAAGTCCTTGTGTTGCACCCTTTTTTTAACGATGTTGCCCCCAATTTTTTTATTTATCTATATCTTTTATAAACTTTGCCCACGAATACAATAAGATTTCAAAAGCTAGCCTTTGTAGCATGAAAGTGATGGTAGAAGTTGGCGTTGGGCCGTAAAACGCCATTGGGTCGGGCCGGAACGTGTTTTCTTACCAAAATGACCAAAATGGAGGTTTACCATTGGAATTTCACCATGTAAATCAATCCCAATTGGGAAATCTAATAGCAAAAATCATCGGTCTTGGAGAGTTCTTTGTGCAGGTATATTGTAGCCCCCGTAGTTCCAATCGAGCCGAATGTTATGTACATTTGAATGGCGAAGTCTTCTTGAAGAGCCATTTGCATCTCTATAAGAGAATTAATCGCACTATCCATGTTGGGTGCGATCATACCAGCACTAAGCACTAGATCCTATCAGAACTCCAAAGCTAAGCATGCTTGGGCGAGAGTAGTACTAGGATGGATGACCCCCTAGGAAGTCCTCATGTTGCATCCTTTTTTTAATGTCGTTGTCCCTAATTTTTTTATTAGTCTATATATTTTAAAAACTTCACCCACTTTTGCAATAAGATTTCAAAAGCTAGCCTTTGGAGCACAAAAGTGATGGTTGAATATACCATTGGGCAGTAAAACGCTGTTGGCCAGGCCGGAATGTGTTTTCTTGTAAAAATGACCAAAACAGAGGCTTATCATTAGAATTTCACCATGTAAATCACTCCCAATTAGGATATCTGATAGCCCTGATTATTGATCTCAGAAAGTTCTTCATGTGCGTATATTATAGCCCCTGTAGTTCCAACCGAGCCAAATGTAATGCGCTTTTGAAGGGCGGAGTCTTCTTGAAGAGCCATTTGCATCACTATAAGAGAATTAATTGCACTATCCATGTTGGGTGCAATCATACTAGCACTAGTGCACTAGTTCCCATAAGAACTCCTAAGTTATGCGTGCTTGGGCGAGAGTAGTATTAGGATGGGTGAACCCCTGGGAAGTTCTCGTGTGCCACCCCTTTTTTATTGACATTTCCCCAAATTTTTTTATTCATCTATATATTTGATAAACTTCACCAACTTTTGCAAGAAGATTTTAAAATCTAGCCATCAAAGCATGAAAGTGGTGGTAAAATATGGTATTGGACCGGGCCAGAATGTGTTTTCTTGCAAAAAACTACCAATATAGAGGCTTATAATTGGAATTTCACCATATAAATCACTCCTAATTGGGGAAGTCGATAGGCCAGATCATCGGTCTTGGAAAATTCTTCACGTGGGTATATTGTAGCCCCCATAGTTCCAAGCGAACCGACTGTTATGCGCGTTTGAAGGGTGCAGTCTTCATGAAGAGCCATTTACATCTCTATAAGAGAATTAATCGCACTATCCATGTTGGGTGCGATAATACCAACACTAATGCATCGGATCCAATCATAACTCTGAAGTTAAACGTGCTTGCACGAGAGTAGTACTAGGATGGGTGATCCCCTAGGAAGTCCTCGTGTTGCACTCCTTGTTTAATGACGTTGCCCCTAATTTTTTTATTTATCTATATATTTTATAAACTTTGCCCACTTATGTTATAAGATTTGAAAAGCTAGCCTTTGGAACATTAAAGTGATGGTAGAATATAGCGTTGGGCCTCAAAACGTTGTTGTGCCGGGCCGGAATGTTTTTTCTTGCAAAAATGACCAAAATGGAGGCTTGTCATTGGAATTTCACCATGTAAATCACTTCCAATTAGGGAACCCAATAGCCTAGATTATCGAACTCAGAGAGTTCTTCGTGTGGGTATAATGTAGTACCTGTAGAATTAATCGCACCATCCATGTTGGGTGCGATAATACCAACACCAATGCAACGGATCTAGCTAGAACTCCAAAGTTAAGCATGCTTGGACGAGAGTAGGACTAGGATAGGTGACCCGCTTTGGAAGTGCTCGTGTTGCGCTCCCTTTTTAACGATGTTGCCCCAAATTTTATTATTTATCTATAAATTTTATAAACTTCACCCACTTATGCAATAATATTTCAAAAACTAGCCTTTGGAGCACAAAATTGATGGTAGAATATGGCGTCGGGTCGTAAAATGCTGTTGTGCCGGGCGGGAACATGTTTTCTTGGAAAAATGACCAAAATGGAGGCTTGTCATTGGAATTTCAACATGTAAATCACTCCCAATCAGGGAACCTAATAGCCCAAATCGTTAGTCTCAGAGAGTTCTTTGTGTGGGTACATTGAGCCCCCGTTGTTCCAACCGAGCCGAAAGTAATGCGCGTTTGAAGGGCGAAGTCTTCTTGAAGAGCCATTTGCATCTCTATAAGAGAATTGCACTATCCATGTTGGGTGCGATCATACCAACACTAATGCACCAGATCCCATCAGAACTCTGAAGCTATTCGTGCTTGAGCGAGAGTAGTACTAGGATGGGTGACCCCCTAGGAAGTCCTCGCATCGCACCATTTTTTAACGACGTTAACCCTAAATTTTTTTATTCATCTTTATGTTTGATAAAATTCGCCCACTTATGTAATAAGATTTCAAAATCTAGCCTTCAAAGCATGAAATTGTTGGTAGAATATGGCGTTGGGCCGTAAAACGCCGTTGTGCCGGGTTGGAACATATTTTCTTACAAAAATAACCTAAATCGACGCTTATCATTAGAATTTCACCATGTAAATCACTTCCAATTGGGGAACACGATAGCCCAGATTTTCAGACTCAGAGAGTTCTTCGTGTGGGTATATTGTAGCACCCGTAGTTCCAACCGAGCTGAATGTTATGCGCGTTTGAAGGACAGAGTCTTCTTGAAGTAACATTTGCATCTCTATAAGAAAATTAATTGCACTATCCATGTTGGGTGTAAAGTTACTCGCACTAATACACTGAATTCCATCAAAACTCCAAAATTCACCTTGCTTGGGCGAGAGTAGTACATAGTTCCAATCGAGCCGAATGTTATGTGCGTTTGAAGGGCGAAGTCTTCTGGAAGAGCCATTTTCATCTCTATAAGAGAATTAATCACACTATCCATATTGCGTGTGATCATTCCAGCACTAATGCACTGGATCCCATAAGACCTCCAAAGTTAAGCGTGCTTGGGCGAGAGTAGTACTAGGATGGGGTGACCCCCTAGGAAGTACTCGTGTTGTACCCCTTTTTTAACAAAGTTGCCCCTACTTTTTTTCTATATATTTTATCTTGGAAAGTTTTTCATGTGGGTATATTGTTGCCCCCATAGTTCCAACCGAGCTAAATGTTATACGCGTTTGAAGGGCGGAGTCTTCAAGAAGAGCCATTTGCATCTCTATAAGAGAATTAATCACACTATCCATGTTGTGTATGATCATTCTAGCACTAATGCACTGGATTCCAACAGAACTCCGAAGTTAAGCGTGCTTTGGCAAGAGTAGTAGTTGCACCCCTTTTAAAAATGTTGCCTCTACTTTTTGTTAGAATTTCACCATGTAAATCACTCTCAATCAGGGAACCCAATTACCTAGATTATTGATCTTGGAGAGTTCTTCACGTGGCTATATTGTAGCCCCCGTAGTTCCAATCGAGCCAAATGTTATGTGCGTTTAAAGGGCGGAGTCTTGTTGAAGAGCCATTTGCATCTCTATAAGAGAATTAATTGCACTATCCATGTTAGGTGTGATCATACCCGAACTAATGCACCAGATCTCAATAGGACTCTAAAGTTAAGCGAGGGCGAGAGTAGTACAAGGATGGGAGACCCCATGGGAAGTCCACGTGTTCCTCCCCTTTTTGGACGACGTTGCCCTTACTTTTTTTTATTCATTGTTATATTTTATAAAGTTTGCCCACTTATGTAATAAGATTTTAAAAGGTAGCCTTCGGAACATAAAAGTGATGGTAGAATATGGCGTTGGGCCGTAAAACGCCGTTGGGCCAGGCCGTAACTTGTTTTCTTGCGAAAACAACCAAAATGAAGGCTTTTCATTGGAATTTTACCTTTTGAATCACTCTTAATTAGGGAACCCAATAGCCCATATTGTCGGTCTTAGAGAGTTCTTCATGTTGGTATATTGTAGCCCCCGTGGTTCCAACCGAGCTGAATATTATGCACGTTTGTAGGGGGAGTCTTCTTGAAGATCCATTTGAGTCACTATAAGAGAACTAATCCCACTATCCATATGGGATACGATCATAATAGTACTAATATACCGGGTCCCATCAGAACTTAAAAGTAAAATGTACTTGGGGCGAGAGTAGTACTAGGACAGGAGACCCCTGGAAAGTCCTCGTATTGCACCTTTTTTTTAACGACGTTGCCCATAATTTTTTTATTCATGTATTTATTTTATAAACTTTGCCCGATTATGCAATAAAATTTCAAAAGCTAGGATTTGAAGCACGAAAGTGATGGTAGAATATGATGTCGGGCCATAAAACACCGTTGGGCCGGGTCGGAACATATTTTCTTGCAAAAACAATCAAAACATAGAATTATCATTGGAATTTCACCAGGTAAATCACTCCCAATTGAGGAACCCAATAGTCCAGATTGTCGGTCCTGGAGATTGCTTTGCGTCAGTATATTGTAGCCTCCATAGTTCCAACCGAGCCCAATGTTATGCGTTTGAAGGGCGGAGTCTTCTTTAAGAACCATTTGCATCTCTATAAGAGAATTAATCGCACTATCCATTTTTCGTGCGATCATACCAGCATAATACACCGGATCCCATCAGAACTCCAAAGTAATGCATGCTTGGGCGAGAGTAGTATTAGTATAGGTGACCCCTTAGGAAGTTCTCGTGTTGCACCCCTTTTTTAACAATGTTACGCCTAATTTTTTTCTTCATCTATATATTTTATAAACTTCACCCACTTATGCAGTAAGATTTCAAAAACTAGCATTTGGAGCATTAAAGTGATGGTAGAATATGGCCTTGGGCTGTAAAACGCCATTGGGCTGAGCCGGAACATGTGTTCTTTCAAAAATGACAAAAATAGAGGTTTTTCATTGGAATTTCACCAGGTAAAATACTAGTAATTGGGAAACCTAACAGCCCAGATCATTGGTCTCAGAGAGTTCTTCGTGTTGGTATATTGTAGCCCCCGTAGTTCCAACCGAGTTGAATGTTATGCGCGTTTGAAGAGCGGAGTCTTCTTGAAGAGCCATTTGCATCTCTATAAGAGAATTAATCATACTATCCATGTTGGGTGCGATCATACCAGCACTAATGCATTGGATCCCATAAAACCTCCAAAGTAAAGCGTGCTTGGGCGAGAGTAGTACTAGGATGGGTGAAACCCTAGGAAGTCCTCATTTTGCACCCCTTTTTTAACGACGTTGCCCCTAATTTTTTTATTCATTTATATATTTTATAAACTTCGCTCACTTATGCAAAAAAATTTCAAAAGCTAGCCTTTGGAGCACGAAAGTTATGGTAGAATATGGCGTTGGGCCGTAAAACGCCGTTGGGCCTGGCCGGAACTTGTTTTCTTGAAGAAACAACCAAAATGAAGGCTTATCATTGGAATTTCACCTTGTAAATCACTCCTAATTGGGGAACCCAATGGCACAAATTGTCGGTCTTAGAGAGTCCTTTACATTGGTATATTGTAGCCCCCGTGGTTCCAACCGAGCCAAATGTTATGCGCATTTGAAGGGGGAGTCTTCATTCAGAGCCATTTGAATCACTATAAGAGAATTAATCCATATGGGATGTGATCATAGCAGCACTAATACACCGGATCCCATCAGAACTCGAAAGTAAAATGTGCTTGGGGCGAGAGTAGTACTAGGACGGGCGATCCCTTGGTAAGACCTCGTATTGCACCCTATTTCTAACGACGTTACCCCTAATTATTTTTATTCATGTATATATTTTATAAACTTCGCCCAGTTTTGCAATAAAATTTCAAAACCTAGGCTTCAAAGCACAAAAGTGATGGTAGAATATGACGTTGGGCCATAAAACGCTGTTGGGTCGGGCCGGAATATGTTTTCTTGCTAAAACAACAAAAACAGAGACTTATCATTGGAATTTCACCATGTAAATAACTCTGAATGAGGAACCCAATAGCCCAGATTGTTGGTCCCAGAGATTGCCTTGCGTCGGTATATTATAGCTCCCGTAGTTCCAACCGAGCCTAATGTTATGCGCATTTGAAGGGCGGAGTCTTCTTTAAGAGCCATTTGCATCTCTATAGGAGAATTAATCGCACTATCCATTTTTCGTGTGATCATACCAGCACTAATGCACCGAATCCCATCAGAACTCCAAAGGAATGCATGCTTGGGCGAGAGTAGTATTAATATGGGTGACCCCCTGGGAAGTCCTCGTGTTGCACCCCTTTTTTAACAATGTTACCCCTAATTTTTTTTCTTCATCTATATATTTTATAAAATTCACCCACTAATGTAGTAAGATTTCAAAAAATAGCATTTAGAGCATGAAAGTGATGGTAGAATATGGCGTTGGGCTGTAAAATGCCATTGGGCCGAGCCAGAACGTGTGTTCTTTCAAAAACGATGAAAATAGAGGTTTATCATTGGAATTTCACTAGCTAAAATACTGGTAATTGGGAAACCTAATAGTCCAGATCATTGGTCTCACAGAGTTCTTCACGCCGGTATATTGTAGCCCCCGTAGTTCCAACCGAGTTGAATGTTATGCGCGTTTGAAGAGCAGAGTCTTCTTGAAGAGCCATTTGCATCTCTATAAGATAATTAATCGTACTATCCATGTTGGGTGCTATCATACCACCACTAGTGCATTGGATCCCATAAAAACTCCGAAGTAAAGCGTGCTTGGGCGAGAGTAGTACTAGGATGGGTGACCCCCTAGGAAGTCCTCGTGTTGCACCCCTTTTTGAACAATTTTACCCCTAATTTTTTTCTTCATCTATATATTTTATAAAATTCACCCACTTATGCAGTAAGATTTCAAAAACTAGCCTTTGGAGCATAAAAGTGATGGTAGAATATGGCGTTGGGCCGTAAAATGCCATTGGGCCGGGCTGGAACGTGTGTTCTTGCAAAAACAACAATAATGGAGGCTTATCGTTGGAATTTCGCCAGGTAAAATACTTCTAATTGGGAAAATTGATGGACCAGATCATTGGTGTTAGAGAGTTCTTCAGGTCGGTATATTGTAGCCCCAATTGTTCCAACCGATCTGAATGTTATGCGCGTTTGAAGGGCGGAGTCTTATTGAAGAGCCATTTGCATCTCTATAAAAGAATTAATCATACTATCCATGTTGGGTGCGATCATACCAGCAATAATGCATTGGATCCCATCAAAACTCCAAAGTAATGCTTGCTTGGACGAAAGTAGCACTAGGATGGGTGACCCCCTGGGATGTCCTCATGTTGCACCCATTTTTTAACGACGTTGCCCCTGATTTTTTTATTCATCTATATATTTTATAAACATCGCCCACTTATGCGATATGCTTTCAAAAGCTAGCCTTCAAAGCATGAAAGTGATGGCAGAATATGGCGTTGCGTCGTAAAACACCGTTGGGCCAGGCCGAAACGTATTTTCTTTCAAAAATAACTAAACCAGAGGCTTATCATTGGGATTTCACCATGTAAATCACTCCCAATTAGGAACCTTAATAGCCTAGATCATCGATCTTAGAGATTTCTTCCCATCTGTATAGCGTAGCCTCATGGTTCCAACTGAGCCAAATGTTATACGCGTTTGAAGGACAGAGTCTTCTTGTAGAGCCATTTGCATCTCTATAAGAGAATTAATCGCACTATCCAAGTTGGGTGTGATCATACCAGCACTAATGCAACGGATCCCATCAGATCTCTGAAGTAAAGCATGCTTAGGCGAGACTAGTACTAAGATGGGTGATGCCCTAGGAAGTCCTCGTGTTGCACCCCTTTTTTAACGACGTTGCCCCTAATTTTTTTCTTCATCTTTATATTTTATAAACTTCACCCACTTATGCAATAGGATTTCAAAAGCTAGCCTTTGGACCACAAAAGTGATGGTGGAATATAGCATTGGTCCGTAAAACGCCGTTGGCCCGGGCCGGAACTTTTTTTTTCCAAAAACAACCAAAACGAAGATTTATCATTGGAATTCCACCATTTAAATCAGTATCAATTGGGGAACCCAATAGCCCAGATCATCGGTCCCAGACATTTCTTAACGTTGGTATATTGTAGCCCCCATGGTTCCAACCGAGCCGAATTTTATGTACGTTTGAAGGACAGAGTCTTCTTGTAGAGCCATTTGCATCTCTATAAGAGAATTAATCGCACTATCTATGTTTGATATGATCATATCAGCACTAATACACTTGATCACATCAGAACTTAGAAGTAAAGCGTGCTTGGAGTGAGAGAGTACTAGCACGTGTGACCCCCTAGAAAGTCCTTGTGTTGCACCCCTTTTTTAACGACGTTGTCCCTAATTTTTTTGATTCATGTATATATTTAAAAAACTTCACCCACTTATGTAATAAGATTTCAAAAGTTAGGCTTTGAAGTATAAAAGTGATGGTAGAATATGGCATTGGGCTGTAAGACGCCGTTGGGCTTGGGCAAAACGTGTTTTCTTACAAAAACAACCAAAATGGAGACTTATCATTGGAATTTCACCATGTAAATCACTCCCAATCGGGGAACCCAATAGCCCATATCGTTGGTCTTAGAGATTTCTTAACATCGGTATATTGTGGCCCCATAGTTCCAACCGAGCCGAATGTTATGCGAGTTTAAAGGCGGAGTCTTCTTGAAAAGCCATTTGCATCTCTATAAGAGAATTAGTCACACTATCAATATTGGATGTGATCATACTAGCACTAATACACCATATCCCATTAGAATTCCAAAGTAAAGCGTGTTTCGGCTAGAGTAATACTAGGATGGGTCAGCCTCTGCGAAGTCCTCGTGTTGCACCCTTTTTTTAACAATGTCGACCCTATTTTTTTATTCATCCATATATTTTACAAAATTCACCAAATTATGCAATAAGATTTCAAAAGCTAGCCTTTGGAGCATAAAAGTTATGGTAGAATATGGCATTAGGCCGTAAAATACCGTTGGGCTGGGCCGGAACGTGTTTTTTGTAAAAATGACCAAAATGGAGGCTTATTATTGGAATTTCACCTTGTAAATCACTCCCAATTGGGGAAACCAATAGCCTAGATCATTGTTCTTGGCGAGTTCTTTGCGTTGGTATATTGTAGCCCCTGTAGTTCCAACCGAGATAAATGTTATGCGCGTTTGAAGGGCCGAGTCTTCTTGTAGAGCCACTTGCATCTCTAAAAGAGAATTAATTGCACTATCCAAGTTGGGTGTGATCATACCAAAACTAATGCACTGGATCCCATCATAACTCTGAAGTAAAACATGATTGGGCCAGAGAAGTACTAGGATGGGCGACCCTCTGGGAAGTCTTCGTGTTGCACCCCTTTCTTAACGATGTCGCCCTTAACTTTTTATTCATCTATATATTTTATAAAATACACCCAATTATGCAATAAGATTTCAAAAGCTAGCCTTTGGAGCACAAAAGTGATGGTAGAATATGGCGTTGGGCTATAAAACGCCGTTGGGCTGGGTCAGAACGTGTTTCTTGCAAAAACGACCAAAATGGAGGCTTATCATTGGAATTTCATCATGTAAATCACTCCCATTTGGGGAACCTAATAATCCAGATCATCAGTCTTCGAGAGTTCTTCGCGCGGGTATATTGTAGCCTCCGTAGTTCCAATCGAACCGAATGTTTTTCACGTTTGAAGGCGGTCTCTTCTTGAAGTGCCATTTGCATCCTTATAAGAGAATTAGTCGCACAGTCTATGTAGGGTGTGATCATACCAGCACTAATGCACCAGATCCCCTCAGAACTCTGATTTAAAGCGAGCTTAGGCGAGTGTAGTACTAGGATGGGTGACCCCCTGGGAAGTCCTCGTATTGCACCCTTTTTTAAACGACGTTGCCCCTAATTTTTTTAATCATCTATATATTTTACAAACTTCTCCCACTTATGCATTATGAAAGTTATGGTAGAATATGGCATTGGGCCAAAAATAATGTTGGGCCGGGCCGGAATGTGTTTTTTGCGAAAACGACCAAAAAGAAGGCTTATCATTAGAATTTCACCTTGTAAATCACTCCCAATCTGGGAACACAATAATGTAGATCATCGATCTTGGAGATTTCTTAATGTTGGTATATTGTAGCCACCGTAGTTGCAACTGAGCAGTATGTTATGCGCGTTTGAAGGGCGAAGTCTTCTTGAAGAGCCATTTGCATCTTTATAAGAGAATTAGTCGTACATTCCATGTTGGGTGTGATCATAGCAGCACCAATGCACTGGATCCCATCAGAACTCCAAAGTAAAGCATGCTTGGGCGAGAGTAGTCCTAGGATGGGTGACCCCCTGGGAAGTATTTGTGTTGCACACCTTTTTTAACGACGTTGCCCCTAATTTGTTTTATTTATCTATATATTTTATAAAATTCACCTACTCATGTAATAATATATTTCAAAAGCTAGCTTTTGGAGCATAAAAGTGATGGTAGAATATGGCGTTGGGTCATAAAACGCTGTTAGGCCGATACGGAACGTGTTTTCTTGTAAAAATGTCCAAAATGGAGGCTTATCATTAGAATTTCACCATGTAAATCACTCCTAATTAGGGAACCCAATAGTCTAGATCATTGGTCTTGGTGAGTTCTTTGTGTGGGTATATTGTAGCCCCCGTAGTTCCAACCAAGCCGAATGTTATGTACGTTTGAAGGGTGGAGTCTTCTTGAAGAGCCATTTGTATCTCTATAAGTGAATTAATCGCACTATCCATGTTGGGTGCGATCATACCAGCACTAATGCACCAAATCCCATAAGAACTCTAAAGTTAAGCGTGCTTGGACGAGAGTACTACTAAGATGAGTCACCCCCTTCGTAGTCTTCGTGTTGCACCCTTTTTTTAAGGACTTTGCCCCTAATTTTTTTATTCATCTATATATTTTATAAACTTCACCCACTTATACAATAATATTTCAAATGGTAGCCTTCAGAGCATGAAAGTAATGGTACAATATGGTGTCGGGCCGTAAAACACCGTTGGGCCGGACCAAAAAGTGTTTTCTTACATAAACGACCAAAATAGAGACTTATCATTGGAATTGCATCTTGTAAATCCCTCCCAATCGGGGAACCTGATTGTCCAAATTATTTATCTTTGAGAGTTCTTTTTTTGGGTATGTTGTAGCCCCTGTAGTTTCAACCGAGGTGAATGTTATGCATGTTTGAAGGGCAGAGTCATATTGAAGAGCCATTTGCATCTTTATAAGAGAATTAATTGCACTATCAATCTTAGATGCGATCATACTAGCACTAATGCACCATATCCCATCATAACTCTGAAGTTAAACGTGCTTAGTGAGAGTAGTACTAGGATGGGTGACCCCCTGGGAAGTCCTCGTGTTGCACCCCTTTTTTAACGACGTTGCCCATAATTTTTTTATTTATCTATATATTTTATAAAATTCGCCCACTTATGCAATAAGATTTCAAAAGCTGGCCTTTCAAGTAGAAAGTAATGGTAGAATATGGCGTTGGGCCAAAAAGCGCTGTTGGGCCGGGCCAGAATGTGTTTTCTTGTAAAAATGTTATAAATGAAAGGCTTATCATTGTAATTTCACCATGTAAATATCTCTCAATTAGGTAACCTAATAACCTTGATCATTGGTCTTGGAGAGTTCTTTGCGTGTGTATATTGTAGCCCCCGTAGTTCCAACAGAGTTGAATGTTATGCGCGTTTGAAGGGCAGAGTCTTCTTGAAGAGCCATTGGTATCTCTATAATAGAATTAACTGTACTATCCATGTTGGGTGCGATCATACCAGCACTAATGTACCAGATCCCCTAAGAACTCTGAAGTAAAGCATGCTTGGGCGAGAGTAGTACTTGGATGGGTAAGCCCCTTGGAAGTGCTCGTGCAGCACCCCTCTTTTAACGACGTTGCCCCTAATTTTTTTTGTCATCTATATATTTAATAAACTTCACCCACTTATAAAATAAGATTTCGAAAGCTAGCCTTCGGAGCATGAAACTAATAGTAGAATATGGTGTTGGGAAGCAAAACGCCGTTGGGCAGCAAAAATGACCAAAAGAAAGGCTTATCATCTAAATTCTCCATGCAAATAACTCGGAACTAGGGAACTTGATACCTTATATTTTCGGTCTTTGCGTCGGTATATTATAGCCCCCGTAGTTCCAACCAAGTCTTCTTGTATAGCCATTTGCATCTCTATAAGAGAATTAATTATACTATCTATGTTGGGTGTCATCATACTTGCACTAATGTACCAAATCCCATCAGAACTCTGAAATAAAGCATGCTTGGATGAGAGTAGTATTAGGATGGGTGAACCCCATGGGAAGTCCTCGTGTTGCACCCCCTTTTGTAACGACGTTGCCCCTAATTATTTTTATTCAGCTATATATTTTATAAAATTCACTAAATTGTACAATAAGATTTCAAAACCTAGCCTTTGGCACACGAAAGTTATGGTAGAATATGGCGTTGGGCCGTAAAACCCTGTTATGCGAGGCAGGAACGTGTTTTCTTGTAAAAATATCTAAAACAGAGGCTTATTACTAGAATTTCACCATGTAAATCACTCCTAATCAGGGAAACTGATAGCCCAAATTGTTGGTCTCAAAGAGTTCTTCGTGTGGGTATATTGTAGCCCCCATAGTTCCAACCGAGCTGAATGTTTTGCACGTTTGAAGGGCGGAGTCTTCTTGAAGAGCCATATACATCTCTATAAGAGAATTAATCACATTATCCATGTTGGGTGTGATCATACCTGCACTAATGCACCAGATCCTATCATAACTCTGAAGTTAAGCGTGCTTGGGGGAGAGTAGTACTAGGAAGGGTGACCCCGTGGGAAGTCCTCGTGTTGGACCCTTTTTTTAACGATGTTGCCCTTAATATTTTTTAATCATCTATATAGTTGATAAAATTTGCCCACTTATACAATAAGATTTGAAAATCTAGCCTTTGGAGCAGGAAAGTGATGGTAAAATATGGCGTTGGGCCATAAAATACCGTTGGAACAGGCCAGAACATCAATCCTAATCGGGGAACCCGATAACCCAGATTGTCAGTCTTGGAGAGTTCTTCGTGTATGTATATTGTAGCTACAGTAGTTCCAACCAAGTTGAATGTTATGTGCGTTTGAAGGGTGGTGTCTTCTTGAAGAGTCATTTGTATCTCTATAATAGAATTAATCACATTATCCATGTTGGATGCGATCATACCAGTACTACTTTATCAGATCCCTTCAGAACTCCGAACTGAAGAGTGCTTGGTGAGAGTAGTATTTGGATGGGCGAGCCCCTTGGAAGTCCTCGTGTTGCACCCCTTTTTAACAACGTTGAACCTAATTTTTTTCTGCATCTATATATTTTATAAACTTTCCCCACTTATGCAACAAGATTTCGAACGCTAGCCTTCAAAGTACGAAAGTGATGGTTGAATATGGCATTGCGCCGTAAAACGTTGTTGTAATTTCACCAGGCAAATCACTCCCAATCAGAGAGCCTGATAGCCTAGATCGAGAGTCTTGAAGAGTTCTTCATGTGGGTATATTGTAGGTGCCGTAGTTCCAATCGAGTCGAATATTATGTGCATTTGAAGGTCGGAGTCTTCTTGAAGAACCATGTACATCTCTGTAAGAGAATTAATCGCACTATCCAAGTTGGGTGCGATCATACCAGCAATAATGCACCGGATCCCATCAAAACTTTGAAGTAAAGCGTGCTTGGGCGAGAGTAGTAGTAGGATAGGTAACCCCCTAGGAAGTCCTCGTGTAACACCCCTTTTTTAATGACGTTGCCCCTAATTTTTTTATTCATCAATTTATTTTATAAACTTCACCCACTTATGTAATAAGATTTCAAAAGTTAGCCTTTGAAGCATGAAAATGATGGTAGAATATGGCATTGGGCCGTAAAACGCCGTAAGGCTGGGCAGGAACGTGTTTCCTTGCAAAAATGACCAAAATAGAGGCTTATCAGTGGAATTTCACTATGTAGAACACTCCCAATTGGGGAACCAATAGGTCAAATCATCGGTCTCAGATAGTTCTTTGTGTTGGTATATTGTAGCCCCCATAGTTCCAATCGAGCAGAATGTTATACGTGTTTGAAGGACGGAGTCTTCTCTAAGGGCCATTTGTATTTCTATAAGAGAATTAATCGCACTATCCATGTTAGTTGCGATTATACTAGCAGTAATACACTATATCACTTCAAAACTCCAAAGCTAAGCATGCTTGGGTGAGAGTAGTACTAGGATAGGTGACCTCCTGGGAAGTCCTCGTGTTGCACCCTTATTTAACGATGTTTTCCCTAATTTTTTTTTCATCTATATATTTTATAACTTCACCCACTTATGCAATAAGATTTCTAAAAGCTAGCCTTCGGAGCACGAAAATGATGGTAGAATATGGAGTTAGGCCGTAAAATGCTGTTGGGCAGAGCCGGAACGTGTTTTCTTGTAAAATAGACCAAAATAACACGAAATTCATTGGAATTTGACCATGTAAATCACTCCTAATTGGGGAACCCAATTTCCCAAACTTTCGATCTTCGAGAGTTATTCATGTGGGTATATTATAGCTGCCGCAGTTCCAACCGAGCTGAAGGTTATGCGCGTTTGAAGGGCGGAGTCTTCTTGAAGAGCTATTTGTATCTCTATAAGAGAATTAATCACACTATCCAAGTTGGGTGCGATCATACCAGCACTAATACACTAGATCCCACCAGAACTCCGAAGTTAAGCGTGCTTGGGGGAGAGTAGTACTAGGATGCGTGAGCCCCTTGGAAGTCCTCGTGTTGCACCCCTTTTTTAATGACGTTGCCCCTAATTTTTTCTATTCTTGTATATATATTATAAACTTCACCCACTTATGCAATTAGATTTCAAAAGCTAGTCTTCAGAGCACGAAAGTGAGGGAAGAATATAGTGTTGGGCCGTACGAAATGTGTTTTCTTGCAAAAATGACCAAAAAAGAGGCTTATCATTGGAATTTAAGCATGTAAATCACTCTCAATTGGGAACCCGATAGCCCAGATCATTGGTCTCAGAGAGTTCTTTAATTAGGTATATTGTAGCCTCCATAGTTCCAACCGTGCCGAATGTTATGTGCGTTAGAGGGCGGAGTTTTCTTGAAGAACCTTTTGTATCTCTATAAGAGAATTAATTACATATACATGTTGGGTTCGATCATGCCAGCACTAATGCATTTGATCCCATTAAAACTATGAAGTTAAGCGTACCTGGGTGAGAGTAGTACTAGGATAGGTGACCCCGTGGAAAGTCCTGGTGTTGCACCTCTTTTTTAACGACATTGCCCCTAATTTTTTTATTCATCTATATATTTTATAAACTTCACCGACTTATGCAATAAGATTTCAAAAGCTAGCCTTCCGAGGATGAAAGTGAGAGTAGAATATGGCATTGGGCCGTAAAACGCCATTGGGCTGGGCGGGAATGTGTTTTCTTACAAAAATGACCAAAATGGAGGCTTATCATAATGGAATTTTACCATGTAAATCAATCTCAATCGGGAAAACCCATAGGCCAGATCGTCAGTCTCAGAGAGTTCTTCGTGTCGGTATATTGTAGCCCTCGTGGTTCCAACCGAGCCGAATATTATGCGCATTTGAAGGGAAGAGTCTTCATGTAAAGCCATTTGCATCTCTATTAGAGAATTAATCATACTATCGAAGTTCGATGCAATCATACCAGCACTAATGCATAGGATCCCATCAGAACTTTGAAGTAAAGCATGCTTGGGTGAGAGTAGTACTACGATGGGTGACCCCCTGGGAAGTCCTCTTGTTGCACCCTTTTTTTAACAACGCTGCCCCTAATTTTTTTATTGATCAATTTATTTTATAAACTTCACCCACTTATGCAATAAGATTTCAAAATCTAGCCTTCGGAGCACAAAAGTTGTGGTAGAATATGACGTTGAGCCGTAAAACATCGTAAGGCTGGGCCGAAACAAGTTTTCTTGCAAAAATGACCAAAACGGAGGCATAGCAATGGAATTGAACAATGTAAAATACTCATAATCAGGGAACCTGATAGTCCAGATCATTGATCTTGGAGAGTTCTTCATGTCGGTATATTGTAGCCCCATTAGTTCCGATCGAGCCGAATGTTATGCGTGTATGAAGGGCGAAGTCTTCTTTAAAGGTCATTTGCATCTCTATAAGAGAATTAATCGCACTATCCATGTTAGGTGTGATTATACCAGCACTAATGCACTAGATCCCATAAAAACTCCAAAGCTATGTGTGCTTGGGCGAGAGTAGCACCAGGATGGGTGATCTCCTGGGAAGTCCTCGTGTTGTGCACCTTTTTTAACGATGTTTCCCCTAATTTTTTTTATAAACTTTGCCCACTTATGCAATAAGATTTGAAAAACTAGCCTTCGGAGCACAAATGTGATAGTAGAATATGGCGTTGGGCAGAGCCAGAACGTGTTTTCTTGCAAAAACAACTAAAACAAAGGCTTATTATTGGAATTTCACCATGTAAATCACTTCCAATTGGGGAACCCGATTGCCTAGACCATTGGTCTTAGAGAGTTCTTTGTGTGGGTAGATTATTGCCCCCATAGTTCCAACCGAGCTAAAGGTTATGTCTGTTTGAAGGGTGGTGTCTTCTTGAAGAGCTATCATACCAGCACTAATACACCATATCACATCAGAACTCTGAAGTTAAGCGTGCTTGGGTGAGAGTAGTACTAGGATGGGTGACCCCTTTGGAAGTCCTCCTGTTGCACCCCTTTTTTAACGACGTTGCCCCTAATTTTTTTATTCCTTTATATATATTATAAACTTTGCCCACTTATGCAATAAGATTTCAATATCTAGCCTTCACAGTATGAAAGTGATAGAAGAATATGGCGTTTGGGCCGGGCTAAAACGTGTTTTCTTGCAAAGACGACCAAAATGGAGGCTTATCATTGGAATTTAAGCATGTAAATCACTCCAAGTCGAGAACCTGATAGCCTAGATCGTCGGTGTTGGAGAGTTCTTCGAGTGGCTATATTGTAGTCCTCGTAGTTCAGACCGTGCCGAATGTTATGCGCGTTTGAAGGGCAAAGTCTTCTTGAAGAGCCATTTGCATCTCTATAAGAGAATTAATTGCATATTCATGTTGGGTGCGAAAATACCAGCATTAATGCACTGGATCCCATCAAAACTCCAAAATTAAGCGTGTTTGGGTGAGAGTAGTACTTGGATGGGTGACCCTGTGAGAAATCCTCGTGTTGCACTCCTTTTTTAACGACGTTGCACCTAATTTTTTTATTCATCTATTTAATTTATAAAATTTGCCCACATATGCAATAAGCTCAATAGGTAGTCTTTGGAGCACAAAAGTGATGGTAAAATATGGCGTTGGGTTGTAAAATGCCGTTGGGCCAGGCCGGAACGTGTTTTCTTGCAAAACTGACCAAAATAGAGGCTTATCATTGTAATTTGACCATGTAAAATATTCCCAATTGGGGAATTCAAAAGCCCAGATCATTGGTCTTGGAGATTTCTTCGCGTTGGTATAGTGTAGTCCTCGTAGTTCTAACCGAGCCAAATATTTTACGCGTTAGAAGGGCGGAGTCTTCTTGAAGAGCCATTTGCATCCCCATAAGAGAATTAATTGCACTATCCATGTTACGTGCAATCATACCAACACTAATATACCGGATCCCATAAGAATGCTGAAGTTAAGCGTGCTTGGGCAAGAGTAGTACTAGGATGCTCGTGTTGCACCCCTTTTTTATCGATGTTTTCCCTAATTTTTTTATTCCTCTTGGAGAGTTATTTGCATCGGTATATGTTATAAAATTTGCTAACTTATGCAAAAATATTTCAAAAGCAAGCCTTCGGAGCACGAAAGTGATGGTAGAATATGGCGTAGGGCTGTAAAACCCAGAACTTGTTTTCTTTCAAAAATGACTAAAATGGAGGCTTGTCATTGGAATTTGACCATGTAAATCACTCCAATTGGGGAACTCGATAGCCTAGATTTTCAGTCTTGGAGAGTTCTTCACGTCGATATATTGTAGCCCCTATGATTCCAACCAAGCCGAATGTTATGCGCGTTTGAAGGGCAGAGTCTTCTTGTAGAGCCATTTGCACCTCTATAAGAGAAATAATGGCACTATCCAAGTTGGTTACGATCATACCCAGACTAATGCACCAGATCCCATCAGAACTCCAAAGTAAAGCATGTTTGGACGAGAGTAGTACTAGGATGGGTGACCCCCTGTGAAGTGCTCGTGTTGCACCCTTTTTTTAACGACATTGCCCTTATGTCCTTAATTTTATTTATTCATTTATATATTTTATTAATTTCTCCCACTTGTGCAATAAGATTTCAAATGCTAGCCTTTGGAGCATGAAAGTAATGGTAGAATATTACATTGGGCTGTAAAACACCGTTGGGCCGGGCTAGAACGTATTTTCTTGCAAAAATGACAAAAAATAGAGGATTATCATTGGAATTTAAATGTGTAAATCACTAAAAATTGGGGAACCCAATCACCTAGATTGTTGGTCTCGGAGAGTTCTTCATGTGGGTAAATTGTAGCCCCCGTAGTTCCAACCAAGCTGAATGTTATATGCGTTTGAAGGACGGAGTCTCTTCGAAGAGCCATTTGTTCTCTATAAGAGAATTAATCACACTATCGATGTTGGGTGCAATCATACCAACACTAATGAATTGGATCCCAATGGAACTCTGAAGTTAAGCGAACTTGGGCGAGGGTAGTACTAGGATGGGTGACCCCTTGAGAGTCCTCGTGTTGCACCCCATTTTTTAACGACGTTTTCCCTAATTTTTTTATTCATCTACTATTTTATAAACTTCACCCACTTATGCAATAAGATTTCAAAAGCTAGCATTCAGAACACGAAAGTTTTGGTAGAATATGGCGTTGTGCCAGGCCGAAAAGTGTTTTCTTGCGAAAATGACCAAAATGGAGGCTTATGAATGGAATTTCACCATCCAAATTACTCCGAATTAGGGAACCTGATAGTCCAGATCATCGAACTTGAAGAGTTCTTTGCGTCGGTATATTGTAGCCCTCATAGTTCCAACGGAGATGAATGTTATGCACTTTTGAAGGGCGAAGTCTTCTTGAACATTCATTTACATCTCTGTAAGAGAATTAATCATACTATCCATGTTGCATGTGATCATACCAGCACAAATCCACTGGATCCCATCAGAACTACGAGCACTAGGAAGTCCTCATATTGTACCTATTTTTTAACGATGTTGGCCTTAATTTTTTTAGTCATCTATATATTTTATAAACTTCGCCCACCTATGTAATAAGATTTCAAATGCTAGCCTTTGGATCATGAAAGTGAATGTAGAATATGGTGTTGGACTGTAAAATGCCGTCGGGCCGGGTCAAAACCTATTTTCTTGCAAAAATGATGAAAATAAAGGATTATAATTAGAATTTCACCATGTCAATTACTCCTAATCTGGGAAGCCGATCACCCAAATCGTTGGTATCGGAGAGTTCTTCGCATGGGTATATCCCCCAAGTTCCATTCGAGCTAAATGTTATGTGCATTTGAAGGGCAGAGTCTTCTTCAGAGCCATTTGCATCTCTAGACAAGAATTAATCACACTATCCATATTGGGTGTGATCATACCAGCACTAATGAACCGGATCCCATTAGAACTCTGATGTTAAGCGAGCTTGGGTGAGAGTAAAAAATTCATCTATGTATTTTATAAACTTTACCCAGTTACGTAGTAAGATTTCAAAAGCTAGCCTTCGGGGCATGAAAGTGATGGTAGAATATGGCGTTGGGCCATAAATTGCCGTTGAGCCAGGCTGGAACATGTTTTCTTGCAAAAATGATCAAAATGTAGGCTTATCATTAGAATTTCACCATGTAAATCACTTCTAATCGAGGAACCCATTAGCCATAATCATTGGTCTTGGAGATTTATTTGTGTCGGTATATTATAGCCCCCGTAGTTCCAACCGAACCGAATGTTATATGAGTTTGAGGGGCGGAGTCTTCTTGAAGAGTCATTTGCATCTCTATAAGAGAATTAATCGCACTATCCATGTTGGATGTGATCACACCAGCACTAATGCACCGGATCCCATAAGAACACCAAAGTGAAGCGTGTTTGGGCGAGAGTAGTACTAGGATAGGTAACCCCCTGGGAAGTCCTCATGTTGCACCCCTTTTTGAACTACGTGGCTCCTAATTTTTTTTATTCAACTTTATATTTTATAAAATTCGCTCATTTATACAATAAGATTTCAAAAGCTAGCCTTTGGGGTACAAAAGTGATGGTAGAATATGGCGTAGGGCTGTCAAACGCCGTTGGGCCGGGCCGGAACTTGTTTTCTTGTAAAAATGACCAAAATGGAGGCTTATCATTGGAATTTGACCATGTAAATCACTCCAATTTTGGGAACCAATAGCTCAAATTGTTGGTCTTGGAGAGTTCTTTCCGTTGGTATATTGTAGCCCCCGTGGCTCCAATCGAGCCTAATGTTATACGTGTTTGAAGAGCGGAGTCTTCTTAAAGAGCCATTTGCATCTCTATAAGAGAATTAATTGCACTATCCATGTCTCGTATGATCATACCAGCACTAATGCACTGGATCCCATCAGAACTCCAATGTAAAGCATGCTTGGGCGAGAGTAGTACAAAGATTGATGACCCCCTGGGAAGTCCTCGGGTTGCACCCTTTTTTTAACGATGTTGCACCTAACTTGTTTTGTTCATCTATATATTTTATAAAATTCACCCACTTATGCTATAAGATTTCAAAAGCGAGCCTTCGAAGCACAAAAGTGATTGTAGAATATGGCGTTGGGCCGTAAAATGCCGTTGGACCGGGCCAGAACGTGTTTACTTGCAAAAACAACCAAAATGAAGGTTTATCATTGGAATTTCACAATGTAAATCACTCCCAATTGGGGAACCCGATATCTCAAATTGTTAATCTTGGAGAGTTCTTTGCATCAGTATATTACAGCTCCATGGTTCCAACCAACCCGAATGTTATGCGCGTTTGAATGGCGGAGTCTTCTTGTAAAGCCATTTGCATCTCTATAAGAGAATTAATCGCACTATCCATGTTGGGTGTGATCATACCAAGATTAATGCACTAGATCCCATTAGAACTCCGAAGTAAAGCATGCTTGGGCGAGAGTAGCACTAGGATGGGTGACCCCCTGGGAAGTCTTTGTGTTGCACCCTTTTTTAAAGACATTGCCCCTAACTTTTTTATTCATTTATATATTTTATAAACTTCACCAACTTATGAAATAAAATTTCGAAAGCTAGCCTTCAGAGCACGAAAGTGGTGGTAGAATATGGCATTGGGCCGTAAAAAGCCGTTGGGCCGGGCCGAAACTTGTTTTCTTGCAAAAATGACCAAAAATAGAGGCATATCATTGGAATTTCACCATGTACATCACTACCAATCAGGGAACCCGATTGCCCAGACTGTCGATCTAAGAGAGTTCTTCATGTGGGTATATTGTAGTCCCCGTAGTTCCAACCGAGCCAAATGTTATGCGCATTTGACGGGCGGAGTCTCCTTGAATAGCCATTTGCATCCCTATAAGAGAATTAATCGCACTATCCATGTTGGGTGCAATCATACCAGCACTAATAAACCAGATGCCATCAGAACTCCGAAGTTAAGTGAGCTTGGATGAGAGTAGTACTAGGATGGTGACACCCTAGGAGTTCTCGTGTTGCACCCCTTTTTTAACGACGTTGCCCCTAATTTTTTTATTCATCTATATATTTAATCAACTTCACTAACTTATGCAATTAGATTTCAAAAGCTTGCCTTTGGAGCATGAAAGTGATGGTAAAATATGATGTTGGGCCCTAAAACGCCGTTGGGCCGGACCGGAATATGTTTTCTTGCAAAAACAACCAAAATAGAGGCTTATCATTGGTATTTCACCAAGTAAATCACTCTTGATCGGGGAACCTGATAGCCCAGATCATCAATCTCAGAGGGTTCTTCACGTGGGTATATTGTATCCCCCATAGTTCCAGCCGAGATGAATGTTATGTACGTTTGAAGGGCAGAGTCTTCTTGAAGGGCCATTTGCATCTCTATAAGATAATTAATCAAACTATCCATGTTGGGTGCAATCATACCAGAACTAATGCACCAGATCCAATCACAACTCCGAAGTTAAGTGTGCTTGGGCCAGAGTTGTACTAGGATGGGGGACCCCCGGGAGTCCTCGTGTTGCACCTATTTTTTAACCATGTTGCCCCTAATTTATTTTATTCATCTATATATTTTATCAACTTCATCCACTTATGCAATAAGATTTCAAAATCTAGCCTTTGGAGCATGAAAGTGATGGTAGAATATGGCGTTGGGCTATAAAACGCCAGTGGACCGAGCCGGAATGTTTTTTTCTTGCAAAAATGACCAAATGGAGGCTTAGCATTGGAATTTCACAATGTAAATCACTTCTAATCGGGGAACCGTATAGGCCAGATCGTAAATATTAGAGTGTTCTTTGCGGCAGTATATTGTAGACCTGTATTTCCAACCGAGCTGAATATTATGCGCATTTGAAGGACGAAGTCTTCTTGAAGAGCCATTTACATCTCTATAAGAGAATTAATCACATTATCCATGTTGGATGCGATAATACTAACATTAATGCACCGGATCTAGTAGTTCAAACCAAGCTGAATGTTATGCGCGTTTGAAGGGCGGGGTCTTCATGAAGAGCCATTTGCATGTCTATAAGAGAATTAATTGCACTATCCATGTTGGGTGCGATCATACTAGCACTAAGGTACTAGATCCCATCCGAACTGTGAAGCAAAACGTGCTTGGGTGATAGTAGTGCTGGGAAGTCCTAATGTTTCACTAAGATTTCAAAACCTAGCCTTTGAAGTATGAAAGTGGTGGTAGAATATGGCGTTGGGCAGTAAAATGCCGTAGGGCCAGGCCGGAATGTATTTTCTTACAAAAACAACAAAAAACAGAGGCTTAATATTTGAATTTCACCATATAAATTACTCCCAATTAGGGAACCCTATATCTTAGATCATCGTCTTGGAGAGTTCTTCATGTGGGTATATTATATCCCCTGTAGTTCTAACTGACCCGAATGTTATGTGCGTTTGAAGGGTGGAGTCTTCTTGAAGAGCCATTTACATCTCTATAAGAGAATTAATCGCAATATCCATGTTGGGTGCGATCATACCAGTACTAATGCACTGGATCCGATCACAACTCCGAAGTTAAGCGTGCTTGGGTGAGAGTTGTACTAGAATGGGTGACCCTTTGGGAGTCCTCGTGTTGCACCCCTTTTTGAACCACGTTGCCCCTAATTTATTTTATTCATCTATATAATTTTATAAACTTCACCCACTTATGTAATAAGATTTCAAAATCTAGCCTTCAGAGCATGTAAGTGATGGTAGAATATGGCATTGGGCTGTAAAATGCTGTTGGGCCGAGCCGGAACATATTTTCTTGCAAAAACAACCAAACCGGAGGCTTATCATTGGAATTCGCCATGTAAATCAGTCCCAATCAGGGAACCTAATAGCCCAAATCATCGGTCTCTAAGAGTTTTTGTGTCAGTATATTGTAGCCCTGTAGTTCCAACCGAGCCGAATGTTATGCACTTTTGAAGGGCAGAGTCTTCTTAAAGACCCATTTGCATCTCTATCAGAGAATTAATCGCATTATCCATGTTGGCTGCAATCATACCAGCACTAATGCATTGGATCCCATCAAAACTCTGAAGTAAAGCATCTTTGGGCTAGAGTAATACTATGATAGGGAACGCCCTGGGAAGTCCTCGTGTTGCACCATTTTTTAACGACGTTGCCCCTAATTTTTTTATTCATCTATATATTTTATCAACTTCGCCCATTTATGAAATATAATTTCTAAAACTAGCCTTCAGAGCATGAAAGTGATGGTAGAATCTGGCTTTGAGCCGTAAAATGCCGTTGGGCGGGCCGGAACATGTTTTTTTGTAAAAACAATCAAAATGGAGGCTTATCATTGGAATTTCACTACGTAAATCACTCCCAATCACGGAACCCTATATCCTAGATCGTTGGTCTCGGATATTTCTTTGTGTCGAAATATTGAAGCCCATAGTTCCAATTGAGCCAAATGTTATACGCGTTTGAAGGATGGAGTCTTCTTGAAGAGCCATTTCCATCTCTATAAGAGAATTAATCAGACTATCCATGTTTGGTGTGATCATACCAGCAATAATGTATTGGATCCACTCAGAACTCTGAAGTAAAGCATGCTTAGGCGAGAGTAGTACTAGGATGGGTGACCACCTGGGAAGTCCTCGTGTTGCACCTCTTTTTTAATGACGTTTTCCCTAATTTGTTTTTATTCGTCTATATATTTATGAACTTTGCTCACTTAAGAAATAAGATTTCAAAAGCAAGCCTTCAGAGCATGAAAGTGACTGTAGAATATGGCGTTGGGCTGTAAAATGCAGTTGGGTCCGGCCATAACGTGTTTTCCAGCAAAAACAATCAAAATAGAGGCTTATCATTGGAAATTTACCATGTAAATCATTCCCAATCAGGGAACCCTATAACCCAAATCAGGGGTCTGAGAGAGTTCTTTACGTTGGTATATTGTATTCCCCGTAGTTCCAACCAAGTAAAATGTTATGCGCATTTGAATGACGGACTATTTTGAAGAGCCAATTGCATCTCTATTAGAGAATTAATCGCACTATCAATGTTGGGTGTGATCATACTAGCACTAATATACTGGATCCCACCAGAACTTTGAAGTAAAATGTGCTTGGGCGAGAGTAGTACTAGGATGGCTGACCCCTTGGGAAGTCCTCGTGTTGCACCCTTTTTTTATCGATGTTGCCCCTAATGTTTTTTATTCATCTATATATTTTATCAAATTCACCAAATTATGCAATAAGAATTCAAAATCTTGCCTTCAGAGCATGAAAGTGATGGTAGAATATGGCGTTAGGCTGTAAAACGCCGTTGGGCCTGTCCGGAACATGTTTTCTTCTAAAACCAACCAAAATTGAGGCTTATCATTGGAATTTCACCATGTAAATCACTCCGAATCGGGGAACCCAATAACCCAAATTGTTGATCATAGTGATTTCGTTGCGTCGTATATTGTAGCCCCTGTAGTTCCCACCAAGCCATTGTTATGCATGTTTGAAGGGCGGAGTCTTCTTGAACTGCCATTTGCGTCTCTAAAAGAGAATTCATAGCACTATCCATGTTGGGTGTGATCATACCCTTACTAATGAATTGGATCCCATTAGAACTCTGAAGTAAAGCGTGCTTCGGCAAGAGTAGTACTAGGTTAGGTGACCCCCTAGGAAGTCCTCCAGTTGCATCCCTGTTTTAATGATGTTGCCCCTAATTTTTCTATTCATCTATATACTTTATAAAATTTTCCCAATTATGCAACAAGATTTCAAAAGCTAGCCTTTGGAGGAAGAAAGTGATGGTAGAATATGGTGTTGGGCTGTAAAGCCGTTGGGCCAGGGCGGAACGTGTTTTCTTACAAAAATAACCAAAAAAGATGCTTATCATTGGAATTTCACCATGTAAATCACTCCTAATCGGGGAACCCAATAGCCCCGATTGTTGGTCTTAGAGATTTCTTAACATCGATAATTGTATGCCCCGTAGTTCCAACCAAGTTGAATGTTATGCGTGTTTGAAGGGCGGAGTTTTCATGAAGAGCCATTTGCATCTCTATAAGAGAATTAATCGCACTATCCATATTGGATACAATCATTCTAGCACTAATGCACCGAATCCCATCAGAACTCCAAAGTAAAGTGTGCTGGGGCTAGAGTTGTACTAGGATGGGTGACCCCCTGGAAAGTCCTCGTGTTGCACCCCTATTTTAACGACGTTGCCCTAATTTTTTTCTTCATCTATATTTTTATAAATTGCGCCCACTTATGCAATCAGATTTCAAAAGCTTTCCTTCGAAGCACGAAAGTGATGGTAGAATATGGCGTTGGGCCGTAAAACACTGATGGGCCAAACCAGAAAGTGTTTTCTTGCTAAAACGACCAAAATGAAGGCTTATTATTCGAATGTCACCATGTATATCACTCTAAATCAGGCAATCTGATAGCCCAAATTGTCGATCTTGGAGATTTGTTTGCGTCGGTATATTATATCCACTGTAAGTCCAATCGAACAGAATGTTATGCGCGTCTGAACGGCGAAGTTTTCTTAAACAACCATTTGCATTTCTATAAGAAAATTACTCACACTATCCATATTGGGTGCGACCATACTAGCACAAATGCACTGGATACCACATAACTCCAAAGTAAAGTGTGTTTGGGCGAGAGTAGTCTAGGATGGGTGACCCCTTAAGAAGTCCTCATATTACACCCCAGTTTTAACGATGTTGCCCCTATGTTTTTTTATTCATCTATATATTTTATACACTTAGCCCACTGATGAAATAAGATTTCAAAAGCTACCCATCGGAGCATGAAAGTGATGGTAGAATTTGGATTTGGGCCATAGAACGCCATTTGGCAGGGCCGGAACGTGTTTTATTGGAAAAATGATAAAAATAGAGGCTTATCATTTGAATTTCAACATATAAATCACTCTCAATTGGGGAACCTGATAGCCCACATCGCCAGTCTTAGAGATTTCTTCATGTCGGTATATTGTAGCCCCCGTAGTTCCAACCGAGCCGAATGTTATGTGCGTTTGAATGGCGGAGTCTTCTTGAAGAGCCATTGTAATCTCTATAAGAGAATTCTTTGCACTATTCATGTTGGGTGTGATCATACCAGTACTAATACACCGGATCCCATCAGAACATCAAAATAAAATGTGCTTGGGTGTGAGTAGTACTAAGATGGGTGACCCCCTCGAAAGTCCTCGTGTTGCACCCCTTTTTTGAATGATGTTGCCCCTAATCTTCTTATTCATCTGTATATTTTATAAACTTCGCCCACTTATGCAACAAGATTTCAAAAGCTAGCCTTCGGAGAACGAAAGTGATGGTAGAATATGGCGTTGGGCCAGGCCAGAAAGCGTTTCCTTGCAAAAATGACCGAAACAGAGGCTTATCATTAGAATGCCACCATGTAAATCACTCCTAATCGGGGAACCTAATAGCCTAAATCATTGATCTTGAAGAGTTCTTTACGTTGGTATGTTGTAACCCCCGTAGTTCCAACCCAACCAAATGTTATGCACGTTTGAAGGGCAGAATCTTCTTGAAGAGCCATTTGCACCTCTATAAGAGAATTAATAGCACTATCCATGTTGGGTGCGATCATACCAGCACTATTGCACCGGATCCCATCAGAACTTCACAAGTTAAGCATGCTTGGGCGAGAGTAGTACTATAATGGGTGACCCCGGGGAAGTCCTCGTGCTGAACCCCTTTTCTAACAATGTTTCCCCTAATTTTTTTATTCACCTATATATTTTATAAATTTTGCCCACTTATACAATAAGATTTCAAAAGCTAGCCTTTAGTGTACGAAAGTGATGGTAGAATATGAGGTTGGCTAGGCGGAAATGTGTTTTCTTGCAAAAATGACCAAATTGGAGGCTTATCATTGGAATTTCACCATGTAAATCACTCCCAATTGGGGTACGTGATAGTCCAGATTCTTCGGTCTAGATGAGTTCTTCACGTGGGTAAATTTAGGCCCAATAGTTTAAACCAAGCTGAATGTTATGCATTAGAAGGGCAGGGTCTTCTTGAAGAGTCATTTGCATCTCTATATGATAATTAATCGCACTATCCATGTTGGGTGCGATCATACCAGCACTAATGCACCAGATCCTATTAGAATTTCAAAGTGTGCTTGGGTGAGAGTAGTACTAGGATAGCTGACCCGTTGGGAAGTCCTCGTGTTGCACCCTTTTTTTAACGACGCTGCCCCTAATTTTTTATTCATCTATATATTTTATAAACAACACCCACTTATGTAATAAGATTTCAAAAGCTAGCCTTTGAAGCAGGAAAGTGATGGTAGAATATGGTGTTTGGTTGTAAAACACCGCTGGGCCGGGCTGAAATATGTTTTCTTGCAAAAATGACCAAAATAGAGGCTTTTATTGGAATGTCACCATGTAAATCACTCCCAATTAGGTAGCTTGATAGGCCAATTCTTCGGTCCTAGAGAGTTCTTTGTGTCGCTATATTGTAGCCCCCATAGTTCCAACCGATCTGATTGTTAGGCGCATCTAATTGGCGGAGTCTTCTTGAAGAGACATTTGCATCTCTATAAGACAATTAATCGCACTATCCATCTTGGATGTGATCATATCAGCACAAATGCACAGGATCCCATTAGAACTCCAAAGTTAAGCGTGCTAGGGCGAGAGTAGTACTATGATGAGTGACACCCTCGAAAGTCCTCGTGTTGCACCCTTTTTTTAATGACGTTGCCCCTAATTTAACTATCCATCTATATATTTTATAAACTTAACCTATTTATATAATAAGATTTCAAAGTCTAGCCTTCAGAGCATGAAAGTGATGGTAGAATATGGCATTGGGCCGTAAAACATCGTTGGGCCGGGCCGAAACAAGTTTTCTTGCAAAAACCATCAAAACAGAGGCTTATCATTAGAATTTCACAATGTAAATTAATCCTAATTGGGAAAACCAATAGCCTTGATCATTGGTCTCAAAGATTTCTTCGTATAGGTATATTGTAGCCCCCGTAGTTCCTACCGAGTCGAATGTTATGCGCATTTGAAGAGCGGAGTCTTCTTGAAGAGCCATTTGCATCTCTATAAGAGAATTAATCACACCATTCATGTTGTGTGTTATCATACTAGCACAAATACATAGGATCCCATCAGAACTATGAGCACTTGGAAGTCCTCGTGTTGCACCCCTTTTTTTAACGACTTTGCGCCTAATTTTTTTATTCATCTATATATTTTATAAAATTCACCCACTTATATAATAATATTTAAAAAGCTAGCCTTTGAAGCATGAAAGTGATTGTAGAGTATGGAGTTGGCCCGTAAAATGCCGTTGTGCCGGGCTGAAACTTGTTTTCATGTAAAAATAAACAAAATGGAAACTAATCATTGGAATTTCACCATGTATATCACTCCCAATTAGGGAACCCGATCACCCAGATCATCAATCTTGGAGAGTTCTTTGCGTGGGTATATTGTAGCCCCTGTAGTTCCAACCGAGTAGAAAGTTATGCGCGTTTAAAGGACGGTATCTTCTTGAAGAGCCATTTGCATCTCTATAAGAAAATTAATCGCACTATCCATGTTGGGTGCGATCATACCAGCACTAATGAACCATATCCCATCAGAACTCTGAAGTTAAGCAAGTTTGGGCGAGAGTAGTACTAGGATGAGTGACCCCCTGGGAGTCCTTGTGTTGTACCCTTTTTATTAATGACGTTGCCCTAAATTTTTTTTATTCATCTATATATTTTATAAACTTAAATCTACTTATGCAATAAGATTTCAAAAGATAGCCTTTGGAGCATGAAAATAATTGAAAAATATGGCGTTAGGCCGTAAAATGCCGTTGGACCGGGCCGGAACGTGTTTTCTTGAAAAAATAACCAAAAAAGATGCTTATCATTGGAATTTCACCATGTAAATCACTCCCAATTGGGGAACCCAATAGCCCAGATTGTCGGTCTCGGAGAGTTCTTCACGTCGGTATATTGTAGCCTCCGTAGTTCCAACTGAGCCGAATGTTATGCGTGTTTGAAGGGCGGAGTCCTCTTGAAGAGCCATTTGCATCTCTATAATGAATTAATTGTACTATCCATGTTGTGTGTGATCATACCAGTACTAATGCACTGGATCCCAACAGAACTACGTTCATAGGGAAGTATTGTGTTGCACCCCTTTTTTAACGATGTTTTCCCTAATGTTTTTATTCATCTATATATTTTATAAACTTCGCCCACTTAACTAATAAGATTTCAAAAGCTAGCCTTTGGAGCATGAATATGATGGTTGAATATGGCGTTGGGCCATAAAACGCCGTTGGGCCAGGTCGGAACGTGTTTTCTTGCAAAAATGACCAAAATGGAGACTTATCATTGGAATGTCACCATGTAAATCACTCCATATTGGCAAACCCGATAGCCCAAATCATTGATCTTGGAGAGTTCTTTGCATGGGTATTGTAGCCCCCGTAGTTCCAACCGAGCCGAATGTTATGCACGTTTGAAGGGTAGAGTCTTCTTGAAGAGCCAATTTGCATCTCTATAAGAGAATTACTAACACTATCCATGTTGGGTGCGATCATACCAGCACTAATGCTCCTGATCCCATCAGAACTCCACAGTAAAGAGTGCTCGGGTGAGAATAGTACTAGGATGTGTGCCCCCAGGAAGTCCTCGTGTTGTACCCCTTTTTTAACGATGTTGCCCCTAATTTTTTATTCATTTATATATTTCATAAACTTCACCTAGTTATGGAATAAAATATCAAAACCTAGTCATCAAAGCACAAAAGTGATGGTAGAATATGGCGTTGGGCCGTAAAAGGCCGTTGGCACAGGCCACGATGTGTTTTCTTGCAGAAACGACCAAAATGAAGGCTTATCATTGGAATTTCACCATGTAAATGACTCCCAATAGGGTACCTGATAGTCTAGATCATCGATCTTTGAGAGTTCTATAAGTGGGTATATTATAGCCCCCGTAGTTCCAACCGAGCTGAATGTTATGCGCGTTTGAATGGCGAAGTCTTCTTAAAGAGCTATTTGCATCTCTATAACAAAATTAATCACACTATCTATGTTGGGTGTGATTATACTAGCACTAATGCATGGGATCCCATCAGAACTCCAAATTTAAGCCTGCTTGGCAAAAGTAGTACTAGGATGTGTGACCCCCCGAGAAGTCCTCGAGTTGCACCTCTTTTTAAAGACGTTGCCCCATAAGTTTTTTTATTCATTTATATATTTTATAAACTTGGCCAAGTTTTGCATTAAAATTTCAAAAGCAAGCCTTCAGAGTATGAAAGTGGTAGTAGAATATGTTGTTGGGCCATAAAACGCAGTTAGGCTGGGCCGGAACGTGTTTTCTGGCAAAAACAATCAAAATAGAGGCTTATCATTGGAATTTCACCATGTAAATCACTCCCAATCAGAGAACCCATTAGCCCAGATCATCGGCCTTGGAGAGTTCTTCACGTGGGTATGTTGTAACCCCCGTAGTTCCAACCGAGTAGAATGTTATGTGCTTATGAAAGACGGAGTCTTTTTTAAGAGTCATTTGCATATTTATAAGAGAATTAATCGCACTATCTATGTTTGGTGCGATCATACCAGCACTAATTCAATGGATCCCATCAGAAC
This sequence comes from Caryopteris x clandonensis, assembly GCA_028749325.2. NCBI lineage: Eukaryota > Viridiplantae > Streptophyta > Magnoliopsida > Lamiales > Lamiaceae > Caryopteris > Caryopteris x clandonensis. The sequence goes on from JAPYKT020000049.1 coordinate 1,648,107, forward strand.
TCCAAAGTTAAGTGTGCTTCGGCGGGAGCAGTACTAGGATGGGTGACCTCTGGGGAAGTCCACGTGTTGCACCACTTTTTGTTTACGATGTTGCCCCTAATGTTTCTTATTCATCTATATATTTAATAAGCTTCACCCACTTATGCAGTAACATTTGTTGCAAAAACGACCAAAACAGATGCTTATCATTGGAATTTCACCATATAAATCACTCCCACTCAGGGAATCCAATAGCCGAGATCGTCGGTCTTAGAGATTCTTCACGTTGGTATATTGTGCCCCTTATAGTTCCAACCAAGCCAAATGTTATGCGCGTCTGAAGGGGCGAAGTATTTTTAAATAGCAATTAACATCTCTATAAGAGAATTAATCGCACTATTCATGTTGAGTGTGATCATACCAGCACAAATGCACCGGATCCCAACAGAACTCTGAAGTTAAGCGTGCTTGGGTGAGAGTAGTACTAGGATGGGTGACCCCCTGGGAATTCATCTATACAATTTATAAACTTCACCCACTGATGCAATAAGATTTCAAAAGCTAATCTTCGGAGCATGAAAGTGATGGTAAAATATAGTGTTGGACTGTAAAATGCCGTTGGGTTGGGTCGGAACGTGTTTTGTTGCAAAAAAGAGAAAAATGAAGGCTTGTCATTGGAATTTCACCATGTAAATCACTCCCACTCAAGGAACCCAATAGCCCAGATCATCGGTCTCGAAGATATCTTCATGTCGGTATATATTGTGGCCCACGTAGTTTCGATCGAGCCAAATATTACGCACGTTTGAAGGGTGAAGTCTTCTTGAAGAGCCATTATCATCTCTATAAAATAACTAATCGCACTATCCATGTTGGGTGCGATCATACCAGCACTAATGCACTGGATCCCATCAGAACTCCGAAGTAAAGTGTACTTGGGTGAGAGTAGTACTATGATGGGTGACCCCTTAGGAAGTCCTCATGTTGCACCCCTTTTTTAATGATGTTGCCCCTAATTTTTTTATTCAACTATATATTTTATAAACTTCACCCACTTATGCTATAAGATTTCAAAATCTAGCCTTCAGAGCACGAAAGTGATGGTAGAATATGGCGTAAGGCCGTAAAATGCCGTTGGTCCGGGCCGAAAAGTGTTTTCTTGTAAAAATGACTAAACCAGAGGCTTATCATTGGAATGTCACCAGGTAATCACTCCCAATCAGGTAACTCAATAGCCCAGATCGTTGGACTTGGAGAGTTCTTTGCATCGGTATATTGTAGCCCCCAAAGTTGAAATCGAGCTGAATGTTATGTGCATTTGAAGGATGGAGTTTTCTTGAAGAGCCATTTGCATCTCTATAAGAGAATTAATCGCACTCTCCATGTTGGGTGTGATCGTACCAATACTAATCCACCGGATCCCATCAAAACTTTGAAGTAAAGCGTGCTTGCGCGAGAGAGGTTCTAGGATGGGTGACCCCCAAGGAAGTCCTCGTGTTGCACCCTTTCTTAACGATGTTTCCCCTAATTTTATTTATTCATCTATATATTTTATAAAATTCACTCACTTATGAAATAAGAATTCAAAAGCTAGCCTTCAGAGCACGAAAGTGATGGTAGAATATGGCGTAAGGCCGTAAAACGCCGTTGGCCCGGGCTGAAAAGTGTTTTCTTGTAAAAATAACTAAAACATAGGCTTATCATCGATCTCAGAGAGTTCTTCACATGGATATATTGTTGCCTCCGTCGTTCAAATCGAGTAAAATGTTATGCGCGTTTGAATGGCGGAGTCTTCTTGAAGAGCTGTTTGCATCTCTATAAGAGAATTAATCGCACTATCCATGTTGAGTGTGATCATTCCAGCACTAATGAACTAGATCCCATAAGAACTCTCAAGTTAAGCGAGCTTGGGCGAGACGAGTGCTAGGATGAGCGACCCCTTGGGAGTCCACGTGTTGCACCCCTTTTTTTAACGACGTTGCCCATAATTTTTTTATTCATCTATATATTTCATAAACTTTATCCACTTATGCAACAAGATTTCAAAAGCTAGCCTTCGTAGCATGAAAATAATGGAAGAATATGGCGTTGGGCCGTAAATGTCGTTTGGCCAGGCCGGAACGTGTTTTCTTGCAAAAATAACCAAAGCAGATGCTTATCATTGTAATTTCCCCATGTAAATCACTCCTAATTGGGGGAACCCAATAGCCTAGATCATCGGTCTTGGAGAGTTCTTCTTGTCGATATGTTGTAGCCTCCGTAGTTCCAAGTGAGCCGAATGTTATACACGTTTGAAGGGTGGAGTCTTCTTGAAGAGCCATTTGCATATCTATAATTGAATTAATTGTACTATCCATGTTGTGTGTGATCATATCAGCACTAATGCACCGGATCCCAACAGAACTACGAGCAAAGGGAAGTCCTCGTGTTGCACCCCTTTTTTAACAATGTTTTCTCTATTTTTTTTATTCATCTATATATTTTATAAAATTCGCCCACTTAAGTAATAAGATTTCAAAACCTAGACTTCAGAGAATGAATGTGATTGTAGAATATGGCGTTGGGCCGTAAAACACCGTTGGGCCAGGCTGGAACGTGTTTTCTTGCATAAAAACCAAAATTGAGGCTTATCATTGGAATGTCACCATGCAAAATCACTCCTTATCGGCGAACCTGATAGCTCAAATCATTGATCTTGGAGAGTTGTTTGTGTGTGTATATTGTAGCCCCCGTAGTTCCAACCGAGCCGAATGTTATGCACGTTTGAAGGGTAGAGTCTTCTTGAAGAGCCAATTGCATCTCTATAAGAGAATTACCGACACTATCCATGTTGAGTGCGATCATACCAGCACTAATGCACTAGATCCCATCAGAACTCCATTGTAAAGAGTGCTTAGGCGAGAATAGTACTAGGATGGATGCCCCAGGAAGTCCTCATGTTGCACCCCTTTTTCAATGATGTTCTCCCTAATTTTTTTATTCATTTATATATTTTATAAATGTCGCCTACTTATGCAATAAGATTTCAAAACCTAGCCATCAAAGCACAAAAGTGATGGTAGAATATGGCGTTGGGCCATAAAATGCCGTTGGCATGGGCTGGAATGTGTTTCCTTGCAAAAAACGACCAAAATAGAGGCTTATCATTGGAATTTCACGACCAAAATGACTCCCAATAGGGTACGATAGTCCAAGTCATTGATATTGGAGAGTTCTTTGAGTGGGTATATTGTAGCCCCCATAGTTCAAATCGACTCGAATGTTATGCACGTTTGAAGGAAGGAGTCTTCTTGAAGAGCTATTTGCATCTCTATAACAAAATTAATCACACTATCTATGTTGGGTGTGATCATACTAGCACTAATGCACCGGATCCCATCAGAACTCCAAAGTGAAGTGTACTTGGGCGAGAGTTGTACTAGGATGGGTGAACCCCTGGAAAGTCGACCTGGTGCACCCATTTTATAACAACGTTGCCCCTAATTTTTTTATTCATCTATATATTTTATGATGACGTTGCCGTAAAATCTCATTGGGCCGGGCCAGAATGTATTTTCTTGCAAAAAAGACCAAAATAGAGGCTTATCATAGGAATTTCACCATGTAATTCTCTTCCAATCATGGAACACAATAGTCCAGATTGTCGGTCTCGGAGAGTTCTTCGTGTGGGTACATTGTAGCCCTTGTAGTTCCAACCAAGTTGAATGTTATGCGCGTTTGAAGGGAGGTGTCTTCTTTAAGAGGCATATGCATATCACAAAATTAATACTAGGATGGAATCCTCGTGTTGTACCCTTTTTTTAACGACGTTGTCCCTAATTTTTTTATTCATCTATATATTATATAAAATTTTCTCTTAATATGCAATAAGATTTCGAAAGCTAGCCTTTGTAGCATGAAAGTGATGGTAGAATCTGGCGTTGGTCCGTAAAATGCCATTAGGTGGGGTCGAAAAATGTTTTCTTGCAAAAACGACGAAAATAGATATTTCTTCATGTGGGATATTATAGCCCTCGTATTTCCAACCGAGCCAAATATTATACGTATTTGAAGGGCAGAGTCTTCTTGAAGAGCCATTTGCATCTTTATAAGAGAATTAATTATACAATCCATGTTCGGTGCGATGATACCAGCACTAATGCATCGGATCTCATCAGAACTCCGAAGCTAAGCATGGTTGGGCGAGAGTAGTACTAGGATGGGTGACTTCCTTGAAAGTCTTCATGTTGCACCCCTTTTTGAATGACGTTGCCCCTAATTTTTTTTATTCATCTATATATTTTATTCACTTTGCTCACTTATATAATAAGATTTCAAAAGCTAGACATCAAAGTATGAAAGTGATGGTAGAATATGGCGTTGGGTCGTAAAACATCGTTGGGGCCGGCCGGAACGTGTTTTCTTACAGAAATGACTAAAATAGAGGATTATCATTGGAATTTCACCATGTAAATCACTCTTAATCAGGGAATCTAATAGCCCAGATTATCAATCTCAGAGAGTTCTTTGTGTAGGTATATTGTAACCCCCATAGTTCCAACCGAGCCAAATGTTAAGCGCGTTTGAAGTCCGGTGTCTTCTTGAAGAGCCATTAGCATCTCTATAAGAGAATTAATCGCACTATCCATGTTAGGTGTGATCATACCAGCATTAATGCACTAGATCCCATTAGAACTCCAAAGTTACAAGTGCTTGGGCGAGAGTAGTACTTGGTTGGGTGACCCCTTGGAAGTCTTCGTGTTGCAGATCTTTTTTAATAATGTTGCCCCAATTTTTTTATTCATCTTTTTATTTTATAAAAATGTGCCAAATTATGCAATAAGAATTCTAAAGCTAGCCTTTGGAGTAAGAAACTGATGGTAAATTATGGCGTTGGGCCGAGAAACGCCGTAAGGGCGGGCTGGAATGTGTTTTCTTGGAAAAATGACCAAAATGGAGGATTATCATTGAAATTTGACCATATAAATCACTCACAATTACGGAACCCGATAGCCTAGATCATTGGTCTTGGAGAGTTCTTTGCTTAGGTATATTGAAGCCCCCGTAGTTCAAACCGATCTGAATGTTATGCGCGTTTGAAGGGCGAAGTCTTCTTGAAGAGCCAGTTGCATCTCTATAAGAGAATTAATCGCACTATCCACATTGGGTGCGATCATACCAGCACTAATCCATCGAATCCCATCAGAACTCCAAAGTTAAGAATGTTCGGGTGAGAGTAATACTAGGATGGGTGACCCCTTGGGAAGTGCTCATGCTGCACCACCTTTTTAAGGACGTTGCCCCTAATTTTTTATTCACCTATATATTTTATAAACTTCGCCCACTTATGCAATAACATTTCAACAATTAGCCTTTGGAGCACGAAAGTGATGGTAGAAAATGGCGTTCGACTGGGCCGGAACGTGTTTTCTTGCAAAAATAACTAAAATAAAGTCTTGTTATTGGAATTTCACCATGTAAATCACTCCCAATTGGGGAACCCGATAGCACAGAATATCGGTCTTGGAGAGTTCTTTGTGTGTGTATATTATAGCCCCCATAGTTCCAACCGACCCGAATGTTATGCGCATTTGAAGCACAAAGTCTTCTTGAAGAACCATTTGCATCTCTAAAACAGAATTAATTGCATTATCCATGTTGGGTCCAATCATACCCGCACTAATCCATTGGATCCCATCAAAACTGTGAAGATAAGCGTGCTTGGGCCAGAGTAGTACTAGGATTGGTGACCCCACGGGAATTCCTTGTGTTGCACCCTTTTTTTAACGAAGTTGCCCCTAATTTTTTTATTCATCTATATATTTTTTAAACTTCACCCACTTTTACAATAATATTTCAAAAATTAGCCTTCGGAGCACGATAGTGGTGGTAGAATATAAAGTTGAGCTGTAAATGAGATTTTTTGCAAAAACAACCAATACAAAGGCTTATCATTGGAATTTCACCATGTAAATCACTCCCAATTAGAGAACCCAATAGTCAAGATATTTGTTCTTGGAGAGCTCTTTGCGTGGATATATTTTAGCCCCATAGTTCTAACCGAGCCGAATGTTATACACGTTTGAAGGGCGGAATCTTCTTGAATAGTCATTTGGAACTCTATAAGAGAATTAATCACACTATCCATGTTGGGTGTGATCATACACGTACTAATGCCCCGGATGCCATCAGAACTCCAAAGGTATGCGTGCTTCGGCGAGATTAGTACTAGAATGGGTGACTCCTTGGGAAATCCTCGTGTTACATCGCTTTTTAAATTATGCTGCCCCTAATTTTTTCTTGCAAAAATGACCAAAATGTAGCCCGGATTGTTGGTCTCGGATCCCATCAGAATCTGAAGTTAAGCGTGTTTGAACGAGATTAGTGCTAGGATAGGTGATCCCCAGGGAAATCCTCGTGTTGCACCCTTTTTTTAACGACGTTGCCCCTAATTTTTTATTCATCTATATATTTTATAAACTTCACCCTTTTTATGCAATAAGATTTCAAAAGCTAGCCTTCAGTGTACTAAAGTGATTCTAGAATATGGCGTTGGGCCATAAAATGCCATTCGGCCGGGCTAAAACATGTTTTCTTGAAAAAATGACCAAAATGGAAGCTTATCATTGGAAATTGACCATGTAAATCACTCCCAATTGGGGTACCTGATAGCCAAGATCGTCGACCTTGGAGACATCAATGGGTGGGTATGTTGTAGCCTCCGTTGTTCCAACCGAGCCGATAATACGTTTGAAGTGTGGAATCTTCTTGAAGAGTAATTTGCATCTCTATGACATAATTAATCACACTATCCAAGTTGGGTGCGATCATACTAACAGTAATGCACTAAATCCCATAAGAACTCAAAAGTTAAGCATACTTGGGCGAGAGTAGTACTAGGATGGGTGACCGCCTGGGAAGTCCTCGTGTTTTACCCCTTTTTTAACAATGTTGCCCTTAATTCTTTTTATTCATCTATATATTTTAAAAACTTTGTCCACTTATGCAATAAGATTTCAAAAGCTTGCCTTGTGGAATGAAAATGATGGTAGAATATGGCGTTGGGCTGGGCCGTAACTTGTTTTCTTGAAAAAAATAATCAAAATGGAAGTTTATCATTGGAATTTAACCATGTAAATCACTCCCATTTAGCAAACCCGATAGCCCAGAACGTCTATCTAAGAGAATCCTTCATGTGGGTATATTGTAGCCCCTGTAGTTTCAACCGAGTGGAATGTTGAGCCCGTTGGAAGCGTGGTGTCTTCTTGAAGAGCCATTTACATCTCTAAAAGAGAATTAATCGCACTGTCCATGTTGAGTGCTATCATTCTAGCACTAATGCACTAGATCCTATTAGAACTCCAAAGTTACGCGTGCTTGGGCGAGTGGAGTACTTGGATGGCTGACCCCTGGGAAGTCTTCGAGTTGCACCTCTTTTTTAACAACGTTTCCCCTAATTTTTGTATTCATCTATATATTATAAAAAATTTGCAAACTTATGCAATAAGAATTCAAAAGCTAGCCTTTGGAGAAAGAAAGTGATGGTAAAATATGGCGTTGGGCCGTAAAACGCCGTAAGGACAGGCCGGAATGTATTTTCTTGCAAAAATGACAAAAACAGAGGATTATCATTGGAATTTCACCATGGAAATCACTCGCAATTGGGGAACCGGATAACCCATATCATCTGTCTCAGAGAGTTCTTTGCATGGGTAAATTGTAGCCCCCGTGGTTCCAACCGAACTGAATGTTATGCGCATTTGAAGGGCGGAGTCTTCTTGAAGAGCCATTTGCATCTCTATAAGAGAATGAATCACACTATCCACGTTGGGTGCGATCATACCAGCATTAATGCACCGGATCCCATCAGAACTCCAAAGTTAGGCGTGTTCAGGTGAGAGTAGTACTAGGATGGGTGACCCCCTAGGAAGTCCTTGTGCTGCACCACCTTTTCAATGACGTTGCCTCTAATTTTTTTATCCACCTATATAATTTATAAACTTCACCCACTTATGTAATAACATTTCAAAAGTTAGCTTTTGGAGCTCAAAAGTAATAACAGAAAATGGCGTTCGACCGGGCCGGAATGCGTTTTCTTGCAAAAATGACCAAAACAAATGCTTATTGTTGGAATTTTACCATGTAAATCACTCCCAATTAGGGAACCCGATAGCACAGATCTTTGACTTGTAGAGTTCTTTGCCAGCGTATATTATAGCCCCCATAGTTCCAACTGACCCGAATGTTATGCGCGTTTCAAGCACAGAGTCTTCTTGAATAGCCATTTGCATCTCTATAAGAGAATTAATCGCATTATCCATGTTGGGTGTGATCATACCAGCACTAATCCATTGGATCCCATCAGAACTCCAAAGATAGACGTGCTTAGGCCAGAGTAGTACTAAGATGGGTGACTCCATGGGAAGTCCTCGTGTTGTACCCTCTTTTAAATGGAGTTGCCCCTAAATTTTTTTTCATCTATATATTTTTTAAACTTCACCCACTTATGCAATAAGATTTCAAAAATTAGCCTTCGGAGCACGATAGTGATGGTAGAATATGGAGTTGAGCTGTAAATGTGTTTTCTTGCAAAAACAACCAATACAAAGGCTTATAATTGGAATTTCACCATGTAAATCACTCTAAATTAGGGAACCTAATAGTCAAGATATTCGCTCTTCGAGAGTTCATCGTGTGGGTATATTTTAGTCCCTGTAGTTCTAATCGAGCCGAATGTTATGCGCGTTTGAAAGGCGGAGTCTTCTTAATGAGTCATTTGCATCTCTATGAGAGAATTAATCACACTATCTATGTTGGGTGCAATCATACACGTACTAATGCCCCGGATGCCATCAAAACTCTGAAGGTATGCATGCTTCGGTGAGATTAGTACTAGGATCGGTAACTCCCTGGGAAATCCTCATGTTGCACCACTTTTTTAATGATGTTGCCCCTAACTTTTTATTCATCTATATATTTTATAAACTTCGCCCACTTGTCCAATAAGATTTCAAAACCTAGCCTTTGGAGGACGAAAGTGATTGTAGAATATTGCGTTGGGATGTAAAATGCCGTTGTGCGGGCCGAAACGTGTTTTCTTGCAAAAATGACCAAAATGTAGCCCAAATTGTCAGTCTCAGATCCCATCAGAACTCCAAAGTTAAGCGAGTTTGGGCGAGATTAATGCTAAGATAGGCGACCCCCAGGGAACTCCTAATGTTGCACCCCTTTTTAACGATGTTGTCCATAATTTTTTATTCATCTATATATTTTATAACCTTCGCCCTTTATATGCAATAAGATTTCAAAAAGTAGCCTTCGGTGCACAAAAGTGATGGTAGAATATGGCGTTGGGCCATAAAATGCCATTCGGCCGGGCCAAAACTTGTTTTCTTACAAAAAAAAACCAAAATGGAGGCTTATCATTAGAATTTCACCATGTAAATCACTCCCAATCGGGGAACCTGATAGCCAAGATTATCGGTCTTGGAGACTTCATTGCGTGGGTATATTATATCCCCCGTAGTTCCAACTGACTTGAATGTAATGTGTGTTTTAAGTGCGGAGTCTTCTTGAAGAGACATTTACATCTCTATAAGAGAATTAATCACACTATCCATGTTGGCTATGATCATACTAATAGTAATGCACCAGATTCCATCAGAACTCCAAAGTTAAGCATGCTTGGACGAGAGTAGTACTAGGATGGGTGACCGCCTGGCAAGTCCTCGTGTTCTACCCCTTTTTTAACAATGTTGCTCCTAATTCTTTTTATTCAACTATATATTTTATAAACTTCATCCACTTATGGAATAATATTTCAAAAGCTTGCCTTGTAGAACAAACGTTATGGTAGAATATGGTGTTGGGCCGGAACTTGTTTTCTTGGAAAAACAACCAAAATGGAGGCTTATCATTGGAATTTAACCATGTAAATCACTCCCAATTAGAAAAATTGATAGCTCAGATCATCTGTCTAAGAGAATTCTTCACGTGGGTAGATTGTAGCCCCTGTAGTTCCAACCGAGCCGAATGTTAAGCGCGTTTGAAGCGCGATGTCTTCTTGAAGAGCCATTTGCATCTTTATAAGATAATTAATCGCACTATACATGTTGGGTGCTACCATTATAGCACTAATGCACTGGATCCCATCAGAACTCCAAAGTTACACGTTCTTGGGCAAGAGTAGTACTGGGATGGGTGACCCCCTAGGAAGTATTCGTGTTGCACTTCTTTTTTAATGACGTTGCCCCTAATTTTTTTATTAATCTATATATTTTATAAATTTCACCAACTTATGCAATAAGATTTCAGATGCCAGCCTTTGGAGAATGAAAGTGATAGTAAAATATGGCGTTGGGCCGTAAAACACCGTTGCGGCAAGCCAAAACGTGTTTTCTTTTAAAAATGACCAAACTAGAGGCTTATCATTGAAATTTCACCATGTAAATCACTTCCAATTGGGGAACCCGATAGTCCAGATCGTTAGTCTCGGAGAGTTCTTGGTGTGGGTATATTGTAGCCCCCGTATATTGTTATGCATGTTGAAGAGCGGAGTCTACCGATGTTGGGTGCGATCATACCAGCACTAATGTACTAATGTAGAAAAGTAATGGCACTATCGATGTTGGATGCGATCATACCAGCACTTAGGCTTTGGATCCCATCAGAACTCCGAAGTTACCCCTTTTTTAATGACGTTGCCCCTATTTTTTTATTCATATATATATTTTATAAACTTGACCCACTTATGCAATAAGATTTGAAAAGCAAGCCTTTAGAGTATGAAAGTGACTGTAGAATATGGCGTTGGGCCGTAAAACGCCGTTGGGTCGGGCCTAAACATGTTTTCTTACAAAAATGACCAATTAGGGAACCCAATAGCCAAGATCATCGGTCTCATAGATTTCTTTGCGTGGGTATATTGTAGCCCCCTAGTTTGAACTGAGGTGAATGTTATGCATGTTTGAAGAGCAGAGTCTTCTTGAAGAGCCATTTACATCTCTATAAGAGAATTAACTGCACTATCCATGTTGGGTGCGATCATATACGTGCTAATGCACCGGATCCCTTAAGAACTCCAAAGTTAAGCATGCTTGGGCGAGATTGGTATTAGGATGGGTGACCCCTAGGAAGTCCTCGTGTGACATCCCTTTTTTAACGACGTTGCCCCTAATTTTTTTATTCTTTTATATATTTTATAAACTTCATCCACTTATGCAATAAGATTTCAAAAGCTTGCCTTTGTAGAACGAAAGTAATGGTATAATATAGGGTTGGGTCGGGCCGGAACTTCTTTTCTTGCAAAAATGACCAAAATTGAGGCTTATCATTGATATTTCACCATGGAAACCACTCCCAATTGGTAAACATGATAGCCTAGATCGTCCGTGTTGGAGAATTCTTCACGTGGGTAAATTATAGCCCCCTTAGTTCCAACCTAGCCGAATGTTGAGCACGTTTGAAGCGTAATGTCTTATTGAAGAGCCATTTGCGTCTCTATAAGAGAATTAATCGCACTATCCTTGTTGGGTACTATCATTCTAGCACTAATGCACTGGATCCCATCAGAACTCCAAAATTACACGTGCTTGGGCGAGAGTACAACTAGGATGGGTGACCCCTGGGAAGTCCTCGTGTTGTACCCCTTTTCTAACGACGTTGTCCCTAATTTTTTTATTCATCTATATATTTTTTAAACTTCGGCAACTTATAAAATAATATTTCAAAACCTAGCCTTTCGAGCATGAAAGTGTGGGAAAATTTAGCGTTGGGCCGTAAAACGACGTTGGGGCAGTCGGAACGTGTTTTCTTGCAAAAATGACTAAAATAGAGGCTTATCATTAGAATTTCACCATGTAAGTCACTCCAAATTAGGGAATCCGATAGCCCAAATTGTCAGTCTCATAGAGTTCTTTGCATGAGTATACTATAGCCCCCGTAACTCAATCCGAGCCGAATGTTATGCATCTTTGAAGGGCAGAGTCTCCTTGAAGAGCCATTTGCATCTTTATAAGAATATTAATGGCACAATCAATGTTGGGTGTGATCATACCAGCACTAATGCACCAGATTCCATCAAAACTCCAAAGTTACCCCTTTTTTAATGACATAGACCTAAATTTTTTTTATTCATCAATATATTTTATAAGCTTCACCCACTTATGCAATAAGATTTCAAAAACTATCCTTTGAAGCACAAAAGTGATGGTAGAATATGGCGTTGGGCTGTAAAACGCCGTTGGGTTGGGCCAAAACGTGTTTTCTTGCAAAACCAACCAAAATAGAGGCTTATCATTGTAATTCACCATGTAAATCACTCCCAATTAGGGAACCCGATAGCCAAGATAATCAGTCTCAAAGAGGTCTCTGCGTGGGTATATTGTAGCCCCCGTAGTTCCAACCGAGCCGAATGTTATGTGTGTTTCAAGGACGGAGTCTCCTTAAAAGTCATTTACATCTATATGAGAGAATTAATCGCACTATCCATGTTGGGTGCGATTATTCTAGTACTTATGAACCGGATCCCATCAGAACTCCAAAGTTGAGGGTGCTTGGGCGAGATTAGTACTAGAATGGGTGACCCCCAGGGAAATCCTCTTATTGCACCCCTTTTTTAACGACGTTGCCCCTAATTCTTTATTCATCTATATATTTTATAAACTTTACCCTTTTTATGCAACAAGATTTCAAAAGCTAGCCTTCAGTTCATGAAAGTGATCGTAGAATATTGTATTGGGCTGTAAAATGTCGTAGGGCCGGGCCAGAACGTGTTTTCTTGCAAAAACGACCAAAACAGAGCCTTATCATTAGAATTTCACCATGTAAATCTCTCCCAATCGGGGAACTTGATAGCTAAAATCATTGGTCTTGGAGACTTGTTTGCATGGGTATATTATAGCCCCCATATTTCAAACCGAGCCGAATGTTATGCACGTTATAAAGTGCGGAGTCTTCTTGAAGAACTATTTACATCTCTATAAGAGAATTAATCACACTATCCATGTTGGGTGTCTTCATACTAGCAGTAATGCACCAAATCCCATCAGAACTCCAAAGTTAAGCACACATGGGAGAGAGTAGTACTAGGATGGGTGACCCCCTAGGAAGTCCTCGTGTTGCACCCCTTTTTTTAACGATGTTGCCCCTAATATTTTTATCCATCTATATATTTTATAAACTTTATCCACTTACACAATAAGATTTCAAAATCTTGCCTTTGTAGAATGAAAGTGATGGTGGAATATGGCGTTGGCCGGGTCGGAACTTGTTTTCTTATAAAAATTACCAAAATGGAGGCTTATTATTGAAATTTCACCATGTGAATCACTCCCAATCAGCAAACCCGATAGCCCAGATCATCCATCTTGGAGAATTCTTTGTATGGGTATATTGTAGCCCTCAAAGTTCCAACTGAGCCGAATGTTAAGCGCGTTTGAAGCGCAGTGTCTTCTTGAAGTGCCATTTGCATCTCTATATGAGAATTAATCACACTATCCATGTCTTCTTGAAGTCCTCATGTTGCACCCCTTTTTCAACGACGTTGCCCCTAATTTTTTAATTCATCTATATATTTTATAAATTTTGCCAACTTATATTTTTATTCATCTATATATTTTATAAACATTGCCAACTTATGCAATAAGCTTTCAAAAGCTAGCCTTTGGAGCACGAAAGTGATGATAGAATATGGCATTGGGTGGAAAAACGCCATTAGGGCGAGCTGAAACGTGTTTTCTTATAAAAACGACCAAAATGGAGTCTTATCATTAGAATTTCACCATGTAAATCACTTCCAATCAGGGAACTCGATCGCACAGATTGTCGGTCTTGGAGAGTTCTTGGCGTGGGTATATTGTAGCCCCCGTAGTTCAAATCGAGCCGAATGTTATGCGCATTTGAAGGGCGGAGTCTTCTTGAAGAGCTATTTACTTCTCTATAAGAGAATAAATGGCACTATCAATGTTGGGTGCGATCATACCAGCACTAAGGAACCAGTTCCCATCAGAATTCCAAAGTTACCTCTTTTTTAACGACGTTCCTCTGAATTTTTTTATTCATATATATATTTTATAAACTTCACCCACTTATGCAATAAGATTTCAAAATCTAAGCTTTATACCATGATAGTGATGGTAGAATATGGCGTTGGGCCGTAAAACGCCATTGGGTTGGGCCTAAACATGTTTTCTTGAAACAATGACCAAAATGGAGGATTATCATTGGAATTTCACCTTGTAAATCACTCCCAATTAGGAAACCCAATAGCTAAGATCGTCAATCATGAACAATCATGCTAAGTCTTCTTGAAGAGCCAATTGCATCTCTATAAGAGAATTAATTGCACTATCCATGTTGGGTGCGATCATACATGCATTAATGCACTAGATCCCATAAGAACTCCAAAGTGAAGCATGCTTGGGCAAGATTAGTACTAGGATGGGTGACACCCTGGGAGATCCTCGTGTTGCACCCCTTTTTTAACGACGTTGCCCCTAATATTTTTATTCATCTATATATTTTATAAACTTCACCATTTTTATGCAATAATATTTCAAAAGCTAGCCTTTGGTGCGCGAAAGTGATTGTAGAATAAGGCGTTAGACCGTAAACTGCCGTTGGGCCGGGCCGGAATGTATTTTCTTGCAAAAATGACCAAAATGAAAGCTTATAATTAGAATTTCACAATGTAAATCACTCCCAATTAGGGAACCTGATAGCCCAGAATGTCGGTCTTGTAGACTTCTTCATGTACATATATTGCATCCACCGTAGTTCCAATCGAGCCGAATGTTATGTGCGTTTGAAGCACAGTGTCTTCTTGAAGGGCCATTTGCATCTCTATAAAAGAATTAATCACACTATCCATGTTGGGTGCTATCATTCCAGCACTAATGCACTAGATCCCATTTGAAATCCAAAGTATGCATCCTTGGGCGAGAGAAGTACTAGGATAGGTGACCCCCTGGGAAGTACTCGTGTTGCACCCTTTTTTTAACGACGTTGCCCCTAATTTTTTATTCATCTATATATTTTATAAATTTTGCCATGTTATTTTTTTATTCATCTATACATTTTATAAACTTTTCCAACTTATACAATAAGATTTCAAAAGCTAGCCGTTGGAGAATGAAAGTGATGGTAGAATATGGCATTGGGCAGTAAAACGCCGTTAGGGCGAGCCGGAACATGTTTTCTTTCAAAAACAACAAAAATGAAGGCTTATCATTAGAATTTCACCATGTAAATCACTTCCAATCAGGGAACCCGATCGTCCAGATCGTCGATCTCAGAGAGTTCTTGGCGTTGGTATATTGTATCCCCCGTAGTTCAAATCGAGCTGAATGTTATGTGTATTTGAAGGGTGGCATCTTCTTGAAGTGCTATTATCAATGTTGGGTGCGATCATACCAGCACTAATGAACCGGTTCCCATAAGAAATCCAAGTTACCCCTTTTTTAACGACGTTGCCCCGAAATTGTTCATTCATATATATATTTTATAAACTTCACCCACATATGCAATAAGATTTCAAAATCTAGCCTTTAGCCCATGATAGTGATGGTAGAATTTGGCGTTGGGCTGTAAAATGCCGTTGGGTCGGGCCTAAACATGTTTTCTTGCAAAAATAGAGGCTTATCATTGGAATTTCACCATGTAAGTCACTCCCATTTGGGGAAACCAATAGCTAAGATCACTGGTCTTGGAGAGTTCTTCGCGTGAGTATATTGTAGCCCATGTAGTTCGAACCGATCCGGATGTTATGCGCGTTTGACGAGCGAAGTCTTCTTGAAGAGCCATTTGCATCTCTATAAGAGAATTAATCACATTATCCATGTTGGGTGCAATCATACACAAACTAATGCACCGGATCCCATAAGAACTCCGAAGGAAGCGTGCTTGGGCAAGATTAGTACTAAGATGGGTGACCCCCTAGGAAATCCTCGTTTTGCACCCCTTTTTTAACGACGTTGCCCCTAATTTTTTTATTCATCTATATACTTTATAAACTTTTCCATTTTTATGCAATAATATTTCAAAAGCTAGCCTTTGGTGCATGAAAGTGATGGTCGAATATGGCGTTGGGTCGTAAAATGCCGTTGAACCGTTCTGGAATGTTTTTATTTGCAAAAATGACCAAAATGGAGGCTTATCATTGGAATTTCACCATATAAATCACTCCCAATTGGAGAACCTGATAACCCAGATCATCGGTCTTGTAGACTTCTTCACGTAGGTATATTGTAGCCACCGTAGTTCCAACCGAGCTGAATGTTATGCGTGTTTGAAGTGTGGAGTCTTCTTGAAGAGCCATTTGCATCTCTATAAGAGAATTAATCACAAGATCCATGTTGGGTGCGATCATACCTGCAGTAATGCACCAGATTCATCAGAACTCTGAAGTTAAACATGTTTGGGCGAGAGTAGTACTAGGATGGGTGACCCCCTGGGATGTCCTCAAGTTGCATCCTTTTTATTGATCTTTATATTTCAAAAGATAGCCTTTGGAGCATGAAATGGATGGTAGAATATGGCGTTCGGCCGTAAAAGTGATTGGGGCGGGCCGGAACATATTTTCTGGCAAAAATGACCATAATATAGGCTTATCATTGGAATTTCACCATGTAAATCACTCCCAATCGGAGAACCCGATATCCCAAATTGTTGGTCTTGTACAGTTCTTCATTAGGGTATATTGTAACCCCCGTAGTTCCAATCTAAGCCAATTTTATGCACGTTTCAAGCACAGAGTCAAATTAAAGAGCTATTTGCATCTCTATAAGAGAATTAATTGCATTATCCATATTGGGTGCGATCATACCAGCACTAATGTATCGGATTCCATCAGAATTCCAAAGATAAGTGTGTTTGGGCCCGAGTAGTACTAGAATGGGTGACCCCCTGGGAAGTCCTCGTGTTGCACCCTTTTTTCAACGGTGTTACCCCTAATTGTTTTTATTCATCTTTATATTTTATAAAAGTCGCCCACTAGTGCAATAAGATTTTAAAAGCTAGCCGTGGGAGCACAAAAGTGATGGTAGAATATGGTGTTGGGCCGTAAAATACCGTTAGGCCAGGCCAGAACATGTTTTCTTGCAAAATGACCAAAATGGAGGCTTATCATTGGAATTTAAATGTATAAATCACTCCCAATTGGGAAACCCAATAGCCCAGATCATTGGTCTCAGAGAGTTCTTCATGTGGGTATATTTGTTTGAAGGGCAGAGTCTTCTTGATGAGCTATTTGCATCTCTATAAGAGAATTAAATGCACCATCCATGTTGGGTGCGATCGTACCATCAGTAATGCACCGGATCTTATTAGAACTTTGAAGTTAAACATGCTTGGACGAGAGAAGTACTAGGATGGGTGACCCCATGGGAAGTCCTCGTGTTGCATCCATTTTTTAACGAAGTTGCCCCTAATTTTTTTTTCGCATATATATATTATAAACTTAACCCACTTATGTAATAACATTTCAAAAGCTAACATTTAGAGCACGAAAGTGATGGTAGAATATGGCGTTCGGATAGGACGGAACCAGTTTTCTTGTAAAAATGACCAAAATAGAGGCTTATTATTGGAATTTCACTATGTAAATCACTCCGAATTGGGGAACCCGATAGTCCATATTTTAGGTCTTGGAGATTTCTTCGTGAAGGTATATTGTAGCCCCCGCAATCCCAACCGAGCCAAATGTTATGCACGTTTGCAGTGTGGAGTCTTCTTGAAGGGCCATTTGCATCTCTATAAGAGAGTTAATCGCACTATCGATATTGGGTGTGATCATACCTGTATTAATATATCGGATCCCATTAGAACTCCGAAGATAAGCATCCTTGGGCCACGGTAGCACTAGGAGGGGTGACCCCCTAGGGTGTCCTCATGTTGCACCATTTTTTAACAATGTCGCCCCTAATTTTTTTTCATCTATATATTTTATAAACTTAGCCCACTTGTGGAAAAAGATTTCAAAAGCTAGCCTTTGGAGCATGAAAGTGATGGTAGAATATGGTGTTGGGCCGTAAAACACCTTTAGGTCAGGTCGGAACATGTTTTCTTGCAAAACAACCAAAATGGAGGCTTATCATTGGAATTTCACCACGTAAATCACTCCGAATCAGGGAACCCAATAGCCTAGATCGTCAGTCTTGGAGAGTTCTTTGTATGGGTATATTCGTTTGAAGGGCGAAGTCTTCTTGAAGAGCCATTTGAATCTCTATAAGAGAATTAATCGCACTATCCATGTTGGATGCAATCATACCAGCACTAATGTACCGGATCCCATCAGAACTTCAAAGTTGAGTGTGCTAAGGTGAGAGTTATACTAGGGTGGGTGACCCATGGGAAGTTCTCGTGTTGTACCCCTTTTTTAACGACGTTGTCCCTAATTTTTTTATTCACCTATGTATTTTTTAAACTTCGCCCACTTAAGCAATAACATTTCAAAAGATGGCCTTTGGAGCATGAAAGTGATGCAAGAATATGGCATTGGGCCAAGCCGGAAAGGGTTTTCTTACAAAAAAGACCAAAATAGAGGCTTAATATTGGAACTACACCATGTAAATCACTCCCAATCGGGAAACCCAATAACCCATATCGTTGATCTTGGAGAGTTCTTTGGTGGGTATATTATAGCCCCCGTAGTTCCAACCAAGCCTAATGTTATGCACGAAGTTTTCTTGAAGAGCCATTTGCATCTCTATAAGAGAATTAATCGCACTATCCATGTTGGGTGCAATTATACCAGCACTAATGGTTTGGATCACATCAGAACTCTGAAGATAGGCGTGCTTGGGCCAGAGTAGTACTAGGATAGGTGACGCCTTGGGATGTCCTCGTGTTGCACCCCTTTTTTAACGATGTTGCAACTTAATTGTTTTTATTCATCTATATATTTTATAAATTTCACCCACTTATGCAATAAGATTTCAAAAGCTAACCTTTGGAGAACAAAAGTGATGGTAGAATATGGTGTTGGGCTGTAAAATGCCGTTAGGCTGGTCCGGAATGTGTTATCTTGCAAAATGACCAAAACGGAGGCTTATTATTGGAATTTCACCATGGAAATCACTCCCAATCAGGGAACCCTATAGCCCAAATCGTTAATCTTGGAGAGTTCTTCGCGTGGGTATATTGTATGCCCCGTAGTTCCAACAGCGCGTTTGAAGGGCGGAGTCTTCTTGAAGAGCCATTTGCATATCTATAAGAGAATTAATCGAATTATCCATGTTGGGTGCGATCATATCAGCACTAATGCACTGGATCCTAGCATAACTCCGCTAGGAAAGGTGATCCCGTGGGAAGTCCTCGTGTTGCACCATTTTTTTAATGACGTTGCCCCTAATGTTTTCATTCTTCTATATATTTTATAAACTTCTCCAACTTATGCAATAAGATTTCAAAAGCTAGCCTTAGGAGCACGAAAGTGATTATAGAATATGGCGTTGGGCCGAGCCAGAATGTGTTTTCTTGAAAAAACAACCAAAATGGAAGCTTATCATTGGAATTTCAACATGTAAATCACTCCCAATCGGGGAACCCAATATCCCAAATCGCCGGTATTGGGAAGTTCTTCATGTGGGTTTATTATAGTCACTGTAGTTCCAACCGAGTTGAATATTATGTGCGTTTGAAGCATAGAGTCTTCTTAAAGAGCCATTTGCATCTCTATAATAGACATAATAGCATTATCCATGTTAGGTGCGAACATACCAGCACTAATGCACCAGATCCCATCAGAAGTACCCCTTTCGTGTTGCATCGATTTTTAACGATGTTGCCCCTAATTTTTTTATTCATCTATATATTTTATAAAATTCTCCCACTTTTGCAATAAGATTTCAAAAGCTAGTCTTTGGAGTACGAAAGTCATGGTAGAATATGGTGTTGGGGCATAAAACGCCGTTGGGTCAGGCCGGAATGTGTTTTTCTTGCAAAAACGACCAAAATGGAGGCTTATCATTGGAATTTCACCATTTAAATCACTTCCAATCGAGGAAGCTGAGAGCCCTGATTCTTAGTCTTGGAGAGTTCTTCACGTGGCTATATTGTAACCTTCGTATTTCCGACCGAACCGAATGTTATGCGCGTTTGAAGGGCAAAGTCTTCTTGAAGAGCCATTTGCATCTCTATAAGAGAATTAATAGCACTATCGATGTTGGGTGTAATCATACCAGCACTAATGCACCGGATCCCATCAGATATCCGAAGTTAGACTGTGAAGTCCTCGTGTTACACCCCTTTTTTAACGATGTTGCCCTTAATTTTTTTATTCATCTATATATTTTATAAAAAATGCCCACTTATGCAATAAGATTTCAAAAGCTAGCCTTTGGAGCATGAATATGATGGTAGAATATGGCGTTGGCACATAAAACGCTGTTGGGCAGGCCAGAATGTGTTTTCTTGTAAAAAAGACCAAAATGTAGCCCTGATTGTCCATCTCGGAGAGTTCTTTGCGTGGGTATAGTGTAGCCCCCATTGTTCAAATCAAGCCGAATGTTATGCGTATTTGAAGGGCGGAGTCTTCTTGAAGAGCTATTTGCATCTCTATAAGAAAATTAATGGCACTATCGATGTTGAGTGTGATCATACCACACTAATGCACCGGATACCATCAGAATTCCAAAGTTACCCCTTTTTCATCGACGTTGCCCCTAATTTTTTTTATTCATCTATATATTTTATAAACTTCACCAACTTATGCAATAAGATTTCAAAAGTTAGCCTTTATAGCATGATAGTGATAGTAGAATATGGCGTTGAGATGTAAAACGCCGTTGTCTGGGTTGGAACGTGTTTTCTTGCAAAAACAACCAAACTGTAGCCCGGATTATCGATCCTTGAGAGTTCTTCGTGTAGGTATATTATAGCCCCTGTAGTTCAAATTGACCAAAATATTATGTATGTTTGAAGGGCGGAGTCTTCTTGATTAGCTATTTGCATCTCTATAAGAAAATTAATGGCACTTTCGATATTGGGTTCGATCATACTAGCACTAATACACCGGATCCCATCAGAACTCCAAAGTTACCCCTTTTTTAAGGAAGTTACCCCAAATATTGGAGCACGAATGTGATGGTAGAATACAACGTTGGCACATAAAACGCTGTTGGGCGGCCTGAAATGTGTTTTCCTGGAAAACGACCAAACTGTAGCCCAGATTATCGGTCTTGGAGAGTTCTTCGTTTGGGTATATTGTAGCCTCTGTAGTTCAAATTGAGTCGAATGTTATGCACATTTGAAGGGTGGAGTCTTCTTGAAGAGCTATTTGCATCTCTATAAGAAAATTAATGGCACTATCAATGTTGGGTGCGATCATACCAGCACTAATGCTTCGGATCCCATAAGAACTCCGAAGTTACCCCTTTTCTAACGACGTTGCCTCTAATTTTTTTATTCATCTATATATTTAAAAACATTCTCCCACTTATGCAATAAGATTTCAAAAGCTAGCCTTTAGAGCACGATAGTGATGGTAGAATATGGCATTGGTCCATAAAATGCCGTTCGGTTGGGGCGAAACGTGTTTTCTTGCAAAAACAAATAAATGGAGGCTTATCAATGGAATTTCACCATGTAAATCACTCCCAATTAGGGAACCCAACAGACAAGATCGTTGGTCTCTGAGATTTCTTTGTATGGGTATATTGTAGCCCCTGTAGTTCAAACTGTGCCAAATATTATGCGCGTTTGAAGAGCGGAGTCTTCTTGAAGAGCAATTTGCATCTCTATAAGAGAATTAATCGCACTATCCGTGTTGGGTGCCATCATACACATACTAATGAACTGGATCCCATAAGAACTCCGAAGTTAAGTTTGCTTGGGCAAGATTAGTACTAGGATGGGTGACCCCCTGAGAAATCCTTGTGTTGCACCCCTTTTTTAACGACGTTGCCCCTAATTTTTTTATTCATCTATATATTTATTAAACATTACCCTTTTTATGTAATAAGATTTCAAAAGCTAGCCTTCGGAGCATGAAAAAGATGGTAGAATATGGCGTCGGACCATAAAATGCCGTTGGGCCGGGCCGAAATGTGTTTTCTTCCAAAAATGACCAAAATGGAGGCTTATCATTAAAATTTCACCATACAAATCACTCCCAATTGGAGAACTCGATAGACCAGATCATTGGTCTTGGGGATTTCTTTGCATAGGCATATTGTAGCCCCCAGAGTTCCAACCGAGTCGAGTGTTATGTGTGTTTGAAGTGCGGAGTCTTCTTGAAGAGCCATTTGTACCTCTATAAGAAAATTAATCGCACTACCCATGTTGGGTGTGATCATACAAGCACTAATGCACCGGATCCCATAAGAACTCCAAAGTTAAACTGGAAAGTCCGCATGTTGCACCTCTTTTTTAATGACGTTGCCCTTAATTTTTTTATTCATCTATATATTTTATAAACAATGCCCACTTATACAATAATATTTCAAAAGCTAGACTTTGGAACACGAATGTAATGGTAGAATATGGTGTTGGCACATAAAACGCTGTTAGCCAGGCCGGAACATGTTTTCTTGTAAAAATAACCAAAATGTAGCCCATATTGTCGGTCTTGGAGAGTTCTTTGCATGGGTATATTGTAGCCCCCGTTGTTCAAATTGATCTGAATGTTATGCACATTTGAGGGGCGGAGTCATCTTGAAGAGCTATTTGTATCTCTATAAGAAAATTAATGGCACTATCGCTGTTGGGTGCTATCATACCAGCACTAATGCACTGGATACCATCAGAACTCTGAAGTGGCCCCTTTTTAAAGACGTTACCCCTAATATTTTTTTATTCATCTATATATTTTATAAACTTCACCCACTTATGCAATAAGATTTCAAAATTTAGCCTTTATAGCATGATAGTGATGGTAAAATATGGCGTTGGGATGTAAAATACCGTTGTGTGGGTTGAAACGTGTTTTCTTGCAAAAATGACCAAAATGTAGTCCAGATTGTCGGTATATGAGAGTTCTTCATTTAGGTATATTGTAGCCCCCGTAGTTCAAATCAAGCCGAATGTGTTTGAAGGGTGGAGTTTTCTTGAAGAGCTATTTGCATCTCTATAAGAAAATTAATGGCACTATTGATATTTGGTGCGATCATACCAGTACTAATGCACCGGATACCATCAGAACTCCAAAGTTACCCTTTTTCAACGACGTTGCCCCTATTTTTTTTGTATTCATCTATATATTTTATAAAATTCACCCACTTATATAATAAGATTTCAAAAGCTATCCTTTAAAGCATGATAGTGATGGTAGAATGTGGTGTTAGGCTAAAAACGCTGTTGGGTCGGGCCAAAATCTGCTTATCATTAAAATTTCACCATGTAAATCACTCCCAATTAGGGAACCCAATAGCCAAGATCGTCTGTCTCTAATAGGTCATTGCGTGGGTATATTGTAGCCCCCGTAGTTCGAACCAAGTCAAATGTTATGCTCATTTGAAGAGCGAAATCTTATTAAAGAGCCATTTACATCTCTATAATAGAATTAATCGCACTATGGGTGCAATCATACATATAATAATGCACCGGATCCCATAAGAACTTCGAAGTTAAGCATGCTTGGGTAAGATTAGTGCTAGGATGGGTGACCCCTTGGGAAATTCTCGTGTTGCACCCTTTTTTTAACGACATTACCCCTAATTTTTTTATTCATCTATATATTTTATAAACTTTGCCCTTTTATGTAATAATATTTCAAAAGCTAGCCTTCAGAGTACAAATGTGATGGTATAATATGGCGTTGGGCCGAGCTGAAATGTGTTTTCTTGCAAAAACGACCAAAATGAAAGCTTATCATTGAAATTTCACCATGTAAATCACTCCCAATCAGGGAACTTGATAGACCAGAATGTCGGTCTTGGGGACTTCTTTACGTGGGTATATTGTAGCCCCCCGAGTTCCAACCGAGCCAAATGTTATGTGCATTTGAAGTGCGAAGTCTTCTTGAAGAGCCATTTACACTTCTATAAGAGAATTAATCGCACTATCCATGTTGGGTGCGATCATACACGCACTAATGCACCGAATTCCATCGAAACTCCGAAGTTAGACTGGGAAGCACTTATGTTGTACCCCTTTTTTAATGATGTTGCCCTTAATTTTTTTTTACTCATCTATATATTTTACAAACTTTTCCCACTTATGCAATAAGATTTCAAAAGCTAGCCTTTAGAGGATGAATAATGGTAGAATATGATGTTGGCACATAAAACATTTTTGGGCGGCCCAGAACGTGTTTTCTTGCAAAAATGACCAAACTGTAGCCCAAATTATCAGTCTTGGAGAGTTCTTTCAGTATATTGTAGGCCCCATAGTTCAAATCAAGCCGAATGTTATGCGGTGTTTGAAGGATGGAGTCTTCTTGAAGAGCTATTTGTGTCTCTATAAGAAAATTAATGGCTCTATTGATGTTGGGTGCGATCATACCAGCACTAATGCACCGGATCCCATCAAAACTCCAAACTTACCCCTTTTTTAACGACATTGCCCCTAATTATTTTTTATTTATCTATATATTTTATAAACTTCTCCCACTTATGCAATAAGATTTCAAAAGTTAGCCTTTAGAGTAGGATAGTGATGGTAGAATATGACATTGGGCCGTGAAACGCCGTTAGGTCGGGCTAAAATGTGCTTTCTTGCAAAAATGACAAAAAATGAGGCTTATCATTGGAATTTCACCATGTAAATCACTCCCAATTAGGGAACCCAATAGCCAAGTTTGTCAGTCTCTGAGAGTTCTTTGCGTGGGTATATTGTAGCCCCCATAGTTCAAATTGTGTCGAATATTATGCGCGTTTGAAGAGCAGAGTCTTCTTAAAGAGCCATTTACATCTCTATAAGAGAATTAATCGCACTACCCGTGTTTGGTGCCACCATACACGTACTAATGCATTGGATCCTATACAAACTCTGAAGTTAAGCGTGCTCGGGCAAGATTAGCACTAGGATGGGTGACCCCCTGAGAAATCCTCGTGTTACACCCGTTTTTTAATGACGTTGCCCCTAATTTTATTATTCATCTATGTATTTATTAAACCTTGCCCTTTTATGCAATAAGATTTCAAAAGCTAGCCTTCAAAGCATGAAATGATGGTAGAATATTGCGTTGGGCTTTAAAATGCCGTTGGGCCCGGCCGAAACGTGTTTTCTTGCAAAAATGACCAAACTGGAGGCTTATCATTTGAATTTCACTATGGAAATCACTCCCAATCGGGGAACCCAATAGCCTAGATTGTTGCTCTTGGAGACTTCTTCGTGTGGGTATATTATAATCCTCGTAGTTCAAACCGAACTGAATGTTATGCGCGTTTGAAGTTTGGAGTCTTCTTGAAGAGCCATTTGCATCTCTATAAGAGAATTAATAGCACTATCCATGTTGGGTGTCATCAACCAGCAGTAATACATTGGATCCCATCAGAACTCTGAAGTTAGACTGGGAAGTCCTCGTGTTGCACCCCTTTTATAACGACGTTGCCCTTAATTTTATTTATTCATCTATATATTTTATAAACTTTGCCCACTTATGCAATAAGATTTCAAAAACTAGCCTTTGGAGCATGGATGTTAAGGTAGAATATGGCATTAGCACAAAAAATGCTGTTGGGCACGCCGGAATGTGTTTTCTTGCAAAAATGACCAAAATGTAGCCCAAATTGTCGGTCGTAGAGAGTTCTTTATGTTAGTATATTGTAGGCCTCGTAGCCAAATATTATGCATGTTTGAAGGGCGAAGTCTTCTTGAAGAGCTATTTGCATCTCTATAAGAAAATTAATGGCACTATTGATGTTGGGTCCAATCATACCAGCACTAATGCACCGGAAACTATCAGAACTCTAAAGTTAACGAAGTTACCCCTAATTGTTTTAATCATCTATATATTTTATAAACTTCACCCACTTATCCAATAAGATTTTAAAAGCTAGCCTTTAGAGCACGATAGTGATGGTAGAATATGGCGTTGGGATGTAAAACACCGTTGTACGGGCCGAAGCGTGTTTTCTTGCAAAAATGACCAAAATATAGCCCAGATTGTCGGTCTTAGAGAGTTCTTTATATGGGAATATTGTAGCCCCCATAGTTCCAATTGAGCCGAATGTTATGCGCATTTGAAGGTCACAGTTTTCTTGAAGAACTATTTCCATCTCTATAAGAAAATTAATGGTACTATCGATGTTGGGTGCAATCATACCAGCACTAATGCACCGGATCCCATCAGAACTCCAAAGTTATCCCTTTTTTAATGATGTTGCCCCTAATTTTTTTATTAGTCTATATTTTTTATAAACTTTACCCACTTATGCAATAAGATTTCAAAAGCTACACGATAGTGATGGTAGAATATGGCGTTGGGATTTAAAATGCCATTGTGCGGGCCGGAACGTGTTCCTTGCAAAATCAACCAAAATGTTGCCCAGATTGTTGGTCTCGGAGAGTTCATCACGTGGGTCTATTGTAGCCCTGTAGTTCAAAATCGAGCAGAATATTATGCGCGTTTGAAGGACGGAGTCTTCTGAAGAGCTATTTGCATCAAAATGAGAAAATTATTAGAACTATTGATGTTGGAGGTGATCATACCAGTACAAATACACCGGATCCCATCAGAACTCCAAAGTTACCCCTTTTTTAATGACGTTGCCCCTAATTTTTTTTATCTATATATTTTATAAACTTCACCCACTAATGCAATAAGATTTCAAAAGCTAACCTTTAAAGTATGATATTGATTGTAGAATATGGCGTTGGACTGTAAAATACCGTTGGGTCAGGCCGAAACGTGTTTTCTTACAAAAATAACCAAAACAGAGGCATATCATTGGAATTTCACCATGTAAATCACTGCCAATGGAACCCAATAGCCAAGATCATCGATCTCGAAGAGTTCTTCACATGGGTATGTTGTAGCCCCCGTAGTTCAAAACGACCCAAATGTTATGTGCATTTGAAGAGCAGAGTCTTCTTGAAGTGCCATTTGCATCTCTATAAGAGAATTAATTGCACTATCCATGTTGGGTGCGATCATACACGTACTTATGCACTAGATCCCATAAGAACTCCTAAGTGAAGCGTGCTAGGGCAAGATTAGTACTAAGATGGGTGACCCCCTGGGAAATCCTTATGTTGCCCCCCTATTTTCACGACGTTGCCCCTAATTTTTATATTCATCTATATATTTTATAAACTTTGCCCTTTTATGCAATAAGATTTCAAAAGCTAGACTTTGGAGCATGAAAGTGATGGTAGAATATTGCGTTGGGCCGTAAAATACCGTTGGGCCAAGCCGAAACGTGTTTTCTTGTAAAAACAACCAAAATGGAGGCTTATCATTAGAATTTCTGGAAATCACTCCCAATCAGGGAACCCGATAGCCGAAATTTTCAGTCTTGGAGACTTCTTCGCATGGGTATATTGTAGCCCTCGTAGTTCCAACAGAGCCGAATGTTATGCGCGTTTGAAGTGTGGAGTCTTCTTGAAGAGACAATTGCATCTCTATAAGAGAATTAATCGAACTATCCATATTGGGTGTAATCATACCACCACTAATGCACCGGATCCCATCAGAACTCCGAAGTTAGACTGGGAAGTCCTTGTGTTGCACCTCTTTTTAATGACGTTGCCCTTAATTTTTTTTATTCATCTATATATTTTATTAAATTTTCCCACTTATGCAATAAGATTTCAAAAGCTAGCCTTTGGAGCACAAATGTCATGGTAGAATATGGCGTTGGCACATAAAATGGTGTTGGACGGGCCGAAATGTGTTTTCCTGCAAAAACGACCAAAATGTAGCCCAGATGGTCGGTCTTGGAGAGTTCTTTGTGTGGTTATATTGTAGCCCCCGTAGTTCAAATCGAGTTAAATGTTATGCGTGTTTGAGGGGCGGTATCTTCTTGAATAGTTATTTGCATCTCTATAAGAAAATTAATGGCACTATCGATGTTTCGTGCGATCACACCAGCACTAATGCACCGGATCCTATCAGACCTTTGAAGTTACCCTTTGTTTAACTACGTTGCCCCTAATTTGTTTTTATTCATCTATATATTTTATAGACTTCACCCACTTATGCAATAAGATTTTAAAACCTAGCCTTTAGAGCATGATAGTGACAGTAGAATATGGCGGTGGGCCGTAAAACGCCGGTAGGTCGGGCCGAAATGTGTTTTCCTACAAAAATGACCAAAACAGAGGCTTATCATTTGAATTTCATCATCCAAATCACTCCTAATTTGGGAATCCAATAGCCAAGGTCGTCAGTCTTGGAGAATTCTTCGCATGGGTATATTGTAGCCCCCGTAGTTCGAACCGAGATGAATGTTATGCGCGTTTGAAGACCGGAGTCTTCTTGAAGAGCCATTTGCATCTCTATAAGAGAATTAATTGTACTATCCATTTTGGGTGTAATCATATATGTACTAATGTTCTGGATCCCACAAGAACTCCGAAGTTAAGCGTGCTTGGACAAGATTAGTGCTAGGATGGGTGACCCCCTGGGAAATCCTCGTGTTGCACCCTTTTTCTAATGACGTTGTCCCTTATTTTTTATTCATCTATATATTTTATAAAATTCACACTTTATATGTAATAATATTTCAAAAGCTAGGCTTCGAAGAACGTAATGGTACAATATGGCGTTGGGCCGTAAAACACCGTTGGGCCAGGCCAAAACGTGTTTTCTTGCAAGAACGACCAAAATAGAGGCTTATCATTAGAATTTCTCCATGTAAATCACTCCTAATCGAGGAACCCGATAGCCTAGATCATAGGTCTTGGAGAGTTCTTCAAATGGGTATATTGTAGCCCCCGTAGTTCCAATCGAGATGAATGTTATGCGCGTT
Organism: Caryopteris x clandonensis; assembly: GCA_028749325.2. Taxonomy (NCBI): domain Eukaryota; kingdom Viridiplantae; phylum Streptophyta; class Magnoliopsida; order Lamiales; family Lamiaceae; genus Caryopteris; species Caryopteris x clandonensis. The sequence continues at coordinate 1,676,915 of JAPYKT020000049.1, forward strand.
TGAAGGGTGGAGTCTTCTTGACGTGCCGTTTGCATCTCTGTAAGAGAATTAATCATACTATCCATGTCGGGTACAATCATACCAGCAGTGATGCACCAGATCCCATCAGAACTTTAAAGTTTAGCATGCTTGGGCGAGAGTAGTACAGGGATGGGTGACCACCTGGGAAGTCCTCCTGTTGCACCCCTTTTTAACGACGTTGCCTCTAATTTTTTTTATTCATCTATATATTTTATAAACTCTGTCCACTTATGCAATAAGATTTCTAAATCTTGCCTTTGTAGCACGAAAGTGTTGGTAGAATATGGCGTTGGGCCAGGCTAAAACATTTTTTCTTGCAAAAAAACTAAAACGATGGCTTATCCATTGGAAATTCACCCCGTAAATCACTCCCATTTAGGGAACCCGATAGTCTAGATCATCCATCTGGGAGAGTTCTTTTGCATGGGCATATTGTAGCACCTGTAGTTCCAACCGAGCTAAATGTTATTATCCTTTGAAGTGCAGAGTCTTCTTAAAGAGTCATTTGCATCTCTATAAGAGAATTAATCGCACTATGCATGTTGGGTGTGATCATTCCAGCACTAATGAACCCAGATCTCATCAGACATCTGAAGTTAAGCATATTTGGGCGAGAGTAGTACTAGTTTGGGTGAGTCCCTGGGAAGTCCACGTGTTGCATTCCTTTTTTAATGATGTTGCGCCTAATTTTTTATTCATCTATATATTTTTAGAACTTCACTAACTGGTGCAATAAGATTTCAAAAGCTAGCCTTTAGACCGGGCCGAAATGTGTTTTCTTGCAAAATGACCAAAATGGAGGCTTATCATTAGAATTTCATCATGTAAATCTCTCCCAATAGGGAAACCAAATAGCCCAGATTGTTGCTCTTGGAGAGTTCTTCGTGTTGGTATATTGTAGCCCCCGTAGTTCCAACGGAGCCGAATGTTATTCGCGTTTGAAGGGCGGAGTCTTTTTGAAGAGCCATTTGTATCTCTATAAGAGAATTAATCGCACTATCCATGTTAGGTGCGATCATACCAGCACTAATACACTGGATCCCATCAGAACACTGAAGTTAAGCATGCTTGGGTGAGAGTAGTACTAGGATGGGTGGTCTCGTGGGAAGTCCTCGTGTTGCACCCCTTTTTTAATGATAGGAGCACGAAAGTGATGGTAGAATATGGTGTTGGGCTGGGCCGGAACGTGTTTTTTTGCTAAAACAACCAAAATAGAGGCTTATCATTAGAATTTCACCATGTAAATCACTCCCAATCAGGGAACCCGATAGCCCCAATCATCGGTCAAGGGGAGTTCTGCGTGTGGGTGTATTACAGCCCCATAGTTCCAACCGAGCCGAATATTATGCACGTTTGAAGCGCAGAGTCTTCATGAAGAGCTATTTGCATCTCTATAAGAGAATTAATTGCACTATCCATGTAGGGTACGATCATACCAGCACTAATGCGCCGGATGCCACAAGAATACCAAAGTTAAGCATGCTTGGGCGAGAGTAGTACTTGGATGGGTGAACCCCTGGGAAGTCCTCGTGTTGCACCATTTTTCTAACGACGGCGCCCTAATTTTTTTATTCATCGATATATTTTTCAAAATTTTCCAACTTGTGTAATAAGATTTCAAAAGCTAGCCTTCAGAGTATGAAAGTGATGGTAGAATATGGTGTTGGGCCGTAAAACACCGTTGGGTCGGGCCGGAACGTGTTTTCTTGCAAAACCGACCAAAATGGAGGCCTATCATTGGAATTCCACCATTTAAATCTTTCCCAATTATGGAACCTCATAGCCCAGATTGTCAATCTTAGAGAGTTCTTCATGTGGGTATACTGTAGCCCCCGTAGTTGAAACCGAGCCGAATATTGTGAGCGTTTCAAGGACGAAGTCTTCTCGAAAAGCCATTTGCATCTCTATAAGAAAATTAATGGCACTTTCGATGTTGGGTGCGATCATACTAGCACTAATGCACCGGATCCCATCAGAACTCCAAAGTTAAGTGTGCTTGGGTGAGAGTAGTACTAGGATGGATGACCCCGACTGAAGTCCTCGTGTTGCACCCATTTTTTAATAACGTTGCCCCTAATTTTTTTATTCACCAATATATTTTATAAAATTAACCCACTTATGTAGTAACATTTCAAAAGCTAGCCGTTGGAGCACAAAAGTGATGGTAGAATATGGCGTTAGGCCGGGCCGAAACGGGTTTTCTTGCAAAAATGACCAAAATAGAGGCTTATTATTGGAATTTCACCATGTAAATCACTCCCTATCAGGGAACCCTAGCCTAGATTGTCGATCTTGGAGATTTCTTCACATGGATATATTGTAGCCCCCATAGTTCCAACCGAGCCGAATGTTATGTGCGTTTGAAGGGTGAAGTTTTCTTAAAGAGCCATTGGCATCTCTATAAGAGAATTAATCGCACTATTCAAGTTGGGTGCGATCATACCAGCACTAATGCACCAGATCCCATCAGAACTCCGAAGTTAAGCATGCTTGGGTGAGAGTAGTACTTGGATGGGTGATCCCCTGGGAAGTCCTCGTGTTGCACCATTTTTTTAACAACTTTGCCCATAATATTTTTATTCATCCATATATTTTATAAAATTCACCAACTTATGCAATAAGATTTCATAACATAGCCTTCAGTGTATGAAAGTGGTGGTAAAATATGGTGTTTGGCCATAAAATACCATTGGGTCTGGTCGGAACGTGTTTTGTTGCAAAAATGGCCAAAATGGAAACTTATCATTGGAATTTCACAATTTAAATCACTCTTAATCGAGGAACCTGATAGCTCAGATTGTCAGTCTCGAAGAGTTCTTCACGTGGGTATATTGTAGCCCCCTACATCCAACCGAGCCGAATGTTATGCGTGTTTGAACAGCGAGTCTTCTTGAAGAGCCATTTTCATCTCTATAAGAGAATTAATGGCACTATTGATGTTAGGTACGATCATACCAGCACTAATGTGCCGGATCCCATCAAAACTCCGAAGTTAGACTAGGAAGTCCTCGTGTTGCACTCCTTTTTGAACGACGTTGCCCTTAATATTTTTCATTCATCTATATATTGTATAAACTTAACCCACTTGTACAATAATATTTCAGAAGCTAGCCTTCGGAGCATGAAAGTGATGTTAGAATATGGTGTTGGGCTGTTAAATGCCGTTAGGCCGAGCCAGAACGTGTTTTCTTGCAAAAAACCCAACATGGAAGCTTTTCATTGGAATTTCACCATGTAAATCACTCCCAATTAGGGCACCCAATAGCCTAGATCATTAGTCTCAAAGACTTCTTTGTGTTGGTATATTGTAATCCCCGTAGTTCTAATCGAACCGAATATTATGGACGTTTGAAGCGTGGAGTCTTCTTAAAGAGTCATTTGCATCTCTATAAGAGAATTAATCACTATCCATGTTGGGTGTTAACATACCAGCACTAATGCACCGAATCCCATCAGAACTTTGATGTTAAGAGTGCTTGGGCAAGAGTAGTACTAGAATGGGTGACCCCGTGGGAAGTCCTCGTGTTGCACCCCTTTCTTAACTATGTTGCCCTTATTTTTTTATTCATCTGTATATTTTATAAACTTTGCTCAATTATGGAATAAGATTTCTAAAGCTAGCATTAGGAGCACGAAGGTGATGGTAGAATATGGCATTGGACTGGGCTGGAACGTGTTTTCTTGCAAAAATGACCAAAATGGAGGCTTATCATTAGAATTTCATAGTTGAAATCACTCCCAATCGGGGAACCCAATAGTCCAGATCTTCAATCTTGGAGAGTTATTCACGTAGGTGTATTACAACCCCGTAGTTCCAACCGAGCCGAATCTTATGCGCGTTTGAAGCGTAGAATCTTCTTGAAGAGCTATTTCCATCTCTATAAGGCAGCGTTTACATTGTGGAAAAAGCCTAGATTCGGACACGGTATCCAGGCTTATCCGTCAAATACATTATGGGATTGTAAAAATTCAATTATCCTGGGACCCGGGATAGACACCCTTCCCGATGCAAAAAAGGCGGATACGCCATCCCCTCGGCCAGGGTGGGATAAGTTATCCCACGCAATCCCACATGCCAATTTTACTAATACGCCCCGCAAATATGTTTTGTGAGAAGTCAATTTCTAGGGTTTCTACTCCCCTGCCACTGAGCTTTGCGGGCAATGGGAGGAGTCAATTTCACACGGTTTCTAGGGTTTTTTACTCCCCCGCCGCTGTAAAATTTGTTACTCCCCCGCTGCCGTGTGGCTGTTACTCAGCCGACGCTGTGGCCTTCCCCCGCTTCCCCGCTCCCCCGCTCCCTCCCTCCCCCGCTCCCCCGCTCACCCCCTCACCCACCGTTGTGCCCTTCGGGCGCTTCCCCATTCCCCCGCTTCCCCCGCTCACCCCCTCACCCGCCGCTGTGCCCTTCGGGCACTTCCCCGTTCCCCCGCTCCCCCCTCCCCCGCTGTTGTGCCCTTCCCCCGCTTCCCCGCTCCTATTCGCTGTAAAATTTCTTACTCCCCCGTTGGTGTGCCCTTCCCTCGCTTCCCCGCTCCCCCTTCCCCTGCTGTTGTGCATTCACCGGCCCCATGTCTCCCATGGCACCGGCCCACTATTTCCTGTTTCACCGCCCCCCAATTTCACGATTCACCACCCCCACCTCTTTCACAATTTTTAAACACATTTTATGTGATTAATTTTTGGATTTACAATTTTATGTTTTGATTGTTGTAGGTCACTGTGTTGCCATCGTATAAAGGGACGATGAGTTGTTCGTGTGCAGCAGTGGGAAGAAAGTATACAAGTTTATATCAGTTTTTATAGTGTACTCATATGCACTTGGGCTTTTGTGAAATTGTTATGTAGTTATTTGATTATCTTGTGGAGGTTCGATTGTTTTGTATATGTAGTTCCTAGGAATATATTGTGATGATGGTGTTATCTGATGTTATTGCTTTTGTTTTATGATATGTATATCTGGAGCGTAATATATGCTGTATAATGATAAATTGCAGAACCTGTCGTCATATTATCCATGTTCATCTGCATCTATATCATATTGTCATGAGATGCCTGTTTTTATTTTCTTTCATATGCGAGGAAGGTAGATTATTTGCACTTTGTATTATGTAGTCTACATAATGACCATCGTACATGTACTCTTGGTTTATCATGGTGTATTGCCGAAATATTGTTGTATGATGTAGGTATTTTTTTTAAGTCTCACCTTTATGTATGGAGTATGGGTCAATTTGTTATTTGATTAATTTTTGGATTTAATATTTTATGTTATGATTGTTGTAGGTCACTGTGTTCCCATCGTACAAAGGGACGACCACTCGTTCGCGTGCAGTACTCTGTGGAAGGTATAAAAGTTTATATCAGTTTTTATAGTCTACTCATATGTGCTTGGGCTTTTGTGAAATTGTTATGTAGTTATTTCATTATCTTGTGGAGGTTTGCTTGTTTCATATATGTAGTTCCTAGGAATATATTGTGATGATGGTGTTGTCTGATGTTAATGTTTTTGTTTTATGATATGTACGTGTGCAGCGTAATATAAGCTGTATAATGATAAATTGCAGAACTTGTCGTCAAATTATCCATGTTGATCTTCATCTATATCATATTGTCATGAGATGTCTGTTTATCATGTTGTGTTGCCGAAATATTGTTGTATGATGTATGTTTTTTCTTTAAGTCTCACCTTCATCGATGGAGTATGGGTGAATTGGTATATTAATTTTGCCTTCTATGTGTACCGAATTGTGATTCTCCTGGTTTGCTTGAATTTTTTTTTTGTTTTTTTTTAAATATTTAAATATATATGATTTGGGGAAATATCATATTTAACATTGTATGTCGGAATGGGTTCCTTAGTAATTTAACGTGTCTTCCTGAATTGTGTGATCCTGTTTCACCCGTGATTTTTTCTATTTGTCTTACGTTTATGTGGATGATGGTAATGGTGTCTTAATCTTGTTTACCCATGAATGTTTATATTTGTTTTTAAGTGCTTTTTGGCTCATCCCATTTTTCACTTACTCAGATGCGTTAATGAATTTTGAGGTTGGCAATGGAACGTGCTGGCGAACTTAAGTTCATTAAGTTCGGCCAATTAAGAAGTTCATTTTCTCCTCCAAGGGACTAGTAAATATGTTGTATACTGGTAAATAAATTAGTCTATTATTGTGTACAATTTTACATGCAGGGTTGTAATATTTTGTCTTCCTGTAGCGAATTCCACCCAAATTTTGTAGAAAATGCGTGGGTAGTTTGCCCTCAAACGTGCAACTTCATAATGATTTTGGCATGGAATGGACTATCACAATGAAGATACGTGATGATGGGCATCATCTACTTGATCGAAGGGTGGTCCGAGTTCTGGGATGCGAACAACATCGAACATCAGGACATGTACTTATTTTACTATGATGGAGGGTGTAATTTCCATGTGCTTGTCTTCACCAAAAATGTATGCCAGAAACCACATCCGTCTGTACAAGGTAGCATTTTCCAGTCATTATTATGTAGTACATTAATAACCACCTTTACAGTTAATTCATTCGGTTAAATCTAATTCGTGTTGTTATTTTGTAGATCACGTTGGTACGACAACAAGGTTCAACCGATGCTTCAAGGTTTTCCTTCCTAGTCCCAGAATGCCCATGGATGTTTATTTGGTATGAGTTCAGTTCAGTGATGAACAGAATTTGATCAGGCATGCTTACTTGATTTTGTCGTCTGTGTTTAGAAACTGACTTTAATGTGCGTGTTACATGATCTTCCGCCTAAGTTCACATTGAACTTTCTGGAAAATCTACCTGATAGGCTTACTCTGATTAACAAGTATGGTGTTTGGTGGCATGTGAAGACAGAGATTCTGGAATCTGGTCGAATTCGACTGACATATGGGTGGCAGGAATTCGTTCAGGAGAATAAGATAAGAATTGGGGAGTTTATTTTTTTCAATGTGCTACAGGATGTGGGGATCTGGTAGAGGTTTTTGAGGTCAGTTTTTTTGAGAAATCCGACGTCATGGGCCATGCTTGGGGAAGCGAAGGAACCACGGCAGAAGGTAGTCAGGCAGCAAAGGATGGATCCGAACACATGCCGGATGATGGAATGAATGCTTTCATAGAAATTTCAAGTGAAGTGAGTGATGACGATGGGATTGATATCATGATGCATGATTCCCCTAACGTGAAGACTGAGGTGGTCAGCCCTAGTCATGCCGATGAATGTGATTTACCCCGATACGAACTTGTTATGCGCAAGTCGTATTTTGATACGCCTCGATTGGTATGTGTACTACTTTTATATGAGTTAAGTTTGTTATTATTTTTATTAAATGACTTGCATAACTCCTTAACCTGACATGATTTTGCATGCAACCTATTCCTATTGAATTTTGGACTACATATATTGTCGGGAAAAAGCGTGTGGGCAAGCATGTCAACGTGATGATGAATAGGCGAACATGGTCTGTCGGGCTGAACAAGCAAGCATCTCGTATTGCACTGAGGAACAAATTACCGGTGTTCCTAAGTGAGAACGGCATACTCGTCAGACACAAATGCATCATTGAGTTGGCCCCTACCTATGAGTTAGCTTTCACTGTCCGTGTAATTGAATGAAGTGTATCAAGAAAATAGTCTTTATCTTGTTTTAATTGGTGACAGAGTTTGACTACTTTCGTACTTTTGTAATATTTTCCTTTTGCTTTTGGTATGAGAATGTGCTGTCGTACTCCTTGCAAATGGGAACACGTTATTTGACTAAGAAGTGTTTTATGCCCTTATTTTGCTTATAATCTTATGCATTTTCTTACTCGGTTATATACATAAATTAAAATGTGAATTATTTAAATAGGTCTGCCATTTGCCTTTATCAATGAAAGGACAATTCGTTTATCACAATAGTACAACGCTGCTATTCAGAAATATACCAAACAATACATCATCAACAACATTACTAATTTACAATAGATTAAGGAAACACCACGACTAATTAATGGTACAACGGGGAATTAACACACCAATTCTAAACTTTAACAACTTCAACTTATATACAAACATAGTTGGATCATTACAAACTTACCAATTCCCACGTTGAAAAGAAAACCATTTAACGGGGCTTGAAGAAGCGCAAGAGCTATCAGCGCTTTGGTTTTGTGAAGTGTCATATCTAGGCCTTGGGGGATAAAATTTTTGTGTCGGAAATGGTCTACTACTTCAAGGTGGACGTGCAGATGCAACCACTAGAGATATAACCTCATCATCGTCATCAGATACTACAATCATCGGTCCGGTGGTTTGTGCAGGATGTTCCTCCGGATGCACGCTTCCATCTGATATGTTGATGATTTCATTTTGTTGCAGAGGACGGGAATTACGATCCTTGAACAAAACTTCAATCTTCTCATGATGTGGTTCTCCATCGTGAAAATATGCCCTCACAAATGCATTTTTCTATCGCGTCAAACAAATTTGCAGAGTCAAAAAATTGATATGAAGTTTATCATAAATATAATATTTGTACAATAAAAAATGTATCTTGCCCCAACTTTTACCTTCAACAATTTCTTCCATGTAGCGCGAGTAGCATGTATTTTTTTGTTGGAACGATCCCACCATGTGCCGTCCCTCTCAATGGTCATTTGAAATGTTTGGTACCGACTCTTTAACATGGTCTGCCGTTCAACAATTTGTTCCCAACTAATATTTTCAGAATGTTCTTCATTCAGTATGCCTCGTGCCATGAGTAGCGCATGGAAGTTTCCTTGCAACTGTAGATTCTAGTTGCCAAGTTGTTGCTGCTCCATAAGACAATTAATAAAACGGGCATCCATCTCTTCATTCCAACCATTGTTGTATAAGAATTGTTCTTGTGGAGGGATTTTATTTAGGGACATTGTTCATGGAGTATGTTTTCATTCAACCACATTCCTATATAATCGGAATTCCCTTTTCACACATACATAAAGGAGTATGTTCGGCACCATGTGAAGCAAAAGGAGACAAAGACTTGCTGTCAATCACATTCATCTTCCAACTAACTATTATGCATGTGATCTATCCCATTTTAATGAAAATTCCAATTTTTGATTATAATATAACATAGTTCACATCGCATTCTGGATATCTTATTTACATAACAGTTGAGGGAATAACCATACAAAGTTTTCTTGGTCAATTATTGCCCAGTTACGTAGTTAAATTTTTATAGTTCATTAAATCAAAGTTGGATATATAAAATTAGAAATTTATGTACATACAAGAAAACAATCCCACTATAAAATACATGTAGTACAACTTCCATATATGCAATAATTGTTAGAACTATTTGACATGTGAACCATTCACACGAAACCCTGCAACCAAGCCTTCAAAAAGTTGGGCAAAGACCTTCCATATGACAACATCTATTTGGCATCATGTCTAGATCCAAAAATTAGAAAAGTAATTATAATAAATTGATTTTATTAATTGTGTCATACCTATTTTTTAGAATATATACATTAATGACTTACTCCAAAATATAAATTATATTTTTTAATATAATATGAAAGTTAGGGACATTGAAATTTTGAATATCACATAAATTCAATATTTTTGTCAAAGTCATTATGAATATGTTTATGCATTATAAATTCACCACACATTTATTTATAAACACATTATTCTTAAACACTTATTATGAAGTACAAATTATGTTATCTAAAAACCATAAAAAGGTTCAAAATTAGATTAATTTATATTAATTGAAGTTTATAATATTAGATTATATATTTAAGTAAATAATATATGAAAATTGAGATGAGGAAAGGGGGGGTCAAAGATGTGGTCAAAGGCAGCATTTCCAACTACCGCTTTTACTCCATCTCCCCCAACCACCGACATTAATTCTTCAGAACCCAATTTCGCACTCCTCTAGCTGCTGCACCGTCCACGGTTTCGGCGACCTCCATTCCTTCACCAACCACCATCGCGCGTGCCCCAGGTCCTTGGTGTTTGCCTAGTAGCAGGTATACCATTCAATTTTGGACTCTATGTTCGGTACATAACCAACAACCACCGCCTCTACTATTTCGTTAAATCTTTTTGATTTATATGTTGGGTGCTGTCAAATTCGAAATATATGTGGGGTATTTTTTTGTTAATGGGATATGATTGAAGTGGGTGTGTGTTTATCTTTGTTATGATGTGTCTGATTTGCGAAATTTTTGTTTAGGATGGAAAATGGTATTGGTATGTTAGAAATGGGGATGACCGAGGAGGAGTTTTTGGCTCTGTTACATGGCATAATGAATGCATGTATTTCCTTTTTTAACATGGTTTGCATATTCTTCGATGAAAATCGACATATTCCCATGTCACGATCTATAGTGAATACTCAAGCAAAATATAGTCTACTTAGTAGGGTCCCAAGGCAGCTAAGATACCTGCGTTATGTCATTGGTTGTTCAGATGAAGAGTGTATAGATCACTTAAGAATGAGTCGAGGAGCATTCTCTTCATTGTGTTATATGCTTGAGATGTATGGTTGGTTAAAACCCACACGACATTGTAGTGCCCCTGAGCAATTGGCCATGTTTCTATCCATAATTACACATCACACAAAAAACCGTATTGTGAGGTCAAATTATAAACGGTCGGGTAGAACTGTCAGCAAACACTTCCATCACGTATTGAAATCCATTATTCGATTGCATCCTCTGCTGTTAGTTAAACCAACGACGATTGATGAAACCTGCATGAATTATAGGTGGAGCTCTTTAAAGGTATGCTTCATTTACATTTACATAAATTCGCACTGCATTATTTCTAAATTTCATTAGCCCAGTTCGAACACATATCTGTTCATGCAGGGATGTTTAGGAGCACTAGATGGGACGTACATTTATGCCACTAGTTCGTTATCAAAATAGAAAAGGTCATGTTTCCATTAATGTGTTGGCAGTGTGCGACGTTAATATAAATTACATTTACGTGTTGAGTGGATGGGAAGGCAACGCCGCTGACTGTCATGTTTTGCGGGATGCTGTCACTAGGAGCAATGGTTTCAAAGTTCCTCAAGGTAACAAATTTTTATGTCAGTGGCAAGCAGAAGTCAAATATTTTATAATTATTGTGACCGACATTTGTATATTTCTGATGTTATAGGGAACTACTATTTGTGCGATAATGGATACACGAACGGGTCTGGTTTCTTGACACCCTATCATGGGGTGTGCTACCATTTAGATGAATGGGGGCTTGCTACGTCTGCCCCCCAAAAGAAAGAAGAATTCTTCAATATGAAGCACGCAAAGGCGTAAAACGTAATAGAGAGGTCATTTGGAATTTTGAAAAAAAGATGGGCAATACTAAGAAGTGCTTCGTACTACCCTATTAGAGTCTAAAACCGAATCATCCTAGCCTATTGCCTCATTCTTAATTTTATTCGGAACACCATGGTCATTGATCCTTTAGAAGCTAAAGTTGATGAAAATTTTCAGAATACCGATGCAGTTGTAGAAGGATACGTTAACGTAGTTGAGAGTAGTCCTGAATGGACAGCATGGAGAGACAATTTAGCAGCCACCATGTATAATGACTGGGTTCGGTAGATAGTCTTCCCCTATGTCAGTTGCATCTATCCTTTGTTGTGATGTTGGTTGTTCAATCTCAGCTGTTTCTTCCTTTCACTATGTAATGGAACTATTTCTTATATTGTACTGACATGGTATTGAGAATGACCGGTCTGGAGTTTTATGTGATATTTGCCCATCTATGACATGACTAATGGGGCTTATTGAAATTGAATGTAGTGTAATTTATATTAACTTTTTTTTATGTGTGGATTAGTGTACAGGAATATGGAAGACATCAGTTGCAGCGGGAAACCAGCAATCCATCATCAAAGACCAATGTTGCAAAGCGACGTGTGTGGATGGGAAGGGAAGAATAAGTTCTGATTATGGCGTTGAAGGACATCATCCAGACAGGGTGGACATGCGAGAATGGATTTCGCACTGGGTACTTGGGGCAACTCGCCCACCTCATGAAACGCTACTTGCCGAATAGCATGGTCGTTGTGCACGATGAGAAGCTGTGGAATGAATATGTAGCGGTAAGAACTTAATAATTTCTTCATTAATTGTGCATTTCTTCAAGTAGTTACTTCATTGTGTCTTATTTTCTTTAAACTTCCTACAGACTGATACGCATGCAAAGAGCATGAAGAACAAGTTTTACTCTCTGTACAACGATTGGTGTGAGGTATTTGGAAACGATCGGGCGACTGGAGAATTTGCAGAGGATCTACTCACTGCCAATAAGGAACAGCTAGAAGCAGCTGATGAGAATGAAAATGATCATTTCGATGCTTTCATTGATTCAATTTTGGTTGACACCGAAACGGCATCGGGCGCTGATGGTGGAGGATCGGCGGCAGTCAGGAAGAAAACCAGGATGAGGAAATGTTGTGCTTAGGACACAACAGGTGAGCAAATGGTTAATCTGATGGGTAAGTTTTGTGACCTAATGGTTAATCGAAAAGCAAATTGGATACGAGGTCATGATGTCGGAGAAACGGGGGAAATTGTTCGAAATGTTGGGCAGCTTGGGCGTATTGACTGTTGATCAGCAGTTAATGGTTGCTAAGGAATTAATCAATAATAACAAAGAACTTGAGCTATTTTCAGTCTCCTAAAAGATGCTCAAGCTCGGATGGTGATGCTGATGGCTACTGGAAGAATGTAAAATGTACGTCTTTAGAAACTCAAGTTAGGTTTGTCGTTTGCTATTAGTCTAATGTATTATGTCATGTGGGTGTACATCATTAGAATATTAGAGATGCTGTAAGATTAGCAATTCAGAATTAGATGCAGACTATATTATGTTGTATGTATGTGAACGGTGTACCACTTATTCCATATTAGTTTAATTGTGTGAAATTGTGTTTAAAAGAATGGAATGCAGATGAACATCATGGGGGATGACATATTGGCAGTACATCTTACAACTGGTGTGACCAATTTAAAATAAAATTAACAAACTTTTGAAATTTGTAAACAAAAGTAAAGATTCATAGCAACATGTGACCTAAGATCCAACATTAACACAAATTACTCAATAAGCAGCGTAGTAGCCTAACAGAACTGACAATAGCCACAAACCTAATAAAACTTCATTACAAATTTATGTACGAAGAAGAAGTTAACAAATTACAAGACATTCTACGAAGAAGAAGTTAACATCATTACTAAACAGTTGATGATTTACTGAGCACCCAGTATGAACATCCTCCCCTGACACCTACGAAAATAAAAAGTATGGAAAACAATATTCCCACGAATAAGAGAAGATGACACCGCCGTAAACTACGATCGGACTCATTCAACTTCAGAATAATTTGCTTGAGATCAACTATATGATTTTGCAACTCAACTTCCCTACACTTATATTCGTCTATTGTCTCGAACAAAAAATTTCCCAGCACTTTAGCACTTCGACTGCAATGTGCAGCTCTTCTATCGTCTGACGCAGCCATCCAACAACACTACTTTTATGGGGTGAAGCAGCTCCATCTAATCCATCCTCTATAGTTGCACTTATAATCGGCATGGTCGTGCAACTATCATCACTGCCTGTATTATACTTCATCAGAAACTTAGAATATGAAATGCAGTTAATATTTTGGGAAAACAAGATTCAACAGTCAAAGGAACAAATATAGGTATTCATAACTCAGAATTGATCATGATTGTTAGGCACAAAGAAGAACAACACAATCAACATATATACATCATATTGGAATTCATGAGGTTTAACATTAATCGAAATGTATAAGGCATTTAACAAGATTCACCCTTTTCAATTTATCATGTGGTAAAATTATATCTGCAGATAATAAACATACAGACAGATCTCAGCAGCGCTACACAAATTTCCTAAATATTAGCACAAAATCAGAAATGTAATAATCACGGGCAGATTTGAGAAAATGAAAATTGTTTTCAAGGTATGAATCTTTTTAAATGCACCCAAACATTAAGAAATGAACTATGGTCCGGATGTACAACAGATAGTTCACAGAAGATTTACCAATCAAGGCGGAGTCCTCAGATGAAATTGTCAACATTTCCTCAGCGAATTACTCGAAACACACGAAAGGCCTGAAAAATGGGACATGTAACATGGATTATTTAATCACCCTTCACCAAATCAGGAAACAAATTTATGAAAAATATGATTTATTTTTTAACCTGAAATTAAACACACAGCACGTTCGGGCTAGTAGTTATATCAATGGGATTGCACATCGTGAAGAAGAGGGGTAGAGGACCGACTGATCGATAGCGCATCGAAGCTATTCCCTTTGGCTGCACGGCTACGAAGGTTGGAAGGGAAAAAAACCTACCTTGCCCTAATTCCCCCTGAATCACACGACGTCGTCTTCAAGTGGGGGCTGAGGTTATTTTAAAAAATAACAGGGGTATAAAAGTAAACTCATTTTAATTCATCAGTGTAATACATATATGTAAATGCCAGATAAGATAACCAATCCTATCCATCAGTCAAAGTAAACCTGGGATAGGCTTCAAAAATATTATTTATTTTACACCTCATATCCAATCCTATCCTATATGGCCTAATCCTTATTTACCATAGTAAACACTGCCTAAGAGAATTAATCGCACTATCCATGTTGGGTGCAATCATTCCAGCACTAATACACCAGATCCCATTAGAATTCCAAAGTTAAGTGTGTTTGGACGCTAGTAGTTCTAGTTTGAGTGACCCACTCGGAAGTCCTCGTGTTGCATTCCTTTTTTAACGACTTTGTGCCTAATTTTTTATTAATCTATATATTTTATAAACTTCACCAACTTTTGCAATAATATTATAAAAACTAGCCTTCGGAGCATCAAAGTGATGGTAGAATATGGTGTTGGCTGTAAAATGCCATTAAACCAGGCCGGAACGTGTTTTCGTACAAAATGAACAAAACAGAGGCTTATCATTAGAATTTCACCCTATAAATCACACCTAATTGGGGAACCCGATAACCCAGATTGTCAATCTTGGAGAGTTCTTCGTATGGGTGTATTGTAGCCCCCGTAGTTCAAACCGAGCCGAATGTTATATGCGTTTGAAGGCAGAGTCCTCTTGAAGAGCCATTTGCATCTCTATAAGAGAATTAATAGCACTATCAATGTTGGGTCCGATCATACCAGCACTAATTCACCGGATCCCATCAAAACTCCAAAGTTAGACTAAGAAGTCCTCGTGTTGACCCCTTTTTTTAACAACGTTGCCCTTAAATTTTTTTTTCATCTATATATTTTATAAACTTTACCCACTTATGTAATAAGATTTAAAAAGCTAGCCTTTCGAGCACAACTGTGATGGTAGAATATGGCGTTTGCACATAAAACGCTGTTGGGCGGGCCAGAACGGCTTTCTTGCAAACACAACCAAAATAGAGGTTTATCATTGGAATTTCCCCATGAAAATCACTCCAAATTGGGGAACTCAATAGCCCAAATTGTCGATCTCACAGAGGTCTTCACGTGGGTATACTGTAGCCCCCATAGTTCAAATCAAGCCAAATTTTATGCGCGTTTGAAGGGCGGAGTCTTTCTTGAAGAGCCATTTGCATCTCTATATGATAATTAATGGTACTATTGATATTGAGTGAGATCATACCAGCACTAATACACTGGATCCCATCAAAAGTCCGAAGTTAAGCGTGCTTCGGTGAGAGTAGTACTAGGCTGGGTGACCCCATGGGAAGTCATCGTGTTGTACCACTTTTTAACGACATTGTCCCTAATTTTTTTATCACCTATATATTTTATAAATTTGTCCTCTTAAGCAATAACATTTGAAAAGCTAGCCTTTGGAGCACGAAAGTGATGGTAGAATATGGCGTTGGGTAGGGCCGAAATAGGTTTCTTTGCAAAAATGACCAAAATAGAGGCTTATTATTGGAATTTCACCATATAAATCACTCCTAATTGGGGAAATCGATTATCCAGATCGTTGGTCTTGGAGAGTTCTTTGCGTGGGTACATTGTAGCCCTCGTAGTTCCAACCGAGCTGAATGTTATGCGCGTTTGAAGTGTGGAGTCTTCTTGAAGAGCAATTTGCATCTCTATAAGAGAATTAATCGCACTATTAGTGTTTGGTGTGATCACACCAGCACTAATGGAACGTGTTTTCTTGGAAAAACGACCAAAAATGGAGGCTTATCATTAGAATTTCGTAGTTGAAATCACTCCCAATCGGGGAACCCAATAGTCCAGATCATCGGTCTTGGAGAGTTCTTTGCGTAGGTGTATTACAGCCCCCGTAGTTCCAACCGAGCCGAATGTTATGCGCGTTTGAAGCGTAGAATCTTATTGAAGAGCTATTTCCATCTCTATAAGAGAATTAATCACACTATCAATGTTGGGTGCAATAATTCCAGCACTAATGTATCGGATCCCATCAAAATTTCACCCTGCAAATCACTCCTAATCGGGGAATTCGATAACCCAGATTGTCACTCTTGGATAGGTCTTCGCATGGGTATATTGTAGCCCCCGTAGTTCAAACCGAGTGGAATGTTATGTGCGTTTGAAGGCAGAGTCCTCTTGAAGAGCCATTTGCATATCTATAAGAGAATTAATAGCACTATCGATGTTGGGTACGATCATACCAGCACTAATTCACCGGATCCCATCAAAACTCCAAAGTTAGACTAAGAAGTCCTCGTGTTGACCTATTTTTTTAACGACGTTGCCCTTAAATTTTTTATTCATCTATATATTTTATAAACTTTGCCCACTTATGTAATAAGATTTAAAAAGCTAGCCTTTGGAGCATATTACTGCCCAATTGGGGAACTCGATTGCCCAGATCATTGGTCTTGTGGAGTTCTTTGCGTGGGTATATTACTGCCCCCGTACTTCCAATCGAGCTGAATGTTATACACAATTGAAGCGCAGAGTCTTCTTGAAGAGCCATTTGCATCTCTATAAGAGAATTAATCGCACTATCCATATTGAGTGTGATCAAACCAGCACTAATGCACCAGATCCCATCAGAATTCCAAAGCTAAGCATGCTTAGGCGAGAGTAGTACTTGGATGGTTGACCCCCTGGAAAGTCCTCGTGCTGCACCCCTTTCGCGTGGCACCCTTTTTTTAACGATGTTGCCCCTAATATTCTTTATTCATCTATATATTTTATAAAATTTGCCCACTTGTACAATAAGATTTCAAAAGCTAGCCTTCAGATCACGAAAGTCATGGTAGAATATGGTGTTGGGCCGTAAAATGCCGTTGGGTCAGGCCAGAACGTGTTTTCTTACAATAACGACCAAAATGGAGGCTTATCATTGGAATTTTACAATTTAAATCACTCCCAATCGGGGAACCTGATAGCCCAAATTTTCAGTCTTGCAGAGTTCTTCTCGTGGGTATATTGAGCCCCCTAGTTCTAACCGAGTCGAACGTTATTCGCTTTTGAAGGGCAGAGTCTTCTTGAAGAGCCATTTGCATCACTATAAGACAGTTAATGGCACTATCAATGTTGGGTGCAATCATACCAGCACTAATGCACTGGATCCCATCAGAACTCCGAAGTTAGACTAGGAAGTCCTCATGTTGCACCCCTTTTTTAACGACGTTGTCCTTAAGTTTTTTATTCATCTATATATTTTATAAACTTAACCCATTTGTACAATAAGATTTCAAATTCTAGCCTTCCGAGCATGAAATTTATGGTAGAATATGGTGTTGGGCCGTAAAACGCTGTTAGGCCGGGCTAGAATGTATTTTCTTGCAAAATGACCAACACGGAGACTTTTCATTGGAATTATACCATGTAAATCACTTCCAATTAGGGAACCCAATAGCCTAGATCATCGATCTCAGAGAGTTCTTTACATTGGTATGTTGTAGTTCCCGTAGTTCTAACCGAGCCGAATGTTATACGTGTTTGAAAGGTGGAGTTTTCTTAAACAACCATTTGCATCTCTATAAGAGAATTAATCACACTATCCATGTTGGGTGCGATCATACCAGTACTAATGCACCGGATCCCATCAGAACTCCGAAGTTAGACTGGAAAGTCCTCATGTTGCTCCCCTTTTTTAACGATGTCGCCCATAATTTTTTTAGTCATCTATATATTTTATAAAATTTTCCCACTTATGCAATAAGATTTGAAAATCTAGCCTTTGTAGTATGAATGTGATGGTAGAATATGGCGTTGGCACACAAAACGCCGTTGGGTGGGCCGGAACGTGTTTTCTTATAAAATTGACCAAAATAGAGGCTTATCATTGGAATTTCACCATGTAAATCACTCTGAATTGGGGAGCCCGATATCCCATATTGTCGGTCTTAAAGAGTTCTTTGCGTGGGTAAACTGTATACCCCGTAGATCAAACCGAGCTAAATGTTATGCACGTTTGAAGGGCGAAGTCTTCTTGAAGAGTCATTTCTATCTCTATAAGAAATCTAATGGCACTATCGATGTTGGGTGAGATTATACTAGTACTAATGCACCAGATCTCATCAGAACTCTGAAGTTAAGTGTGCTTGGGCGAGACTAGTAGAAGGATGGTTGACCCCCTGGGAAGTCCTCGTATTGCACCCTTTTTTTCACAACATTGCCCCCAATTTTTTTTATTCATCTGTATATTTTATAAACTTCACCCACTTATGTAATAAGATTTCAAAATCCAGCCTTCGAAGCATGAAAGTAATGGTAAAATATGGCGTTGGGCCGTAAAATGCCATTCGATCGGGCTGAAACATGTTTTCTTACAAAAATGACCAAAATAGAGGCTTATCATTAGAATTTCACCATGTAAATCAATGCCAATTGGGGAACTCGATAGTCCAAATTGTTGGTCTTGGGAAGTTCTTTGCGTGGGTATATTGTAGCCCCCGAAGTTCCAATCGAGTCGAATGTTATGCGGGTTTGAAGGGTGGAATCTTCTTAAAGAGCCATTTGCATCTCTATAAGAGAATTAATCACACTATCCTTGATGGGTGCGATCATACCTGCACTAATGCACTGAATCACATCATAACTCTGTAGTTAAGCATGATTGGGCGACAGTAGTACTAGGGTGGGTGACCCACTAGGAAATTCTCGTGTTGTACCCCAAAGCTAGCCTTTGGAACACAAAAGCGATTGTAGAATATGGAGTTGGGCCGTAAAATGCCGTTAGGATGGGCCGAAATGTGTTTTCTTGCAAAAATGACCAAAATGGAGGCTTATCATTGAAATTTCACTATGTAAATCACTCGCAATGAGCGAACCCAATAGACCAAAGCATCGGTTTCGGAGAGTTCTCCGTGTGGGTATATTGTAGCCCCCTAGTTCCAACCGAGCTGAATGTTATGCGTGTTTGAACAGCGAAGTCTTTTTGAACAGCCATTTGCATCTCTATAAGTGAATTGATGGCACTATCGATGTTGGGTACGATCATACCAGCACTAATGTATCAGATCCCATCAGAACTCCAAACTTATGCGTGCTTGGGCGAAATTGTGAACTGAACTTTGTGGCAGGAACCGACCTCGTCACTGGGTGGAGAGATTCATAGTTTGTGATCTATTCGGTAGGAACTAATCATTGGAGATCACTTCTGCTCATTTGTCTCACGAATTAGATTATAGTCGGGGCTTCTGAACTAGATTCAGCTAGTAGCATTAGAGCATCCTTTATCCCCTCATTTTTTAAATCAAGGTAATGATTCTGTAGTCGGTACACAATATGATGATGCAGTGTTCCCATGATGGTTTTGGGAATTTTCTCAGCATCGGTTATTTGGATCTGCACCTTAAATGCATCCGCCAATGATGAATCCTGCAAGGATAATGTGAAATTGAGGAAGAAGGTTATTACCACACTTCCATTGTTGAGTGTGAACAGAACTGTTCCCACAACAACATGCTCATATTTGAGAAATCTAGTGTCGAGAAGGGCAATCTTTGCTGTTATAGAAAGCCCTATTCTACCATGATATGACAATACCAGCCTCATGGGTCTTAGATGGAGGTGGGTGTATCCTTCTCGCTTCCATGTGTCAATATATTCAGGAGGAATGGACAGTGTGACATATTGTTCATGATTTGTGGCTGGAAGTCCACAATGATCCATCCTAGATGATTGGACATACTCCTTAGTTGGAGGATTTTGAGAGGAGATTAGAGCCTTAATGCTCTTGGTAAGGCTACCATATTTTAAGTATACATTATAAGGACTAACAAGGGGGGTAAAATGTTTGTTCTATGATAGCATCTTCAGGAATAGTTAAGTATTTTACTAGGTTTTCTATTCTACTAGTACAATGTTTAGGCAATGAAAGAGATGAAGACTGTGATAAAATTTGTGAAGAAATAACATCTGGGTTTTCCATGATTATGGAAAGGCCTTCTCCAATCTCCGCTCAAGCATAGATCTACTACTCAAAATATTCTCTGGCTGACAAGACGAGAGCAACCTGGCTCTGAATATATATTATTAATATATAGGTAATGATACATATTATAATATAATATATATATAATATTGTATATTTAAATATGTTATAATTATGTATAATATTAACATAGTATTAATATATTATATATAATATTATATATTATAATAATTATAATATATATTAATATTTTATTAATATAATATATTATAGCATAATATATATGAATTAATATATTATATACTATTGTATAATTTATATTAATATAATTATATATAGTAATATATTATATATTAATATTAATATAACTATATAATATTATAATGTATACTATATTATAATTTTATAATACTTATATATATAGTAATAATTTATAATATTAAGATAATATTATATAATATGCAATATTAATAATGAATACATATATATATATGTACTATTAATACATATACATTATATATAACATAATTATAATATAATAATATTGTATTATAGTATTATATATATACTATGTATTAATGTATATAACTAATAATATATAATATTATAATATGTATAATATATTATAATATATAACATACATAATCATATACATTAATACATAATATATATGTATATTATATTATTAGTAATAGGTTAATACATTATATATATTAATATATTATATATACATATTATATTATGAATAATATATAATATATATTATTTATAACATATATATACATATTATTATATATATATTATAATTATATAACATATATAATATATATTATTGTAATATATATTAATCACATATATAATTATATATTATAATATAATATAATTATAATATATAATTTAATTAATAGTACTATATTATTGTAATTTATATACATATATAATATTATAATATATATAATATTATTAATTATAATTAATATAACTATAAATAATATTATAATATAGTATATTATATTATATATATTACATTAATATATATTAATATTATATGTATATTAATATTTATAGTATACATTAATATTAATAAACTATATGTATTATTTATCTTAATAATATATACATATTAATTATATTATATAGTGTATTATATATTATATATGATAATTATACATATATTATAATTATATAATAACATATATGTATATATATATTAATTATAATTATTATATGTAATACATAATATATTAATAATATATTATATTACATATACATTATATTATAATATACTATATAATATTATTTCTATATACATACTATTAATAATATACATATATATTATATTAAACATATATCTTATACATTAATTATTATTATAATAGTATTATTATGTTATAATTTATGTATATAATTACATATAACTATATAATAATATAATAATACATTAATAAATATATATATATTAGAATATACTAATTTATATTATTATTAAAATATTACATGATATATAATTAATATATATCAATAGTATAATATAGTATTAAGGTTACATAATATATATACATTATTATAATACATATTTATAATATTATTAATAAAGTATATACTAATATGTTTACTAATAAAATATATATATTATTATTTTTTTATAATACTATTAATTATACATTATAATAAATATATATTATATGTCATTATGTATGATATATATTAATATACTATATAATAATTATAATATTATACTATAATAATGTTATTATATATTTTATTATATGAATATATATATATATATATTAATTATAATTATTTATATATTAATTATTATACTTATATTATAACGTATAAAATAATATAATTATTATATTATAGTATACATTAAATAGATAACCTATTAATATGACCATTTTATTATATTATACTATACTATATTACATATAATATTATATAATTAAAGATATATTATATTATAATATATAACATGCTATAAAGTTTACTATTATAGCATATTATATAATAAATATATGTATAATAATATATGTATTATATAATATAGTTTATTTATTGTATATATATATTATGTTATACTATTATATTTTATGAATAATATATTAATTATATAATATGCTATAATAGTATACTTTATAGTATGTTATATATTATAATATAATATATTTTTAATTATATAATATTAGATGTAATATAGTATATTATATATACATAATATTATTATATACTTATATGTATATATAATATATTATATATACTATATACTATATATAATGTATTACTATATATATACTAATATAACCTATAATATTGTCAATATATATTATATAATGTATATAATATAGTATTATCTGAGAATATTATATTATATTAATGTTATACATAATGCTTATATTAATATATATAATTATTATATAATAATTTATGTATGTATATATTATATATTATATGTTATTATAATATATCCAATGATTAGTTCCTACCGAATGGATCACCAGCTATGAATCTCTCCACCAGGTGACGAGGACAGTTCGTGCCACAAAGTTTAGTTTTCAATGACTGAAGGATGGACGAGTAAAGACGATATATAAGATGGAACCTGAAGAAAACTCTAGTCCTATGTTCCAACTAATGATCCATCCCGTCTTTAAAGAAAGGGAAGAGAATATCCTCATCTCTTCATTCGACCCATATGGAAGCCATATATACACCGACCGAATTAATGGCCATTTTAGCTGGGATGTTGACCCTTCCATGTGCAATCCTTGATGCTCCTGTAATACCTAGGAAGATAGCAATGATGAAGATAAAGAGGAAGTTTCCAAAAGAAGAAGGAGGAGACGTTGTAAGACCCCTGATAATAAATACAATGACCCTCCTAATCCACCTCCACCAAAAATATCAATTCCAAAGAGGGTTATTAATGCAGACATGAAGAGAGACCATTATCTCAAAATCCTCGAGCTCCTGAACCATGTTTCATATTCAAAATCTGTAAAGAAGATTTTCCTCCTCCAGAGAGATGCGAGGATCAAACTTCTAAGGTAACCTCAAGGCCTTATATTTAGAGTATTGTAGTAGAAGTAAGTGGCCATTTACGGCCTCTGAGTCAAGGAGAGGAAGTCCTCAATTAGCAGACAATAAATGCTCGGGCACAAAATCAATCACTACAAAGTATTGATTCTAAGGTAACTCAAGTTCTTGACAAGGTTCAAAATTCTTATAATCAAATGAGTTACTTGCAGACCCAGCTTCTGAGAGTAGAACAAAAGCTTACTGGGAAGATAACCCAGTTAGATAGAGAACTCAGAAGCCTTATTGTAAATCGGCAGTATGGCTTAGAGTTCACATCAAAAGAAGTGGAAATTAGGCAACTCAAAAAGGAGCTTCAAGGATTGAAGAAGATAAGGCAGAAAGACGCTCAACCTTTTTGCCCCCTGATAGAGTCTCCACTTTTATGACTTCACCAACCATATATCAATCTCCAAATGAGTCAAAGATAGAGTGTCTGTTATATGCCAAACATTTTGGGATGATCTCCAGTACACCCGTATCACCTTCAAGATAGAAAGAAGCATAAGGTAATCAATCAAAGGCTACATGTAAAAAACCCATTAATACTTTAATGGCCCATCTTATGTTCTCTGGTCTCCCAGGAGAAAGAAGTGATCCAGAAGAAAGTTAAAGATATCCATCAGAATCAACTGAAACCTTTCCAGCATCAAGTGGAACAGAGGAAGAGATAGTTAATGTTTCAACAATCCTTATGGCTGATGCAGGAGAAAGTCAACCATTGACTGAACCTAATTCTAATAACTCGGATCAAGAGACTACTGACGGACCATATGTGACACATCCTATTGAAAATCGAGGTACTAAACCCTCCATTGGCCCTTGGTTTTCATTTGATGTTGTACCTATTCAAAAGCGAAGAGAAAAGATACATATACTATCAGCATGGATAGGTAATCAGCTAAACAGAGAATGAACTAATTTAAGAACAGTTCTCAAAGAATTCACATCAAGGTTTCTTAGTGTCCTAAGAGAATGGTTCTTGAGCCTTGAAGAATACCGGCAATTACAATTTATCGATGCACCAACGCTTGCTAATGTACTTGGTGAGATATACATAAAGAATTTATCGGTGAGATTTCTTTGTACACCAAGCCAGTGTCTTAAGAATACTTCTCTATAAGGTGCTGCTCGCTATTGAAAAATGATCTGGACAGGCATTTCAAATGAATGTTTGAAAGATTCTACATTTTGAATGGCTATAATGATCCCAATCTGAAGAATGTCTACCTTGCCTCTTCACCACAAGAGCTACAACCAGAAATGGTGAGGATGTTTCAAGCTATAAAGACAGACATGGCCCAAATCAGCATGGGACAAATCCATCAAACTTACTTGGCTGCTCTGGAGAAACTCTGTGAGCAACAAAATATCTTTAAAGAAATGATGGAGAAACATAATATTCCTAAAAATGTATGTGATAAATCCTACCTGGAAATAAAATGTCATGAGAATGAATGTCATTGTTCCAAAAAATATAAAGAAAAAGATAAGCAAAAGCTCAGAAGGAAAAAGAAAAACCAAACATATAGGTTTTTCGAAGGAATCCATTCAGAAAGAAGTCCACTGATAGATGTTATCTATGTGGACAAAAAGGGCATTTCACAAAAACCGACCCTACAAAGAAAGTGAAAGCGGCTAAGCTAGCATCAGAGACCTGTCACTATCATGAAGCAGATGTTGATGAAGCAGACATAGAATCTCTCTATTCAGAACAAGATGGCCAGGATTCTGATACAGCCTTCGTCCTTCTTGAGACATCTCATGAAGAAAATTTAGAAGAGAATATCCCCATTCTTATGATGAATCAACCTCCAATGCTAACAACCAACATGATCATACATGAAGGGATGTCATCACCTCATCTTGAAGTCAAAGTGCTTCAGTCAAAGTATGACAGGCCTATCAAAGTGATTGGAGTCCTTAATACAAGAGCACGAAAAACCATGATGAACCCAGATATCATTCCAGACGAAGCTTGGGAGTCTCATCATGAATATTTCTTTGCTATAGATGGCCAAACCAGTCAGAATTCAAATCCTTCCAGATTGTGTTATCTGGATCAAAGTCATCGGAAGCAAACTTCACGGACATGATTTATTAATGGGCTTTGATGTCTTCTTCAAAGCTCAGAAGCTACAAATATTATCCCACAGAGTTAAATACAAGAGGACATTCCTATCATTCACACCAACACAAAAGCTGTTCACAATAAACGAGATACCAGAACTTGGTCCACTTATCAAAAGATTGAAAAAATGTCATACCGAGTCACATGCAGACTTCACCAATCCTCATTCGCTTTGGAAGAACTTAGAATTCTATGTTTGACTTCCTTTTAAGAAGAATGAGGATATTAATGCCACTAAACCCACGCATCTTGGCATGACACCAGAAGAGCTTAATTTGGCTTGACAAGAATACAGCGAGCCATTATCCTTGGGCCTCACTGAAGCCACCAACTTAATTGGTCTTGCCTAGCTTTTTATGTATTAAGAGAGTAGAACAAGTTTGAGGAAAGAAGAGGTTAGTCATTGATTACAAACCACTCAACTATTACTTGGTTGATGATAAATTCCCTTTGTCGAGGATAAAATTCATGTTCTCTAACCTTTTAGAAGCTCAAATCTTTTCCAAATTTGACCTTAACTCTGGTTTCTGGCAAGTGGGTTTACACTCAGATTAAAGGTATCAAACAACTTTTTGCCAACCCACAGCTCAATTCCAATGGACAGCTCTGCCATTTAGTCTTAAAGTTGCACCATCCCTTTTCCAAAATACCATGATGAAAATCTTCGAACCCATACTAAACAGTACCCTTATCTACAGATGATACCCTCTTATATTCCAAAAAATATAGAGGAACACAAACAACTTCTCAACATATAATAGACTTGGTACAAAAATATGGTATTATGCTATCCCAAAAGAAAATTGTGATTAAGCAAAAAACTATTGATTTTCTGGGCATGAAGACTGAGGATGGGGAGTATGAACCAGGATCACACCTATCCACAGAACTACTTAATTTCCTGGATGAGCATTTATCTGTTAAACAGGTTCAACAGTTCCTTGGAATCGTCAACTATCATAAAGATTTTACCCCCAAATGTTCAGCCTATACAAGCAAATTGTCAAAGCTTCTAAGGAAAAGTCCACCTCCTTGGGATGTCGACCAAACTGCAGCAGTCAAACATCTTAAAGAAGTGTGTTGAAAGCTCTCAACCTTGAGAATTCATGGAGATGGACAACGGATCTTACAAACAGATGTCGGTGATGATTATGGGGGAGCTATCGTATTTGAAAATGAAGGTGGGAAACTTCATTATTGTGGACATTATCACATTGTCTACAAGGAGATATTAGCTATCAAATATGGAATTAAAAATTCGAATTCCATCTGGTGGGATACAATTTCATTATCCAACTAGATAATATATCCTTCCAAGCGATTATGGAGCTCAAGAATAAAGGAGTCCAAGAAAAATAGCTACTCAGACTTAAAGACTAGTTTTCAAATTACTAGTTTGAAGTCCAACACATAAAGGGCAAGGACAATGTTGTACCTGATTATCTCTCCAGACAATTTCAGCTTCAACTCCTATCATATACCAAGGTGCTGCCCATTATCTTTATGACAGGGAAATGAAAGAAAGATAATATCTTCCAACACCGGTTGTTGGAGACAAGCTCCCATCCATCTTATCAATCCTGATTTTTCATTTCCTCCTCATGATGAGCCTTTGGAAACTCTTGGAGATAATCAACAACATGCAACTGCGAATTTGTTTCGATATCTATCAAAATATATTTTTAAAGAAGGAATCCAAGAGGAACAAGCCTGCTATCATCTCCAGAAACCATTATTGGGAATAATATATGTTGATCTTTCTAAAGATCTCACCTTCAATGGTTTATGGTACCTATGGTGTTTGTCCACCTTATACTTGCATCCGATTGAGTTCTTAGTATGGGATACACTCATCTTTTCCAAGATACTGAAAACGACTCTACCCTCTAGTGGTCATTCCTTCTATGGTATGCAACTGTGGAAGAATGGATACAAGTGCTCCAAAATGATTATCAGGATAATGAAGACTCTAATGTCATATTTCTGTCATAGGCCATGTTCTACAGGAATCCCAGAAGAACTTCGTCCGGTCCCCCTACACTATAAATAGAAGACAATCAAGGGTCCAATTCAAGATAATAAGGAAGAGCACCGAGAACTTTATGTCCACCTATGTTTTACCAATAAAAGTCATCCACAGGAAGAGACTGAAGGACTTACTTATACCTCGTTCGTAGTCTATCACTGAAGAATCCGGATCAAACCAACCTATACCTATATTATAATTATATTAATATTACTATAAAATTATAATATATATGTAATATATTATATATAATTAATTAATATAATATACTATATATAGTATAATAATATTATTAATATAGTAATTATACATATAATAATTATTTATAATTAAATTAATATTAATATAAAATTATAATATATTTGTAATATATTATATATAATTAATTAATATAATATACTATGTATATAGTATAATAATATTATTAATATATTAATTATACATTAATTATATATAATTAATATATTATAATATATCATGTTATAAAATATATATATAACTTATATTGTATAATATGTACCATATAGTATAAAATGTAAAATAATATTATAATATGTATTTAATATATATAATATAATATAAGTATAATATAGTATGTATATAGTATAATATTAATATTAATATATTAATTATATATTAATAATACATATAATAATTAATTAATATAATATATTACATATAGTATAATAATATTATTAATATACATTATTTATATATTATATATAATATGTACATATATTATGTATATATATGTATAATTAATATATAATAATATTATGTATATACATAATAAGTATATAATATCTATATTTAACATAATATATATAGTATACTATTAATTATATATAATTATAATTATTATTAACATATATATTAGTATATATAATTATAGTATATTTAATAATAATATATCTATATATATTAAGGTATATATATGTATATTGTATAAATAAGTAATAATGTATATAATTATTAATACATATTATAGTATACATATTATATAATTATACGTATATTATAAATTATATTATATTATATATAATATAATTTATAATATTTTATTGTTAATTATAATATAGTATTTAATATTAATTATTATAATATATATTATACAGGATACATATATATACTATTAATAATTTAGTATAATATAATAGAAGTATATAGTATAATTATATAATATTATTATAGAATTAATATATAATAATATAATGATATATTATATATTTATAATATAGCATCTTCATGAATAGTTGAGTATTCTACAAGGTTTTCTATTCTATACTATTATGATATATAATATATTAGGATTATAATATTATATATATATATTATGTATTAATATAATATATTATTAAATACATAATATATTATTAATATATTATAATACTAATATATTATAAATACATTATTTATATAATATGTGATAATATATATTATAATACCTAATATAGTAATACAATAATTTATTATAAAACTAT
This sequence comes from Caryopteris x clandonensis, assembly GCA_028749325.2. NCBI lineage: Eukaryota > Viridiplantae > Streptophyta > Magnoliopsida > Lamiales > Lamiaceae > Caryopteris > Caryopteris x clandonensis. Next base: position 1,706,042 of record JAPYKT020000049.1, read on the forward strand.
AATATGATATTATTAATTAATATAATATTATATAAATATATTATATAACATAGTTTCATTTTATAACAAAATTATGACAAAAATCAAAAACAGAAAAAGTCGCTAGATACTAGGTTTAATTGACTGAAAAATTATATGTTCACCCAGATTTTCAAATTCTCAGTTACAACTTTAAATCATTATGTTTCTGCACGTTTTCAAGCAATTTCATGTTTTCACAAAAAGATCATCCTAGCTTGAATTCTAACTTTGTCGCCTCTGATACCAAGGAAGGACTTAGAGTAATTCCTCGTAATTGTTGCAGAAATATTACTAAATCACATACTGCGGGTGGAAATTACTTGGAGAAATTCACTTGGAAAATCACATATGTGTTTGTTCTTTGAGGATTCTGCATTCTGCATTTCGAGTTATATTTGTGAGTGGGGAGTTATTTAATACTTCCATCATATTTATTTATTTTCAATAGAATCAGCTCACTTGAACGATATATAATCCAATTTATTGATAAACACTAACTTTAGATAAACCAATTAATCCAAGATATGTTATCACAAAGACACATAACCTGGAAAAGAAGGAAAAGGGCGAAAAAAGAACTTTGCTCTTGCTAGAAGGAAAAAGGCAAAAATAAAACTCTGCTCTTGCTAAAATAGATTTTAGAGGAGCAATAAAAGAAAACCAACTATGAACAATAAATCGTTTTTCCTTCCAAAGCCTACCGCTCAAACATTCCTCATCTTTTCACGTCAGATAGCTTTAATTAGGAAAACACCAAAAAAATTATATTTAAATAGATAGTTGATTTAAAAGTTGTACAACTTCTTTGACACCCATAAAACCTTTGGAGGCCTCTAAAGCCACTCCTTAAATAACTTAATTGAAACTGTACTTGTTGAATTTGATAATGCTTTACATATGATACAAATTTGTATCATATGTAAAGCATTATCAAATTCGGTATGATTAAATATGATAAGAATAGAGGATCTCTTCAATTTTTGTCACTTCTCACACAAAAATTTAGATTTTAGCCATCACTCAAAATATATCCAATGCATATGCAATAGGAAAAGCAAATTCGGTTGTCCAAGCGTACACTCGACAAGGAGTCGAATTCTCTCTTCTGTCTCCATGTGTTGAAATTCTCACTTATATGTTTAGTTGTAGAATGCTCATTTTGTTCTAACAAATATTTGCAAGAATTAAGTTACATTGTGTCTTTACGCATCACAGCTATCGTGGATAAATTTGGACAGGAGATTCCAAATGTCCATGATCAATGTACGATTAATATATATATAAATATATTGTATATAATTTTTATAATATATACTAGTATATATGTATTATATGTATAATATAATAATATTAAATGTACTATATATATATAATTAATATATAGATATATAATATATGTACAATTATAATTATAAAATGTTATAATATTAATATATTAATATTATAATATATTATAATATATATTAATATATTATGATTATATAAATATATTAATAATAATAATATATACATAATATGCATATATATTATAATATATATACATATTATAATATATACATATATTATTTTAATATTATATATATATATTCATAGTATACATATATTATATTATACATACATATTAATTAGTATTATTATATTATATATAATTATTATATTAATAATTATATATATATATTATATTTAATATATGTATTATATTAATATATGTTAATATAAGTATATCATATGTATTAATTATAAATATATATTATATATTAATATTAATAATATACATATTATAATATATAATAAACATATTTAATATTATAATAATTATAATATGTATACATTCTATAATATAATAATATTAATTATTATAATACATTATATAATATATTATAATATACATAATAGTACACATACTATTATATATACATAATTTAATATTAATAAATATATATTATATTATTAATATATTATTATAACAATTACATACTATTATAATATTATAATTAACATAATGTATATAAATTATTATGTATATATATATATATACTAATTATAACATATAATACATATAATACGTATATACATAATTATATATTTATAATATTATAATATATTATAATTATAATATTTACTATTATATTATATAGTATCTAATATTATGACATATTATAGTATAAATTATATATTAATATAATACAGATCCACCAGAGGGTAGAGTTGTTTTCATTATCTTGAAAAAAGATGAGTGTATCGCCTACTGAGAACTCAATTGGATGAAAGTCATATATAACAAATACTATTAATACAGCAAATAACATATAATATAATATATAATATTATATTATTTATAATATCGTATTATATATTCATATATAATAGTATATAAACTATATAGTATGTATTATATACAATATATATAATAATATTATATTATTGATATGTATATTAATAATATGTATAATAATATAATAATATATTTATGTATATTATATATATATATGTATATTAATATTATTATTATGTATAATATATTATATTATTATATATATTTTAATTGTATATATGTTATACTATTATTAATATATAATTAATTATATATTATATAAATATGTATATTATATTATATATTTTATAAATTAATATATATACAAATATATTATATTATTACATATATACTATAATATATTTATATTAATATATGTATACTATAATATATTTATATTAATATATGTTAATATAAGTATATTATATGTATTAATTATAAATATATATTAATATTAATATTAATAATATACATATTATAATATATAATATACATATTTAAAATTATAATACATATATATTATAATAGTATATAGTATATATTATAATTATAATATGATATATAATTAATATTATATTAGTATACATATATAATAAATATGTATAATATATAATTATAATAGTTATAATATAATATATTATATTAATTTATTATATAACATAATATAATAATTAATAATACATTAATAATACAATACATATTATTATAATATATGTATTATAACATATATTAAATATATAATATTAATAACTATTTGATATACATAATATATATTATATACTATATAATTATTATATATAATTAATATATATTAATACATATATTATAATATAATATATGTTATAATATTATAATAATATATATTAGTATATGTATAATATAGTATAATTATCTATAATACTATATATTATAATATGTTATATTATAATATATTATAATATATAATATGCATATACTATATAATAATATACTATACAATATTATAATATTAATCAAAATATTCTCCGGCCGACAAGACGAGAGCAACCTGGCTCTGATACCAAGCTAGCACGGGAGCCTTACTCGTTCACACCCTTAAAGGAACATGGTCACTATGTATTGAAACTACCTTGAGCAGGTTGACTATGAACTTCTACTCCTTCTTCGGCATTCTTAGCCTTATCGAGCAAAGCTCAAATCCACCAAGTAAAAGCAATTGAAAGCATGGATTGTGATCTTCGTGTAAACTATATGGACCGTTACTCTTTCCTAGGTTATAGCATATTTTTTATATACAAGATCCTCATAAAAGACGAGTATAGAATATTATAATATTAATCAAAATATTCTCCGGCCGATAAGACGAGAGCAACCTGGCTCTGATACCAAGCTAGCACGGGAGCCTTACTTTATACTATAAGGATAATAAGATGGAGAATATGATGAGCAATAGACTAGCTTAAGGGCTTTGGAGAAGACAACTAAGAACTTAGAAACTCATAAGTATGGAAAATGGAGTATTTATTTATTTTCGTGTGTATTACAATTGATTAAACTCCCTTATTTATAGAGTTTCGGGAGTGAAGAGTCATAAACCCTTACAAAGACACATGTTAGAGTGGCAACCTTCATCAAATGACTCCCCACTTTAAGAAGGTTGCATGTAGGACATGTCATGCTAGGTTGCATGCAAGATACATATCTCAAAGACACCTCACCAGATGAGATGTCATGCCTAGGAAAGTACACAACTACCCTTATAACATGGGTATTACATTATTTTAAACATAAAACTAGCTTTAAGTACACCTCACTAGATGAGATGTCATCCCTAGGAAAATACAAGACTACCCTTATTATATGGATATTTATTACAAGGTTTAAATTTATGATTGAACTTGTCTTGAGTCGAACTCGGGTTCATACTCAAACTATTGATCTTGACTAGTTCTAGGTTGGTTTGATCCAGATTCTTCAGTGATGAACCACTACGAACGAGGTATAAGTTAGTCCTTCAGTATCTTCATGTGGATAGCTTTTATTGGCAACACATAGAGGGACATAAAGTTCTTGGTGCTCTTCCTTATTATCTTGGATTTGACCCTTGATTGTCTTCCATTTATAGTGTAGGGGGACCGGGCAAAGTTCTTCTTGGATTCTTGTAGAATATGGCCTATGATAGAGGAATATGACATGAGGGTCTTCATCATCCTAATATTCATTTGGAGCACTTGTATCCATTCTTCCACAGTTGCATACCATAGCAGGAATGACCACCAGAGGGTAGAGTCATTTTCAGTATCTTGGAAAAAGATGAGTGTATCCCATACTGAGAACTCAATCGGATGAAAGTATAAGGTGGACAAACACCATAGGTACCATACACCGTTAAAGGTGAGAACTTTAAAAAGAGCAACATGTATTATGCCCAAGAATGATTTTTGGAGATGATAGCAGGCTTGTTCCTCTTTGATTCCTTCTTTAGAAATATATTTCGATAGATAGCAAACCAAATTTGGAGTTGCATGTTGTCGGATTTCTGCAAGAGTTTTGAAAGGCTCATCATGAGGAGGAAATGATAAATTAGGATTGATAAGATGGATGGGATCTTTTCTCCAAAAACCGGTTTTGGAAGATATTAACTTCTTTCATTTCTCAGTGATAAAGATAACGGGCAACACCTAAGTAGATGATATTAGTTAAAGCTGAAATTGTTTGGAGAGATAATCAGGTACAACATTATCCATGCCCTTTATGTGTTTGACTTCAAACTGTTATTTTGAAAACCAATCTTTGAGTCTGAGTAGCTATTTTTCTAGGACTCCTTTATTCTTGAGGTCCATAATCACTGGGAAGGATGTATTATCTAGTTGGATAATGAAATTGTATCCCACCAGATGGAATTTGAATTTTTTAATTCCATATTTGACAGCTGATATCTCCTTGTAGACGACATGATAATGTGCTTCAGATTCTTTGAATTGGCCGCTGGCATGTCCACAATAATGAAGTTTCCCACCTTCGTTTTCTAATAATATAGCTCCCCAGTAATCATCACTGGCATCTATTTGTAAGATTTATTGGCCATCTTCAGGAATTCTCAAGGATGAAAGCATTTGACACACTTCTTTAAGATGTTTGACTGCTGTAGTTTGGTCGACATCCCAAGGAGGTGTACTTTTTCTTAGAAACTTTGACAATTTGCTTGTATAGGCTGAACATTTGGGGACAAATCTTTAAGATAGTTGACGATTCTAAGGAACCGTGGAAAAAGGATGGTGCAACTTTAAGACCAAATGGCAGAACTGTCCATTGGTATGGAGCTGTGAGTAGGCAAAAAGTTGTTTTATACCTTTCATCTCGGTGTAAACCTACTTGCCAAAAACAAGATTTAAGGTCAAATTTGGAAAAGGTTTGGGCTTCTGAGAGGTAAGAGAACATGATTTTTGTCCTGGGCAAATGGAATTTATCATCAAGCAAGTCATAGTTGAGAGATTTGTAATCAATGACTAACCTCTCCTTTCCTCGAACTTGTTCTGCTCTCTTATTGACATAATAATAACAATATATTATTATTGACATAATAATATATGCATAATATATTATATTATTATATATTATTAATAATATAATATTAATATATATTTATAATATATTTATATATAATGTATATAATATTAATATAATTATTTATATAGTATATTAATAATTATAATATGATAATATATTAGTAGTATAGTATATATATATATATTAATTAATTAATTATATGTCTTATTATATTATTATATGTGTAAGTTAATATTAGTATATTATAATATAATATACATATAATATACTATAATAATATATTTATATATTATTATATATTAAAATATTATTCTTAATAGTATAGATATTAATATTATATGGACAGTGGAACATATAATATAATAATTATTATATATGTATTATATATTACACCATACTATAATACATATAATATTTATTTGTATTAATTAAATTAATATATACATAATATTATATACATAAATAAACATGTAATATATACATATAATAATATAATATATAATCATATTATTATATTAATATATACTACATATGTACACTATAATGTATACTATTATATACATATATAATATTATAATAATTATAATTAATATTATTAATATATTATAATATATATGTATTATATTAATTACATATATTATTATATAATTAGTATACTAATATATTTATAATACTAATAAATTAATATATATGTAATAATATACTATATACTATAATTAATTATTAATATATATTATAGTATAATGTATATACATATAATATTAATATGTATAAAAATTATACTATATAAATGTATTATATATAATATATATTGATAAATATATTGTATATATTATAATATAGTATATTATGCACATTAAAATTAATATATTTTAATTATTAATAGTATAAATAATATGTATAGTATATATATATATATTATATGAATACATAATATTATATAATATATATATTACTATTATATAATTATGTATTATATAAAATTATATGTAAACAGATAATTATAACATATAATATACATATATTAATTATATAGTATAATGTATAATAGTACATAATATATTTATAATATATATTATAATATATAGAATATATTATATATATTATATGTATAATATATTAACAATATATTATTAATATACATTATATATTTATATTAACTATGTATATATAAATTATATAATTTATAATATATTATAAATATATTATATACTATTATACATGATACTGTATAATTAATATATATAAAATATATGTTATAATTATATATAATATAGTATTGATAATATATAATAATTATATACATAATATATATAATATATTATACATATAATATTATTATAATATGTTAATATATTATATATGTATTATATATGATAATATTATAATGTTATAGTATATTATAATATATATGGTAAGTTAATATACATAAAAGTATATATTATATAGTATACATATATTACAATAACATACATATATTATAATGTAGTATAAATTATATAATATGCTAATAATTAATATATTATAATAATAATACATGTCATAACATATATTTGCTGATTAATATAATACATATATAATAATTATAAATAATATATACTAATAATATTATAACTATATTAATATATATTATATATGCATATAATATATGGGTATTTATATACTATTATAATATATTAACCATTACATAATTTATATAATATATACATAATAATTATAAATTATACTTTTTATATAATATTATAACACATAATACATAGTATATATTAGATACATTAATATATGTATTATAATATATATATTGTTACTATATCGTAATGTATAGTATATTATAATATTATATAAATTATACATATATAATATACATATATAATGTATATAACATTATAATATATAATATTAATTATTATACATATATACTATATACTAATTATACTATAATATAAAATTATTATATATTATTACATATACTATTATTAAATAACTATATATTATAGTATAATAATTATTAAAATATATAATTATATATATTATAATATAGTATACTATTAATATATTTATATATAATATGTAATATATTTCATATTAATTATACTATAATAATTAATTTATAATATAATATAATAATATATAATATAATATATAATATTTATTAATATTATTATACTATTATAATATATAATATACTTATAATAGCGTATATTATATGTATATGTAATCATATAATTATTATATATATGATATAATATATATTAAATGTATATATTATAATTATATAATACCTATATTATATAATATGTATTATTAATATATATAATTATATTTATAACATATTATATTATGTTAATATAATATATACAAATATATTATTATGTAATACTATAATATATAATGTGTATACATATTATAATTATTAGTATATATTATTATAGTATGTATGTAAAATAATTATATATGTGTATAATATAATTATTATATTAATTATGTAATATATATTATAATAATTATATAATATTAATATTATAATAATATATATAATAGCAATACAAATATACATATTAATTACATATTATATGTATAGTTATTATAATGTATTATTATGTTATTATAATATTATGAATTTATACATGTCATGTTAGGTTGGATGCAAGACACTTATCTTAAAGCCACCTCACTAGGTGGCATGTTATGTCTAGGAAAGTACACATCTATCCTTATAATATGGGTATTACATTATTGTAAACATAAAACGTGGCTTTAATATCATATATGTGTAATATTATATAACATTAATAATATATATACATTATGATTATATATTATCTCACATAACATATGTATAATATTAATAATTATAATTATATTATATTAATGTTATAATATATAATATATATTAATATTTACATATAGTATATATTATAAAATACATATATGTATATATTTAGAAATTATTATCTACTATTAATAACATATATATTATAATAATAATTAATATATTATAATGTATATTACAGTATATTATATTATAATTAATTATTATACATATTAATATATACTAATAATATGTAGGATAATACATATACATAGTACGTAATTACAATATTATTAATATTATGTATATGTTACTATAATTAATGAATATGTATAATAGGATAATTAATACTATATAATTATATTATATTTATATTACATAATATATTTATATAATTATATAATACATATATTATAATATATGTTAACTATTATAATATATATATATATTATTAATATAATAATAGATATTAATGTATATTATTAATTATATTGTACATGTACATTATAATTATTAATAACATATAATTATATAATTATGTATTATATATTATATTATATAATATATATAATACATATATTAGTGTATTAATAATATATTATTGTATAGTATTATAATAATAATTTATGTAATTATAATATACTTTTATATATGATAGCTATATGTTAATAATTATATATAATTAATATATATTAACTATAGTAATTATATATTAATATTATTATAATATTATATTTATAGTATTTATTACAGTATATATGAATATATTGTAATCATAGTATACATGACTATAATATTATTATAGTTATGTAATATTATTATAATAGCTATTACAAATAATATATAATATATAATTATATGTTATTATATATATATTTATATAAGGTATGTATCTATTAATAGGTTTAGTGAAGTGTTGACTTTCTCCTGCATCAGCCATAAGGATTGCTGAAACATCAGTTATCTCTTCCTCTGTTCCACTTGATACTGGAAAGGTTTTAGTTGATTCTGATGTATAGCTTTGACTTTCTTCCGGATCACTTGTTTCTCCTGAAAGACCATAGAACATAGGATGGGCCATTAAAGTATTAATGGGTTTTTTACCTTCAGCCTTTGATTGATCACCTTCTACTTCTTTCTGTCTTGAAGGTGGTAAGGGTATACTGGAGACCATCCCAAAATATTTGGCATACAGCTGGGACTCTGTCTTTGACTCATTTGGAGATTGATATAAGGTTGGTAAAGTAAAAAAAGTGGAGACTCTATCAGGGGGCATAAAGGTTGAGCTTCTTTCTGCCTTATCTTCTTCGATCCTTGCAAGCTCCTTTTTGAGTTGCCTAATCTCTGCTCCTTTTGATGTGAACTCTAAACCATACTGCTGATTTGCAATAAGGCTTCTGAGTTCTCTATCCAACTGGGTTATCTTCCAAGTAAACCTTTGTTCCACTCTCAGAAGCTGGGTCTGCAAGTAACTCATTTGCTTGTATGAATTTTGATCCTTGTCGAGAACTTGAGTTACCTTGAAATCAATACTTTGCAGTGATTGATTTTGTGCCCGAGCATTTGTGTTCTACCAATTGAGGCTTTAAATGGCCACTTGCTTCTACTACAGTACTCTGAATATAAGGCCTTGAGGTTTACCTTAGAAGTTTGAATCTCGCGTCTCTCTAGAAGAGAAAAATCTTCTTCGAGGCTTTTGAATATGAAACATGGTTCAGGAGCTCAGGGATTTGGAGGTAATGGTCTCTCTTCATGTCTGCATGAATAACCCTATGTGGAATTGATATTTTTGGTGGGGGTGGATTAGGAGGGTTGTTATATTTATAATCAGGGGTCCTATTATAATTATTATAATATATGTATACATTACATAGTATATAATATATATTAATATATGTTATATTTATATAATATATATAATACTGTAAATATTATAATATACTACAATATGTATAATTAATTATATTGTATACATATATAAATATGTAATATATAATCGTATATACATATACATTATATATAATAATTTATTAATATATAATATAATACATTATTATATTATATATTTATAATATATGTAATTATATATTATAAATAATAGATTATAATATATTGATAATACTATATTCATTTATATAATATAACTATATTATATTAATAAACATATATATATGCATATAATATGAATACGTATAATATATTATAATTATTATATATGTAGTATTATATGATAGTCATAATATGAATTAATAATTAATTAAATAGTGTATAATGTAATATATTATAATTATGTATATTAATTATAAAATACACATATGATATATAATATTATATATTAATAATAATTTATTATATATATGATATTATAATAATAATATTATAAAAGTATCTTATAATAAAATAATATATTTCATATTTATATAATTAATATGTCCAATCCAAGATAATAAGGAATAGCGCTGAGAACTTTATGTCCATGTATGTTTTTCCAATAAAAGCCATCCACATGAAGATACTGAAGGACTTACTTATACCTCGTTCATAGTCAACCCTATCACTGAAGAATTAGTATCAAACCAACCTGGAACTAGTCAAGATCAAGAGATCGAGTATGAACCCGAGTTCGACCCAAGACAAGTTCAATCATAAATTTAAACCTTGTAATAAATGCACATATATATATATATTATATAATATTTAATTATATATAATATATATAATAATATGTATATATATGTATTATATACTATTATATAATATATATTTTAGTAGTTATATATAGTTATAACATATATTAATTATACAATTATATTTATATAATTATTATACACTAATATCATATAATTAATAATATACATACATATACTATATATAGCTATATAAATATAATATAATAATATTATAAATATAATATGTTATAAATATATTATATATATACATAAAATATTATATAATATAATATTAATGTATAATAATAATTGTATATAATATTACAATATAATATATACATATTATAATATAACTATAAAGTATAATATAATATATATTATAATTATGTTATATATAATATTAATTTATATTATATACTTAATAATACATATATAATATAATTATGATATTATATTATCATAATTATATTAATATAATATAACACTATTATTATAATATATATACATAATTAAAATAATATAGTATATATTAAATTATAATTATGTGTACCTATAATATAATATTATAATAGTGTTATATTATATATACATATTCTATAATATATTGTATATATGTGGATGGCTTTTATTGGAAAAACATAGATGGACATAAAGTTCTCGGCGCTCGTCCTTATTATCTTGGATTGGACATATTAATTACATAAATGTGTAATATATTATTTTATTATAAGATACTATTATAATATTAATATTATAATATCATATATATAATAAATTATTATGAATATATAATATTCTACAATATACATATTAGTGTATATATGTATGTTATATGTGGTATATAATGTTCTTAATGTATTATATTAATAATATAATATATATTATAACACATACATATTATTATAATATATGTATTATAACATATATTAAGTATATGATATTAATAACTATTATATATACATTATATATATATTATATACTATATAATTATTATATATAATTAATATACATTAATACATATATTATAATATAATATATGTTATAATATTATAATAATATATATTAGTATATGTATAATATAGTATAATTATGTATAATACTATATATTATAATATGTATATACTATATACTATATCATATTATAATATTAATAAAATTATTCTCCAACTAACAAGATGAGAGTAACCTAGCTCTGATACCAAGCTAGCACGGGAGCCCTACTCGTTCACACCCTTAGAGGACCATGGCCACCATGTACTCAAACTGCCTTGGGCAGGTTGACTCTGAACTTCCACTCCTTCTTCGACACTCTTAGCCTTATCGAGCAAAGCTCAGATCCACCAAGTAAAAGCAATTGAAAGCATGGATTATGATCTTCGTGTGAACTATATGGACCATTACTCTTTTCTAGGTTATAGCATATTTCTGATATACAAGATCCTAATAAGAGGCGAGTATGGAAAATGGAGTGTTTATTTATTTTTGTGTGTTTTACAATTGATTCAACTCCCTATTTATAGAGTTTCGTGAGTGAAGAGTCTAGAACCCTTACAAAGATAAGTGTCAGAGTGGCAACCTTCATCAAATGACTCCTCACTTTAAGAAGGTTGCATGTTGGACATTCCATGCTAGATTGAATGCAAGATACTTATCACAAAGACACCTCACTAAATGAGATGTCATGTCTCGAAAAGTACACAACTACCCTTATAACATAGGTATTACATTATTTTAAACATAAAACGTGGCTTTAAGTACACCTCACTAGATGAGATGTCATGCCTAGGAAAATACAAGATTACACTTATTATATGGGTATTTATTACAAGGTTTAAATTTATGATTGAACTTGTCTTGGGTCGAACTTGGGTTCATACTGGAACTCTTGATCTTGACTAGTTCCAGATTGTTTTGATCAAGATTCTTTAGTGATAGGGTTAACTATGAATGATGTATAATTAAGTCCTTTAGTATCTTCATGTGGATGGCTTTTATTTGCAAAATATAGATGGACATAAAGTTCTCGATGCTCTTCCTTATTATCTTAGATTGGACCCTTGATTGTCTTCCATTTATAGTGTAAGGGGACCGGACGAAGTTCTTTTTGGATTCCTGTAGAATATGGCCTATGACAGAGGAATATGACATGAAGTTCTTCATCATCCTAATATTCATTTTGGAGCACTTGTATCCATTCTTTCACAGTTGCATACCATAGCAGGAATGACCAGCAGAGGGTAGAGTCCTTTTCAATATCTTGGAAAAAGATGAGTGTATCCATACTGAGATCGGATAAAAGTATAAGGTGGACAAACACCATAGGTACCATAAACCATTGAAGGTGAGATCTTTAGAAAGAGCAACATGTATTATGCCCAAGAATGGATTCTGGAGATGATAACATGTTTGTTCCTCTTGGATTCCTTCTTCAGAAATATATTTTGATAGATATCGAACCAAATTTGCAGCTGCATGTTGTCAGATATCTCCAAGTATTTTGAAAGGCTCATCACGAGGAAGAAATGATAAATCAGGATTGATAAGTTGGAGCTTGTCTCCAAAAAGCAATTTTGGAAGATATTATCTTCTTTCATTTTCCTGTCATAAAGATAACGGGCAGCACTCTAGTAGATGATATGAGTTGAAGCTGAAATTGTCTGGAGAGATAATCAGGCACAACATTGTCCTTGCCATTTATGTGTTGGACTTCAAACTGGTATTTTGAAAACCAGTCTATGAGTCTGAGTAACTATTTTTCTAGGACTCCTTTATTCTTGAGCTCCATAATCGCTGGGAAGGATGTATTATCCAGTTGGATAATGAAATTGTATCTCACTAGATGGAATTCAAATTTTTTCATTCCATATTTGACAGCCAATATCTCCTTGTAGATATCATGATAATGTGCTTCAGATTCTTTGAATTGGCTGGTGGCATGTCCACAATAATGAAGTTTCCCACCTTCGTTTTCTAATAAGATAGCTCCTCAATAATCATCACTGGCATCTGTTTGTAAGATCCGTTGGCCATCTCTAGGAATTCTCAAGGGTGAGAGCTTTTGATACACTTTTTAAAGATGTTTGACTGCTGCAGTTTGGTCGATATCCCAAGGAGGTGGACTTTTCCTTAGAAGCTTTGACAATTTGCTTATATAGGCTGAACATTTGGGGATAAAATCTTTAAGATAGTTGATGATTCCAAGGAACTATTGATCCTGTTTAATAGATAAATGTTTATCCGGGAACTTAAGTAGTTCTTGGAATAAGTGGGATCCTGGTTTATACTCCCCATCCTCAATCAGCATGCCCAAAAAAATCAATAGAGTTTTGCTTGATCACACTTTTCTTTTGGGATATCATAATACTATATTTTTATACCAAGTCTATGAACATGTTGAAAAGTTGTTCATTTTCCTCTATATTATTGGAATATAAGAGGATATCATTTCATCATGGTCTTTTGGAAAAGGGATGGTGCAACTTTAAGACCAAATAACAGAACTGTCCATTGGTATTGAGCTGTGGGTAGGCAAAAAACTGTTTTATACCTTTCATCCGGGTGTAAACCTACTTGGCAGAAACTAGATTTAAGGTCAAATTTTGAAAAACATTTGGGCATCTGAGAGGTAAGAGAACAAAACTTTTATCCTGGGCAAAGAGAATTTATCATCAAGCAAGTAATAGTAGAGAGGTTTGTAATCAATGACTAACCTCTTCTTTCCTCGAACTTGTTGGTTTTTTCAGCATTGGAGGTTGGTTCATCATAAGAATGGGGACATTTTCTTCTAAATCTTCTTCATCAGATGTCTCATGAAGGATGAAGGTTGTATCAGAATCGCGGCCATCTTGTTCTGAATAAAGAGATTCTATGTCTGCTTCATCAACATCTGCTTCATGATAGTGAAAGGTCTGTGATGCAAGCTTAGCCGCTTTCCCTTTCTTCGTAGAGCAAGTTTTTGCGAAATGCCCTTTTTGTCCACATATATAACATCTGTCAGTGGAGTTCTTTCTGAATGGCTTCCTTCAGAAAAACATGTATGTTTGGTTTTTCTTTTTCCTTCTGAGCTTTTGCTTATCTTTTTCTTTATCTTTTTTGGAACAATGGCATGCTTTCTCATGACATTTTATTTCAAGGTAGGATTCATCACATACCTTTTTAGGAATCTTCCGTCTTTCCATCATTTCTTTAAAGAAATTTTGTTGCTCACAGAGGGGGCATAAAGGTTGAGCTTCTTTCTACCTTATCTTCTTCGATACTTGCAAGCTCCTTTTTGAGTTGCCTAATCTCTGCTTCTTTTGATGTGAACTCTAAGCCATACTGCCGATTTGCAATAAGGCTTTTAAGTTGTCTATTCAACTGGGTTATCTTCCCATGTAAGCCTCTGTTCCACTCTCAGAAGCTGGGTCTGCAAGTAACTCATTTGATTATATGAATTTTGAACCTTGTCGAATACTTGAGTTACCTTAGAAGTTAGAATCAATAGTTTGTACTGATTGATTTTGTTCCCGAGCATTTGTGATATACCAATTGAGGACTTCCTCTCCTTGACTCAAAGGCTTTAAATGGCCACTTGCTTCTACTACAGTACTCTGAATATAAGGCCTTGAGGTTACATTAGAAGTTTGATCCTCGCGCTCTCTAGAGGAGGGAAATCTTCTTTGCAGCTTTTGAACATGAAATATGGTTGAGGAGCTCGGGGATTTGGAGGTAATGGTCTCTCCTCATGTCTACATGAATAACCCTCTGTGGAATTGATATTTTTGGTGGAGATGGATTAGGAGGGTCATTGTATTTATTATCAAGGGTCTTATAATAATTATTATAATATATGTATACATTATATAGTATATAATATATAAATATATGTTATATTTATATAATATATACTTTATATATTATAATATACTATAATATGTATAATTAATTATATTATATATGATACAAATATAATTATGCATATTATTAATATATATAGTATATAATCTATTATTAATATGTAATATAATATATTATTATATAATAATATATTATAAATATTTATAATATATGTAATTATATATTATAAATAATATATTATAATATATTAATAATATCATATACATATATAGTATAAACATATTATATTAATATACATATATATATATATATACATACAATATTAATACTATAATTTATTATAATTAATATAAATATAGTATTATAGGATAGTCATAATATGAATTAATAATTAGTTAAATAATGTATAATGTAATATATTATAATTATGTATATTAATTATAAAATATACATATATATAATATTATAATATTAATATTATAATAGTATCTTATAATAAATTAATATATTACATATTTATATAATTAATATGTTCAATCCAAGATAATAAGGAAGAGTACCAAGAACTTTATGTCCATCTATGTTTTGCCAATAAAAGCCATCCAAATGAAGGTACTGAAGAACTTACTTATACTTCGTTCATAGTCAACCCTATCACTAAAGAATCCGGATCAAACCAACCTGGAACTAGTCAAGATCAAGAGATTGAGTATGAACCCGAGTTCGACCCAAGACAAGTTCAATCATAAATTTAAACCTTGTAATAAATGCCCATATAATAAGGGTAGTCTTGTATTTTCCTAGGCATGACATCTCATCTAGTGAGGTGTATTAGAGCCATGTTTTATGTTTAAAATATTGTAATACCCATGTTATAAGGGTAGTTGTGTACTTTCCTAGACATGACATCTCATCTAGTGAGGTGTCTTTGAGATAAGTGTTATTCATGCAACCTAGCATGACATGTCCTACATGCAACCTTCATAAAGTGAGGAGTCATTTGATGAAGCTTGCCACTCTGACACGTTTCTTTGTAGGGGTTCATGACTCTTCACTCCCGTAATATTATATAATATTAATTATGACATATATAATTAATATATATTAATAATATATAATATACTATAAATTATAATAACATTATATATAATATTATACTATAATTGTACATAATATTATAATATGTACATTATATACATATTATTATATATGTATAATACTATTATACTGACATATGAATCTATACATATATATTAGTATATATTAATATACATATTATTATAATATTATAATTTATACCATATATTAATATAAATATTATAACTATGTATTAACTATATAGTTATCATATATTATACACTAATAGATGTAATATATTATGTTAATAATAATATATTATATACAATTAATTTTATATACATATATAATATAATATTATAATATATACGTATATTATAATTGTATATATATGTATTAATATATTGTATATAATAATATAATATTAATTAGTATATATAATATATTATGCTATAGTATATGTTAATATTTGTATTATATGTATATATTATATATAATATATGTATATATACTAATATTAATACAGATATATAATATTAACTATATAGATAATAATATATATAATATACTATTATAATATATTATAAAACATATATATTAATATATAATTATATATGTACAATATATAATATATTACTAATACATTATAATATTACGTACTCTATAATAATAATATTTAATATATACATAATATTAATATAACTAATAATATTATATTATGTACATATATTATAATTAATGTATTATAATATTATATATTATTATTATATACATATTAATATATAATAATTAATAATAACATATAATATAATATATTAATAACCAATAATTTTATATATGTTAATAATATATATGTATAGTATAGTTATTATATATTAATATTAATATTATACATATAACACATGTTATAATATTATGTATTAATATTATACAATTGATAGATTATATATTATAATATAAATATATACATATATATGATAAATTAATTATAAAATATATTACATAGATTATATTCATATTTTATACTATATACATATTAATATATATACCATTCAAGACCTAGGACGGGATGACCCAAAACCAAATAGACTAAAATATAATTACAGATTTAGTGAGGGACAAAAATTCTTTTACTGAACTCAGGATTTTTACTGAGGACCCCTTAGTTGTATAAGCTTACAAGAAAAACCCCACAAACGCCTGCGCCTTCACTTGGCATTACGGCTACAAGGGCACGAAGTAGGCTTATACGACCGCAGGTTAACTCAAACCTGATTCAAACCTCTCTATACTATAATTAATTTTAATTATTTGATTTTAAATCATGTTTCCAAAACCTCAAAAGGTTTGGAACCATGTTAGTAGAAACATGAATAATCATGCTATGATCTAGCACAAAGAACTAGCCAGCCATATAAGGCGGCTGATAAATCAAAGTAAAAATAAAAATTACAGAAATTAAAAATTTAACTTACACTTAAATTGTACTCAGAATCAGTAGTTTATTGATTATAAAACTGGAAGTTTACAGAGAGAGTAGAGAGAGAGAGAAAGAAAGAGAGAGGCGAGCAAACTCAAGCGTGCCTCTTCTGAATGAAAAACAGCCTATAAATAGGGGAAGAGCCAGACATGAAACCCGGATTCCAAAATAAAAAATGAATAGTAAAGTTTTACAAAAAGTCAAAAGAAAAAAAAAACTACTTTACAAAAGATGCTTTATAAAAGCAATAATCAACAAATATGTCCTTATCCTTTCTTGATGACTCATAGGTCACTGCTGATCATCTTGTTTAATCTTCTTCTGAATCTGTAAGATCTGGAGAAATATTTTCTCTTCTGAACCCAATATTATGGAATCTGAGCTTCTAAAAACCCAGAAGGAAGGAATGGGAAAAACATACTGGTGTAGAGGAATATTTTTCCATACACCTTCTAAATTTTTTGTCTTGGAATTCCATCATTTTCCAAGCCTGTTTATGAATTCTTGCAACTTTTGCACAATTCTTATTAAGTTGCTGGTCATTGCAAAAATCTTCTGTCAGAAAAGAAAGGGATTCCTTTCTACATTGTTTCCAGATACAATCTATATTATGTTTCCATTGATAGTAACAGAAACATCTGGGACAGCTTAAAGAATGATCTGTATTCATTTTTTCTCTTTAGTAAAGGAGTCTTTAAGCTCTTCAAGGGTTTCGAATAAAGCCGGGTCAGGAATATCACCATTTGGATCCTGAGAATCCTAACGAATACTAGTGAATTGATTTTCACTAGTTTCAGACCTCATTGAGGTATCAGATCTTGAGTCTGAACCAAGATTTTTTTAAATATCTTTTTTCATTTCAGAAACAAATAATTCAATCATCTGTTTCTGTGAAAGAATCCAGCATATGTCTGGGTAAGAATTTTGAAAGGACTTATAGGTTCTTCCTCTTTTTCTTTTTCTTTTTCTTTTAGATCTTGCTTATAAGCTTCGATCTTTTCATTAATTTTTTCAAATGTTTCTTCCAAAAATAATTTTCCGGTTTCTGGGTCCATTCTCATCATTTTTTCCCAGAATTTACAATGGCTGATACGCCATAAACAAGGTGCACCATAGCTGGTATAACCTACTATTGGTGTCCATTTCCATATCCATGGAATACCAAATTCAATAAAGAAAAGACAAGTTGTCTCTCCTTCAATAAAATTTTCAGAATTTTTTCCCTGTATAACAGGGGAGACTGATATCCAGTCCTTCATAAGACCATGAAAAAGATCTGGCAAAATTTTTTCCGAAGGCCCAAATGTTCTCCACCATGTAAAGAACCAATTTGGAATAGGTCTGTGAAAAATATTTTCACAAACTTTGATGAACCAAGAGTGTTTATGCCTCTTGTTCTCATATACGAGAGTTTTTTTCAAAACTTTCGATATAATCGAAATAATTGAATTTAAAGTTCAGGTTATGAACCTGAGAAAAGAATTTTTTTCTGCTAATGGAGATATACCCCATTCTTCAAAAGATATAATCTTTTTGATAATCATTTTGGAAAAGTTATAATCTTTTCCCTTTTCTCCAGAGGAGAAATGATTAATCTCAACACTATTAGTGGAGAGAAGGAGATTTTCATAGAAACCTCTTTGTTTGTAAGACCCATACACGTATGACGTGTTAGGAAGATATCTATCCATTATGATCCAAGGACTATTAGTCCATTTCATAGCTCTTTCTTCTATAAGAAGAATAATTTGTCGATCATTGTTTTCGACAAACAATTTTTCTGATTCATCTTCCTTTGCTATATTAGCATAAGAAGTCTGAGTATCCTCAGGAGAGATATCACTCTCTTTTTATTTTTTTTATGTTTCAAGAATTTTTGAAACTCTTTATCAAGATCGGAAGTATTACCTACATAAGAAATTGCTGTATTAGCAATATTCTAGGCAACAAGTTTCTGTTTGTCATGCTGAATAATAGTTCTGGATTGAGGGTTATAACCCCTTCCTCCTCTTCCTCTATAAGAGGATATGTCACCTCGACTTGAACTTCCTCTTCCTCTATTAGAGGAATAGAAATTTTGGTCTGGAAAACTCATTCCTGCAAATTCATGAGTAAGAAAATCAGGCAATTAATTATCAATGCCTTTTTACATAACTCTAAATATTCAGAGTTCATTTGACAAGGTCTTGCCTTGGTAGGAATATCCTTTTCTTTAAAATCTTCTTCATAAGGAAGAGAAACAATATGCTTTTTTCTATCCCAAAAAGCATAGCCTGTGTAAGAGTCCAATGTTCTGGAAATTTAATTTCCTCCCATTTTATGGCTCTTCTGGTAGTAATATTAGATTTTCCAAAATTTGTTTCAATTAAAATAGTCTCATTAGACTTTTTATCTACTCTTTTTGTTGGTTGTCGAGACCAACAAATAATAGAACACTTGTTCTTAAAGATTTGTGATAGTGATGAACAAGGATCGTATCCACAGAGATTGGTAGTTTTTTATTCTTTTGTTGTAAATAAAATCAGGGGGGGTTTGAGGTTTGGTGAATAGCAATATTCAATTGAGCAAGAACAATATGTAATGTGAGTGAAATTCAGTTTAAACAAATTCAACCAAGGGTTAACTTCAGAATATGTTCGTAGAATCGATCATGGATGCAAATATGGTTCTTTCATTCAATCATTAAATTGGTTATAGTTGCTGGTACGACCAAAACAACCTATCTCTCTTTAGTTGTTCGATAATCAGGGTACGACCTCTAATTATTTCCCTTATCAATAAACAATTCTAGATACAATCATAGAATTTAATTTACCAATAGCATTAGGTAGAGAGAGACCACCAATTCTAGCCAACAAACACACATGTAGGTTTATTTAAGCTAGATCATATATCTCCATAACAGATTGGTTCAAATAATCATGTTATTGTACTACTTATATTAGAATGGTTAAACAATTACGGGTTTAACAATCTAATTGGCAACATATTGTTTCAACAATCAAAAGATTGGCCACTCATTCAATCATCAAAACAATAAGATTTATCGCATACGGAAGATATATGAATAATGAAAATGAAAGAACAAATAAAAACTAATTAGATCTCACAATTCGGATGAACATAGTCTTCTGTAATTCCCTTGGATGAAAAGATAGAGTTTAGCCTTCCATGGAGAATTGCAGCCAAAATAAAAATTAAAAGAGAGTATCAAATTCTAGCTCCCTTCTTCTCTCCATAACTCCCCTATATATATAACCTCCCTTACCACCCACTAATTCTAATAATAATTATCATCATAAATTAGACGTAACTACCATCACTTAGTGGGGAATTAAGAGTGGGCAGTTATTTTCATTCCGTTAGTGGGCGTTTCGAGCTAAGGCGTTCCCACGCCTTATGTAAAAACTTTGGCTGGCACCAGCACATCTTCAAATCCGACGGTAAGGCGTGCCCACGCCTTACGGAAAAACTTTGGCTGGTCTTTTAACATCTTCAAATCCACCATTTTATATCCAAAATGCATCAATCCATCCAATTGCCCTACAAAACACAATCTTTAATCAAAACTCAAGAACTAAGCATGATTATAAACCAAAACCAAGGGAAATAAGATAAAGAAATATAGATAAAATATATCCTATCAAATTCCCCCACACCTAAACAATGCTTGTCCTCAAGCATATATCCAAGCTCATATTCATGATCCCATGTAATCAAACATCGACTACCTCATTTGCTCATCCACATTAAGAGTGTCTAATTTTTTTTTTTTGGTAAAATCACTCTTAGTAACACATAGTTAATCATACCAACAATTGAATTGAATCCAAAAAGCATAAGATTATACACCCTCACAAATGGTTCACTCATGTCACTCAAAAGTGTATAAGCTATAAACATATATAAGAGAACCCTCGTGTCAATGCAAAGAAGACTTTTACCATAGGCTTGCAAATATATCATATCTCTATTACCAATGAATGAAATTGAATGTAAGGATCATGGAAGGGTGTGTAATTGAGAATATGTAGCCGACTGAGGTAAGGTATGACAAAGAGAGATATATTGGTTAACAGAGTCAAATCTTCACACTTAGCTCAATCAACTAATAACTCAAGATTGCCTTGAATACTTATTTCATGAATATATACAAAAGCTTGTATTCCTCATCATTTTTTTTTTAAATTTTTGTTTTTTCTTCTTTTTTTTTTTTTTATTGAAAGAGGAGGAATATAACACACAAGCTTTACAAAAGTTCATATTTAGGCAATATATTCCAATGACATGAATAAGAGCTAAGTGGGACAAGTTTATCTGATCTTCGACTCAAAATTCAATGGAGTATATAACCGAGCATGGCTTGTAGTATGGCAAAAATTGTTAGTGAAAAGGCCAAGGCACAAAAATGGCTCACTAAGGGTAAAATATATAGGGTAGGCTTGAAGCAAATGATTAATCGAGTTAAAGAAAGTGGCTTAAACCTAATTACCCATATTTCGATTCAGAACATCTAATTCATCAATGGTTTAACAGAGATACGAATAACAATGCAAGTTCTAGAAAAATCAACTATACATGACAATCACATCAAGAAAGAAATGGAGCATACTATAGGAATGCTCATCAGCCCAAAAGCTCACAACATAAGGTTGTATGTGTGTAAAATCCATGCATTTTTGTTTTCAATCAATCACCAATAATGATTAAACAAAGTGTAACAAAAGTGGAATTTTTTTTTTAAAACACATCAGAACATGGATAGCAATAGAAGAATCGGAGCTCAGATAACAAGAATCACAAAAATGAACTAGATATCAGAATAGGCCAGAACCAAAATAGCAAGTCAACAAACATAACAATCAATTCCCCTCCCTCACACCTAGACTAACATTGTCCTCAATGTAAAGTAAGTATAAAGGCAAAGTGAAGGACTTCCCTGGATAGTCTAGGACGTGCAAACGTCATGTCTTCTATTGTGGAGTGGGAAATGGCGGATCAAAGCCATGGTGTTTGAAGTAAGCCATTGGATTCAACTCCATTCTAGCCAATTGTGCCTGCAAAAGCTCAAACTGTGTGTGGCAATAATCCTGAAAAGAGGGGTTAGGTGTGGTAGTCTCCTCATCCTCATGGAGATCACGTAAAGTACGTGATTTTAGATGAGAGACCCTTCGTTGCTTCAGCATTTCAGTAGGTCCAGGTGCACGAAACCGATACAAACCACCTACTGTTTCCACTAACAACATATTCTCCAAACAAGTTAAGTTTAAAGGAAACATTTCATATGCAACATGGAGATCATTGTTATCAGGATCAATCAATTACAAGTTCACAGCCAATTGAGTTATCAAAGAGCCCAAAATCAAATTCCTTTTGTTAGATAAGACATGAACAAATTGTGAAGCAAGCCAAAATCCAAGGTTCACTTTAAATTTGTTCTCCATGCAAAATAGAAAATAAAGCTCAGCCTTATTCAACAATGCAGAATTATCCTTACGTCCCGAAAAGGAAAATGCAAGAAATCTATGGATGTACCTAAGTGCAGGCTTGTGAAGATATGTATCGGTAGATTTCTTTGGATCATAAGAAATAGGATTATTAGACATAGACTCTTTAGCACTAATCGGACCAAATTGTGTAGCATAATCACACGCATTCTCAAGATACTCATCAGTTTTCGCATACTCTTCTGTTACAAAACCAAATGCAATATTGAATTGAGTAAGTGAAAACTTGAACTCTTTCCCCATTAACCTAAAGATAATCACCTTCGGATCATTCAAACTTAAATCAGCAGACTTTTTAAATTCAAAAGTAGTGTAAAATTCTCGAACAAGCTCAATATAAGCAGGATAATTAATCAAAAAATAAGATTTCCATCCTATATTTTCAATTAACTGCATCACTTCATCTTTTATATGCAAGAGCTCCATAGTAGGGAAGTCGAGAAACTTACAAGGGATGATATTTCGTTTGTAGACGTCCCGGTATCGTTCTTTATCTTTTTTCTTTGTGAATGTCAGTCTGCCTTTCAAATTTGACTCCGAAGGTGGAAGAATGTGCAACTTCTTCCCTACTCGTGCTCTTTTCTGAATGGGGGTTGTATCCGAATCAACATCGGACGAATTAGAGTTCGAGATTGGGCTTGGAGAACCGCTAGCTACGGCTTTGCCTTTCTGGGCTTGGGATGCTCGACTCATCACAGTCAATTGTTGATGGAATTGTAGCAATGAGCTACGGCTATGGTGTCGCGGCTGGGCTGCTGCGAAGGAGAGATGTGGCGAAGGCGGGCTGCTGCTGTGCGACTGGGCTCGAAAGGAAAGAACGGGACGGCGGCTGCTGCTGGGCTGAATGCGAACGACGGCGTGGCTGGGCTGCTGCTGTGCGACTGGGCTCGAAAGGAAAGAATGGGACGGTGGCTGCTGCTGGGCTGACTGCGAATGACGGCGTGGCTGGGCTGTTGCGAAGGAGAGACGGGGCGAAGGCGGGCTGCTGCTGTGCAGGATGAGCAGTGCGAGTTGGGCTGTTGTGCGACTGCTCTCTTTCCTTGTAAAAGAAAATAAGATACTAGTGTTTTCAAAATAAAACAAAGAAATAAATAAAATAAAATAAAATAAAAAGAAAAAGAAAAAGAAAAAGAAGAAAAAAAATTGGGAGCCAAGGATGTCTCCAGCAGTTGAGGGCAAATAAGGCGTGCCCACGCCTTACCCAAAATCGTCAACTAAGGAAGAATCCAAGGATTGTGGATCAGCAAAACTATTTTAATAAGGCGTGGGCACGGCTTATGTAATTTTTGGTATGCTCAAAAATTGATTATCTCAATTTAGAGCGTGCCCACGCTTTACGTAAAAATTTTTGCTGTATCAATGAACAAACTAAAACTCCCGTTTCTTTTTTTTTTTTTTTTAGCTAGACTAGAAAACATAAAATTTGGGCTGCTTCCCAAAAGCGCCTTTCTTTACAGTCTTTGGCTAGACATCACTATTCATCATCCGTGATAAACCGGAATTTCCAAGTCAATATCGTCAACGTTTTGAACTAAATAATTTTCATGAAAGATTTTCAAACGATGACCATTGACCTTGAAAATTCAGTTCGTATCTGGATTTTGTATCTCAACTGCGCCATAAGGAAATACGTTAGTTACAATAAAAGGCCCAATCCATTTGGAATGCAATTTACCAGGAAATAATTTCAATTTAGAATGAAAAAGTAAGACTTTTTGACCAGCAAAAAATTCTTTCCTGGAAATCATACGATCATGGAATGCTTTCGTTTCTTCTTTGTAAATCCTTGAGCTCTCATAAGCTTCATGATGAATTCCCTCTAGCTCTTGCAACTGTAATTTTCTCTCTTTACCCGCTTCATCCATTTTCATATTGCATTGTTTGATAGCCCAATATGCTCGATGTTCCAGCTCTACCGGCAAGTGACAGGGTTTACCATATACCAAACGGTAAGGAGACATACCAATAGGAGTCTTATATGCTGTTCGGTAAGCCCAAAGTGCATCATCAAGTGGTACACTCCAATCTTTTCGGTTTGGATTAACAGTTTTCTCAAGTAAAGACTTGACTTCTCTATTGGATATTTCAGCCTGCCCACTCGTTTGCGGATGATATGTAGTTGAAACTCGATGGGTAACATTATACTTTTTCAATAAGGCTTCAAACACTTTGTTGCAGAAATGAGTGCCACGATCACTCACTATTGCCCTTAGAGTCCCATACCTAGCAAAAATATGAGATTTAACAAAATCTACAACAACCTTAGCATCGTTAGTACGAGTAGCCTTAGCTTCTACCCATTTCGATACATAATCCACAACAAGAAGAATGTAAATATTACCAAAAGAAGAACGAAAAGGACCCATAAATTCAATCCCCCAGACATCAAATATTTCACAAATAAGAATGGGGTTAAGTGGCATTTGATCTCTATGTCCTAAGCTTCCAGTTTTTTGGCATTGGTCACAGGTCTTACAAAACAAATATGAATCACGAAACAAAGTAGGACAAAACAATCCACTTTCTAACACCTTACGAGCTGTTCTTTTTGGACTAAAATGTCCTCCACATGCATAAGAATGACAAAATTGTAAGATGGAATGAGTTTCATGTTCGGGCACACATCTTCGAATAATTTGGTCCGAGCAATATTTCCATAGATAAGGATCATCCCAAGTATAATATTTGGCATCACTTTTGATTTTATTTCTTTGGGCTCTAGACAAATTACTTGGTAAAGTTCTAGTTACTGAATAATTAGCAATGTCAGCATACCAAGGATTACTATTTTGAATATAGAAGAGATACTCACCCGGAAATTCATCTTTTAGTGGCGATGCATTTTCACTCGTGATCAATCTGCTGAGATGATCTGCTACCAAGTTTTCTCTGCCCTTCTTATCACGTATCTCCAAATCAAACTCTTGCAACAAAAGTATCCAATGAATAAGTCTCGGCTTGGATTCCTTCTTCTTGAGCAAGTACTTCAAAGCTGGATGATCAGAAAAAATAATAACTTTAGCTCCAAGTAAATATGAACGAAATTTCTCTAAAGCAAATACAATGGCTAGAAGTTCTTTTTCCATTGTAGAGTAATTGCTCTGTGCACTATCAAGTGTTCTTGATGTGTAATAAATGACATGTGGAGATGGATCAATTCTTTGTCCCCAGATAGCTCCAACCGCATAATTACTCGCATCACACATGATTTCAAAAGGGAATTTCCAATTTGGTGGTTGGATAATTGGTGTTGATGTTAATTTTTCCTTCAAACAATCAAATGCATCCTTGCATGCATCATTGAAGTCAAAATTTACATCCTTCTGTAACAGCGTAATTAGGGGATGGGTAATCTTGGAAAAATCCTTGATAAGGCGACAATAAAAACCTGTGTGACCAAGAAAGGAACGAACATCCCGCACACTTGCGGGGTAAGGCAAAGATTTTATAACATCTATCTTAGCTTTATCAACTTCAATTCCCCTTGCTGAAACAACATGTCCTAAAATAATACCTCGATCAACCATGAAATGACATTTTTCATAGTTCAAAATAAGGTTTTTTTCTATGCATCGTTGAAGGACTTTTGAAAGGTTAGCAAGACATGAGTCAAAAGAATCACCATAGACTATAAAGTCATCCATAAATACCTCTATGATGTTCTCTACATAATCCGAGAAAATACTAACCATACATCTCTGAAATGTGGCTAGAGCATTACAAAGTCTGAAAGGCATACGTCGGTATGCAAATGTGCCAAAAGGACATGTGAACGTGGTGGAAACCTACATCAAGGAGTTTCAAGATTTCTGTCTTCACTACTTCCATCATAGGTGGATTCAATCTACGTTGAGCTTCTCTAGAAGGCTTGTATCCTTCTTCCAGCAATATGCGGTGCATACATAAATGAAGACTCAATCCCTTTATGTCCGCAATCGTCCACCCAATGGATTCTTTGAACTCTTTGAGCACTCGAATTAACTTCTCCTCTTCCAAGGTGGAGAGCTTGCTAGAAATGATCGCCGGTAGAGTTTCTCCTTCTCCCAAGAAAATATACTTTAAATGTTCAGGGAGGAGTTTTAACTCCAACTTAGGTGCCTGAACAAGAGAAGGAAGAAGTTTAGTATGAGAAACAGGTAATTCAACATAAGAAACATTAAACCTCCAAAGTTCTAATGATTATAGCTCACAAACTGCATCATACAATTTAGAGTCAACATCAAACTTCCTCATGTACTCGTGTGAACTTTCAAGAGTTAAGTTCCTACTAAGTACAACTTTCAACTTATCATCATCACTCATATCAAAGATATTCTGTGCTAGAGAATCAATAATATCCACACAAAAAATAGAAGACACATCACTTGGATATCTCATGGCCTCATAGATATTAAACTTAATAATCTCACCATCAAATTCCATAGTAAGTGAACAATTAAACACATCAATTTTTGTTCTAGATGTTTTCAAAAAATGTCTCCCTAACAAAATCAAAGAACGAGATGATTCATCCTCTTCCATACTTAGCACATAAAAATCAGCAGGAAATATTAATTCATTCACTTGAACTAACACATCCTCCAATACACCTTCACGATAAACATTAGACCTATCAGCCAATTTAATAATCACACCAGTTTCTTTTAAAGGATCAATATTCAAAGATGAATAAATTGATAACGGCATGACATTAATTGAAGCTCCAAGATCTAACATTGCTCTTTCAACTCTCACATTACCAAATTTCCAAGGAATGCAAAATGTACCCGGATCCTTACATTTAGGAGGTAACTTTTTCTGGAGAACAGCTGAAACATTTTCACCCATACTTACAAATTCATTACCTTTCAGCTTTCTCTTGTTTGTGCATAATTCCTTCAGAAATTTGGCGTACCGTGGTACCTATTTTATTGCATCAAGTAAAGAGATGTTTACCTCGACCTTACGAAAGGTATCCAAGATTTCTTTTTCCTTTTCCTCCTTCTTGGATTTAGAGAATCTAGCAGGGAAAGGAGGTCTCGGTGTGATAACCTTTGGTAGTAGCTCAGAATGAAGTTCTTTGGGTAGATCGCTTTGAGTTCATGGAACTTCAACTTCCTTTTCCACTTCTTCCACCAAGTTCCTTCCACGAGATGACTCGGGAACATCCTCTAGTCTTTTTCCACTTCTCAAAGTGATTGCGTTTACATTTTCTTTGGATTTACAATCATTTGAGATTGTAATTTACCTTGAGACTCCATTTGGCTCACAGATGAAGCCAGTTGGCCCACTTGGTCTTCTAGCTTCTTCATACTTGTCCTCCTTTCCTGTTGAAATTGTTGTCTGTTAAGTGCAAGATTTTTAACAATTTCTTCAAGAGACATACCTAAATTCGAAGAAGATTGTTGTTGATGAGGAAGAAGTTGCTTAGGCTGAAAGTTTTGGAATTGGGGCCTTGGACCATAATTGAAGTCTGGATGATCTCTCCAACCGGGATTGTATGTGTTGGAGTACGGATCATACTTCCTTTGTGTTGGTCCTGATAATCCCCCAACTATATTAGCTTGCTCATGGGGCTAATCTTGAAGCGTCGGGCACATGTCAGTTGGATGTTCTATGGAAGCACAAATCCCACATGCCTTAACTTGTTGAACATTTCCTGCAACCATTTTTTGAACAAGTGAAGTTAGATTAGCAATTTGACTTTCAATGGAAGAAGACTTACCTCATTCACTTTTCTGTGAGACATATCATGCCTAACTCCAAACTGCTAAGAATTAGCAGCCATGGTGGTAATTAAATCTCTAGCCTCGGTAGGCGTTTTGTTCACTATAGCACCTCCACTGGCGGCATCCATCATCCTTCTCTCTATGGGTTGCAATCCTTCATAAAAATATTGTATGAGAAGCTGCTCTGATATTCCATGTTGAGGGCAACTTGCACTAAGTTGTTTAAATCTTTCCCAATACTCGTTAAGCCCTTCTGAATCATTTTGTTTAATTCCACAAATTTCCCTTCTAATACTTGTGGCTTTTGAAGCGGGGTAAAATTTTTCAAGGAATAACAAAACCATTTCCGTCCATGTAGTCACAGAACCAGATGGAAAATAAAATAGCCAATCCTTTGCTTTATCGGCTCGGGAAAATGGGAAAGCACGTAGCTTAATTTGTTCCTACGTAACACCCTGTGGTTTCATGCTAGAACAAACAACATGGAACTCTTTTAAATGTTTGTGGGGGTCTTCATTTTCTAATCCATGGAATCTTGGAAGAAGATGGATTAATTTGGACTTCAACTCAAAATTACCCTCCACAGCTGGGAATTGAATGCAAAGTGGTTGTTGATTTACATTTGGTGGTGCAGCCAATTCCCTCAACATTCTTTCTGCATTAGCCATGGTTGGCTCTATTTCTGTTTCAGAATCACTTGAAGAGTCAGCCAACGATACTGCCAAATTCAGTTCAGGAGAAGATGATGATAATGCTTGCTTTCTCAATTTTGTTTCTTTCCTCAATCTTCTAGCAGTCTTTTCAATTTCAGGATCAAATTGGAGTTCACCTGCACGAGAAGAACGGGGCATAAAAACGAACAAATAACAAAATAAAAATAAACAAAAGAATATATCAACTTGACACCAATCCAGTTTTTTGGCATTGCTCACAAGTCTTACAAAACAAATATGAATCACGGAACAAAGTAGGCCAAAACAATCCACTTTCTAACACCTTACGAGCTGTTCTTTTTGGACCAAAATGTCCTCCACATGCATAAGAATGACAAAATTGTACGATGGAATGAGTTTCATGTTCGGGCACATAGCTTCGAATAATTTGGTCCGAGCAATATTTCCAGAGATAAGGATCATCCCAAGTATAATATTTGGCATCACTTTTGATTTTATTTCTTTGGGCTCTAGACAAATTACTTGGTAAAGTTCTAGTTACTAAATAATTAGCAATGTCAGCATACCAAGGATTACTACTTTGAATAGAGAAGAGATACTCATCTGGAAATTCATCTTTCAGTGGCGATGCATTTTCACTCGTGATCAATCTGCTGAGATGATCTGCTACTAAGTTTTTTGTGCCCTTCTTATCACGTATCTCCAAATCAAACTCTTGCAACAAAAGTATCGGCTTGGATTCCTTTTTCTTGAGCAAGTACTTCAAAGCTGCATGATCAGAAAAAATAATAACTTTAGCTCCAAGTAAATATGAACGAAATTTCTCTAAAGCAAATACAATGGATAGAAGTTCTTTTTCCGTTGTAGAGTAATTGCTCTGTGCACTATCAAGTGTACTTGATGCGTAATAAATGACATGTGGAGATGGATCAATTCTTTGTCCCCAGACAGCTCCAACCGCATAAATACTCGCATCACACATGATTTCAAAATTGAAATTCCAATTTGGTGGTTAGATAATTGGTGTTGATGTTAACTTTTCCTTCAAACAATCAAATGCATCCTTGCATGCATCATTGAATTCAAAATTTACATCCTTCTGTAACAGCGTAGTTAGGGTATGGGTAATCTTGGAAAAATCTTTGATAAAGCGACGATAAAAACCTGCGTGACCAAGAAAGGATCAAACATCCCGCACACTTGCAGGGTAAGGCAAAGATTTTATAACATCTATCTTAGCTTTATCAACTTCAATTCCCCTTGCTGAAACAACATGTCCTAAAATAATACCTTGATCAACCATGAAATGACATTTTTCATAGTTCAAAGTAAGGTTTTTTTCTATGCATCGTTGAAGGACTTTTGAAGGGTTAGCAAGACATGAGTCAAAAGAATCACCATAAACTGTAAAGTCATCCATAAATGCCTCTATGATGTTCTCTACATAATCCAAGAAAATACTAACCATACATCTCTGAAATGTGGCTGGAGCATTACAAAGTCCGAAAGGCATACGTCGGTATGCAAATGTGCCAAAAGGACATGTGAACGTCGTTTTTTCCTGATCTTCTAATGCAATTGGAATTTGGTGGAAACCTGCATCAAGGAGTTTCAAGATTTCTGTCTTCACTACTTCCATCATAGGTGGATTCAATCTATGTTGAGCTTCTCTAGAAGGCTTGTATCCTTCTTCCAGCAATATGCGGTGCATGCATAAATGAGGACTCAATCCCTTTATGTCCGCAATCGTCCACCCAATGGCTTCTTTGAACTCTTTGACCACTCGAATTAACTTCTCCTCTTCCAAGGTGGAGAGCTTGCTAGAAATGATCGCCGGTAGAGTTTCTCCTTCTCCCAAGAAAATATACTTTAAATGTTCGGGGAGGAATTTTAACTCCAACTTAGGTGCCTGAACAAGAGAAGGAAGAAGTTTAGTATGAGAAACAGGTAATTCAACATAAGAAACATTAAACCTCCAAGGTGTTAATGATTCAAGCTCACAAACTGCATCATACAATTTAGAGTCAACATCAAACTTCCTCATGTACTCGTGTGAACTTTCAAGAGTTAAGTTCCTACTAAGTACAACTTTCAACTTATCATCATCACTCATATCAAAGATACTCTGTGCTAGAGAATCAATAATATCCACAAAAAAAAAGAAGACACATCACTTGGATATCTCATGGCCTCATAGATATTAAACTTAATAATCTCACCATCAAATTCCATAGTAAGTGAACCATTAAACACATCAATTTTTGTTCTAGATGTTTTCAAAAAAGGTCTCCCTAACAAAATCAAAGAACGAGACGATTCATCCTCTTCCATATTTAGCACATAAAAATCAGCATGAAATATTAATTCATTCACTTGAACTAACACATCCTCCAATACACCTTCACAATAAACATTAGACCTATTAGCCAATTGAATAATCACACCAGTTTCTTTTAAAGGACCAATATTCAAAGATGAATAAATAGATAATGGCATGACATTAATTGAAGCTCCAAGTTCTAACATTGCTCTTTCAACTCTAACATTATCAACTTTACAAGGAATGGAAAACGTACACGGATCCTTGCATTTAGGAGGTAACTTTTTCTGGAGAACAGCTTAAACATTTTCACCCATACTTACAAATTCATTACCTCTCAGCTTTCTCTTGTTTGTGCATAATTCCTTTAGAAATTTGGCATACCGTGGTACCTGTTTTATTGCATCAAGTAAAGGGATGTTTACCTCGATCTTACGAAAGGTATCCAAGATTTCTTTTTCCTCTTCCTCCTTCTTGGATTTAGAGAATCTAGTAGGGAAAGGAGGTCTCGGTGGGATAACCTTTGGTAGTGGCTCAGAATGAAGTTCTTTGGGTAGATCGCTTTGAGTTCGAGGAACTTCAACTTCCTTTTCCACTTCTTCCACCAAGTTCCTTCCACGAGATGACTTGGGAACATCCTCTAATCTTTTTCCACTTCTGAAAGTGATTGCGTTTGCATTTTGCTTTAGATTTACAATCGTTTGAGATGGTAATTTACCTTGAGACTCCATTTGGCTCACAGTTGAAGCCAGTTGGCCCACTTGGTCTTCTAGCTTCTTCATACTTGTCCTCCTTTCCTGTTGAAATTGTTGTCTGTTAAGTGCAAGATTTTTAACAATTTCTTCAAGAGACATACCTGAATTCGAAGAAGATTGTTGTTGATGAGGAAGAAGTTGCTTAGGCTGAAAGTTTTGGAATTGGGGCCTTGGACCATAATTGAAGTTTGGATGATCTCTCCAACCGGGATTGTATATGTTGGAGTACGGATCATACTTCCTTTGTGTCGGTCCTAAAAATCCCCCAACTATATTAGCTTGCTCATGGGACTCATCTTGAAGTGTCGGACACATGTCAGTTGGATGTTCTATGGAAGCACAAATCCCACATGCCTTAACTTGTTGAACATATCCTGCAACCATTTTCTGAACAAGTGTAGTTAGATTAGCAATTTAACTTTCAATGGAAGAAGAACTTACCTCATTCACTTTTCTGTAAGACATATCATGCCTAACTGTAAACTGCTGAGAATTAGCAGCCATGGTGGTAATTAAGTCTCTAGCCTCGGTAGGCGTTTTGTTCACTATAGCACCTCCACCGACGGCATCCATCATCCTTCTCTCTATGGGAAGCAATCCTTCATAAAAATATTGTATGAGAAGCTGCTCTGATATTCCATGTTGAGGGCAACTTGCACTAAGTTGTTTAAATCTTTCCCAATACTCGTGAAGCCCTTCAGAATAATTTTGCTTAAGTCCACAAATTTCCCTTCTAATACTTGTAGGTTTTGAAGCGGGGAAAAATTTGTCAAGGAATAACAAAACCATTTCCGTCCATGTAGTCACAGAACCAGATGGCAAATAAAATAGCCAATCCTTTGCTTTATCGGCTAGGGAAAATGGGAAAGCACATAGCTTAATTTGTTCCTCCGTAACACCCTGTGGTTTCATGCTAGAACAAACTACATGGAACTCTTTTAAATGTTTGTGGGGGTCTTCATTTTCTAATCCATGGAATCTTGGAAGAAGATGGATTAATCCGGACTTCAACTCAAAATTACCCTCCACAGCTGGGAATTGAATGCAAAGTGGTTGTTGATTTACATTTGGTGGTGCAGCAAATTCCCTCAACGTTCTTTCTGCATTAGCCATGGTTGGCTCTATTTCTGTTTCAGAATCACTTGAAGAGTCAGTCAACGATACTGTCAAATTCAGTCCGGGAGAAGATGATGATAATGCTTGCTTTCTCAATTTCGTTTCTCTCCTCAATCTTCTAGCAGTCTTTTCAATTTCAGGATCAAATTGGAGTTCACCTGCACGAGAAGAACGGGGCATAAAAACGAACAAATAACAAAATAAAAATAAACAAAAGAATATATCAACTTGACACCAACCTCGGCAACGGCGCCAAAAATTTGTTGCCTGTCGAGACCAACAAATAATAGAACACTTGTTCTTAAAGATTTGTGATAGTGATGAACAAGGATCGTATCCACAGAGATTGGTAGTTTTTTATTCTTTTGTTGTAAATAAAATCAGGGGGGTTTGAGGTTTGGTGAATAGCAATATTCAATTGAGCAATAACATTATGTAATGTGAGTGAAATTCAGTTAAAACAAATTCAACCAAGGGTTAACTTCAGAATATGTTCGTAGAATCGATCATGGATGCAAATATGGTTCTTTCATTCAATCATTAAATTGGTTATAGTTGCTGGTACGACCAAAACAACCAATCTCTCCTTAGTTGTTCGATAATCAGGGTACGACCTCTAATTATTTCCCTTATACAATCATAGAATTTAATTTACCAATAGCAATAGGTAAAGAGAGACCACCAATTCTTGCCAACAAACACACATGTAGGTTTATTTAAGCTAGATCATATATCTCCATAACAGATTCATTCAAATAATCATGTTATTGTACCACTTATATTAGAATGGTTAAACAATTACGGGTTTAACAATCTAATTGGCAACATATTGTTTCAACAATCAAAAGATTGGCCACTCATTCAATCATCAAACCAATAAGATTTATCGTATACGGAAGATATATGAATAATGAAAATGAAAGAACAAATAAAAACTAATTAGATCTCACAATTCGGATGAACATAGTCTTCTGTAATTCCCTTGGATAAAAAGATGGAGTTTAGCCTTCCATGGAGAATTGCATCCAAAATAAAAATTCAAAGAGAGTATCAAATTCTAGCTCCCTTCTTCTCTCCATAACTCCCCTATATATATAACCTCCCTTACCACCCACTAATTCTAATAATAATTATCATAATAAATCAGACGTAACTGCCATCACTTAGTGGGGAATTAAGAGTGGGCAGTTATGTTCATTTCCGTTAGTGGGCATTTCGAGCTAAGGCGTGCCCACGCCTTATGCAAAAACTTTGGCTGGCACCAGCACATCTTCAAATCCAACGGTAAGGCGTGCCCACGCCTTACGGAAAAACTTTGGCTGGTCTTCTAACATCTTCAAATCCACCATTTTATATCCAAAATGCATCAATCCATCCAATTGCCCTACAAAACACAATCTTTAATCAAAACTCAAGAACTAAGCATGATTATAAACCAAAACCAAGGGACATAAGATAAAGAAATAAGATTTGGTTTTATTCTAGGAATAGTCCATTTATTTAATAAATCTAAATTATTAGGAATATCATATTCCTCTATTCTGCTATTTTTAACAGCAGTTTTCTTATGAAATATATTCATAAGGCTGAAAAGTGTTAGATTATAGATGAACTTAAACATATTTCTACCTCCATGGCTCTGATACCATTCAAGACCCAGGACGGGATGACCCAAAACCAAATAGACTAAAATATAATTACAGATTTAGTGAGGGACAAAAATTCTTTTACTGAACTCAGGATTTTTACTGAGGACACCCTTAGTTGTATAAGCCTACTTCGTGCCCTTGTTGCCGTAATGCCAAGTGAAGGCGCAAGCGTTTGTGGATTACAATATATACATAATATATATAATTACTATATAATAATATATTAATATATAGTATAATTTAATAATGTATAATTAATATATATTAATATATATAAATTACTAGATAATATATTAATATATTATACACATGTATATACCTATAACATGATATATAATTCATATTATATAATTAAATTATAATAAATATGTATACTAATAATATCTCATATTATTAATAATATATAATACATTAATATATTTGTTATATATAATATTATTATATATATTATTTATATAAAATATATATTATTTTAATATGTATATATAAATAATATAATATAATATTAATAATATACATATATAAATTATAATTAATATATATAATATATATACAATTAAATAATATAGTAATATGTTAACTATAATATTATTATTCTAGTATACTATTATCTATATTAAAATATTATGTACATATATATTATGTAATGTATTATAATATTATTATATTAATATTAGATAATATACTATATATTATAATTATTAATATATATTTATAATATATTTATATATAATGTATATAATATTAATATAATTATTATATAGTATATTAATAATTATATTATGATACATATATTTATTATATAGTATATTATATATATTAATTAATTATATATGTTATTATATTATTATATCTATAGTTAATATTAGTATATTAAAATATAATACACATATAATATACTATAATAATATAATATTATTAAAAGTATACAATTAATATTATATGGACAGTGTAACACATAATATAATAATTATTATATATGTATTATATATTATACCATATTATAATACATATAATTTTAATTATATTAATATATAAAAAATATTATATACATATATATAAATATATTAATATAATATATATTTATATTATTATATTAATATATACTACATATGTACACTGTAATGTATACTCTTATATATATATGTATAATATTATGATAATTAGAATTAATATTATTAATATATTATAATATATGTATTATATTAATTACATATATTATTATATAATTATTATAATAATATATTTATAATACTAATAAATTATTATATATTTAATAATATAATATATGCTATAATTAATTATTAATATATATTATAGTATAATGTATATACATATAATATTAACATGTATATGAATTATGCTATATATATGTATTATACGTAATATATATTAATAATTATAAATTATATATTATAATATAGTATATTATGCATATTTAAATTAATATATTATAATTATTAATAGTATAAATAATATGTATGTAATACATACTATAATAAGTTATATATAATTAATAGTATGTATACTATTATATTATATTTAATATGAAATATATTTATAATTATTTTAATTATACATAAAATATTATAATTTTTAATATAATATGGTGTTCATATATTATTATATTAATATATTATTTTAATATATTATTAATGTACTATTATATATATTATAATACATATATATACATACTATTATAGACTATTATACGTGTTATAACATATGTATTAATGATAATATATATTAACATACATTATACATATTATAATATTATAATTAATTTATATTATACTATACATATAATTATTAATATATATTATAATATATAGTATTTTGGTGTTTATTTCTTTATGTATATAATATATAAATATTATATATATATGTATTATAATATCCTATAATATTAATGTATATTAAATATATTAATATACTTTGTACATATATTATAATATATGTTATAGTATATGTATATTTATACATAATACTATATAATAATTAATATATGTATACATTATAATACATAATATAATTATACATACTTATTATATATTAATTATGAATGTAATTATATACATTTCATATAATTACATTAATATTAGTGTATAATATTCAATATTTACATATTAATTATATAATCTGAATTATATATAATATTACAGGAACATACTAGTATATAATATATTAATATATTATATAGTAATTTATATATACTAATATATATTAATTATACATTATAAATTATACTATATATTCGCATATTATTATATAGTAATTGTATGTATTATGTAATAGTATTATATAATATATATATATAGTATTATATTATGTAAATACATAGTTATAATAATATATATAATTTAATATTTAGAAAATATTATAATATATAAAATATAATATATATATACAATAATATAATAATGTTATATATATTATATATACAATTATAATATATACATAATATATAAAAATTACTATATAATATAACAATATATTATGTACATGTATATACCTATAATATTATATATAATTTATATTTTATAATTAAATTATACTACATATATCATTAATATGTATGCTAATAATGTATCATATTATTAATAATATATAATATCTTAATATATACATATTATTAATATACAATATGTTTAACATTATTATATCATTGTATATAATAATAATAATAATAATAATAATAATAATAATAATAATAATAATAATAATAATAATATAATAATAATAATAATAATAATAATAATAATAATAATAATAATAATAATATGTTATATTATTCCATTCTATTATGGGAATGATTCAATCTAGTCTGGCACATGTACCAGTCTATTTTGATGTTTATCCAAATCTTTAAGTTTCATTAACTGATAGAAATATTTTGGATACCTTAACATTAAATGTTTGCACAGAAAATTATAATTATGTTTCTGGAACAGAAGTTATATGTATCTATTATCGGATATATTTTAAACCTTTATATACTCTTAATCCTATGTGTAAAAGAGTAGATAAAAAGTCTAATGAGACTATTTTAATTGAAACAAATTTTGGAAAATCTAATATTACTACCAGAAGAGCCATAAAATGGGAGGAAATTAAATTTCCAGAACATTGGACTCTTACAGAGGCTATGCCTAAACTTCCTGTTGTAAATAGTAGATTACAACAGATTATTCAAAATACTGAAGGATCAGTGCAAATTAAATTTGCCCCTGATCAAAGGAAGTCGATATCTTTCTCTAGATCTTTATCCAGATCTAGATCAAATCAGAATTTTATTTCTCCTCTTCAATATGATGTGGATATTCCACAAACTTCTAGAGCATCAACGTCTTCTTATTTTCATGAAGATGATAAATCTCAAGAAGATCATAATGAAGAAATCATTATTGATAAAAATAAAATTTTACATAGTAATGTTTATAGCATTAAAGATACTGATATTGTATCTCAAATGAATTTTACAATTTAATTATGAATAATACACCAAAATTAGATTTTTCAAAAGCATCTGCTATTAGAAGGCAGATTAATACTGAATTTAATACACCCAAATGGGAATCATTTAGAAAATGGTATTTCAAGAGTTTTACTGAAAGAGAATATACTTTCTTTGTTGACAGTTTTTATAAATTCTGTGAAGAACATAATCAAATTATTTATTATGTTCCTTGGTTTTTAAAACCTTTATTACTGATCATATTTCAGTAATTGAAAGAAGTTATAAACTTACTTCAGGACAGATTCAAAAATCTATTTATCCACCTCAACAACCTTTTCAAATTGAAAAGAATAATAAGACTTTAAATTTTACAGCTTTTTCAAAAATATTTGAAACAGATATGCTTCCTACTACTACGAAGCATATAAACCAATTAATTGAAAATCAAAATTATACAAA
This sequence comes from Caryopteris x clandonensis, assembly GCA_028749325.2. Lineage (NCBI taxonomy): Eukaryota > Viridiplantae > Streptophyta > Magnoliopsida > Lamiales > Lamiaceae > Caryopteris > Caryopteris x clandonensis. Next base: position 1,746,445 of record JAPYKT020000049.1, read on the forward strand.
TCTGTATTTGACTATTCTTGGTGAAGAAATGATATCTCTTCATGATAGAGTTGAAAAAATTATTTCAGCTATAAATCAGATAAAACCTGATGTTCATATTGAGAAGAAAAAAGAGATTGATATTTCTTCTATTGCTTCTTCTTCAATCCACTCTCCTCCTTTAATAAAGGATTTTAAACTTAAATCTTCAGTCTCCGATTTGGAAAAATTATTGGAAGAAAGATTTAAAGCTTTTAATATTTCTGCTTTAGATGATGAAGAAGATTTTTATAAAAATCATTCTCCATCTACCTTTTCTGTTAATAATATAGAAGAGATTAGTAAAATAAAATGAAGAACAAGAATATTTTCTTTCCAATAATTATAATGGAAAAAGTATTTATGAATGGAATCTAGATGGTTGCACTGATAGGCACATCTATAATCTTGCACACTGTATGATGATGTACAGCACTGTGTGTAAAGTATCTGTTAATTCAGATAAAAACATAGCAATTATGATAACTGCTGGTTTTACTGGCCAACTCAAAGGATGGTGGGATAATTATTTGCCCCAAGAACAAAAATCTTCTATTTTTAATTCTATTAAGATAGAGGATAATAATCCTGTTGAGAACGCAGTTTATTCTTTAGTTCTCACAATTATTGATCATTTTACAGGTAAGTTTACTGATAATGGAGATAATATTAGAACTCTTCTCAGTAATCTTAGATGTAAAAAAATTATCTGATTTCAGATGGTATAAAGATACTTTTTTAACACGTATCTTTGAATTAGCTGACTTTAATAATAGTCATTGGAAAGCCAAATTTATTGATGGCCTACCTAGTCTTTTTGCTGAAAGAATTCGTAGAGTTCTTAGGCAAGATAAGGTTTCTATACCTTATGATAATTATACTTATGGTAATTTAATATAAACTTGTGTACAAGAAGGTTTAGCCTTATGTAATGAGTTGAAATTAAATAACCAGATTAGAAAGCAAAATTTGCTTGAGAAAAAAAAACTTGGCCAATTTTGTAGCCAATTTGGTTTGGAAATTCCTTCTAAAGGAAGAAAATGTCCTTCCAAAGATATTAGAAAAGGAAAAACTTTTAAAAGAAAGAAAAGATATTATTCTGATAAGAAAAAAGAATTAAAAAAATCTAGATCATCTTTTTATAAAAAAGATAAAAGAAAGAATAAAGAATTTTCTATAATCTATAGAAAATGTAAAAAACCTGGTCATTATGCAAACCAGTGTTGGGCAAGAGATAAAATCAAAGCTCTTGACATTGAAGATGATTTAAAAGAAAAAAAATTTAAAATTGTTTTAGATTCTGATAATAATAAATCAGAAAGTTCAGATACTGATTATTCAGAATCAGAAAATTCTGAAGATCTTCATCTTCTTGATAATGAATCTTTATTATCAGGAAGCAATGATTGTGAAGAATGTATACAAGGACAACCTTGTATTCGTCCTTCAAAAGAAATCAGTAATACTGGAAATACTGATGAGTTTTATAAACTCATGTCTCAATTTCAAGAAGTTAATTTAAGTGTCTTAACTAATGACAATTTGTTAGAATTTTTTAAGAGAATAAAGATCCTCTTTTAAGAACTAGTATTATTGATCAAATGGAAGATATTCCATCTACTAGTAATACTAGTCAAACTGTTTCTCAGAACACTGAGAATTCATACTCTATGTTCGAAGTTAATAAACTTCTTAGACAGAAGTATGAAAAACAAAATCGTGTTTCTACTCAAGATTTAGTTCATGAGATTGATAATCTCAAAAAAGAAATTAAAAATCTTTATAATATCAATAAAGATTTTCATCAACGCCTTTGTTTATTAGAAGATGGTAAAGGAAAGGAGATTGATAATTCTCCTAATGATTCGATTGAACATCTTATGTCCTTAGGAAAAGATTATTTTCCCACTATTTCTATGATAATATCTCAAAAGTGGTTTACTAAAATCACTCTTCTTATAAAAAATCAAAAAATTGATTTTATTGCCATGATTGACAGTAGTGCTGATTTAAATGTTATACAGGAAGGATTAATTTCTACCAGGTATTTTCATAAAACTACTCATTCACTTTCTCATGCTGGAGGTGAACGTCTTGATATTAATTTCAAGATTCCAAAAGCTTTTATTTGCAAAGACAATTGTTGTATTCCAACAAGTTTTCTTCTTGCTAAAGATATTTCAAGCCAACTTATACTTGGTTTACCTTTCATTTATAAAATTTATCCTCTGACTCTTGTCAATGAAAAAGGTTTAATTGGAACCTTTGAGGGAAAACCAATATCTTTTGATTTTATTACAAAACCTATTCATAGAGTTCTTAATGAACTACAAGAACAGATTGAAAGAAAAACCTTTCAAATAAATTCTTTAAAAGAAGAAGTGAGTTTTCTGACAATTGAAGAAAAACTCAAAAATCCTAAATTACAGGATAAGATTAAGCTTATTCATAATAAGTTTTCTATTGATATTTGTAATGATTTGCCAAATGCTTTTTGGGATAGAAAAAAGCATATAGTTTCTCTTCCTTATGAAGAAGATTTTAAAGAAAGGGATATTCCTACCAAGGCAAGACCTTGTCAAATGAACTCTGAATATTTAGAGTTATGTAAAAAGGAATTGATTCTTTACTTCAAAAGAAGTTAATAACTTCTTCAAAATCTCCTTGGCCATGCACTGCATTTTATGTTAATAAACATTCTGAACAGGAACAAGGAGTTCCTAGACTTGTTATTAATTATAAACCCCTTAATAAGGTTTTAAAATGGATTAGACATCCTATTCCTAATAAGAAGGATCTTCTGGATAGATTAGTCAATGCATTAGTCTTTTCTAAATTTGATTTAAAATCTGGGTTTTGGCAGATTCAAATTAATGAATATGACAGATATAAAACTGCCTTCAATGTTCCATTTGGACATTATGAATGGACAGTTATGCCATTTGGATTAAAAAATGCTCCTTCAAAATTTCAACAAATTATGAATGACATTTTTTATCCATTTAGTAATTTTATTATCGTGTACATTGATGATATTCTTGTCTTTTCTAAAGACATTGAATCACACTTTAAACATTTTAATATGTTTAAAGAAATTGTTATTAAAAATGGCCTTGTTATTTCAAAGCCAAAAATGATTTTATTTTAATCTAGCATTAGATTTCTTGGTCATATTATTTATAAAGGAAATATTATTCCTATTCAAAGAAGTATTGAATTTGGAAGTAAATTTCCAGATATCATTACTGATAAAACCCAATTACAGAGGTTTTTAGGAAGCCTTAATTACATTTCTTCCTATATAAAAAATCTTAATGAAGATACTGCTATCTTATACGATAGACTTAAAAAGAATCCTTCACCTTGGAATGATAATCATACCAAGGCTGTAAAAAGGATTAAAGAAAAGGTTAAAAACCTTCCATGTCTTATGTTAGCCAATCCCTTATGGGAAAAAATTGTTGAAACCAATGCCTCTGACATTGGTTATGGAGGAATCCTTAAACAGGTTGATCCCCATAAAAAACAAGAATATCTTGTTTGATTTTATTCTGGGAAATGGAATAATGCCCAGAAAAATTATTCAACAGTGGCTAAAGAAATTCTTGCCATTGTTAAATGTGTTTTAAAATTTCAAAATGATTTATATAATCAGAAATTTATAATTAAAACTGACTGCAATGCAGCAAAATTCATGTTTCAAAAAGATTTTAAACATGATGTTTCTAAGCAGACGTTTGCTAGATGGCAATCACATCTTGCTCCATTTGACTTTATTATTGTTCATAAAAAAGGCATTGATAATTATTTGCCTGATTTTCTTACTCGTGAATTTTTGCAGGAATGAGTTTTCCAGACCAAAATTTCTATTCCTCTAATAGAGGAAGAGGAAGTTCAAGTCGAGGTGACATATCCTCTTATAGCGGAAGAGGAGGAAGGGGTTATAAGCCTCAATCTAGAACTATTATTCAGCATGGCAAATAGAAACTTGTTGCCCAGAATATTGCTAATACAGCAATTTCTTATAGAGGTAATACTTTCGATCTTGATAAAGAGTTTCAAGAATTCTTGAAACATAAACAAAAACAAAAAGAGAGTGATATCTATCCTGAGGATACTCAGACTTCTTATGCTAATATAGCAAGGAAAGATGAATCAGAAAAATTGTTTGTCGAAAACAATGATCGACAAATTATTCTTCTTATAGAAGAAAGAGATATGCAATGGACTAATAGTCCTTGGACCATAATGGATAGATATCTTCCTAACACGTCATACGTGTATGGGCCTTAAAAACAAAGAGGTTTCTATGAAAATCTCCTTCTCTCCACTAATAGTGTTGAGATTAATCATTTCTCCTCTGGAGAAAAGGGAAAAGATTATAACTTTTCCAAAATAATTATCAAAAAGATTATATCTTTTGAAGAATGGGGTATATCTCCATTAGCAGAAAAAGAATTCTTTTCTCAGGTTCATAACCTGAACTTTAAATTCAATTATTTCGATTATATCAAAAGTTTTGAAAAAACTCTCTTATATGAGAACAAGAGGCATAAATACTCTTGGTTCATTAAAGTTTGTGAAAATATTTTTCACAGACCTATTCCAAATTGGTTCTTTACATGGTGGAGAATATTTGGGCCTTCGGCAAAAATTTTGCCAGATCTTTTTCATGGTCTTATGAAGGACTGGATATCAGTCTCCCCTGTTATACAGGGAAAAAATTCTGAAAATTTTATTGAAGGAAAGATAACTTGTCTTTTCTTTATTGAATTTGGTATTCCATGGATATGGAAATGGACACCAATAGTAGGTTATACCAGCTATGGTGCACCTTGTTTATAGCGTATCAGCCATTGTAAATTATGGGAAAAAATGATGAGAATGGACCCAGAAATCGGAAAATTATTTTCGGAAGAAACATTTGAAAAAATTAATGAAAAGATCAAAGCTTATAAGCAAGATCTAAAAGAAAAAGAAAAAGAAAAAGAGGAAGAACATATAAGTCCTTTCAAAATTCTTACCCAGAAATATGCTGGGATTCTTTCACAGAAATAGATGATTGAATTATTTGTTTCTGAAATGAAAAAAGATATTTCAAAAAATCTTGGTTCAGACTCAAGATCTGATACCTCAATGAGGTCTGAAACTAGTGAAAATCAATTCAGTAGTATTCTTCAGGATTCTCAGGATCCAGATGATGATATTCCTGACCCGGCTTTATTTGAAGCCCTTGAAGAGCTTAAAGACTCCTTTACTAAAGAGAAGAAATGAATACAGATCATTCTTTAAGCTGTCCCAGATGTTTCTGTTACTATCAATGGAAACATAATATAGATAATATCTGGAAACAATGTAGAAAGGAATCCCTTTCTTTTCTGACAGAAGATTTTTGCAATGACCAACAACTTAATAAGAATTGTGCAAAAGTTGCAAGAATTCATAAACAGGCTTGGAAAATGATGGAATTCCAAGACAAAAAATTTAGAAGGTGTATGGAAAAATATTCCTCTACACCAGTATGTTTTTCCCATTCCTTCCTTCTGGGTTTTTGGAAGCTCAGATTCCATAATATTGGGTTCAGAAGAGAAAATATTTCTCCAGATATTACAGATTCAGAAGAAGATTAAACAAGATGATTAGCAGTGACCTATGAGTCATCAAGAAAGGATAAGGACATATTTTTCGATTATTGCTTTTATAAAGCATCTTTTGTAAAGTAATTTTTTTTTCTTTTGACTTTTTGTAAAACTTTACTATTCATTTTTTATTTTGGAATCCGGGGTTTCATGTCCTGCTCTTCCCCTATTTATAGGCTGTTTTTCATTCAGAAGAGGCACGCTTGAGTTTGCTCGCCTCTCTATTTCTTTCTCTCTCTCTCTACTCTCTCTGTAAACTTCCAGTTTTATAATAAATAAACTACTGATTCTGAGTACAATTTAAGTGTAAGTTAAATTTTTAATTTCTGTAATTTTTATTTTTACTTCGATTTATTAGCCTCCTTATATGGCTGGCTAGTTCTTTGTGTTAGATCATAGCATGATTATTCATGTTTCTACTAACATGGTTCCAAACTTTTGAGGTTTTGGAAACATGATTTAAAATCAAATAATTAAAATTAATTATAGTTTAGAGAGGTTTGAATCAGGTTTGAGTTAACCTATGGTCGTATAAGCCTACTTCGTACCCTTGTTGCCGTAATGCCAAGTGAAGGCGCAGGCATTTGTGGGGTTTTTCTTGTAAGCTTATACAACTAAGGGGGTCCTCAGTAAAAATCCTGAGTTCAGTAAAAGAATTTTTGTCCTTCACTAAATCTGTAATTATATTTTAGTCTATTTGGTTTTGGGTTATCCCGTCCTGGGTCTTGAATGGTATCAGAGCCTCACAAATGCCTGCGCCTTCACTTGGCATTACGGCTACAAGGGCACGAAGTAGGCTTATACGACCGTAGGTTCACTCAAACCTAATTCAAACCTCTCTAAACTATAATTAATTTTAATTATTTGATTTTAAATCATGTTTCCAAAACCTCAAAAGGTTTGGAACCATGTTAGTAGAAACATGAATAATCATGCTATGATCTAACACAAAGAACTAGCCAGCAATATAAGGCGGCTGATAAATCAAAGTAAAAATAAAAATTACAGAAATTAAAAATTTAACTTACACTTAAATTGTACTCAGAATCAGTAGTTTATTGATTATAAAACTGAAAGTTTACAGAGAGAGTAGAGAGAGAGAGAAAGAAAGAGAGAGGCGAGCAAACTCAAGCGTGCCTCTTCTGAATGAAAAACAGCCTATAAATAGGGGAAGAGCCGGACATGAAACCCCGGATTCCAAAATAAAAAATGAATACTAAAGTTTTACAAAAATTCAAAAGATAAACAAAACTACTTTACAAAAGATGCTTTATAAAAGCAATAATCGACAAATATGTCCTTATCCTTTCTTGATGACTCATAGGTCACTGCTGATCATCTTGTTTAATCTTCTTCTGAATCTGTAAGATCTGGAGAAATATTTTCTCTTCTGAACCCAATATTATGGAATCTGAGCTTCCAAAAACCTAGAAGGAAGGAATGGGAAAAACATACTGGTGTGAGGAATATTTTTCCATACACCTTCTAAATTTTTTGTCTAGGAATTCCATCATTTTCCAAGCCTGTTTATGAATTCTTGCAACTTTTGCACAATTCTTATTAAGTTGCTGGTCATTGCAAAAATCTTCTGTCAGAAAAGAAAGGGATTCCTTTCTACATTGTTTCCAGGTATTATCTATATTATGTTTCCATTGATAGTAACAGAAACATCTGGGACAGCTTAAAGAATGATCTGTATTCATTTCTTCTCTTTAGTAAAGGAGTCTTTAAGCTCTTCAAGGGCTTTGAATAAAGCCGGGTCAGGAATATCATCATCTGGATCCTGAGAATCCTGAAGAATACTAGTGAATTGATTTTCACTAGTTTCAGACCTCATTGAGGTATCAGATCTTGAGTCTGAACCAAGATATTTTGAAATATCTTTTCTCATTTCAGAAACAAATAAATCAATCATCTGTTTCTGTGAAAGAATCCCAGCATATTTCTGGGTAAGAATTTTGAAAGGACTTATATGTTCTTCCTCTTTTTCTTTTTCTTTTTCTTTTAGATCTTGCTTATAAGCTTCGATCTTTTCATTAATTTTTTCAAATGCTTCTTCCAAAAATAATTTTCTAGTTTCTGGGTCCATTCTCATCATTTTTTCCCAAAATTTACAATGGCTGATACGCCATAAACAAGGTGCACCATAGCTGGTATAACCTACTATTGGTGTCCATTTCCATATCCATGGAAAACCAAATTCAATAAAGAAAAGACATGTTGTCTTTCTTTCAATAAAATTTTCAGAATTTTTTTCCTGTATAACAGAGGAGACTGATATCCACTCTTTCATAAGACCATGAAAAAGATCAGGCAAAATTTTTGCCGAAGGCCCAAATGTTCTCCACCATGTAAAGAACCAATTTGTAATAGGTCTGTGAAAAATATTTTCACAAACTTTGATAAACCAAGAGTGTTTATGCCTCTTGTTCTCATATAAGAGAGTTTTTTCAAAACTTTCGATATAATCGAAATAATTGAATTTAAAGTTCAGGTTATGAACCTGAGAAAAGAATTCTTTTTCTGCTAATGGAGATATACCCGTTCTTCAAAAGATATAATCTTATTGATAATCATTTTGGAAAAGTTATAATCTTTTCCCTTTTCTCCAGAGGAGAAATGATTAATCTCAACACTATTAGTGGAGAGAAGGAGATTTTCATAGAAACCTCTTTGTTTGTAAGACCCATACATGTATGACGTGTTAGGAAGATATCTATCCATTATGGTCCAAGGACTATTAGTCCATTGCATATCTCTTTCTTCTATAAGAAGAATAATTTGTCGATCATTGTTTTCGACAAACAATTTTTCTGATTCATCTTCCTTTGCTATATTAGCATAAGAAGTCTAAGTATCCTCAGAAAACTCTTTTTGTTTTTGTTTATGTTTCAAGAATTCTTGAAACTCTTTATCAAGATCGGAAGTATTACCTCCATAAGAAATTACTGTATTAGCAATATTCTGGACAACAAGTTTCTGTTTGCCATGCTGAATAATAGTTCTGGATTGAGGGTTATAACCCCTTCCTCCTCTTCCTCTATAAGAGGATATGTCACCTCGACTTGAACTTCCTCTTCCTCTATTAGAGGAATAGAAATTTTGGTCTGGAAAACTCATTCCTGCAAAAATTCACGAGTAAGAAAATCAGGCAAATAATTATCAATGCCTTTTTTATGAACAATAATAAAGTCAAATGGAGCAACATGTGATTGCCATCTAGCAAACATCTGCTTAGAAACATCATGTTTAAAATCTTTTTGAAACATGAATTTTGCTGCATTGCAGTCAGTTTTAATTATAAATTTCTGATTATATAAATCATCTTGAAATTTTAAAACACATTTAACAATGGCAAGAATTTCTTTAGACACTGTTGAATAATTTTTCTGGGAATTATTCCGTTTCCCAGAATAAAATCGAACAAGATATTCTTGTTTTTTATGGGGATCAACCTGTTTAAGGATTCCTCCATAACCAATGTCAGAGGCATCGGTTTCAACAATTTTTTCCTATAAGGGATTGGCTAACATAAGACATGGAAGGTTTTTAACCTTTTCTTTAATCCTTTTTACAGCCTTGGTATGGTTATCATTCCAAGGTGAAGGATTCTTTTTAAGTCTATCGTATAAGATAGCAGTATCTTCATTAAGATTTTTTATATAGGAAGAAATGTAATTAAGGCTTCCTAAAAACCTCTGTAATTATGTTTTATCAGTAATGATATCTGGAAATTTACTTCCAAATTCAATACTTCTTTGAATAGGAATAATATTTCCTTTGTCAATAATATGACCAAGAAATCTAATGCTAGATTGAAATAAAATTATTTTTGGCTTTGAAATAACAAGGACATTTTTAATAACAATTTCTTTAAACATATTTAAATGTTTAAAGTGTGATTCAATGTCTTTAGAAAAGATAAGAATATCATCAATGTACACGATAATAAAATTGCTAAATGGATAAAAAATGTCATTCATAATTTGTTGAAATTCTGAAAGAGCATTTTTTAATCCAAATGGCATAAGTGTCCATTCATAATGTCCAAATGGAACATTGAAGGCAGTTTTATATCTGTCAGATTCATTAATTTGAATCTGCCAAAACCCAGATTTTAAATCAAATTTAGAAAAGACTAATGCATTGACTAATCTATCCAGAAGATCCTTCTTATTAGGAATAGGATGTCTAATCCATTTTAAAACCTTATTAAGGGGTTTATAATTAATAACAAGTCTAGGAACTCCTCGTTCCTGCTCAGAATGTTTATTAACATAAAATACAGTGCATGACCAAGGAGATTTTGAAGAAGTTATTAACTTCTTTTGAAGTAAAGAATCAATTTCCTTTTTACATAACTCTAAATATTCAGAGTTCATTTGACAAGGTCTTGCCTTGGAAGGAATATCCTTTTCTTTAAAATCTTCTTCATAAGGAAGCGAAATTATATGCTTTTTTCTATCCCAAAAAGCATTTGGCAAATCATTACAAATATCAATAGAAAACTTATTATGAATAAGCTTAATCTTATCCTGTAATTTAGGATTTTTGAGTTTTTCTTCAATTGTCAGAAAACTCACTTCTTCTTTTAAAGAATTTATTTGAAAGGTTTTTCTTTCAATCTGTTCTTGTAGTTCATTAAGAACTCTATGAATAGGTTTTGTAATAAAATCAAAAGATATTGGTTTTCCCTCAAAGGTTCCAACTAAACCTTTTTCATTGACTAGAGTCAGAGGATAATTTTTATAATTGAAAGGTAAACCAAGTATAAGTTGGCTTGAAATATCTTTAACAAGAAGAAAACTTGTTGGAATACAACAATTGTCTTTGCAAATAAAAGCTTTTGGAATCTTGAAATTAATATCAGGACGTTCACCTCCAGCATGAGAAAGTGAATAAGTAGTTTTATGAAAATACCTGGTTGGAATTAATCCTTCCTGTATAACATTTAAATCAGCACCACTGTCAATCATGGCAATAAAATCAATTTTTTTATTTTTTATAAGAAGAGTGATTTTAGTATACCACTTTTGAGATGTTATCATAGAAATAGTGGGAAAATAATCTTTTCCTAAGGACATAAGATGTTCAATCAAATCATCAGGAGAATTATCAATCTCCTTTCCTTTACCATCTTCTAATAAACAAAGGCGTTGATGAAAATCTTTATTGATATTATAAAGATTTTTAATTTCTTTTTTGAGATTATCAATCTCATGAACTAAATCCTGAGTAGAAACAGGATTTTGTTTTTCATACTTCTATCTAAGAAGTTTAGTGTCCTAAGAGAATGGTTCTTGAGCCTTGGAGAATACCAGCAATTACAATTGATCGATCCACCAACGCCAACTGACGTACTTGGTGAGATACATAGAGAATTTATTGGTGAGATTTCTTTGTACACCAAGGTTGTGTCTTAAGAATACCACTATGAGGTGCTGGTCGCTATTGAAAAAGGATCTGGATAGGTATGTCAAACGAATGTCTGAAAGATTCTACATTTTGAATGGCTATAATGATCCAAATTTGAAGACTGTCTACATTGCCTCTTTACCACAAGAGCTACAACCAGAAATGGCGAGGATGTTTTAAGCCATGAAGAAAGACATGGCCCAAATCAGCATGGGACGAATACATCAAACTGACTTGGCTGCTCTGGAGAAACTCTGTGAGTAACAAAATTTTTGTAAAGAAATGATGGAGAGACGGAACATTCCTAAAAGGTATGTGATAAATCCTACCTTGAAATAAAATATCATGAGAAAGCATGCCATTGTTCCAAAAAAGATAAAGAAAAAAGATAAGCAAAAGCTCAGAAGGAAAAAGAAAAACCAAACATACATGTTTTTCCGAAGGAAGCCATTCAGAAAGAAGTCCACTGACAGATGTTATATATGTGGACAAAAAGGGCATTTCGCAAAAACCTACCCTATGAAGAAAGGAAAAGCGGCTAAGCTAGCATCACAGACCTTTCACTATCATTAAGCAGATGTTGATAAAGCAGACATAGAATCTTTCTATTTAGAACAAGATGGTCGGGATTCTGATACAGCCTTCGTCCTTCATGAGACATCTGATGAAGAAGATTTAAAAGAGAATGTCCCCATTCTTATGATGAACCAACCTCCAATGCTGAAAAAACCAACATGATCATACAAGAAGGGATGACATCACCTCATCTTGAAGTCAAGGTGCTTCGGTCAAAGTATGACAGGCCTGTCAAAGTGATCAGAGTCCTTCATACAGGAGCACGAAAAACTATGATGAACCCAGACATCCTTCCAGATGAAGCTTGGGAGTCTCATCATGAATATTTCTTTGCTGTAGATGGACAAACCTTTCATATTGCCTTAATATCTAAACAATAAGTTGGAATTCAAATCCTTCCAGACTGTGTTGTCTGGATCAAAATCATCGAAAGCAAACTTCACAGACATGATTTATTAATGGGCTTTGATGTCTACTTCAAAGCTCAGAAGCTACAAATATTTTTCCATGGAGTCAAATATAAGAGGACATTCCAACCATTCACACCAACACAAAAGCTGTTTACAGTAAAGTAGATACCAGAACCTGATCCACTTATCAAAAGATTGAAAAAATGTTATGTCGAGTCACATGCAGACTTCACCAATCCTCATCCACCTTGAAATAACTAAGAATTCTATGTTCAACTTCCTTTTAAGAAGAATGAGGATATTAACGCCACTAAAGCCATGCATCCTGGCAGGACACCAGAAGAGCTGAATTCGGCCCGACAAGAATGCAGCGAGCTATTATCCTTGGGCCTAATTGAAGCCACCAACTCAAATTGGGCTTGCCTAGATTTTTATGTCAATAAGAGAGCAGAACAAGTTCTATGAAAGAAGCGGTTAGTTATTGATTACAAACTTCTCAACTATTACTTGCTTGATGATAAATTCCATTTGTCCAGGACAAAAGTCATGTTCTCTTACCTCTCAGAAGCCCAAATATTTTCCAAATTTGACCTTAAATCTTGTTTTTGGCAAGTGAGTTTACACCCAGATGAAAGGTATAAAATAATTTTTTGCCTACCCACAGCTCCATACCAATGGACAGTTCTGCCATTTGGTCTTAAAGTGTGTCAAATGCTCTCACACTTGAGAATTCCTGAAGATGGCCAGTAGATCTTACAAATAGATGCCAGTGATGATTATTGGGGAGCTATCTTATTAGAAAATGAAGGTGGGAAACTTCATTATTGTGGACATGCCAGCGGCCAATTAAAAGAATCTAAAGCACATTATCATGCTGTCTACAAGGAGATATCAGTTGTCAAATATGGAATTAAAAATTCAAATTCCATCTGGTGGGATAGAATTTCATTATCCAAGTAGATAATACATCCTTCCCAGCGATTATGGAGTTCAAGAATAAAGGAGTCCCATAAAAACAGCTACTCAGACTCAAAGACTGGTTTTCAAAATACCAGTTTGAAGTCCAACACATAAAGGGCATGGATAATGTTGTGCCTGATTATCTCTCCAGACAATTTCAGCTTTAACTCATATCATCTACTTAGGTGTTGCCCGTTATCTTTATGACAGAGAAACAAAAAAAGTTAATATCTTCCAAAATTGGTTTTTGGAGACAAGCTCCCATCCATCTTATCAATCTTAATTTATCATTTCCTCCTCGTGATGAGCCTTTCAAAACTCTTGCAAAAATCCGACAACATGCAACTCCAAATTTGGTTCGATATCTATCGAAATATATTTCTAAAGAAGGAATCCAAGAGGAACAAGCCTGCTATCATCTCCAGAAATCATTCTTGGGTATAATACATGTTGATCTTTTTAAAGTTCTCACCTTCAACAGTGTATGGTACACTCATCTTTTTCCAAGATACTGAAAACGACTCTACCCTCTGGTGGTCATTCCTCCTATGGTATGCAACTGTGGAAGAATGGATACAAGTTTTCCAAAATGAATATTAGGATGATGAAGAACCTCATGTCATATTCCTCTATCATAGGCCATATTCTACAGGAATCCAAGAAGAACTTCGCCCAGTCCCCCTACACTTTAAATGGAAGACAATCAAGGGTCCAATCCAAGATAATAAAGAAGAGCACCAAGAACTTTATGTCCATCTATGTTTTGCCAATAAAAGCCATCCACATGAAGATACTAAAGGACTTACTTATACCTCGTTCGTAGTCAACCCTATCACTGAAGAATCTGGATCAACCAACTTGGAACTAGTCAAGATCAAGAGTTCGAGTATGAACCCGAGTTCGACCCAAGACAAGTTCAATCATAAATTTAAACTTTGTAATAAATATCCATATAATAAGGGAAGTCTTGTGTTTTCCTAGGATGACATCTCATCTAGTGAGGTGTACTTAAAGCCAGTTTTATGTTAAACATAATGTAATACCCATGTTATAAGGGTAGTTGTGTACTTTCCTAGAGATGATATCTCATCTAGTGAGGTGCCTTTGAGATAAGTGTCTTCATGCAACCTAGCGTGACATGTCCTACACGCAAAATTCTTAAAGTGGGGAGTCATTTGATGAAGGTTGCCACTCTGACATGTGTTTTTGTAAGGGTTTATGATTCTTCACTCCCGAAACTCTATAAATAGGGGAGTTTAATCAATTGTAATACACACGAAAATAAATAAATACTCCATTTTTCATACTTATGAGTTTCTAAGTTCTTAGTTGTCTTCTCCAAAGCCCTTAAGCCACTCTATGGCTCATCATATTCTCCATCTTATTATCCTTATAGTATAAAGTATGTTCTACACTCGCCTTTTATGAGGATCTTGTATATCAGAAATATGCTATAACCTAAAAAAGAGTAACGGTCCCTATAGTTCATACGAAGATCACAATCCATGCTTTCAATTGCTTTTACTTGGTGGATTTGAGCTTTGCTCGATAAGGCTAAGAATGGCAAAGAAGGAGTAGAAGTTCATAGTCAACCTGCTCAAGGCAGTTTGAATACATGGTGGCCATGTTCCTTTAAGGGTGTGAACGACTAGGGCTCCCGTGCTAGCTTGGTATCAGAGCTAGGTTGCTCTCGTCTTGTCGGCCGGAGAATATTTTGATTACTATTATAATATTATATAGTATATTAGTATATATTATATACATATTATATATTATAATAGTATAATATAACATATTATAATATATAGTATTATACATAATTATACTATATTATACATATACTAATGTATATTATTATCATATTATAACATATATTATATTATAATATATGTATTAATATATATTAATTATATACAATATTTATATAGTATATAATATATATTATGTATATCAAGTAGTTATTAATATTATATACTTAATATATGTTATAATACATGTATTATAATAATATGTATTGTATTATTAATGTATTATTAATTATTACATTATGTTATATAATAAATTTATATAATATATTATATTATAACTATTATAATTATATATTATACATATTAATTATATATGTATACTAATATAATATTAATTATATATCATATTATAATTATAATATATAGTATATACTATTAAAATATATAAGTATTATAATATTAAATATATATATTATTAATATTAATATATAATATATATTTATAATTAATACATATAATATACTTATATTAACATATATTAATATAAATATATTATAGTATCTATGTAATAATATAATACATATGTATAAATGTATTAATTTATAAAATATATATATAATATAATATACATAATTATATAATATATAATTAATTTTATATTAATAATAGTATTACATATATACAATTAAAATATATAATAATATAATATATTATACATATTAATATATAAATATATAATTATGTATATAGGTATTATATGTATTATATATTATAATTAGTATATATATACACATAATAATTTATATATATTATGTAAATTATAATATTATAGTAATATGTAATTGTTATAATAATATATCAATAATATAATATATATTTATATTAATAGCAATATACATTATATTATAATAATTAATATCTATAATATTAATTATAACGTAATAATACATATATAGATTATATAAATATATATAATAACATATAATTATAATATATTATATATTATGTGTAATAGATATTATAATAATATTAAATAACTATAATAATATTATAGTTATGTATACTATGATTACAACATATTCAGATATATTATAATATATAATATAAATATAATATTATAATATTATTAATATATAATTATTATAGTTAATATATAATAATTATATATAATTATTAACATATAGCTATCATATATAAAAATATATTCTAATTACATAATATTATTATTATAATACTATACAATAATATATTATTAATACACTAATATATGTATTATATATATTATATAATATAATATATATGATACATAATTATATAATATAGCATTAAATATATATGTATCCCATACTATAATACATCTATTAATTATATTATAATAAACATATATACATGCTATTAATTATTAATAACTTAGTATAATTATATATATTAATAATATTATATACTATATATATGTTATTAATATTATATTATTTTGTAATTATTATTACATACTATAGATATTATTTTAAACATAAAACGTAGCTTTAAGATCATATATGTATTGTATTATATAACATTAATAATATGTATATATATTATGATTATATATTATATCATATATTAATTATATATTATACTAGGTATATATTATAATAATATATTATATTCATATTATAATATATATATTATACATATCATAATATCACTATAACTATTATAGGTATTTGTATATAATATTATATAATATATGTTCATTAATATAGTTATATAAATATTATAATTTATATTAATATATTATTATACATTATACTATATATAGTACGTATTACATAAGAGTATAATATATATTAATTAATATATATAATAGTTATACATATATTATTAATTATATATTATAACATATATAATTAATAATATATAATATATATATAACATATTTATAAAATATAATATATAATATGTATTATATTATACATAATATACATAATATATATTAATAATATATTATATATTAATGTACGTACTTTTATATATATATTTATTAATATTATATTATGTATATATAATAATTATGATATAAATATATTATATGTAATATATTAATATATTAATTATTAATATAATATTATTAATAATTATATATATTGATTACCTATTAATAAATATTATACATAAGATATTATAGATGTAACTAGTATATAATTATATTATATATAATACGCATAATTATATAATTATATGTTATTAATAATTATAATATATATGTATAATATAATTAATAATATACATTAATATCTATTAATATATTAATAATACATATATATATTATAATAGTTAACATATATTATAATATATGTATTATATAAGTATTTTATATATAATTATATAAACATATATTAATTATATTTATCTAAAATAATATTTAACATTATATTATGTAATATAAATATAACTTATATAGTATTAATTATCATATTATACATATTAAATAATAACAGTAATATATACATATATTAATAATATTATAATTACGTACTATGTATATGTATTATACTACATATTATTAGTATATATTAATATGTATAAAAATTAATTATAATATATCATGTTATAATATAATATACTATAATATACATTTTAATATATTAATTATTATTATAATATTTATGTGTTATTAATAGTAGATATTGATTTCTACGTGTATACATATATGTATTTTATAATATATATTATATGTAAATATTAATATATAGTATATAATATAACATTAATATAATAGAATTATAATTATTAATATTATACATAATTATTAATATTATACATATTATATATATATTATAATAATATTAATTATATATATTAATAAGTAATATATAATTATTATATATATATTATAATATGAATATAATATATTATTAGTATATGAAATATTATATAATCATAATGTATATATATTATTAATGTTTTATAATATTATACATATATGATATTAAAGCACGTTTTATGTTTAAAATAATGTAATACCCATGTTATAAAGGTAATTGTTAACTTTCCACATATTATTTATATGATATATAATTAATATTAATATTTATAAAATAATTAATATAATAATTATTGTATTATATAATAATATATATAACATATATAATATATACTATATATTAATATTATTTATACTAACTATAATTATATATGTTATAATTAATTAATATTAATAATATATCTAATATTAATAATATAATAGTATTAATATATATTATTATATTATTATTATAATTCATTATAATATATATGTATCATTAATAGGATATCTATAATAATAATATATTATAATATATATTAAACATATACATTAATATATATATATAAATATTATGTATATATTATAATACATATATACATAATTATTATATTTATAATGTATTAATATATTAATTATAAATATATATTATGTATACATATTTATATATTGTAATATATACTGTAATATATTTATTATAATATTGTAATTAATATGTTATAGTATACTGTATATAATAGTATGATATTATTATATGCTAATTTATATAATATATTATATTATAACTATTATAATTATATATTATACATGTTAATTATATATGTATACTAATATAATATTAATTATATATCATATTATCATTATAATCTATAGTATATACTATTATAATATATATGTACTATAATAATTAATATTATTATATCATATAATGTATACATATTATAATTATTATACTATTAAATATATATATTATATATTTAATATTTATATTATTAATATTAATATATATTTATAATTAATACATATAATATACTTATATTCACATATATTAATATACATATATTATAGTATATATGTAATCGTATAATATATATGTAGATATGTATTAATTTATATAATATATATATAATGTAATATACATAATTATATTTAATATATAATTAATTATATATTGATAATAGTATTACAGATATATAATTATAATATATAATAATATAATATATTATGCATATTAATAATATTAATACACATATATATAATATATAAATATATTATTATATTATTTTACATATTATTAATATTATATTATTATATATTGTATATATTACATACTATATAATTTATCAATATATATATATAAACAAAATGACTTTTTCCAATTCTGTTTTTCTACCTAAACTTCATTACTTATTTAGAATAGTTGTATTATTGTTAAATTAAAGTTAGACGTTTTTATTTTAGAAATTTTGATTCTATTTCAAATTCAAAATTATTCTACAAATTTGGGTGTTTCAAAATTAGATGATATCAAGATGAATATACTGCAATATTTAATACATGATTCGCAATCTATATACTTTATCAAATATTAATCAAATCACTGAATTATGAAATAAAAAAAAAAATGAAATCTAACAAATATATGACTCAATTTTTTCGATTCATTTTATCAAAAAAATCTACATATATATATATATAAGTAAAATTACTTTTTTAATATTGTTTTTTGGGCCTAAATTTCAACCATATAAATGTAAAACTATATATATTTATGCAACTCTTTTAAGATACATTATTACAATTTAATTGAAGAGATTAACATCAACAATCTTCGGGATTTGCTTGGTTTATGTTGTTCAACATAAATTAATTCAAATTTTAAAGAGTTTTTGTTAACTCATAATATATTCAAAATAAGAAATAAATTTGTTAGGAACGTGAAATCATTGTAGTTTCATTATATTATGGAAAATCATTAACAACTTTCCTATAATTAAACTATCAATTATTTAAAATCACCCAATCACGTTGATAAAATCTGATTTTGTCATATATGAAACTAAATTTCTCATTTTTTGTCATTTCAAAATCTGATATTAATATATATGAAGCTTACCATAATTCAAAATCATTTCTCATTTTTTGTCTCTCTCTTCTTTCTATATATTTTATCAAGATTATTACTAAATATTTTAAGGTCTCTCTTTTTTGTTCTCCCTCCTCTTGAAGTGTTTTGCGTTTACTATTTTGAGAAAATAAATGGTAAGACATGTACGATAATATGTGTCATATTTCAATTGTCCCAAAGCCTACACTCCTCAAATTATTATTTTTAAGTTTATTTTATTTAAAAAAAATTTATTCACCTGTTGCTTTCAATTTATTATAAACATATTTAATTTCCTTAACTATTTTTCTTTCTTATTTTTAAACAAAAAGTTCGTCCATCTCTTTCATGTTTCGTTTGATTATTATTGTGATTTTCAGTTGAAATCTACTAATTATTTTGACGTATAAGCACCGTGCGATTTATCATTAGCTTTCAAAGTATTTGTTTCTATCAAATTTCAAATTTTTATAATATTATTACATTTAATTAGCAATTTGAAAAATATTTTTGTCCTTAATTTGACTATGTAATTGGTAAATTTTATGAGATCTGTACAAATTTTTATTTTCTTTAATCTACTGATATGGCTTTTTTTATTTAATTTGATTCAACCTTCTATAAATTGTGGATATCATACTTATCAATTTGTAAACGAGGCTAATTCTAATAGAAGAAAAGATGAAACATAAAATTACAACAAATTTCTACTCATTATACAAAAACATAATCACTGAATTACAAATTTAAACTTTCTATAATATACTATATAACTTGAATATATGATTATATTACAAAATATAAGAAACAAATATCTTATGTGCATCGCACAGGTCTCACACTAGTATACTATTATATATGAATATATAATATTATATTATAAATAATATAATATTATATATTATATTATATATTATTTGTGGTATTAATGGTATATGTTATTTATGATTTTCATCCGATTGAGTTCTCAGTATGGAATACACTCATCTTTTTTCAAGATACTGAAAACGACTTTATCCTCTGGTGGATCATATCATATTAATATATAATTTATACTATAATATTTTATAATATTATATACTATATAATATAATAGTAAATATTATAATTACAATATATTATAATATTATAATTAAATAATTATGTATATATGTATTATATGTATTATATATTATAATTAGTATATATATATGCATAATAATTTATATACTATGTTAATTATAATATTATAATAATATGAAATAGTTATAATAATATATTAATAATATAATCTATATTTATATTAATAGCTATATACATTATATTATAATAATTAAATCTATAATATTAATTCTAACATATTAATAGATATATACATTATATAAACATATATAATAACAAATAATTTTTATATATTATATATTATGTGTAATAGATATTATAATAATATTACATAACTATAATAATATTATAGTTATGTATACTATGAATACAATATATCCAATATATATTATAATATATACTATAAATATAATATTATAATAGTATTAATATATAATTATTATAGTTCTTATTTATTAATTATATATAATTATTAACATATAGCTATCATATATAAAATTATATTATAATTACATAATATTATTATTATAATACTATACAATAATATATTATTAATACACTAATATATGTATAATATATATATATTATATTATATAATATATATGTATATTACATAATTATATAATATAGCATTAATTATATATGTATGCTATACTATAATACATATATTAATTATATTATAATATACATATATACATGCTATTAGTTATTAATAATATAATATAATTATATATTAATAATATTATATACTATATATATGTTATTAATATTATAGTATAATTATAATTATAGTATACATATTATTATAATTATTAATACATATATATTAGTCCTTATAATGTATAAAGAAAATATGTACTATTATATAATTAATATTACATGCAATATATATATATAAACAAAATAAATTTCTCCAATTTTATTTTCCCGCCTAAACTTCATTACTTATTTAGAATAATTATAAATTAAAATTAGATATTTTTATTCTGGAGATTTTGATTTGATTTCAAATTTTAAATTATTCCACAAATTTAGGTGTTTCAAAATTAGATGATATCAAGATGAATATACTATAATATTGATACATGATTCTAAATCTAGATATTTTTCCGAATATTAATCAAATCACAGAAATATGAAATTCAAAAAATATATGAAATCTAAAATGACTTTTTTTTCAATTTCATATTTCCGCCTAAACTTCATTACTTATTTAGAATAATTATATTATTATTAAATTAAAATAAAACATTTTTGTTCCGTAGATTTTGATTTGATTTCAAAATTGAAATTATTCTACAAATATAGGTGTTTCAAAATTAGATTATATCAAGATGAATATATTGCAATAGTCGATACATGATTCGAAATCTAGATATTTTTTCGAATATTAATCAAATCACAGAAATATGAAATTCAAAAAATATATAAAATCTAACAAATATATGACTCAATTTTCTCAATTCATTTTATTGAACGAAATCTATATATATATATATATATCTATATATATATATAATTAAAATGACTTTTTAAAATTTTATGTTTCGGCTTAAATTTCAACCATATAAATGTAAAATTATATATATTTATGTAACTCTTTTAAGATACATTATTAAAATTTAATTGAAGAGATTAATATAAACAATCTTCGGGATTCGCTTAGTTTCTGTTGTTCAACATAAATAAATTCAAATTTTAAATTTTTTTTGTTAACTCATAATATATTTAAAATAAGAAATAAATTTGTTAGGGACGTGAAATTATTGTAGTTTCATTATATTATGAAAAATCATTAACAATTTACCTATAGTTAAGCTATCAATTATTTAAAATCACCCAATCACATAGATAAAATCTGATTTTGTCAAATATGAAAATAAATTTTCAACAATCTTACCATAATTCAAAATTATTTCTCATTTTTGTCTCTCTCTTCTTTCTATATATTTTATCAAGATTATTACTGAATATTTTAAGATCTCTCTTTTTTGTTCTCCCTCCTTTTGAAGTCTTTTGCCTTTTCTGTTTTGAGAAAATAAATGGTAAGACAGGTATGATAAAATGTGTCATATTTCAATACAAAAACCTACACTCTTCAAAATATTATTTTTAGGTTTATTTTAGTTTTAGATTTTTTTATTCACCTGTTGCTTTGAATTTATCATAAACATATTTAATTGTCTTAAATATTTTTCTTTATTATTTTTAAACGAAAAGTTTGTCCATCTCTTTCATGTTTTGTTTGATTATTCTTGAGATTTTCTATTGAGATCTGCTAATTTTTCGACGTATAAGCACCGTGTGATTTTTCATTAGCTTTCAAAGTATTTGTTTCTATCAAATTTCAATTTTTTTGTAATATTATTACATGTAATTAGTTTTTTGAAAAATATTTTTGTCCTTAATTTGACTATGTAATTGGCAAATTTTATGATATCTGTACAAATATTTATTTTCTTTAATCTGCTGATATCGCTATTTTTTAAATTTAATTTCATTCAACCTTCTATGAATTGTGGATATTATGCTTATCAATTTGTGAACAAGGCTAATTCTAATAGAAGCAAAGACAAAACATTAAATTACAATAAATTTCTACAAATTATACAAAAAATAATCATTGAATTACAAATCTACACCTTCTACAATATACCATATAACATGATGTACGATTATATTACAAAATATAAGAAAAAAATATCTTCTGTGTGTCGCACAGGTCTCACACTAGTTATTTTAAACATAAAACTTGGCTTTAATATCATATATGTATAATATTATATAACATTAATAATATGTATATATTATGATTATATATTATATCATATATTAATAATATGTTATAATAGGTATATATTATAATAATATATTATATTCATATTATAATATATATATATATATATATTATACAATATTCTAATATATTATAATGGAATTTATATAAATACTATTATAGGTATTTGTATATAATATTATATAATATATGTTAATTAATATAGTTATATAAATATTATAATTTATATAATATATTATTATATATTATACTATATATAATATGTATTACATAAGAGTATAATATATATTAATTAATATATATAATATTAATACATATATTATTAATTATATATTATAACATACATAATTAATAATATATAATATGTATTATATTATACATAATATATATATATATTATATGTTAATAATATATTATTTTTCTTTTAGATCTTGCTTATAAGCTTCGATCTTTCCATTTATTTTTTCAAATGTATCTTCCGAAAATAATTTTCCGGTTTTTGGGTCCATCCTCATCATTTTTTTCCAGAGTTTACAATGGCTGATACGCCAAAGACAGGGAGCACCATAGCTAGTATAACTAACTATCGGAGTCCATTTCCATATCCATAGAATGCCAAATTCAATAAAGAAAAGACAAGTTGTCTTCCCTTCAATGAAATTGTTAGAATGTTTTCCCTGTATAACAGGAGAGACTGATATCCAGTCTTTCATAAGACCATGAAATATGTCTGGCAAAATTTTTGCCGACGGTGCAAATGTTCTCCACCATGTAAAGAACCAATTTGGAATTGGTCTATGAAAAATATTTTCACAGACTTTGATAAACCAAGAGTGTTTATGCCTCTTGTTCTCATATAAGAGTGTTTTCTCAAAACTTTTGATACAATCGAAATAATTGAATTTGAAATTCAGGTTATGAACCTGTGAAAAGAATTCTTTTTCTGCTAATGGAGAAATACTCCAATCTTCAAAAGATATAATCTTCTTGATAATAATTTTGGAAAAGTTATAATCTTTCCCTTTTTCTCCAGAGGAGAAATGATTGATCTCAACACTATTAGTGGAGAGGAGGAGATTTTCATAGAAACCTCTTTGCTTGTAAGAGCCACACACGTACGACGTGTTAGCAAGATATATTTCCATAATAGTCCATGGACTATTAGCCCATTGAGTATCTCTTTCTTCTATTAGAAGAATAATCTGTCTATCGATATTTTCAATAAACAGCTTCTCTGAATCATCTTCTTTTGCTATATTAGCATAAGAAGCCTGAGTATCCTCAGGAGAGATATCACTCTCTTTTTGTTTTTGTTTTTGTTTCTGTTTCTGTTTCAAGAATTCTTGAAACTCATCATCAAGATTGGAAGTATTACCTCCAAAGGAACTTGTTGTATTAGCAATATTCTATGCAACCAGCTTTTTTTTTCCATGTTGCACAATTGTTCTGGATTGTTGGGGATTATAACCCCTTCCTCCTCTTCCTCTATAAGAGGAAAGGTCACCTCGGCCTGGGCCTCCTCTTCCTCTATGAGAGGAATAGAAATCTCGATCTGGGAAACTCATTCTTGCAAGAATTCCCTTGTTAGGAAATCAGGCAAATAATTATCAATGCCTTTTTTATGAATAATAGTAAAATCAAATGGAGCAAGATGTGATTGCCATCTGGCAAACATTTGCTTAGATACATCATGTTTGAAATCTTTTTGAAACATGAATTTTGCTGCATTGCAGTCAGTTTTAATAATAAATTTCTGATTATATAAATCATCATGAAATTTTAAAACACATTTAACAATGGCAAGAATTTCTTTAGCCACTGTTGAATAATTTTTCTGGGCATTATTCCATTTTCCAAAATAAAAACGAACAAGATATTCTTGTTTTTTATGGGGATCAACCTGTTTAAGGATTCCACCATAACCAATGTCAGAGGCATCGGTTTCAATAATTTTTTCCCATAAGGGATTTGCCAACATAAGGCATTGAAGGTTTTTAACCTTTTCTTTAATCCTTTTAACAGCCTTGGTATGATTATCATTCCAAGGTGGAGGATTCTTTTTGAGTCTATCATATAGAATAGCAGTATCTTCATTAAGATTTTTTATTATGAAGAAATATAATTTTAACTTCCTAAAAATCTTTGTAATTGGGTTTTATCAGTAATGATATCTGGAAATTTATTTCCAAATTCAATACTTCTTTGAATAGGAATAATATTTCCTTTGTCAATAATATGACAAATAAATCAGATATTAGATTGAAATAAAATCATTTTTGGCTTTGAAATAACAAGGCCATTTTTTATAACAATATCCTTAAACATATTTAAATGTTTAAAGTGTGATTCAATGTCTTTAGAAAAGACAAGAATATCATCAATATAAACAATAATAAAATCGCTAAATGGATAAAAAATGTCATTCATAATTTGTTGGAATTCTGAAGGAGCATTTTTTAATCCAAATGGCATGACCGTCCATTCATAATGTCCAAATGGGACATTGAAGGCAGTCTTATATCTATCAGATTCATTTATTTGAATCTGCCAGAATCCTGATTTTAAATCAAATTTTGAAAAGACTAATGCATTAACTAATCTATCAAGAAGATCCTTCTTGTTAGGAATAGGGTGTCTAATCCATTTTAAAACTTTATTAAGAGGTTTATAATTGATGACTAATCTAGGAACTCCTCGTTCTTGTTCTGAATGTTTATTAACATAAAATGCAGTGCATGACCAGGGTGATTTAGAAGTAGTTATTAACTTCTTTTGTAATAAAGAATTGATTTCTTTTTTACATAATTCCAAATATTCAGAGTTCATTTAGCAAGGTCTTGCCTTTGTAGGAATATCCTTTTCTTTAAAATCTTCTTCACAAGGAAGAGAAATAATATACTTTTTCCTATCCCAAAAAGCGTTTGGTAAATCATTGCAAATATCAATTGAAAACTTATTATAAACAAGTTTAATTTTTTCCTGTAATTTTGGATTTTTGAGTTTTTCTTCAATCGTCAAAAAACTCACTTCTTTTAAAGAATAGATTTGAAAGGTTTTTCTTTCAATCTGTTCTTGCAGTTCATTAAGAACTCTATGAACAAGTTTTGTAATAAAATCAAAAGATATGGGTTTTCCTTCAAAAGTTCCAGTTAACCATTTTTCATCAACAAGAATTAATGGATAAATTTTAAAAATAAATGGTAAGCCAAGTATAAGCTGACTTGAAATATTTTTTGCAAGAAGAAGACTTGTTGAAATGCAACAATCATCTTTGCAAATATATGCTTTTGGAATCTTGAAATTTATATCAAGACGTTCACCTCCAGCATGAGAAAGTGAATGAGTGGTTTTATGAAAATACCTGGTAGGAATTAATCCTTCTTGTATGACATTTAGATCAGCACCACTGTCAATCATGGTGATAAAATCAATTTTATGATTTTTTATGAGAAGGGTGATTTTAGTATACCACTTTTGAGATATGATCATAGAAATAGTAGGGAGATAGGTTTTTTCTAATGGCATAAGATGCTCAATAGAATCATCAGGAGAATTATCAATCTCTTTTTCTTTATTATCTTCTATAAGGCAAAGACGTTGATGAAAATCTTTATTAATATGATAAAGATTTTTAATTTCTTTTTTGAGATTATCAATCTCATGAACTAAATCCTGGGGAGAAACAGGATTTTGTTTCTCATACTTCTATCTAAGAAGTTTATTAACTTCAGACATGGAGTATGAATTCTCAGTATTCTGAGAGATAGTAGGACTAGTAGAACTAGAAGATAGAATATTTTCCATTTGATCAATAATACTAGTTCTCAAAAGAGGATCTTTGATACTCTTAAGGAACTCTAGTATATTATCATTTGTCAAGACACTAAGATTAAGATCTTGAAATTGAGACATAAGTCTATAAAACTCATCAGAAGAATTTTCAGTATTACTGACTTTCTTTGAAGGACGAATACAAGGTTGTCCTTGTATACATGCTTCACAATCATCACTTTCTGATAATAAGGATTCATTATCAAGAAGATGAAGATCTTCAGAATTTTCTGATTCTGAATTATCAGTATCTGAAATTTCTTATTTATTATTATCAGAATCTAAAACAATTTTACATAATTTTTCTTTTAAATCATCATCAATATCAAGGGCTTTGATTTTATCTTTTGCCCAACACTGGTTTGCATAATGACCAGGTTTTTTGCACTTTCTACAAATTATAGAAAATTCTTTATTTTTTCTTTTATCTTTTTTATAAAAAGATGATCTAGATTTTTTTAATTCTTTTTTCTTATCAGAATAATATCTCTTCTTTCTTTTATAATCTTTCCCTTCTCTAAAATCTTTAGAAGGGCGTTTTCTTCCTTTATAAGGAGTTTCCATACCAAATTGACCACAAAATTAGCCAAGTTGTTTTTTCTCAAGCAAATTTTGCTTTTTAATTTGGTTATTTAATTTCAACTCATTGCATAGGGCTAAACCCTCTTGTATACAAGTTGATATTAAATTACCATAAGTATAACTGTCATAGGATATAGATACCTTGTCTTGCCTAAGAATTCTATGAACTCTTTCAGCAAAAAGACTAGGAAGGCCATCAATAAATTTGGCTTTCCAATGACTGTTATTACGGTCAGCTAATTCAAAGATATGAGTTAAAAAAGTATCTTTATACCATCTGAAATTAGATAGTGTTTTACATCTAAGATTGCTGAGAAGAGTTCTAATATTTTCTCCATTATCAGTAAACTTACCTGTAAAATGATCAATAATGGTGAGAACTAAAGAATAAACTACGTTCTCGATAGGAATATTATCCTCAATTTTAATAGAATTGAAAATAGAGGATTTTTGTTCTTGGGACAAATAATTATCCCACCAACCTTTAAGTTGGTCAGTAAAACCAGCAGTAATCATGACTGCTATATTTTTATCTGTATTACAGATCCTTTGCACACAGTACTGTACATCATCATACGATGTGCAAGATTATAGATGTGCCTATCAGTGCAACCATCTAAATTCCATTCATAAATGCTTTTTCCATTATAATTATTAGAAAGAAAATATTCTTGTTCTTCATGAAGAATATCAATCGGAGAAGGTCTATTATAATAGTACCTGCTCTGAGTAGGTCTGTCAGCCCATTTACATATAGTATATAACTAATTAAAATATATTAATTAAAATAAGTATATATTAATAATATTTACATATAGTATATAACTAATTAAAATATACATATATAATATATGTATTATAATACATATACATTATATATGATAACTATATAATTAATACAAAGTTAAAATATTTATATTAATATATAGTATAACATATAATATTATAATAATATGTAAATTAATACATACTAATATTATATATGTATAGATTCATATGTTAATATAATAGTATTATACATATATAATTATATGTATATAATTTTATTATAATTTACAGTACATTATATTTATGTTATTATATATTATTAATATATATTAATTATATATATGTCATAATTAATATTATATAATAGTGTGGGAGTGAAGAGTCATGAACCATTACAAAGACACGTGTCAAAGTGGCAACCATCATCAAATAACTCCTCACTTTAAGAAGGTTTCATGTAGGACTATCATGCTAGGTTGCATCCAAGACACTTATGTCAAAGACACCTCACAAGATGAGATGTCATGTCTAGGAAAGTACACAACTACCCTTATAACATGGGTATTATATTATTTTAAACATAAAAGGTGGCTTTAAGTACACCTCACTAGATGAGATGTCATGCTTAGGAAAATACAAGACTTCCCTTATTATATGGGTATTTATTACAAGGTTTAAATTTATGATTGAACTTGTCTTGGGTCGAACTCGGATTCATACTCGAACTATTGATCTTGGCTAGTTTTAGGTTGGTTTGATCCAGATCCTTCAGTGATAGGGTTGACTGTGAACGAGTATAAGTAAGTCCTTCAGTATCTTCATGTGGATGGCTTTTATTGACAAAACATAGATTGACATAAAGTTCTCGGCGCTCTTCCTTATTATCTTGGATTGGACATATTAATTATATATATATGTAATATATTAATTTATTATAATATACTATTATAATATTAATATTATAATATTACATATAATGTATCACAATTAATATATAATATATAATATTATATGTATATTTTATAATTATTCTACATAATTATAATATATTACATTATACATTATTTAATTAATTATTAATTGATATTATGACTATCATATAATACTACACATACATTAATTATAATATTATATGCATATATATGTATATTAATTTAATATATTTATACTATATATGCATATAATATTATTAATAAATTAGAATATATTTTTTACAATAAATAATTACATATATTATAAATATATAAATATATTATTATATAATGATATATTATATTATATATTAATAATATATAATATACTATATATATTAATATAATATATTAATAATATGTATAATTATATTAATATATAAATGATATTAGTATCATATATAATATAATATAATTATATTATATAAATATAACTTATATTAATATATTATATACTATATAATGTATACATAAATTACAATAATTATTATAAGACCCTCCTAATCCACCTCCACCTAAAATATCAATTCCACAAGAGGGTTATTCATGCAGACATGAATTCAGAGTACTGTAGGAAAATCCTGAATATAGAGAACTCAAAAGCCTTATTGTAAATCAGCAGTATGGCTTAGAGTTCACATCAAAAGAAGCAGAGATGAGGCAAATCAAAAAAGAGCTTGCAAGGATCGAAGAAGATAAGACAGAAAGAATTATTGTATTAATATAGTTATAATATTAATATGTTATGTATTAATATAGTTATAATATTTATTATTATTATATATGTATTTTATTAATTATTAAATATATATTATGATATTTATTATTATTATTATTATAATATATTAATTATTAACATATTATATAATTTATACTATATTATAATATATGTATTTTATTGTAATATATGTATAGTATATAATATATACTTATATGCATAATAACTTACCATATATATTATAATATTATCATATATAATACATATATAATATATTAACATATTATAATAATATTATATGTATAATATATTATATATGTTAAATAATATATACTGTATAATAGATTATATATTATACGTATATTATATATTTTATGTTTAGAATTATTATATATTATCAATACTATATTATATATAACTATAACAAATAGTACTATTAAACATTATACTATATAATTAATATATGTATACTATATGTTATAATTATATATAATATAGTATTATATATGTATAATATATTTTACATACATATTAATATTAGTATATTATACATAAGATATAATATATGTATATTATAATAATGTATGTTTATATTAATATCAATATGAATATATATTTATATTATAATAATATGTATTTATTAATATCATATATATAGTATACATATTATATAACTAACATATGTATAATTATATTATAATATATAATAATGTATAACATATATTATTATATTATATAATTGTATATATAATATATATATTAATTATAATTTAAATATGTATATTATTAATATTATATTATATTATGTATTTAAGTATATTAAAATAATATATTATAATATATATTGTGTATTAATAATATATATAATAATATTATATATAATATATATATTAATATATTATATATTATTAATAATATGATATATTATTAGTGTACATATTAATAAATATGTATTATAATTTAATTATATAATATGAATTATAGATAATATTATAGGTATATACATGTATATAATATATTAATATATTATATAGTAATTTATATATTAATATATATTAATTATACATTATAAAATTATACTATATATTAGTATATTATTATATAGTAATTATATATATTATGTATACATTAAAATTATATATATAATATATAATAAATTATTATATTATTGTATATATATTATGTTATATATATTATAATGTTATATAATATATATAACATAATATATATATATATTATATTATATATATTATTAAAACTATGTATATACATAATATAATAATATGTATATTATATAATACTATTACATAATATATATAATTACTGTATAATAATATACTACTATATAGTATAATTTAATAATGTATAATAAATATATATTAATATATTATATACTTGTATGTACCTATAATATTATATATAATTCATATTATATAATTAATATGTAAACATATAATATTATACAATAATATTAATGTAATTATATGAAAATACATAATTACATTAATAATTAATAAATAATATGTATGCATAATTATATATTGTATTATAATGTGTACATATATTAATTATTATATACTATTATGTATTAATTTACATATACTACATAATATATATTATAATATATGGCCATAGTATATTAATATATTAATATGTATAATATTATATGTTATTATTAATTATTATATATTAATATGTATATAATAATAATATATAATTAATAGTATATAATGTTATAATACATTAATTATAATATATGTATATAATATAATACTATTAATTATATTAATATTATAAATATATAATAATTATTATGTATATATTAAATATAATTATTATAGAGTACGTAATATTATAATGTATTAGTAAAATATTAATACTATACATACTATATTATATTATAATATATACTATAACATAACATATTATATATACTAATTAATATTACATTAGTATATACAATATATTAAAACATATATATATATACTATTATATTCTATGTATATATTATAATATTATAGTATATATGTATATAAAATTAATTGTATATAATATATTATTAACATATTATATTATATGTATATAATGTACATATTATAATATTATATATAAATATGGTATAATATTATATATAATGTTATTATAATTTATAGTATACTATATATATGTTATTATATATTACTAATATATATTAATTATATATATGTCATAATTAATATTATATAATATTATAGGAGTGAAGAGTCATGAACCCTTACAAAGACACGTGTCAGAGATGCAACCTTCATTAAAGACACCTCACTAGATGAGATGTCATGTCTAGGAAAGTACACAACTACCCTTATAACATGGGTATTACATTATTTTAAACATAAAACATGGCATTAAGTACACCTCAATAGATGAAATGTCATGCCTAGGAAAATACAAGACTACTCTTATTATATGAGTATTTATTACAAGGTTTAAATTTATGATTGAACTTGTCTTGGGTCGAACTCGTGTTCATACTCGAACTCATGATCTTGACTAGTTCCAGGTTGGTTTGATCTGGATTTTTCAGTGATAAGGTTGACTATGAACGAGGTATAAGTAAGTTCTTCAGTATCTTCATGGGGATGGCTTTTATTGGCAAAACATAGATAGACATAAAGTTCTCAGCGCTCCTCCTTATTATCTTGGATTGGACATATTAATTATAAAAATATGTAATATATTAATTTATTATAAGATACTATTATAATATTAATATTATAATATTATATATACTATATTATTATTATTATATAATATTATATATTATATGTATATTTTATAATTAATACACATAATTATAATATATTACATTATACATTATTTAATTAATTATTAATTCATATTATGACTATCATATAATACTACATATTTATTAATTATAATATATTATACGTATTAATATTATATGCATATATATTTATATTAATATAATATATTTCTACTTTATATATATATGTATATAATATTATTAATATATAATATATTATTTATTATATATGATTACATATATTATTAATATATATAATATATAATATAATATAATATATATTAATAATATATTATATACTATATAATGTATACATATATTATAATAATTTTTATAATACCCCTGATAATAAATACAACGACCCTCCTAATCCATCTCCACCGAAAATATCAATTCCACAGAGGGTTGTCCATGCAGAGATGAAGAGTGACCATTACCTCCAAATCCCCGAGCTCCTCAACCATGTTTCATATTCAAAAGCCGCGAAGAAGATTTTCCTCCTTTAGAGAGATGCTAGGATCAAACTTCTAATGTAATCTCAAGGCCTTATATTCATAGTACTGTAGTAGAAGCAAGTGGCCATTTAAAGCCTCTAAGTCAAGGAGAGGAAGTCCTCAATTGGCAGACCACAAATGCTCGGGCACAAAATCAATCACTACAAAGTATTGATTCCAAGGTAACTCAAGTCCTCGACAAGGTTCAAAATTCATATAATCAAATGAGTTACTTGCAGATCCAGCTTCTGAGAGTGGAACAGAGGCTTGCTAGGAAGATAACCCACTTAGATAGAGAACTCAGACGCTTTATTGCAAATCAGCAGTATGGCTTAAGTTTACATAAAAGAACCAGAGATTAGGCAACTCAAAAAGGAGCTTACAAGGATCGAAGACGATAAGACAGAAAAATGCTCAACCTTTGTGCCCCCTGATAGAGTCTCCACTTTTATGACTTCACCAACCTTATATCAATTTCCAAATGAGTCAAAATCAGAGTCCCAGCTGTATGCCAAACATTTTGGGATGGTCTCCAGTATACCCTTACCACCTTCATGACTGAAAAAAGTAGAAGGTGATCAATCAAAGGCTGAAGGTAAATAAACCCATTAATAATTTAATGGCCCATCCTATGTTCTCTAGTCTCCCAGAAGAAACATGTGATCTGGAAGACAGTCAAAGCTATACATTAGAATCAACTGAAGCCTTTCCAGTATCAAGGGGAACAGAGGAAGAGATAACTGATGTTTTAGCAATCCTTATGGCCGATGTAGGAGAAATGCAACCCTTCACTGAACCTATTTTTGATGTCTCGGATCAAGAGACTACTGACAGACCATATGTGACACATCCTACTATAAAGCAAGGTAATAAACTCTCCATTAGTCCTTGGTTTTAATTCGATGATGTACCTATTCAAAAGTGAAGAGAAAAGATGCATATACTATTAGTCTGGATAGATAATTAGCTAAAACAGAGAAGGAACTGATTTAAGAATAGTTCTCAAGGAATTCACATCAAGTTTTCTTGGTGTTTAAGAGAATAGTTCTTGAGCCTTGGAGAATACTGGCAATTACAATTGATCGATGCACCAATGCCAGCTGACGTACTTGGTGAGATACATAGAGAATTTATCGGTGAGATTTATTTGTACACCAAGGCTGTGTCTCAAGAATACATCTCTATGACGTGCTGCTCGCTATTGATAAAGGATCTAGACAGGCATGCCAAACGAATGTCTACCTTACCACTTTACCACAAGAGCTACAACTAGAAATGGCGAGGATGTTTCAAGCCATGAAGAAAGACATGGCCGAAATCAACATGGTAAATCTATCAAACAAGCTTGGCTGCTCTGGAGAAACTATGTGAGGAACAAAATTTCCTTAAAGAAATGATGGAGAGATGGAACATTCCTAAAAAGGTATGTGATAAATCCTACCTTGAAATAAAATGTCATGAGAAAGCATGCCATTGTTCCAAAAACGATAAATAAAAAGATAAGCAAAAGCTTAGAAGGAAAAAGAAAAACCAAATATACATGTTTTTCCAAAGAAAGCCATTCAGAAAGAAGCCCACTGACAGATGTTATATATGTGGACAAAAAGGGCCTTTCGCAAAAACCTGCTCTACGAAGAAAGGGAAAGCGGCTAACCTAGCATCACAGACCTTTCACTATCATGAAGCAAATGTTGATGAAGCTGACATAGAATCTCTCTATTCAGAACAAGATGGACGGGATTCTGATACAGCCTTCGTCCATCATGAGACATCTGATGAAGAAGATTTGGAAGAGAAAGTCCTTATTTTTATGATGAACCAACCTCCAATGCTGAGAAAACCAACATGATCATATAAGAAAGGATGCCATAACCTCATCTTGAAGTCAAGGTGCTTCAGTTAAAGTATGACAGGCCAATCAAAGTGATCGGAGTCCTTCATACAGGATCACGAAAAACTATGATGAACCCAGACATCCTTTTGGACGAAGCTTAGGAGTCTCATCATGAATATTTCTTTGCTACAAATGGCCAAACCTTTCATATTGTTGTGATATCTAACCAACCATACAAATCCTTTCGAACTGTGTTGTCTGGATCAAAGTCATTGGAAGCAAACTTCACGGACATGATTTATTAATGGGCTTTGATGTCTTCTTCAAAGCTTAGAAGCTACAAATATTTTCCAATGGAGTTAAATACAAGAGGGCATTCCTACCATTCACACCAACACAAAAGCTGTTCACAGTAAAGGAGATACCAGAACCTAATCCACTTATCAAAAGATTGAAAAAATGTTATGTCGAGTCACATGCAGACTTTACCAATCCTCATCCACTTTGGAAGAACTCATAATTATATGTTCGACTTCCTTTTAAGAAGAATGAGGATATTAACGCCACTAAAGCCACGCATCCTGGAATGACACCAGAAGAGCTGAATTTGGCCCGACAAGAATACAGCGAGCTATTATCCTTGGGCCAAATTGAAGCCACCAACTCAAATTGGGCTTGCGGAGCTTTTTATTTCAATAAGAGAGCAGAACAAGTTCGAGGAAAGAAGAGGTTAGTCATTGATTACAAACCTCTCAACTATTACTTGCTTGATGATAAATTGCTTTTGCCCAGGACAAAAGTTTTGTTCTCTTACCTCTCAGAAGCCCAAATCTTTTCCAAATTTGACCTTAAATCTGGTTTCTAGAAAGTGGGTTTACACCTAGATGAAAGGTATAAAACAACTTTTTGCCTACCCATAGCTCAATACCAATGAAAAGTTCTGCTATTTGGTCTTAAAGTTGCACCATCCATTTTACAAAAGACCATGATGAAATGATATCCTCTTATATTCCAATAATATAGAGGTACATGAACAACTTTTCAACATGTTCATAGACTTGGTATAAAAATATGGTATTATGTTATCCCAAAAGAAAAGTGTGATCAAGAAAAAATCTATTGATTTTCTGGGCATGAAGATTGAGGATGGGGAGTATGAACCAGGATCACACCTATCCCAAGAACTACTTAAGTTCCACGATAAGCATTTATCTATTAAACAGGTTCAACAGATCCTTGTAATCGTCAACTATATTAAAGATTTTATCCCCAAATGTTTAGCCTATACAAGCAAATTCTCAAAGCTTCTAAGGAAAAGTCCACCTCTTTGGGATGTCAACCAAACTGTAGCAGTCAAAGATCTTAAAGAAGTGCATCAAAAGCTCACCCTTGAGAATTCCTGGAGATGGCCAACGGATCTTACAAACAGATGCTAGTGATGATTACTGGGGAGTTATCTTTTTAGAAAATGAAGATGGGAAACTTCATTATTGTGGACATTCCAGCGGCCAATTCAAAGAATCTGAAGCACATTATCATGTTGTCTACAAGGAGATATTAGCTGTCAAATATGGAATTAAAAAATTCGAGTTCCATCTGGTGGGATGTAATTTCATTATCCAACTGGATAATGCATCTTTCCCAGCGATTATGGAGCTCAAGAATAAAGGAGTCCCAGAAAAACAGCTACTCAGACTCAAAGACTGGTTTTCAAAATACCAGTTTGAAGTCCAACACATAAACGACAAGGACAATGTTGTGGCTGATTATCTCTCCAGACAATTTCAGCTTCAACTCATATCATCTACCAAGGTGCTGCCCATTATCTTTAAAATAAGGAAACGAAAGAAGATAATATCTTCCAAAACCAATTTTTGTAGACAAGCTCCCATCCATCTTATCAATCCTGATTTATCATTTCCTCCTCGTGATGAGCCTTTCAAAACTCTTGGAGATATCCAACAACATGCAACTGTAAATTTGGTTCGATATCTATTGAAATATATTTCTGAAGAAGGAATCTAAGAGGAACAAGCCTGCTATCATCTCTAAAAACCATTCTTGGGCATAATACATGTTGCTCTTTCTAAAGATCTCACCTTCAACGGTTTATGGTACCTATGGTGTTTGTCCACCTTATACTTTCATTCGATTGAGTTATCAGTATGGGATACACTCATCTTTTTCCAAGATACTGAAAATGACTCTATCCTCCGGTGGTCATTCCTGCTATGGTATGCAACTATAGAAGAATGGATACAAGTGGTCCAAAATGAATATTAAGATGAGGAAGACGCTCATGTCATATTCCTCTGTCATAGGCCATATTCTACAGGAATACAAGAGAACTTCGTCCGGTCCCCCTACACTACAAATGGAAGACAATCAAGGGTTCAATCCAATATAATAAGGAAGAGCGCCGAGAACTTTATATCTATCTATGTCTTGCCAATAAAAAGCCAACCACATGAAGATACTGAAGGACTTACTTATACATCGTTCATAGTCAACCATATCACTGAAGAATCTGGATCAAACCAACCTGGAACTCGTCAAGATCAAGAGTTCGAGTATGAACCCGAGTTTGACCCAAGACAAGTTCAATCATAAATTTAAACCTTGTAATAAATACCCATATAATAAGGATAGTCTTATATTTTCCTAGGGATGACATCTCATCTAGTGAGGTGTACTTAAAGCCACGTTTTATGTTTAAAATAATGTAATACTCATGTTATGAGGTGTCTTTGAGATAAGTGTCTTGCATTCAACCTAGCATGACATGTCCTATATGTAACCTTCTTAAATTGAAAAGTCATTTGATGAAGGTTGCCACTCTGACACGTGTCTTTGTAAGGGTTCATGACTCTTCACTTTCGAAACACTATAAATAGGGGAGTTGAGTCAATTGTTAAACACACGAAAATAAATAAACACTCCATTTTCCATACTTAGGAGTTTCTAAGTCCTTAGTTGTCTTCTCCAAAGCCCTTAAGCATGTCTGTGGCTCATCATATTCTCTATCTTATTATCATTATAGTATAAACTATGCTCTATACTTGCCTCTTATGAGGATCTTGTAAATAAAAAATATACTATAACTTAGAAAAGAGTAACGGTCCCTATAGTTCACACGAAGATCTGAGCTTTGCTCGATAAGGATAAGAGTACTATAGTATATATTTATAATATATGTATATATACATTAAAATATAGTATGATAATATGAGTATAATGTATATGTATATACCATAATATATACATTTGTACATATATATTATGGTATATATTACTATATAGTATATTATAACTATAGTATATATAATGTATTATTAATAATATTATAATGTATAATATATATTATAAGTATTATATTATAATTGATAATATATTATGTTCATATTATATAGGTATAATTATATATTTTACATTAATAAATATAGTATTGACATATTAATTAATATATAGACTAAATTATTATAATATTATCAATAATATATGTAATTATTACGTACATATCTATATTAATCCATTATAAATATGTATTATATGTATAATGTATATGTATATATTAATAATATATATAATAGTATAATACTATAGTATTATAACATTATTATAAATATTAATTATAACATTTATTTATTATTATATGTATATATAACTATTATATATAGTAATTAATATATATTATACTCTTATGTAATACATATTATATATAGTATAATCTATAATAATTATATTAATTAACATATATTATATAATATTATAATTATAATATATAACTATTATATAATAATAATATTATATAATATTAGATACAAATACCTATAAAAGTATTTATATACATATTCCATTATAATATATTATAATATTGTATAATATATATATATATATATTATAATATGAATATAATATATTATCATAATATATACCTATTATAATATATTTTTAATATATGATATAATATATAATCATAATATATACAAATTATTAATATTATATAATATTAGACATATATGATATTAAAGGCACCTTTTATGCTTAAAATAATATCTATAGTATATATTATTAATAATATTACTAATATGTATATTATAATGTATATTAATACTATTATAATATAATATGTTATTATAATACTAACATATATATATACAATTACATATACATTATATAATTATAATATTAGTATATAATATTAATATGTATATATTATAAATATATATTATATGGTGTTCATATATTATTATATTAATATATTATTATAATATTACAATATATAATAGTATGATTATATCAATACATAAATATATGTATAATAATACTATTAATTATATTTTGTATCTTATATAATACATATATATTTATAATATATTATTACTATTATATACATTATAGTATATATAATAATATAATTATACTATTAATATATTGTACTAACATAATATTATAATAACATAATAATATATGAACACCATATAATATATATTTATAGTATTTATACATATTAATATTATCTACTATATATGTAGTATATGTATTATAATTAATAGACTATTAATTAACTTATAATATACATATATGTATAATTATATATATGTATGTTATATATAATAATATTAATTAGTATATATTATATAATATATATTAATAATATATTATACTATATATTAATTTTATAATAATATTATATATTAATATGTATTGTATAATATATGTATATTACATAATATATTATATATAGTATTAATTATTAATTTATATATAATAGTATATACATAATATACATATGTAATATTACAATATAATATATTTAATTATTATTAATAGTATATTAATATATTATATATACATTAATAATATATAGTATATAATATATGTATTAATAGTTTTAATACATTAATTATATTAATATACATAGTATGTACACATACGTTATACTAATATATATTTATACTATTATATAATGTACATATTATAATGTATAATAATTAATATACCTATTAATATAACATTATATAGTAATATATGTATACTATAATGTTATAAAATGTATAAATATTATAGCATATTATATACATTAGATAATATTATTATATTAGTATATATAATACATACTTATATGTATAAAATTATTATTAATATAAATTATATTATTAATAATATATGTAAAATATATATTATTATAATATGTATATTAGTATAGTTATATATATGTGTTAATATTATATATTATATAATTTAATATACTAATATTATATATTATATTATATTATATTATATGTATATATTGTATAATATATTAATATATATTATAATATATTAATATTATAATTGTAATTATATAATACAAATATTATATAATTATACATACTTATCATACATTAATTATTAATGTAATTATATACATATAATTACATTAATATTAATGTATGATATTATATATTTACATATTAATTATATAATATGAACTAAATATAATATTATAGGTATATACATGTATATAATATATTAATATATTATATAGTAATTTATATATTAATATATATTAATTATACATTATTAAATTATACTATATATTATTATATTATTATATAGTAATTATATATATTATATAATAGTATTATATATATATATAGTATTATATTATGTATATACATAGTTATAATAATATATATATTATAATATATATAATATAATATATATATAATAATATAATAATGATATATATATTATATATAATTATAATATATACATAATATATATAATTAATATATAATAATATACT
The DNA here is from genome assembly GCA_028749325.2 of Caryopteris x clandonensis. Classification (NCBI taxonomy): domain Eukaryota; kingdom Viridiplantae; phylum Streptophyta; class Magnoliopsida; order Lamiales; family Lamiaceae; genus Caryopteris; species Caryopteris x clandonensis. The sequence goes on from JAPYKT020000049.1 coordinate 1,787,793, forward strand.
AATGTATAGTATAATTTAATAATTATACATAGTTATTATATATTAATTATTAATGTAATTATATACATATAATTACATTAATATTATTGTATGATATTATATATTTACATATTAATTAAATAATATGAATTAAATATAATATTATAGGTATATACATGTATATAATATATTAATATGTTATATAGTAATTTATATATTAATATATATTAATTATACTTTATTAAATTATACTATATATTAGTATATTATTATATAGTAATTATATATATTATGTAATAGTATTATATAATATATATATAGTATTATATTATGTATATACATAGTTATAATAATATATATATTATAATATATAATATAATATATATACAATAATATAATAATGATATATATATTATATATAATTATAATATATACATAATATATATAATTAATATATAATAATATACTAATGTATAGTATAATTTAATAATGTATAATTAAAATAATAAATTTTATATATTAATATAAATAAATTACTATATAATATATTAATATATTATATATGTATATACCTACTATATTATATATAATTCATATTATTTAATTGAATTATAATACATATTTATTAATATGTATACTAATAATATATCATATTATTAATAATATATAATATATTAATATATTAATATATATTATATGTAATATTATTATATATATTAATATATTAATATATTAATATTTTGTAGATATTAATAGTATTATGTTTTATTATATTATGTTTTATAATAATATTATAATATATTATGTAATATATTGAAATCATATAATTTTATATACTATGTTATTCTAATATATATTTAAATTATAATTATATATGTATATATTAATTTGTATAAGTATAAATATAATATAGTATATGTATATAATAATATATACATATACTATATATTATATAATTATATTACTATATATCATATTATAATAATATATATACAATATATATATTAATATATTAATGTATATCATATACAATAGTATATAATGTACATATTATAAAATATATACATATTAGTATATATATATTTATATTATATAATATAATATACATATAATTAAGGTTATATAGTTAATAATAGTTATTACGTATTATAGTAATATAAAATATAATATTATAATACATATATTAATGTATGTTATTAATATATTATAAATATATGTTTATATAATTTATGTATAATTAATATATGTATTATTATTATTACATATTTATAGTATATAATATATTAAATATATGTTTTATATAATTATATATTTATTATAATTATACGTAATATATATATAATATATTATACTTTCTTATAATATACATAATTATATACATACATATAATATATAACATTATAATATATAATATACATATATACATTAATATGTATATTATAGAATATGTATATATAATATAATACTATAATAATAATATATTATACATACACATAATTATAATTTAATATATACTATATTATATTAATTATGTATATACTATATTATATTAATTATGTATATATATTATAATAATAGTGTTATAATATATTAATATAATTTTGATAATATAATAACATAATTATATTATATATGTATTATTAAGTATATAATATAAATTTAATATTAAAAATAACATAATTATAATATATAATATATTCTGTTTATATATATAATATATTTATAACATATTATATATATAATATTATTATATTATATTGATATAGATATATGTAGTATATGTATGTATATTATTAATTATATGATATTAGTGTATCATAATTATATAAATATATATATAATATTATATAATAACTATATAGTTATACATAGTTATAATATTTATATTAATATATAGTATAACATATAATATTATAATAATATGTATATTAATATATACTAATATTGTATATGTGTAGATTCATATTGTAGTATAATAGTATTATACATATATAATTATATGTATATAATGTACATATTATAATATTATGTATAAATATATTATAATATTGTATATAATGTTATTATAATTTATAGTATACTATATATATATATGTTATTATATATTATTAATATATATTTAATATATATATGTCATAATTAATAATATATAATATTATGGGAGTGAAGAGTCATGAACACTTACAAGGACACGTGTCAGAGTGACAACATTCATCAAATGACTCCTCACTTTAAGAAGGTTGCATGTAGGACATGTCATGCTAGGTTGCATGCAAGACACTTATCTCAAAGACATCTCACTATATGAGATGTCATGTCTAGGAAAATACACAACTACCCTTATAACATGGGTATTACTTTATTCTAAACATACAACCTGGCTTTAAATACACCTCACTAGATGAGATGTCATGCCTAGGAAAATACAAGACTACCCTTATTATATGGGTATTTATTACAATGTTTAAATTTATGATTGAACTTGTCTTGGGTAGAACTCGGGTTCATACTCGAACTCTTGATCTTGACTAGTTCTAGGTTGGTTTGATTCGGATTTTTCAGTGATAAGGTTGACTATGAACGAGGTATAAGTAAGTCCTTCAGTATCTTCATGTGGATGACTTTTATTGGCAAAACATAGATGGACATAAAGTTCTCGGCGCTCTTCCTTATTATCTTGGATTGGACATATTAATTATATAAATATGTAATATATTAATTTATACTATTATAATATTAATATTATATATAATATATTATACATATTAATATTATATGCATATATATGTATATTAATATAATATATTTATACTATATATATGTATATAATATTATAAATATACTATAATATATATTTATAATATATAATAACATATATTATAAATATATAGAATATATAATATAGTATATTATTATATAATATTATATTATATTATATATTAATAATATATTATATACTATAATATTAATATTATATATTAATAATATGTATAATTATATTAATATATAAATACTATTAGTATCTTATATAATATAATTAATTATACATATTATAGTATATTATAATATATACAGTATTATATATATTATATCAATATAACATATATTAATATATTATATACTATATAATGTATACATATATTATAATAATTATTATAAGACCCCTGATAATAAATACAATGACCCTCCAAATGCACCTCTATCAAAAATATCAATTCCACAAGAGTGTTATTCATGTAAACATGAAGAGACACCAATACCTCCAAATCCCCAAGCTACTCAACCATGTTTCATGTTCAAAAGTCGCGAAGAAGATTTTCCTCCTCTACAGAGACGCGAGGAAAGACAGAGTCCTAGCTGTATGCCAAACATTTTGGGATGAACTCCAATATACCCTTACCACCTTCAAGATATAAAGAAGCAGAAGGTGATCAATCAAAGGCTGAAGGTAAAAAAAAAAAACCCATTAATACTTTAATGGCCCATCCTATATTCTCTGGTCTCCCAGGAGAAACAAGTGATCCAGAAGAAAGTCAAAGCTATACATCAGAATCAACTAAAACCTTTCCAGCATCAAGTGGAATAGAGGAAGAGATAGCTAATGTTTCAGCAATCCTTATGCCAGATGCAGGAGAAAGTCAACTCTTCACTGAACCTATTTCTGATGACTTGGATCAAGAGACTACTGACATACCATATGTGACACATCCTACTGAAAAGCAAGGTACTAAACCCTCCATTGGTCCTTGGTTTTCATTTGAAGCAAAGAGAAAAGATGCATATACTATCAGCTTGGATCGATAATCAGCTAAACAGAGAAGGAGCTGATTTAAGAACAATTCTCAAGGAATTCACATCAAGGTTTCTTGGTGTCCTAAGAGAATGGTTCTGGAGCTTTGGAGAATATTGGCAATTATAATTGATCGATGCACAAACGCCAGATTACGTACTTGGTGAGATACATAGAGAATTTATCGGTGAGATTTCTTTGTACACCAAGGGTGTGTCTCAAGAGTACTTCTCTATGAGGTGATGTTCGCTATTGAAAAGGATCTGGATAGGCATTTCAAATGAATGTTTGAAAGATTCTACATTTTGAATGGCTATAATGATCCCAATCTAAATATTGTCTACCTTTCCTCTTTACCACAAGAGCTACAACCAGAAATGGCGAGGATGTTTCAAGCCATGAAGAAAGACATGGCCCAAATTAGCATGGGACAAATCCATCAAACCTGCTTAGCTACTTTGGAGAAACTCTGTGAGCAACAAAATCTCTTTAAAGAAATGATAGAGAGACGGAAGATTTCTAAAAAAGGTATGTGATAAATCCTACCTTGAGATAAAATGTCATGAGAAAGCATGTCATTGTTCCAAAAAAGATAAAGAAAAAGATAACCAAAAGCTCAGAAGGAAAAAGAAAAACCAAACATGCAGGTTTTTGCAAAGGAAGCCATTCAGAAAGAAGTCCACTGACAGATGTTATCTATGTGGACAGAAAGGGAATTTTGCAAAAACCTGCCCTACGAAGAGAGGGAAAGTGGCTAAGCTAACATGACAGACCTTTCACTATCATGAAGCAGATGTTGATGAAGCAGACATATAATGTCTCTATTCAGAACAAGATGGCCGGAATTCTGATACAGCCTTCGTCCTTCATGAGACATATGATCAAGAAGATTTAGAAGAGAATGTCCCCATTCTTATGATGAACCAACCTTCAATGCTGAAAACCAGCATGACCATACAAGAAGGGATTTTATCACCTCATCTTGAAGTCAAGATGCTTCAGTCAAAGTATGACAGGCAAATCAAAGTGATTGGAGTCCTTCATACAGGAGCACGAAAAACTATAATGAACCCAGATATCCTTCCAGATGAAGCTTGGGAGTCTCATCATGAATATTGCTTTGCTGCAGATGGCCAAACCTTTCATATTACCTTGATAGCTAAACATCCAGTCGGAATACAAATCCTTCCAGACTGTGTTGTCTAGATCAAAGTTATCGGAAGCAAACTTCATGGACATGATTTATTAATGGGCTTTGATGTGTTCTTCAAAGCTTAGAAGCTACAAATATTTTCCTATGGAGTCAAATACAAGAGCACATTCCAACCATTCACACCAACACAAAAGTTGTTCACAGTAAAGGAGATACCAGAACCTGATCCACTTATTAAAAGATTGAAAAAATGTTATGTCGAGTCCCATACAAACTTCACCAATCCTCATCCATTTTGGAAGAACTCAAAACTCTATATTTGACTTATTTTTAAGAAGAATGAGGACATTAACGCCACTAAAGCCACGCATCCTGGCATGACACCAGAAGAGCTAAATTTGGCCCAACAAGAATGTTTCAGCTATTATCCTTGGGCCTAATTGAAGCCACCAACTCAAATTGGGCTTGCCCAGCTTTTTATGTCAATAACAGAGCATAACAAGTTCGAGGAAAGAAGAGTTTAGTCATTGATTACAAACCTCTCAACTAGTATTTGCTTGATGATAAATTCCCTTTGCCCAAGACAAAAGTCATGTTCTCTTACCTCTCAGAAGCACAAATCTTTTCCAAATTTGACCTTAAATCTTATTTCTGGCAACTGGGTTTACACCCAAATGAAAGGTATGAAACAACTTTTTTGCCTACCCACGGCTCAATACCAATGGACAGTTCTGTCATTTGGTCTTAAAGTTACACCATCCCTTTTCCAAATGAACATGATGAAAATCTTTGAACCCATACTAAACAAAACCCTTGTCTACAAAGATGGTATCCTCTTATATTCCAATAATATAGAGGAACATGAACAACTTCTCAACATGTTCATAGACTTAGTACAAAAATATGGTATCATGCTATCCCAAAAGAAAAGTGCGATCAAGCAAAAATTTATTGATTTTCTGGGCATGAAGATTGAAGATGGAAAGTATGAACCAGGATCACACTTATCCCAAGAACAACTTAAGTTCCTAGATAAGCATTTATCTATTAAATAGGTTCAATAGGTCCTTGGAATCGTCAACTATCTTAAAGATTTTGTCCCCAAATGTTCAGTTTATACAAGCAAATTGTCAAAGCTTCTAAGGAAAGGTCTACCTCCTTGGGATGTAGACCAAACTGCAGCAGTCAAAAATCTTAAAGAAGTGTGTCAAAGCTCTCACCCTTGAGAATTCCTGGAGATGGCCAGCGGATCTTACAAACAAATGCCAATGATGATTATTGGGGAGCTATCATATTAGAAAACAAAGGTGGGAAACTTCATTATTGTGGACATGCCAGCGGCCAATTTAAAGAATCTGAAGCACATTATTATGTTGTCTATAAAGAGATATTAACTGTCAAATATGGAATTAAAAAATTTGAGTTCCATCTGGTGGGATAAAATTTTATTATCCAACTGGATAATACATCCTTCCTAGCGATTATGGAGCTCAAGAATAAAGGAGTTCCAAAAAAACAATTACTCAGACTCAAAGACTGGTTTTCAAAATACCAGTTTGAAGTCCAACATATAAAGGGCAAGGATAATATTGTGCTTGATTATCTCTCCAGAAAATTTCAGCTTCAACTCATATCATCTACCAACATGCTGCCCGTTATCTTTATGACAAGAAAACGAAAGAAGATAATATCTTCAAAAATTAGTTTTTTGAGATAACCTCCAATCCATCTTATCAATCATGATTTATTATTTCCTCCTCGTGATGAGCCTTTCAAAACTCTTGGAGGTATCCAACAACATGCAACTGCAAATTTGGTTCGATATCTATCGAAATATATTTATGAAGAAGGAATCCAAGAGGAATAAGTCTGCTATCATCTCCAGAAACCATTCTTGGGCATAATACATGTTGCTCTTTCTAAAGATCTCACCTTAAATGGTTTATGGTACCTATGGTGTTTGTCCACCTTATACTTTCATTCGATTGAGTTCTCAGTATGGGATACACTCGTCTTTTTCCAAAATACTGAAATATGGGAAGAATGGATACAAGTGCTCCAAAATGAATATTAGGATGGGGAAGACCCTTATGTCATATTCCTCTGTCATAGGCCATATTCTACAGGAATACAAAAAGAACTTCGTCCGGTCCCCCTGAACTATAAATGGAAGAGAATCAAGGGTCCAATCCAAGATAATAAGGAAGAACGCCGAGAACTTTATGTCCATCTATGTTTTACTAATAAAAGCCATCCACATGAAGATACTGAATCACTTACTTATACCTCATTCGTAGTCAACCCTATCACTGAAGAATCTGGATCAAACCAACCTAAAATTAGTCAAGATCAAGAGTTCGAGTATGAACCCGAGTTTGACCCAAGACAAGCTCAATCATAAATTTAAACCTTGTAATAAATACCCAGATAATAAGGATAGTCTTGTATTTCCTAGGCATGACATCTCATCTAGTAAGGTGTACTTAAAACCATGTTTTATGTTTAAAATAATGCAATACCCATGTTATAAGGGTAGTTATGTACTTTCCTAGACATAACATCTCATCTAATGAGGTGTCTTTGTATATCAAGAAATATACTATAACCTACAAAAGAGTAATGGTCCCTATAGTTCACACGAAGATCGCAATCCATGCTTTCAATTGCTTTTACTTGGTGGATATAAGGTTTGCTCAATAAGGCTAAGAGTGCCGAAGAAGGAGTGGAAGTTCAGAGTCAACTTGCTCAAGGCAGTTTGAATACATTTTGGCCAATGTCCTCTAAGGGTGTGAACGAGTAGCGCTCCCGTGCTAGCTTGGTATCAGAGCCAGGTTGCTCTCGTCTTGTCGGCCGGAGAATATTTTGATTAATATTATAATATTATATAGTCTATAGTATATACATATTATATATTAAAATATAATAGATTATAATATATAGTATTATACATAATTATACTATATTATACATATACTAATATATATTATTATAATATTATAACAAAAATTATATTATAATATATGTATTAATAATTATTAATTATATATAATAATTATATAGTATATAATATATAATATGTATATATAATAGTTATTAATATTATATACTTAATATTAGTTATAATACATATATTATAATAATATGTGATGCAAACAAGGTCACAGATGCAGTTCAAGCAAAAGAGAAGGACCGAGACATAGATGGAATACTCTATCTACCTCATGGACCTATCACTCGAGCATGAGCCAAAAGATTTAAGGAAGTATTGGCCCAATTGTGTGTTCGGTTAGCCCATGTAGGTGATCCAATGGCAGCCCAAAATTCAGTCCAACTTTGTGAGACATTTCAGGCCAAAGTAAAGCCCAAATTAGTAACCCAATTGATGGCCTATCACACACACTTTGAAGGAGCTGAAGTGGAGAATGTAACAGCCGAATCATGAACATTTTTGAAGAGTTACAATGGAGAATGTAACAGCCCGGTGATGTACATGGCTCAAATGTAGGTTAGGTTCATTGTTTGATTGTAGACATAAAGTTTGAAGTCAAAATTCGTGTTTTAATGTAGAATTGAATGCAATTAATGTGTTTTAAACATGTTGAACCTAGCCATGTAGTATAAATAGGGATGAAACTCTATTGTAAGGGAAGACATCATATCATATCATATATTCAACATTTCAACTTTCAGAATATTTTCTGAGTTTTCTTTGTTCTTTAGAGAACTTCTAGGAGTTATCGAGTATAAGCTTGTGGCGTTCTAGTATACGGTCTTATCACTTCAAGTGTGGAGATCAACCATCTTAGAAACTTAGTTTGTCTAATTCTCAATTCCGAGTGATTAGAAGGGTTAAGTTCCGACTTACTTAACCTTGTTCTTCAAGGGTTCCGATCAGAGTTTAAAGGTTATCTCGGTTATAATCGAAGGTTGTCTATCTCGTTTGTACGTGGATAGAAGGTCTAAGATCTATTCCAAGAAGGTCTTATATCATTTGGTATCAAAGCTTTGGTTCAACAGGTTTTGTTAGCTTCTATCCATCTATATTTATTCTTTCATTTCTAATCCTTCCATCTTGAAATTTCTATTCATCTCTTCTCAAAAAAAAAAAGGATCAATGTACAAAAGGCTTCGATTTACTTAGGTTACAAATCTATTGTTACTTCTTTGGTTTTTCTTTCTTTGTGAGCTATTCGTTTTATTTTTGGGTGGTTTTTTTCCGTATCTAGAATTTGACATAGGCACACTTGATTATTTTTAACGTAGTTCTCATAAGAACTATAGAAAACAAAGATTGAGTGGTAAAAGGCTTGAGTGGTGAGCACATCTTGAGGGTAAAAGCCGATATTTGTGTGAAACACGAGAGTGAGTGAAATCTTTCGAGTGAAACACGTAAGGGAGTGTTGTGAGGATTTTTTTTCTAACATTCTTTTATAGGTTATAAATCATGAGTAACGAAGAAGAAACCGATCATGGAACCCAAAACCTCCAAATGCAAGCTTTACTTGGAGAAATGAGGAGGTTGCTTCGAGAAGAAATGGAAGGTGTACACGACCGTATTGATCAAGTTGAGCAACGAGTGCCTCGAGCACAACCAAATAGGCTGCCAAGGGTGCAAGAAATTGTTGATGAACCCGACGTTCGAAGAAAAAGGTTTGGTGGAAACAACATCAAGATCAAAATTCCTCCATTTCAAGGCAAAAGTGACCCAGAAGCTTATCTTGAGTGGGAAACAAAAATGGAAATGTTGTTCGAATACCAACAACTTGCAGAGGAAAGTAAAGTAAAGTTAGCAGCAGTGGAATTTTTAGATTACGCCGTTACTTGGTGGGATCAACTTGTCATGAGTAAGAGAAGGAACCGGGAAAGACCAATTGAAACATGGGACGAAATGAAGGCTATAATGAGAAAAAGGTTCATTTCGAGTCACTATTATCGAAACTTATATAATAAACTTCAACGTCTCTCTCAAGGTTCAAAATCAGTTGATGAGTATTTCAAAGAAATGGAGATCGCTATGGTAAGGGCAAATGTTGAAGAGGATCGGGAAGCTACAATGGCTCGATTCTTACACGGGCTCAATCCAGAGATAGCGCATGTGGTCAAAATGCACCAATACGTAGAAATGGAAGATATGGTGCACCAAGCTCAAAAGGTGGAGGAATAATTAAAGAGAAAAAGAGTTGTACGGAAAGGTTTTGGTGGAGCTTCTTCTAGTTTGTGGAAAACACCTTACAGAAAATAAGAACAATCATCGAAATTCAAAAGTGAGTCTTTCAAGTTTCCAAAATCTTCTTCTGCTTCTACTATTCCTAAGGCCACTAACACTCTAGAAAAGACTCAAGATATTAAGTGCTTCAAATGTCATGGGAATGGCCACATTGCTAGCCAATGCCCAAACAAGAGGGCTTTGATTATTAATTCGCACGGGGAGCTTGAGTCCGAGGATGAAAAAGAAGAAGTTGATGATAATTTGGATGAAGAAGAAGAAGGAGAAGAGCAAGTTGCAGCCAAAGGTGATTTACTTGTTGCAAGAAGAATTCTAAGTGCTCAAACTAAGGAGGATGAAAACCAACAGAAGAATTTGTTCCATACCCGGTGTTTGGTGAATGGTAAGGTTTGTAGCATAATCATCGATGGTGGAAGTTGTACAAATACAACAAGTTGTGACATGGTAGAGAAGTTGGAGCTTACAACCGAAAAACACCCAAAACCCTATTGACTTCAATGGTTGAATGACCAAGGAGAGGTAAAGGTGAACCGTCGAGTAAGAATTCTTTTCACAATCGGCAAGTATGAGGATGATGTCCTTTGTGACGTGGTTCCAATGCAAGCATGCCATATGCTACTTGGCCGACCTTGGCAATTAAACAAATGGGTAAAGCACGATGGATACTCAAATAGGTATTCTTTCACTTTCAACAAGGTTCCTATCACTCTCATTCCTTTAAAACCTCAAGAAGCTTTAAAAGATCAAATAAAGCTCCAACAATCATATGAGTGAGAGAGGGAAAAGAAAAAGAGTGACAAACACAAAAAGAGCGATAAACACATTTGTGAGGAAAAGAGTGAGAATTTAGAGAGAAAAGAGTGATTTTTGGCAAGTAAGAGAGAAGTGAGGAGAGTTTTGAATTCAAAACAGCCCCTTTTGGTACTTTTGTACAAGGAGGTACTTTTATTAACTCAAGAATTAACCGGAACACTTTCGAGCAATGTTCTATCTCTTTTGCAGGATTACAATGATCTTTTCCCCGAGGAAACGCTGAAAGAATTACCACCCCTTTGAGGAATAGAACACCAAATTTACATTGTTCCGGGAGCACAAATTCTAAACCGACCAGCTTATCGGACAAATCCAGAGGAAACAAAGAAGCTGGAAAAACAAGTGGCTGAACTTTTGGAGAAAGGATATGTTCGAGAAAGCTTAAGCCCTTGTGTGGTACTGGTACTGTTAGTGCAAAAGAAGGACGGCACTTGGAGAATGTGTGTTGATTGCCGGGCAGTGAACAATATAACGATAAAGTATCGTCACCCCATTCCTCGCTTTGACGATATGCTAGATGAATTGTATGATGCTTCCTTATTTTCTAAAATAGATCTCAAAAGTGGGTACCATCAAATATGCATGAAGGAGGGGGACGAATGGAAAACTGCATTCCAGACCAAACATGGACTCTACGAATGGTTAGTAATGCCTTTTGGGCTTTCAAACGCCCCTAGCACTTTCATAAGGTTGATGAATCAAGTATTACAACCATTCATTGGTAAGTTCGTGGTAGTTTATTTTGATGATACTTTGATCTACAGAAAAAATCTCTATGAGCATGAGGAGCATCTTAAATCTGCTTTGGATGTTCTTAGAAAAGAAAGACTATTTGCTAATCTTAAGAAATGTACCTTTTGCACGGATAGGCTTGTTTTTCTTGGTTTTGTTGTGAGTACATCAGGAATTGAAGTGGATGAAGAGAAGATTAAAGCTATATGGGATTGGCCTACACCAAAGACCATGAGCCAAGTAAGGAGCTTCCATGGCTTGGCAAGCTTCTATCGTTGGTTTGTGAGAGACTTTAGTACGTTGGCAGCACCATTGACAGAAGTTATTAGGAAAAACGTACCAGTTAAGTGGGAAAAGGAGCAAGAAAGAGCTTTTGATTTGATTAAAGAAAAATTGACTAACGCTCCTTTACTAATGTTGCCAAATTTTGACAAAACTTTTGAAATTGAATGTGATACCTCAGGAGTAGGAATTGGAGCAGTTTTGATGCAAGGAGGAAAGCCACTTGCATATTTCAGTGAGAAATTGGGGGGAGCCGCCCTAAATTATCAAACCTATGATAAGAAAATGTACGCTTTGGTGAGGGCATTGCAAACGTGGCAGCACTACCTTTGGCCAAAAGAGTTCATCATCCACACCGATCACGAATCGTTAAAACATTTGAAGGGGCAACAAAAGCTGAACAGGCATCATGCAAAGTGGGTTGAGTTTATTGAAACGTTTCCATACCGTGCCAAATACAAGAAAGGTAAGGAAAATGTGGTTGCAGATGCATTATCGAGAAGGTATGTTCTATTATCCGTTTTAGATACCAAATTGCTTGGATTTGCATTCATTCGTGATTTGTATGAAAACGATGCCGAATTTGCTGAAATTTACAAAGCATGTGACAAGATTGCATTCGGTAAGTTCTACAAGCATGATGGCTATCTTTTTAAAGAAAATAGGCTTTGTATACCCGTGAGTTCATTGAGGGAATTATTTGTGAGAGAAGCTCATGGTGTGGGCTTAATGGGGCATTTTGGGGTAGATAAAACATTGGCTATTTTGCATGATCATTTCTATTGGCCACGCATGAAAAATGATGTTCAAAAGATTTGTGCTAATTGTGTGACATGAATGCAAACTAAATCGAAGGTTAAACCCCATGGTTTATATACACCTCTTCCGATACCTTCGGAACCTTGGACCCATATTTCAATGGACTTTGTGCTTGGTTTGCCAAGAACCAAGAAAGGTAAAGACTCTATCTTTGTAGTGGTTGATAGGTTCTCGAAAATGGCTCATTTCATTGCATGTCATAAAACTGATGATGCATCGCATATAGCTAAGTTGTTCTTTAGGGAGATTCTTCGATTACATGGCATGCCAAAAACCATTGTTTCGGATAGAGACACCAAATTTCTGAGTTATTTTTGGAAAACATTATGGGGAAAGCTAGGGAAAAAATTGATGTTTTCAACAACATGTCACCCACAAACTGATGGCCAAACTGAGGTAGTAAATAGGACATTGTCTACTTTGCTTAGGGCCATAATAAAATCAAATTTGAGGACTCGGGAAGATTGTTTGCCACATATAGAGTTTGCATACAATCAGAGTACACATTCTGCTACTAATTATTTGAAATCATTTATGGGATTAATCCTTTATCACCATTAGATTTGACCCTTCTTCCTTTAAGTGTGCAAGCTAGTATGGATGGCAAGAAAAAATATGAATTTGTAAAACAAATCCATGAGAAGGCCCGAATCAACATTGAGAAGAAAATGCAACAATATGTCCAAAATGCCAATAAGGGTCGTAAGAAAGTTGTTTTTGAGCCAGGAGATTGGGTTTGGTTGCATTTGAGGACGGAACGATTTCCCGAAAAGAGGAAGTCCAAACTAATGACAAGAGGAGATGGTCCATTTCAATTTTTAGAGCATATCAATGACAATGCTTATAAGCTAGATCTTCCAGGTGAGTATAATGTTAATCATAGCTTTAACGTTTCTGATTTGTCTCCGTTTGACTTTTCAACAAGGGGGGAATGATGCAAACAAGGTCACGGATGCAGTTCAAGCAAAGGAGAAGGACCGAGACATAGATGGAATACTCTCTCTACCTCACGGACCTATGACTCAAGCATGAGCCAAAAGATTCAAGGAAGCATTAGCCCAATTGTGTGTTCGGTCAGCCCATGTAGGTGATCCAATGGCAGCCCAAAATTCAGTCCAACTTTGTGAGACATTTGAGGCCAAAGTAAAGCCCAAATTAGTGACCCAATTGATGGCCTATCACACACACTTTGAAGGAGCTGAAGTGGAGAATGTAACAGCCCAATCATGAATGTTTTTTGAAGAGTTACAATGGAGAATGTAACAGCCCGGTGATGTACATGTCTCAATTGTAGGCTAGGTTCATTGTTTGATTGTAGACATAAAGTTTGAAGTCAAAATTCGTGTTTTAATGTAGAATTGAATGTAATTAATGTGTTTTAAACATGTTGAACCTAGCCATGTAGTATAAATAGGGATGAAACTCTATTGTAAGGGAAGACATCATATCATATCATATCATATATTCAAGATTTCAACTTTCAGAATATTTTCTGAGTTTTCTTTGTTCTTTAGAGAACTTCTAGGACTTATCGAGTATAAACTTGTGGCGTTCTAGTATATGGTCTTATCACTTCAAGTGTGGTGACCAACCATCTTAGAAACTTAGTTTGTCTAATTCTCAATTCCAAGTGATTAGAAGGGTTAAGTTCCGACTTACTTAACCTTGTTCTTCAAGGGTTCCGATCAGAGTGTAAAGGTTGTCTCGATTAGAATCGAAGGTTGTCCATCTCGTTTGCACGTGGATAGAAGGTCTAAGATCTATTCCAAGAAGGTCTTATAAAAGTGTAATGTATTATAATATATATTATATTATTAATACATTATAAATATAATTATAAATATATGTATATATAATTATAAATATATGTATATATAATTAATATACTATTATACATATATACAATATTAGAATTATACAAAATATTACATATAATAGTAATTTTTATATGAATTATAGATTAATAAGTATTTAAATATATACATATTAATATAATATTTATATATTTATTATATATTATAATATAGTAAATTAATATATCGTATTATATATATATTAACATTAAATTATATAATATATAAAATTATATAATTATATAACATTAATATGTATTATACATATATAATTATAATATATGTATTATAATTATATAATATTATACAGATACATATATAATATTGCATGTATTTAATTAAAAATATAATTATAAAATAAATATAATTTATATGTATATAGTATAATTTATATAGTATTATAATATTATATATATGTATATATATGTATATAGTATAATTTATATAGTATTATAATATTATATATATGTATATATATGTATACATATTAATTTATAATGTATAATACTATCTTATATAAATATTATATAATTAATATGTTTATTATATTAAATATATAATATGTATACTATTATTACATATATGATTTCCTAATATATACATATAATATGTATATATAGTATTATTATGTAATAGTAAATCATATATAATTTATTAATATATATATGTATAATATTTAATATATATAATTATATTATAAATTATATACATGCAATATTATAATAACCCTATAACATATATTATATTAATCTATAATATATTATTATATACATATAATACATGTATAATACCTATATAACATATTAATATACATATGTATATTAATAATTATAATATGTATATAATAGTATTATATAATAGTATCATAATAGTATTATCTGTTATAATGTAGTATATTTATATTTATACTTCATATATCATAATAGTAAATATAATATATTATAGTACATTATATAATATAACTATATATATTATTATATATTTATATTTTTATGTATTATAATATATTTTATTAATATATATAATACATTATTAATAATTATTAATATATACATAATTATTAAATATATATATCATATATTATTATACATAGTATGTATATTAATATTATAATTAAATATATACTATTATTATATATAGTATAATAGTATATATAATAAATAATACATAATATATATATATTTAAATACTATAATTAATATATATTATTATAACATATGTATAAATATTAATTATATGTACATATATATGTATAAAATATTATACATAATATTATATATGTTAACATATTTTAATTATACTATCATAATGTATATATATACTATTATAATATATTATAATATTAATAACATATATTATATTTATACATATATAATTATATAATAACATATACTATTATGATATATTATTAATATTATATATGTTATTATAATTACATATTAATATTATTAATATGTGATATATATTAGATTAATTATAATATATATTATAAATATTATATATAGAGTATATAATATAACATATTACAATATATAATATATATTATAAAATAAATAAGTATATCATATAAAATATGGTATACTATATAATATTATGTATATTTATAATATATTATGAATTAATTTATCTATACTATATATAATATTTATAATATATAATATATATGAATATATTATATATATTAATTATAATATAATAGCTATTATAATAATATATTTGTAATACTAATACATTGTCATATATGTAATAATATACTATATACTATAATTAATTATATTATATAATATACTATACATAATATAATATATTATAACCTATTAGTATTATATATATACATACTATAATAAATAAACGATTATACATATTAAAATAAATATAGTTATAATAATTAATATAGCTATAATAATTAATATATAATATTATACATACTAATAAATAATTAATATAATCATATAATTATATATGTTTATATGTAATTATGTACATAACATAATATAAATTATATGTAAATATATATACTATAATATATATTATATTATAATTAATATAATGTATTATATATTAATAGGTATATGGTATATTATAATTGTAATATGTATATAAATTATATTATTGTAAATTAATAGTATTAATTAATTTATGTATAATTTATAATATAATTTATGATAATATAATTAATTATATCATAATATATTATTAAGATGTGTTACAATTAGACTGTATTAATATGTATAATATATAATATATTGATATATAATTAGTGTATATACTATTAAATATAATGTATATATATAATATGTTATAATAATATATATGGTATTATAATTTATAAATATAATATAATTAATATAATTATATGTATATATTATGTATAATGTATATTAACATATTATTAATTAATTACTATTAATATATATTGTTAATATGGTATATTAATATAATACTAATATATATTAATATAGAATATATTATAGTATACTTAATATATTAAATATAAGAATATAATATATTATTAATTATAAAATAATACTTATAATATATATTATACATTATAATATTATTAATAATACATTATATATATTATAGTTATATTGTACTATATAATAGTATATATACCATAATATATATGTACAAATGTATTATTATGGTAAATGCATATACATTATATATAATAATATTTATATATATATATACATTATAATATATAGTTATATTATACTCATATTAACATACTATATTATAATGTAAATATACATATATTTTAAATATATACTATAATAATAATAACATATAATTATATATAATGTTACGTATTATAATATTATATAATATATTTTATATGATAGTATAATATATGTGATTATATTATAATATTATATACTTATATATAGTAATATATGTATATTTACATTAATATATAATAATAATAATACATATCATAATATATATATATATTTAATTAATAATAACATATAATATAACTATATAACATATTATATACATTTGTACATATATTATAATTAATATACTACTATATACACAATTATACTAATAATATATTATAATACATATAATACATATATAGACATATATATTATAAGTCCATAGTATATATATATATATAATATATTAATATATGTATTATAATACTATTAATATGATATTAAATATATTATACATATATAATACTATATTATATATAATTATAACATATAGTATACATATATTAATTATATAGTATAGTGTATAATAGTACATAATATATTTATAATATATATTATATGTATTATATGTATAATATATTAATAGTATATTATTAATATACATTATATATTAATATTAATTATATATGTATAAATTATATAATTTATAATATATTATAATATATTATAAATATATTATGTACTATTATACATTATACTATATAATTAATATATGAATACTATACCTATAATATATAATATATTATACATTATATATTACTTAATATATATAATATATTTTACATATAATATTATTATAATATGTTAATAAATTATATATGAATTATATGATAATATTATAATATTATAGTATATATGGTAAGTTCATATACATATAAGTATATATTATATAGTATACATATATTACAAATACCTTACATATATTATAATATAGTATAAATTACATAATATGTTAATAATTAATATATTATAATAATAATACATATCATAATATATATTTAATAATTAATACAATACATATATAATAATTATAAATATTATATATTAATAATATAATAGATATATTAATATATAATATATATGTATATAATATATGGGTATTTATATACTATTATAATTTATTTTCTATTACATAATTAATAAAATATATACATAATAATTATACATTATACTTTTTATATAATATTATTACACATAATACATAGTATATATTAGATACATTAATAAATGTCTTATAATATATATATATATTGTTACTATTACTATCAATACATATTATAATTAATATTATATATATTACTATACATACTATATCTTAAATATTACATATTATTAATATATTAATTATATTATGGTATATACATTATATACATATGTACATTATAATATACATATGTAATATATATAACATTATAATATATAATATTAATAATTATACATATATACTATATAGTAATTATACTATAATATAAAATTATTATATATTATTAAATATACTATTATTAATTATAACTATATATTATTGTACAATAATTATTAAAATATATAATCATAATATATTATACTATTAATATATTTATATATAACATGTAATATTATATAATAATTATATTATAATAATTAATTTATAATATAATATAATATATAATAATTATTAATATTATAATACTATTATAATATATATAATATACTTATAATAGTGTATATTATATGTATATATAATCATATAATTATTATATATATGATATAATATATTACATGTATATATTATAATTATATAATACCTATATTATATAATATGTATTATTAATATATAATTATATTTATTACATATTATATTATGTTAATATAATATATACAAATATATTAATATATAATACTATAATATATATTATAATGTATATACATATTATAATCAGTAGTATATATTATTATAGTATGTATTTAATGTAATTATATATGTGTATATTATAATTATTATATAGTATATTAATATATAATATGTTAATATATTAATTTTGTAGTATATATTATAATAATATATATAAGATAAATATATACATATTAATTACATATTATATGTATAGTTATTTTAATATATTATTATATTATTATAATATTATGAATTTATACACGTCATGCTAGGTTGCATGCAAGACACTTATCTCAAAGACACCTCATTAGATGAGATGTCATGTCTAGGAAAGTACACAACTACCCTTATAACATGGGTATTACACTATTTTAAACATAAAACGTGGCTTTAATATCATATATGTATAATATTATATAACATTAATAATATATATACATCATGATTATATATTATCTCATATATTAATAATATATTATAATAGGTATAAATTTTAATAATATATTATATTCATATTATAATATATATATATAATAATTATATAGTACTTATTAATATATATAATTAATAATATTATAATATATATAATGTATAATATTAATAATTATAATTATATTATGTTAATGTTATAATATATAATATATATTCATATTTACATATATATATGTATATATTTAGAAATTAATATCTACTATTAATAATATATACTAATAATATGTATATATATTATATTATAATTAATTATTATTCATATTAATATATACTAATAATATGTCTTATAATACAAATACATAATACGTAATTATAATATTATTAATATATGTATGTATTACTATTATTAATTAATATGTATAATAGGATAATTAATACTATATAATTATATTATATTTATATTACATAATATAATATTAAATATTATATTATACGAATATAATTCATTTATATTTATATAATTATATATAATATGCTTATATAATACATATATTATAATGTATGTTAACTATTATAATATATATATTATTAATATATTAATAGATATTACTGTACATTATTAATTATATTATACATCTATATTATAATTATTAATAATATTATATTAAGAATTAATATATTATTAATATATATTATATTATTAATAATATATGTATAATAATTATTAATATATATTATATTATTAATAATATATGTATAATATATATGTATTATAATATTATATAAGTATAGTTATATATATGTATAAATTATATATTATATAATATAATATACTAATATTATATATTTAATTATATTATATGATATTTATATATTGTATAATATATTAATATATTTTATAATATATTATTATTATAATTGTAATTATATAATATGAACATATATTATTAATATTTGTGTTATAATATTAATATAGAATATTATAATATTTAATAGCTATATTATATTTAGTACAATCCATAGTATGTAATATATATTATATAATATTATTAATTATACAATAGATATTATTAATATATTAATAGATATTAATGTACATTATTAATTATATTATACATCTATATTATAATTATTAATAATATTATATTAAGAATTAATATATTAAATATTCAATATAATATATTTATATCATAATTATTATATATACACAATATAATATTAATAAAAAATTTAAATGTATATAGATTAATATATAATATATTATTAATATATAATATATATATTATGTATAATATAATACATATCATATATTATATGTTATAAATATATTATATATTATTAATTATATGTGTTATAATATATAATTAATTGTATAAGTATACCTATTATCATATATGACATAATATATAGTCATAATATATACATATTAATATAATATTATATGGTAATATATGTATACTATAATGTTATAAAATGTATAACTATTATAACATATTATATACATTATATAATATTAATTATATATATTAACAATTATATAATTATGAATATTATATTAATATATATAATATATACTTATATGTATAATAATAATTATTAATATATATTATATTATTAATAATATATGTATAATATATATGTATTATAATATTATGTAAGTATAGTTATATATATATGCACAAATTATATATTATATAATATAATATACTAATATTATATATTTAATTATATTATATGATATTTATATATTGTATAATATATTAATATATTTTATAATATATTATTATTATAATTGTAATTATATAATATGAACATATATTATTAATATTTGTATTATAATATTAATATATAACATTATAATATTTAATAGCTATATTATATTTAGTATAATCCATAGTATGTAATATATATTATATAATATTATTAATTATACAATATATATTATAATATGTTAATAATTATATGTTATATATAATTAATATCATTAATGCATATTATTATATATATTTACATAATATATAATGTTAATATATAATATTATATATAATACTATAAATATTATATGACTATACATTAATATATATAGTACATATGTTATTATATATGATATAATATAATATTTTATATATTATATGTTACTTATTATAATATATTAATATATTTATATTAGGCTATTAATATATGTTATGTATGTATAACATATATTAATATATTATATAATTTTATATATATATTAATTATAATTTATATATGTATATTATTAATTATATTATATTATGTATATTTGTATATTAAAATAAAATATATTATAATATATATTGTATATTAATAATAATAATATTATATATAATATATATATATATTAATATACTATATATTATTAATAATATGATATATTATTAGTATAAATATTAATAAATATGTATTATGATTTAATTATGCAATATGAATTATATATAATATTATAGGTATATACATGTATATAATGTATTATATAGTCATTTATATATATTAATATATATTAATTATTATATTAATTATACATTATTAAATTATACTATATATTAGCATATTATTATATAGTAATTATTTATATTATGTATATATTATAATTATATATAATATATATAACATGATTATATTATTCTATATATATTATATTATATTATATATAATATTATATAAATATTATATTATATATTATTATAACTATGTATATATATAATATAATACTATATATATTATATAATATTATTACATAATATATATATATATAATTACTTTATAATAATATACTAATATATTGTATAATATAATAATGTATAATTAACATAATAATGAATATATATTAATATATATAAATTACTGTATAATATATTAATATATTATATACTTGTATATACATATAATATTATATATAATTCATGTTATATAATTAATACGTAAATATATAATATTATACAATAATATTAATGTAATTATATGTAATGTATATAATTACAGTAATAATTAATGTATACATATATTAATTATTATATACTATTATGTATTAATATACATATAGTATAATATATATTATAATATATGCCCATATTATATTAATATATATAATATACACTAATATTATATTAATATTATATGATTTTCTAATATCCATAATATTTATATATTATAAACATAAATAAATAAACACCATAATACTATATATTATAATATATAATATTAATTGTGGGTATTTAATATAATATATTATATGTATATATAATTAATATTTATACATATGTTATTATTATATATATTAATTATAGTATTTAAATATATATATATATATTATGCATTATTAACATATATATTATTATAACATACTATTATAATATATATAATATACTATTATACTATATATAATAATAGTATATCTTTAATTATAATATTAATATACATACTATGTATATATAATATATAATATATTTTTAAGAATTATGTATCTATTAATAATTATTAATAATGTATTATATATTAATAAAATATTATATATAATATATTAATATATAATAATATATATAGTTATATTATATAATGTACTATAATATATTATATTTACTATTATGATATATGAAGTATAAATATAAATATACTATATTGTATCATATAATACTATTATAATACTATTATATACATATTATAATTATTAATACACATATATATATTAATACATTATATAGGTATTATACATGTATTATATGTATATAAATAATATAACATATAATGTATAATATAATATAGACTAATATACTATATGTTATAGGGTTATTATAATATTACATGTATATAATTTAAAATATTATTATATATGTTAGATATTATACATATATTTTAATAAATTAAATATGATTTACTATTACATAATAAACAATTTTCCTATAATTAAGCTATCATTTATTTAAAATCACCCAATCACATGGATATAATCTGATTTTTTCAAATATGAAATTAATTTTTCGTCCATCTTACTATAATTCAAAATTATTTCTCATTTTTGTCTCTCTCTTCTTTCTATATATTTTATCAAGATTATCACTACATGTTTTAAGATCTCTTTTTTTTGTTCTCCCTCCTCTTTAAGTTTTTTTGCGTGTTCTTTCTTGAGTATGATAACATCTCCCATGTTTTAGTTGTCACCAAAGCCTACACTCTTCAAAATATAATTTTTAAGTTTATTTTATTTTTTGATTTCTTTATTCATCTATTGCTTTCAATTTATCATAAACATATTTCATTTTCTTAAAAAAATTTCTTTCTTATTTTTAAACAAAAAGTTTGTCCATCTCTTTCATTTTTTGTTTGATTATTCTTGTGATTTTCTGTTGAGATATGCTAATTATTTCGATGCATAAGTACCGTGTGATTTTTCATTAGCTTGCAAGTATTTATTATGTCTAATTTCAATTTTTTTGTAATATCATTACATTTAACTAGCGTGAGACCTGTGCGATGCACAGAAGATTTTTTTAATTATATTTGGTAAGTATATACTTAAATAATATATATATATATATATAGTGAACGAAATCATTAGTACCGTGTGATTTTTCATTAGCTTGCAAGTATTTATTATGTCTAATTTCAATTTTTTTGTAATATCATTACATTTAACTAGCGTGAGACCTGTGCGATGCACAGAAGATTTTTTTTAATTATATTTTGTAAGTATATACTTAAATAATACATATATATATATAGTGAACGAAATCATTCAATCATATAAATTCAACAATAATATTTGATTTACCCAAAAAGTGTTTTAAAGAATCTAATTTTAATGTTGTTGGATAAAAAATTGTACGTGAAAGAATTAGGTAGGACATGACCTATTTTTCAATCTATTTATAATTGATAACAATGAAAATAATATCCATAATTTATGGAATGATGAATCAAATAAAATATTTTAGTAATTAAGATTTACCAAAAGTAGTGATTTGCACACAAACATATTATAAATAATAGATAACAAATTACATTATATATATAGATTAGCAATTTACAAAATATTTTTGTCATTATTTGACTGTGTAACTGTCAAATTTTACGAGATCTGTACAAATCTTTATTTTCTTTAATCTGCTGATATCGTTATATTTGTTTTCTAATTTAATTTGATTTAAACTTCTATAAATTGTGAACAAGACTAATTCTAATAGAAGAAAAGACGAAGCATAAAATTACAACAAATTCTACTCATTATACAAAAGATAATTACTAAATTACAAATCCATACCTTCTATTATATAATATATCATATAACTTGAATATATGCTTATATTACAAAATATAAGAAAAAAATATCTTCTTTGCAATCGCACAAGTCTCACACTAGTTAATGATATATATTATAATGTATTATAATAGTAATATAATAATATATATTAATAGTGTATATATATATTTATATAATTATTATATACTAATATCATATAATTAATAATATACATACATATACTATATATAGCTATATAAATATAATATAATTATATTATATATATAATATGTTATAAATATATTATATATAAGTATAATATATTATATAATATAATATTAATCTATAATAACAATTGTATATAATATTACTATATAACATATATTTATATATTATAATTATGTTATATATAATATTAATTTATATTATATACTTAATAATACATATATAATATAATTATGATATTATATTATCATAATTATATTAATATATTATAACATATATACATAATTAATATAATATAGTATATATTAAATTATAATTATGTATACCTATAATATATTATTATAATAGTGTTATATTATATATATATACATATTCTATAATATACATATTAATGTATATATGTATATTATATATTATAATGTTATATATTATATTTATGTATATTATAATAAAGTATAATATTATATATTATATGTAATTATAATAAATATATAATTATATAATACATATATTTAATATATTATATACTATAAATATAATAATAATACATTTATTAATTAAAATTAAATTATATATAAATATATTTATAATATATTAATATTATACATTAATATATGTATTATAATATTATATATTATATAATATAATATCACATAATAACTATTATTAACTATATAACATTAATTATATGTATATTATATATATATAATATTATGATTAATATATATATTATATAATTAGTATAATATAAATATATATATACTAATATGTATATAATATTATATTATTTTAATATATTATATAATATATTATAATATTATTATAATATATGTATTATAACATATATATTAAGTATATAATATTAATAACTATTATATATTCATAACATATATTATATACTATATAATTAATATATATTAATACATATATTATAATATAATATATGTTATAATATTAGAATAATATATTAGTGTATGTATAATATAGTATAATTATGTATATTACTATATATTATAATATGTTATATTATAATATATTATAATATATAATATGTATATACTATATACTATATAATATTACAGTATTAATCAAAATATTCTCCTGCCGACAAGACGAGGGCAACCTGGCTCTGATACCAAGCTAGCACGGGAGCCCTACTCGTTCACACCTTAGAGGACCTTGGCCACCATGTATTCAAACTGCCTTGAGCAAGTTGACTCTGAACTTCAATTCCTTCTTCGGTACTCTAAGCCTTATCGAGCAAAGCTTATATTCACCAAATAAAAGCAATTGAAAGAACGGATTGTAATCTTCGTGTGAACTATAGGGACGTTATTCTTTTCTAGGTTATAACATATTTCTGATATACAAATCCTAATAAGAGGCGAGTATAGAGCATACTTTATACTATGAGGATAATAAGATGGAGAATATGATCAGCTATAGACAGTCTTCAAGTCTTTGGAGAAAGACAACTAAGAACTTAGAAACTCATAAGTATGGAAAATGTAGTGTTTATTTATTTTCGTGTGTTTTACAATTGACTCAACTCCCCTATTTATAGAGTTTCAGGAGTGAAGAGTCATGAACTCTTACAAAGACACGTGTCAAAGTGATAACCTTCATCAAATGACTCCTCACTTTAAGAAAGGTGGCATGAAGAGTCATGAACTCTTACAAAGACACATGTCATGCTAGGTTGTCTCAAAGACACCACACTAGATGAGATTTCATGTCTAGGAAAGTACACAACTACCCTTATAACATGGGTATTACATTATTTTAAACATAAAATGTGGCTTTAAGTACACCTCAATAGATGAGATGTCATGCCTAGAAAAATACAAGACTACGCTTATTATATGGGTATTTATTATAAGGTTTAAATTAATGATTGAACTTGTCTTGGGTCGATATATTATATATTTAGTATAATAATATATTTACTATAATATTATTATTATAGTATACTACTATGTATATAATAATATTATGTACATATATATTATATAATGTATTATAATAATAATTAATGAATTACAGAATATAACATTATTATATAATATATACAATATAATAATTATATAATATTATTACATAATATTATAATATATATTATATGTATAATATTAATATTTACATATAATAATTTTACTATACATATATATTATTAATATATTTATACATTAATAAATATATATACATATTACTGATATAAGTATATATTAATAATATTTACATATAGTATATAACTAGTTAATATATACATATACAATATATGTATTACTAGTATATTAATATGTATACATTATATATGATAAATTATAAAGTACTTATGTATTATAATATTATTATATTAATATTAGATAATATACTATATATTATAATTATTAATATATTTTTATATAATGTATATAATATTAAAATAATTATTTATATAGTATATTAATAATTATATTATGATACATATATTATATTGTATATTATATATATTAATTAATTATATATAAAATACATATATAATACATAATTATAATATATGTTAACTATTATAATATATATATTATTAATATATTAATAGATATTAATGTATATTATTAATTATATTATACATATATATTATAATTATTAAGAACATATAATTATATAATTGTGCATATTATATATAATATAATTATATATTAGTTATATCTATAATAT
Source organism: Caryopteris x clandonensis (assembly GCA_028749325.2). Lineage (NCBI taxonomy): Eukaryota > Viridiplantae > Streptophyta > Magnoliopsida > Lamiales > Lamiaceae > Caryopteris > Caryopteris x clandonensis. The sequence goes on from JAPYKT020000049.1 coordinate 1,815,651, forward strand.
CTTATTATATAATATTTATTAATAGGTAATCAATATATATAATTATTAATAATATTATATTAATAATTAAAATATTAATATATTACATATAATATATTTATATCATAATTATTATATATACATAATATAATATTAATAAATATATATAAAAGTACATAGATTAATATATAATATATTATTAATATATATTATGTATATTATGTATTATATAATACATATTATATATTATATATTATAAATATATTATGTATATATATATTATATTATTAATTATAGATGTTATAATATATAATTAATAATATATGTATAACTATTATATATATTAATTAATATATATTATACTCTTATGCAATACATAATATATAGTATAATGTGTAATAATATATTAATATAAATTATAATATTTATATAACTATATTAATGGACATATATTATGTAATATTATTATTATAATATATAACTATTATATAATATAATATACAAATACCTATATTAGTATTTATATATATTCCATTATAATAATATTATGATATTGTATAATATATATATTATAATATAAATATAATATATTATTATAATATATAATTAATATATGATATAATATATAATCATAATATATATACATATTATTAATGGTATATAATATAATACATATATGATATTAAAGCTAAGTTTTATGTTTAAAATAATATCTATAGTATGTAATAATAATTATAATAATAATATAATATTAATAACATATATATAGTATATAATATTATTAATATATATAATTATACTAAGTTATTAATAATTAATAGTATGTATATATGTATATTATAATATAATTAATATATGTATTATTGTATAGGATACATATATAATTAATGCTATATTATATAATTATGTATTATATATATTATTATATAATATATTATTATATAATATATATAATACATATATTCGTGTATTAATAATATATTATTGTATAGTATTATAATAATAATATTATGTAATTATAATATATTTTTATATATGATAGCTATATGATAATAATTATATATAATTAATATATATTAACTATAATAATTATATATTAATAATATTATAATATTGTATTTATAGTATATATTATAATATATATGAATATATTGTAATCATAGTATACATAACTATATTATTATTATAGTTATGTAATATTATTATAATAGTTATTAGACATAATATATAATATATTATAATTATATGTTATTATATATTTATATATTGTATATATGTATTAATATGTTATTATAACATATTATAATATAATTATTATAATATAATGTATATAGCTATTAATATATATATATTATATTATTAATATATTATTATAACAATTACATATTATTATAATATTATAATTAACATAATGTATATAAATTATGATGTATATATATATACTAATTATAATATATAATACATATCATGTCTAGGAAAGTGCACAACTACCCTTATAACATGGGTATTACATTATTTTAAACATAAAACTAGCTTTAAGTACACCTCACTAGATGAGATGTCATCCCTAGGAAAATACAAGACTACCCTTATTATATGGATATTTATTACAAGGTTTAAATTTATGATTGAACTTGTCTTGGGTCGAACTCGGGTTCATACTCTAACTCTTGATCTTGACTAGTTCCAGGTTGGTTTGATCCAAATTCTTCAGTGATGGGTTGACTACAAATGAGGTATAAGTAAGTCCTTAAGTATCTTCATGTGGACATGAAGTTCTTGGTGCTCTTCCTTATTATCTTGTATTAGACCCTTGATTGTCTTCCATTTATAGTGTAGGGGCACCGGGCGAAGTTCTTCTTGGATTCTTGTAGAATATGGCCTATGATAGAGGAATATGACATGAGGGTCTTCATCATCCTAATATTCATTTTGGAGCACTTGTATCCATTCTTCTACAGTTACACACCATAGCAGGAGTGACCACCAGAGGGTAGAATTCAGTATCTTGGAAAAAGATGAGTGTATCCCATACTGAGAACTCAATCGGATGAAAGTATAAGGTGGACAAACACCATAGGTACCATACACCGTTGAAGGTGAGAACTTTAAAAAGAACAACATGTATTATGCCCAAGAATGGTTTCTGGAGATGATAGCAGGCTTGTCCCTCTTGGATTCCTTCTTTAAAAATATATTTCGATAGATATCGAACCAAATTTGGAGCTGCATGTTGTCGGATTTCTGCAAGATTTTTGAAAGGCTCATCACGAGGAGGAAATGATAAATTAGGATTGATAAGATGGATGGGAGCTTTTCTCCAAAAACCAATTTTGGAAGATATTAACTTCTTTCATTTCCCTATCATAAAGATAACGGGCAACACCTAAGTAGATGATATGAGTTAAAGCTGAAATTTTCTAGAGAGATAATCAGGCACAACATTATCCATGCCCTTTATGTGTTGGACTTCAAACTGGTATTTTGAAAACCAGTCTTTGAGTCTGAGTAGCTATTTTTCTAGGACTCCTTTATTTTTGAGGTCCATAATCGCTGGGAAGGATGTATTATCTAGTTGGATAATGAAATTGTATCCCACCAGACGGAACTCAAATTTTTTAATTCCATATTTGACAGCTGATATCTCCTTGTAGATGGCATGATAATGTCCTTCAGATTCTTTGAATTGGCCGCCGGCATGTCCACAATAATGAAGTTTCCCACCTTCGTTTTCTAATAAGATAGATACCCAATAATCATCATTGGAATCTATTTGAGAGCTTTTGACACACTTCTTTAATATGTTTGACTGATGCAGTTTGGTCGACATCCCAAGGAGGTAGACTTTTCCTTAGAAGCTTTGACAATTTGTTTGTATAGGCTGAACATTTGGGGATAAAATCTTTAAGATAGTTGACGATTCCAAGAAACTATTGAACCTATTTAATAGATAAATGTTATCCAGGAACTTAAGTAGTTTTTGGGATAAGTGTGATCCTGGTTCATACTCCCCCATCCTCAATCTTCATGCCCAGAAAATCAATAGATTTTTGCTTGATCGTACTTTTCTTTTGGGATAGCATAATACCATATTTTTGTACTAAGTTTATGAACATGTTGAGAAGTTTTTCATGTTCCTCTATATCATTAGAATATAAGAGGCTACCATCTCTATAGACAAGGGTGTTGTTTAGTATGGGTTCAAAGATTTTCATCATGTTCTTTTGGAAAAGGAATGGTGCAACTTTAAGACCAAATGACAGAACTGTCCATTGGTATTGAGCTGTGGGAGGCAAAAATTTATTTCATACCTTTCATCTGGGTGTAAACCCAGTTGCCAGAAACCAAATTTAAGGTCAAATTTGAAAAAATTTGTGCTTCTGAGAGGTAAGAGAACATGACTTTTGTCTTGGGCAAAGGAAATTTATCATCAAGCAAATACTAGTTGAGAGGTTTGTAATCAATGACTAACCTCTTCTTTCCTCGAACTTGTTATTCTCTCTTATTGGCATAAAAAGATGGGCAAGCCCAATTTGAGTTGGTGGCTTCAATTAAGCCCAAGGATAATAGCTGCAATATTCTTGTCGAGCCAAATTCAGCTCTTCTGGTGTCATGCCAGGATGCGTGGCTTTAGTGGCGTTAATATCCTCATTCTTCTTAAAAGTAAATCAAACATAGAATTCTGAGTTCTTCCAAAATGGATAAGGATTGGTGAAGTTTGCATGTGACTCGACATAACATTTTTTCTATCTTTTGATAAGTGGATCAGGTTCTGGTATCTCCTTCACTCTGAAACACTTTTGTGTTGGTGTGAATGGTCGGAATGTCCTCTTGTATTTGACTCCATAAGAAAATATTTGTAGCTTCTGAGCTTTGAAGAACACATCAAAGCCCATTAATAAATCACGTCCGTGAAGTTTGCTTCTGATGACTTTGATCTAGACAACTAAGTCTAGAAGGATTTGAATTCCGACTGGTTGTTTAGATATCAAGGCAATATGAAAGGTTTGGCCGTCTGCAACAAAGAAATATTCATGATGAGACTCCCAAGCTTCGTCTGGAAGGATGTCTGGGTTCATTATAGTTTTTCGTGCTGCTGTATGAAGGACTCCAATCAATTTGATAGGCCTGTCATACTTTGACTGAAGCACCTTGACTTCAAGATGAGGTGATGGAATCCCTTCTTGTATGATCATGTTGGTTTTCAGCATTGGAGGTTGGTTCATTATAAGAATGGGGACATTCTCTTCTAAATCTTCTTCATCAGATGTCTCATGAAGGACGAAGGCTGTATCAGAATCCCGGCCATCTTGTTCTGAATAGAGAGATTCTAAGTCTGCTTCATCAACATCTGCTTCATGATAGTGAAAGGTCTGTGATGCTAGCTTAGTCGCTTTTCCTTTCTTCGTAGGGCAGGTTTTTGCGAAATACCCTTTTTGTCCACATAGATAACATCTGTCAGTGGACTTCTTTTTGAGTGGATTCCTTTGGAAAAACCTGTATGTTTGGTTTTTCTTTTTCATTCTGAGCTTTTGCTTATCTTTTTTTTTTTTTTTTTTGGAACAATGGCATGCTTTCTCATGACATTTTATCTCAAGGTAGGATTTATCACATACCTTTTTTATAAATCTTCCGTCTCTCCATCATTTATTTAAAGAGATTTTGTTGCTCACATAGTTTCTCCAGAGCAGCCAAGCAGGTTTGATGGATTTTTCCCATGCTAATTTGGGCCATGTGTTTCTTCATGGCTTGAAACATCCTCGCCATTTCTGGTTGTAGCTCTAGTGGTAAAGAGGCAAGGTAGACAATATTTAGATTGAGATCATTATAGCCATTCAAAATGTAGAATCTTTCAAACATTCATTTGAAATGTCTGTCCAGATCCTTTTTCAAGTATTCTTGAGACACAGCCGTGGTGTACAAAGAAATCTCATCGATAAATTCTCTATGTATCTCACCAAGTACATCATCTGGCGTTGGTGCATCGATCAATTGTAATAGCCAATATTCTCCAAGGCTCAAGAACCATTCTCTTAGGACACCAAGAAACCTTGATGTGATTTCCTTGAGAACTGTTCTTAAATTAGCTCCTTCTCTGTTTAGCTGATTATCTATCCAGGCTGATATCTTTTCTCTTCGCTTTTGAATAGGTACATCATCAAATGAAAACCAAGGACCAATGGAGGGTTTAGTACTTTTCTTTTCAGTAGGATGTGTCACATATGGTATGTCAGTAGTCTCTTGATCTGAGTTCTCAGAAATAGGTCAGTGAAGAGTTGATTTTCTCCTGCATCAGCCATAAGGATTGCTGAAACATCAGCTATCTCTTCCTCTATTCCACTTGATGCTGGAAAGATTTTAGTTGATTTTGATGTATAGCTTTGACTTTCTTCTGGATCACTTGTTTCTCCTGGGAGACCAGACAACATAGGATGGGCCATTAAAGTATTAATGGGTTTTTTTTACCTTCAGCCTTTGATTGATCACATTCTGCTTCTTTATGTCTTGAATGTGGTAAGGGTATATTGGAGATCATCCCAAAATGTTTGGCATACAGCTAGGACTCTGTCTTTGCTCGCGTCTCTCTAGAGGAGGAAAATCTTCTTCGCAGATTTTGAACATGGAACATGGTTGAGGAGCTCGGGGATTTGGAGGTAATGGTGTCTCTTCATGTCTACATGAATAACCCTCTTGTGGAATTGATATTTTTGGTAGAGGTGCATTAGGAGGGTTGTTGTATTTATTATCATGGGTCTTATAATAATTATTATAATATATGTATACATTATATAGTATATAATATATTAATATATATTATATTTATATAATATATATAATACTGCACATATTATAATATAGTATAATATGTATAATTAATTATATTATATATGATACTGATTTTATTTATATATTAATATAATTATACACATTATTCATATATTATATTAATATATAGTATATAATATATTATTAATATATAATATAATATAATATTATATAATAATATACTATATTATATATAATATATATTTATAATATATGTAATTATATATTATAATAATATATTATAATATATTAATAATATTATATACATATATATAGTATAAATATATTGTATTAATATACATATATATATGCATATAATATTAATACATATAATATATTATATATAATATTAATATTATAATAGTATAAATTAATATATTACATATTTATATAATTAATATGTCCAATCCAAGATAATAAGGAAGAGCGCCGAGGACTTTATGTCCATCTATGTTTTGTCAATAAAAGCCATCCACGTGAAGATACTGAAGGACTTACTTATACCTCGTTCATAGTCAATCCTATCACTGAAGAATCCAAATCAAACCAACCTGTAACTAGTCAAGATCAATAGTTCAAGTATGAACCCGAGTTCGACCCAAGACAAGTTCAATCATAAATTTAAACATTGTAATAATTACCTATATAATAAGGGTAGTCTTGTATTTTCCTAGGCATGATATCTCATCTAGTGAGGTGTACTTAAAGTCAGGTTGTATGTTTAAAATAAAGTAATACCCATGTTATAAGGGTAGTTGTGTACTTTCCTAGACATGACATCTCATCTAGTGAGATGTCTTTGAGATAAGTGTCTTGCATGCAACCTAGCATGACATGTCCTACATGCAACCTTCTTAAAGTGAGGAGTCATTTGATGAAGGTTGCCACTCTTACACGTGTCCTTATAAGTGTTCATGACTCTTCACTCCCATAATATTATATAATATTAATTATGATATATATATAATTAATATATATTAATAATATATAATAACATATATATAACAGACTATAAATTATAATAACATTATATATAATATTATACTATATTTATACATAATTTTATAATATGTACATTATATACATATAATTATATATGTATAATACTATTATATTAAGATATGAATCCATACATATATAATATTAGTATATATTAATATACATATTATTAAAATTATTATATGTTATACTATATATTAATATAAATATTATAACTATGTATAACATATATTAATTATATAATATTACATATATATTAATAGTATATATATATTTATATAATTATTATACACTATATCATATAATTAATAATATACATACATATACTATATATAGCTATATCAATATAATATAATAATATTATATATATAATATGTTATAAATATATTATATATAAACATAATATATTATATAATATAATATTAAAGTATAATAATAATTGTATAAAATATTACTATATAATATATACATATTATAATTTAACTATAAAGTATAATATATTATATATTATAATTAAGTTATATATAATATTAATTTATATTATATACTTAATAATACATATATAATATAATTATGATATTATATAGCGATCATATATATTAATTAATATATATTATACTCTTATGTAATACATATTATATATAGTATAATATATAATAATATATTAATATAAATTATAATATTTATATAACTATATTAATTAACATATATTATGTAATATTATTATTATAATATATAACTATTATATAATATTATATACAAATACCTATAATATATAATAACTATACAAATCCCTGAATTATGAAATTAAAAAAATATATGAAATCTAACAAATATATGACTCAATTTTCTCGATTCATTTTATTAAAAATATCTATATATATATATAAGTAAAATTACTTTTTTAAAATTTGTTTTTTCGGCCTAAATTTCAACCATATAAATGTAAAATTATATATCTTATTTATACAACTCTTTTAAGATACATTATTACAATTTAATTGAAGAGATTAATATCAACAATCTTTGGAATTTGCTTAGTTTCTGTTGTTCAACATAAATAAATTCCAATTTTAAGGAATTTTTGTTAACTCATAATATATTCAAAAGAAGAAATAATTTTTTTAGGAACGTGAAACCATTGTAGTTTCATTATATTATGGAAAACCATTAACAATTTTTCTATAATTAAACAATCAATTATTTAAAATCACCCAATCGCGTGGATAAAATTTAGTTTTGGCAAATATGAAATTAAATTTTCAACATTATATTTTCAACATCCATAATTCAAAATTATTTCTCATTTTTGTCTCTCTATTCTTTCTATATATTTTATCAAGATTATTACTAAATATTTTATGGTCTCACATTTTTGTTCTCCCTCCTCTTGAAATGTTTTGCGTTTTCTGTTTTGAGAAAATAAATGGTAAGACATGTACGATAATATGTGTCATATTTCAATTATCACAAAAGCCTAAACTCTTCAAAATATTATTTTTAAGTTTATTTTATTTTAAATTTTTTTTATTCACCTGTGCTTTCAATTTATCATAAACATATTTAATTTTATTAACTATTTTTCTTTCTTAATTTTAAATAAAAAGTTCGTCCATCTCTTTCATGTTTTGTTTGATTATTCTTGTGATTTTCTGTTGAGATCTGCTAATTATTTCGACGTATAAGCACCGTGCAATTTTTTATTATCTGCCAAAGTATTTGTTTCTATCAATTTCAAATTTTTGTAATATTATTAAATTTAATTAACAATTTGCAAAATATTTTACGAGATCTGTACAAATTTTACGAGATCTGTACAAATTTTTATTTTCTTTAATCTGCTGATATGGCTATTTTTAATTTAATTTTATTCAACCTACTATAAATCATGGATATCATGCTTATAAATTTGTGAACGAGGCTAATTCTAAAGGAAGAAAAGACGAAACATAAAATTCCAACAAATTTCTACTCTTTATACAAAAAAAATAATCACTAAATTACAAATCTACACCTTCTATAATATACTATTTAACTTGAATATATAATTATATTACAAAATATAAGAAAAAATATCTTCTGTGCATCGTACAGGTCTCACACTAGTATATATTATATAATATTATATAATACATATATATACATATTAATATATATATATATATTATAACATTATTATAATATATATGTTATTAATAGTAGATATTAGTTTCTAAATATATACATATATGTATTTTATAATATACACTATGTGTAAATATTAATATAAATTATATATTATAACATTAACATAATATAATTATAATTATTAATATTATCCATTTTATATTTATATTCTAATATTATGAATTATATATCTATTCATAAGTACTATACAATTATTATATTTATATATATATTATAATATGAATATAATATATTATTATAATTTATACCTATTATAATATATTATTAATATATGAGATAATATAATCATAATGTATATATATTATTAATGTTATATAATATTATACATATATGATATTAAAGCCACGTTTTATGTTTAAAATAATGTAATACCCATGTTATATGGGTAGTTGTGTACTTTCCTAGACATAGCATCTCATCTAGTGAAGTGTCTTTGAGATAAGTGTCTTGCATGCAACCTAGCATGACATGTATAAATTCATCATATTATAATAATATAATAATATATTATACTAACTATACATATAATACATAATTAATATGTATATATGTATAACTATTAATATAAATAGGTACTACATTATATATATTATTATTATATTAATTTTATATAATTATTATAATGTATATTACATAATTAATATATTAACATATTATATATTAATATATTATATAATAATTATAATATACACATATATAATTATATTACATACATACTATAATAATATATACTAATAATTATAATATGTATATACATTATAATATATTATATGTATATATTATAGTATTATATATTAATATATTTTTATATATTATATTAAAATAATATAATATGTTATAAATATAATTATATATATTAATAATACATAATATATAATATAGGTATTATATAATTATAATATATACATATTATTTATTATATCATATGTATAATAATTATATGAATATATGCATATAATGTACACTATTGTAAGTATATTATATATTATAATAGTATAATAATATTAATAATTATTATATATTATATTATATATTATTATATTATATTATAAATTAATTAATATAATATAATTATTATATAAGATTTACATATTATATATAAATATATTAATAGTATACTACATTATGATTATATATTTTAATAATTATTATACTATAATATATAGTTATAATTAATAATAGTATATGTAATAATATATAATAATTTTATATTATTTTATAATTATTATATAGTATATATGATAATATACATAGTCATTAATTTACATATGTATATAATGTATATACTATAATATAATTAATAATATTATAATTATTATATTCATAATATGTAATATATAATATATAGTATGCATTGTAAGATATATAATATAAATTATAATATGTACTAATAATAATAGTTCTAAATATATATATATATTATAATACATATATTAATGTATCTAATATATACTATGTATTATGTGTTATAATATTATATAAAAAGTATAATGTATAATTTTTATGTATATATTATATTAATTATGTAATGGTTAATATATTATAATAGTATATAAATACCCATTTATTATATACATATATATTATATATTAATATAGTTATAATATTATTAATATAAAATATTTATAATTATTATATATGTATTATATTAATTATTAAATATATATTATGATATGTATTATTAGTATAATATATTAATTATTTACATATTATATAATTTATACTATATTATAATATATGTATGTTATTGTAATATATGTATACTATATTATATACTTATCTGTATATTAACTTACCATATATATTATAATACACTATAATATTATAATATTATCATATATAATACATATACAATATATTAACATATTATAATAATATTGTATGTATAATATATTATATATTATAGGTATATTTATATATTATGTATATAATTATTATATATTATCAATACTATATTATACATAATTATAAAATATAGTATACATATATTAATTATATAGTATAATGAATATATATTTATATTATAATAATATGTATTTATTAATATCATATATATAGTATACATATTATATAACTAACATATGTATAATTATATTATAATATATAATATTGTATAATATTATTATATTACATTATAGTATAACATAAGATATTATATAATTATGTTAATATATATTATAATATATATGTATACATATTATTGTAGACATATACTATCTTAGTAATAATATATAGTATAATAATATGTATTAATACTATGTATAAAACATTACTATAATATATATTTTAATATATTATATCATATTTATATTATGTATATTAATTATATGTCATATTAATTAATTATAATATGTATATATTATGTATATAATATTATTATATAATATACATTATAATATTAATATTATATAATTATATGTACATATTATTAATTATAAATAGTATATATTAATTATGTAATTATTATATATTAATATATATAGTATATTCTAATATTATACATATTACAATTATATACATGATTATAATATTTGATATATATTAATAGTATTATTAACTATTATATTATGTTTTATAATAATATTATAATATATTATAATATTATAATGTTATATACTATGTTATAATTATATATATTTAAATTATAATTATATATGTATAAGTTTAAATATAATAAATATATGTATATAATAATATATACATATACTATATATTATATAATTATACATACTATATATCATATTATAATAATATATATACAATATATATATTAATATATTAATGTATATCATGTACATATTATATAATATATACATATTAGTATATATATATTATACTAATATTATAATATATATAAATATTAATCATAATATTATATATGTAATATACATATAATTAATGTTATATATTTAATATTAGTTATTATGTAATATATTAATATAATATATAATAATATAATACATGTGTTAATGTATAATATTAGTATATTATAAATATATGTATATATAATATTTTTTTAATTAATATATGTATTATTATTATTATATATTTATAGTATATAATATATTAAATATATGTATTATACAATTATATATTCATTATAATTATATATAATATATAATATGTTATATTTTATTATAATATACATAATTATTTACATACGTATAATATATAACATTATAGTATATAATATACATATATACATTAATATGTATAGTATAGAATATGTATATATAATACAACACTATTATAATATTATATTATGGGCACACATAATTATAATTTAATATATACTATATTATATTAATTATGTTTATATATTATTATAATAGTGTTATAATATATTAATATAATTATGATAATATAATATCATAATTATATTATATATGTTTTATTAAGTATATAATATAAATTAATATAATATATAACATAATTATAATATATAATATATTATACTTTATAGTTATATTATAATATGTATATATTATATTGTAATATTATATGCAATTATTATTATACATTAATATTATATTATATAATATATTATGTATATATATAATATATTTATAACATATTATATTTATAATATTATTATATTATATTTATATAGCCATATATAGTATATGTATGTATATTATTAATTATTTCATATTAGTGTATAATAATTATATAAATATATATATATACTATTAATATATATATACAATATTATATAATCAATATATGTTATAACTATATATAACTACTATAATATGTATTATGTAATAGTATATAATACAAATATATATACATATTAATATATATATTATATATAATTGAATATTATATAATATATATGTGTGTAATATATTATAACATTATTATAATATATATGTTATTAATAGTAGATATTAGTTACTAAATATATACATATATGTATTTTATAATATATTATTAATATATAAGATAATATATATATATTATTAATGTTATGTAATATTATACATATATTTATTAAAGCCACGTTTTATGTTTAAAATAATGTAATACCCATTATTATTAATATATATGTTATTATAATTACAAATTACTATTATTGATATATGATATATATTATATTAATTATAATATATTTTATATATATTATAATAATTATAATATATATTATAAATATTATATTATATATGTTTTATGTAATTATCATATATAATGCATACTTATTAATATGTTATTAATACATATATTATATATGTATGTAATAATTATTTATATACTATATGTAAATATTATTAATATATACTTACATTAATAATATGTATATATATATTTATTAATGTATAAATATATTAATTATATATGTATAGTATAGTTATTATATATTAATATTAATATTATACATATAACATATATTATACTATTATGTAATAATATTATAGAATTATTATATTATATATATTATATAATAATGTTATAGTCTGTATATAATTATTAATTATTATAATACAGTATATAATATATAGTACATAATATAATAATATACATAATAGTATACTATAATAATAATATTATAGTAAACATATTATTATACTAAATATATAATATATATTTTAATATATAATTATAATATAATATATTATATCATAATAATTATAATATAATTAATATATAATAGTTATTATAATTATTATTATATTAATACATTATATTTTAATATGTATATAGTATATAATTTGAATATAATCTATGTAATATATATTATATTTAAATTATGGTATGTATGTATATATTTATATTATAATATATATAATATAATAATTGTATAATATTAATAAATAATGTTATAATATATGTTATATGTATAATATTTATATTAACATATAATAACTATACTATAAATATATATTATTAATATATTTATACATTAATAAATATATATACATATTATTAATATAAGTATATATTAATAATATTTACATTGTATAATATTAATATATATAATATTATATGTTATTAATATATTATATTATATGTTATTATTATATATTAATATGTATATAATATTAATATATAAGTAATAGTATATAATATTAATATATAAGTAATAGTATATAATATTATAATTCACTAATTATAATATATGTATTATATTAATATTATGTCTATATTATAATTATTATGTATACATTAAATATAATTATTATAGAGTACGCAATATTATAATGTATTAGTAATATATTATATAATATAACATATAATTATATATTAATATATATGTATAATAGTATATTATAATAATATATTACATATATTATTATCTATATAGTTAATATTATATATATGTATTAATATTAGTATATATACAAAACTAGATCAGATGTCTTTCCTAGGAAAATACAAAACTTGTCTTGGATCGAACTCGGGTTCATACTCGAACTCTTGATCTTGACTAGTTCCACATTGGTTTGATCCAGATTCTTCAGTGATATGGTCGACTATGAACAAGATATAAGTAAGTCCTTCAGTATCTTCATGTGGATGGCTTTTATTGGCAAAACACAGATGGACATAAAGTTCTCAGCGCTCTTGCTTATTATCTTGGATTGGACATATTAATTATTTAAATATGTAATATATTAATTTATTATAACATACTATTATAATATTAATATTATAATATCATATATATAATATATATTTTTAATATATAATATTATATATTATATGTATATTTTATAATTAATATACATAATTATAATATATTATATTATACATTATTTAATTAATTATTAATTCATATTATGACTATCATATAATACTACATATATATTAATTATAATATATTATATGTATTAATATTATATGCATATATATATGTGTGTTTATTAATATAATATATTTATACTATATATATGAATATAGTATTCTCAATATATTACAATATATTATTTATAATATATAATTACATATATTATAAATATATAATATAATAATATATTACATTATATATTAATAAATTATTATATATAATGTATATGTATATACCATTATATATTACATGTTTATATATGTATATAATATAATTAATTATACATATTGTAGTATATTATAATATATAAAATATTATATATATATTATATACATATAACATATATTAATATATATTATATACTATGTAATGTATACATATATTATAATAATTATTATAGGACCCCTGATAATAAATATAACGACCCTCCTAATCCCTCCCCCCCCCCCCCCCACTAAAAAATATCAATTCCACATAAGGTTATTCATGCAGACATGAAGAGAGACCATTCCAAGGTAACTTAAGTTCTCGAAAAAGTTCAAAATTTATATAATCAAATGAGTTACTTGCAATCAGAGGCTTACTAGGAAGATAACCTAGTTGGATAGAGAACTCAGAAGCCTTATTGCAAATCGACAGTATGGCTTACAGTTCACATCAAAAGTAACAAATATTAGGCAACTAAAAATGGAGGTTGCAAGGATCGAAGAAGATAAGGCAGAAAGAAGCTCAACCTTTATGCCCCCCTGATAGAGTCTCCACTTTTATGACTTCACCAACCTTATATCAATCTCCAAATGAGTCAAAGACAGAGTCCCAGCTGTATGCCAAACATTTTGGGATGGTCTCCAGTATACCCTTGCTGAAGCTAAAAAAAACCAATTAATATTTTAATGGCCCATCCTATGTTCTCGGGTCTCCCAGGAGATGATTTATCATTTCCTCCTTGTGATGAGCCTTTCAAAACCCTTGGAGATATCCAAAAACATGCAACTTCAAATTTGGTTCGATATCTATCGAAATATATTTCTGAAGAAGGAATACAAGAGGAACAAACCTGCTATTAATTATGTATATATTATAATACATATATACATAATTAATATATTTATAATATATTAATATATTAATTATGAATATATATTTTGTATACATATTTATATATTATAATATATACTATAATATATTAATTGGAATATTAAATAATTAATATATTATAATATACTATATATAATAGTATAATATTATTATATACTAATTTATATTATATTATACATATTAATTATATATGTATACTAATATAATATTAATTATATATCATATTATAATTATATTATTTAATATATACTATTATAATATATATATAGGTATTAATTTATATAATATCCATATAATATAATATACATAATTATATATAATATATAATTAATTATATATTAGTAATAGTATTACATATATGCAATTATAATATATAATAATATAATATATTATACATATTAATAATATTAATATACATATATATAATAAATATAAATATATTATTATATTAATATACATATTAATAATATAATATTATTATATATATTGTATATAATACATACTAAATAATTTATATACTATTATGAATGAATATACAATATTATATTATAAATAATATAATATTATATATTATTTGTGGTATTAATAGTATATGTTATATATGACTTTCATCCGATTGAGTTCTTAGTATGAGATACACTCATCTTTTTCCAAGATACTGAAAATGACTCTACCCTCTAGTGGATCTGTATTATATTAATATATTATTTATACTAAAATATATTATAATTATATATACTATATAATATAATATATATTGTATATTAATGATATATAATAATATTACATATAATATATATTAATATATTATATATTATTAATAATATGATATATTATTAGTATACATATTAATAAATATGTATTATAATTCAATTATATAATTTGAATTATATATAATATAATAGGTATATACATGTATATAATATATTAATATATTATATAGTAATTTATTTATATTAATATATATTAATTATTATATTAATTATACATTATTAAATTATGCTATATATTATTATCTTATTATATAGTAATTATATATATTATTTATATATTATAATTATATATGTAATATAGATAACATTATTATATTATTTTATATATATTATATTAAATATATATTAAAATATTATATAAATATTATATTATATATATTATTATAACTATGTATATACATAATATAATACTATATAAATTATATGATACTATTACATAATATATATATAATTACTATATAATAATATACTAATATATAGCATAATTTAATAATGTATAATTAATATAATAATTAATATATATTAATATATATTAATATAAATAAATTACTATATAATATATTAATATATTATATACATGTATATACCTATTATATTATATATAATTCAAATTATATAATTGAATTATAATACATATTTATTAATATGTATACTAATAATATATCATATTATTAATAATATATAATATAGTAATATATATTATATGTAATATTATTATATATCATTAATATACAATATATATTATATTATATAGTATATATTATTATAATATATTTTAGTATAAATAATATATTAATATAAATTACTGTATAATATATTAATATATATAAATTACTATAAATTACTATATAATATATTAATATATTTAATAATGTTTAATTAATATATATTAATATATATAAATTACTATATAATATATTAATATATTATATCCATGTATATATAATTCATATTATATAATTAATATGTAAATATATAATATTATACAATAATATTAATGTAGTTATATGTAATGTATATAATTACATTAATAATTAATATATACTAAGTATGTATAATTATATTATGTATTATGATGTATACATATATTAATTATTATATACTATTATGTATTAATATACATATAGTATACTTATTATAATATATGTCCATAGAATATTAATATATATAATATACATAATATTTATATATTATATACAAAAATAAATAAACACCATAATACTATATATTAGAATGGATACAAGTGCTCCAAAATGACTATTAGGATGATGATGACCCTCATGTCATATTCCTCTGCCATAGGCCATATTCTACAAGAATCCAAGAAGAACTTCGTCTGGTCGTTCTACACAATAAATAGAAAACAATCAATGTCCAATCCAAGATAATAAGGAAGAGTGCCGAGAACTTTATGTCCATCTATGTTTTGCCAATAAAAGCCATCCACATGAAGATACTGAAGGACTTACTTATACCTCGTTAGTAGTCAACCCTATCATTGAAGAATCTGGATCAAACCAACCTGGAACTATTCAAGATTCAAAGTTTGAGTATGAAGCCGAGTTCGACCCAAGACATTGTAATAAATACCAATATAATAAGGGTAGTCTTGTATTTTTCTAGGCAACACATCTCATCTAGTGATGTGTACTTCAAGCCACATTTTATGTTTAAAATAATGTAACCATGTTATAAGGGTAGTTGTGTACTTTCCTAGACATGGATATTAATATGTACATACTATATATAACTATATATTTACATAATTATATAATATTAATATATATTGTTAATATATATTATATATAATATTATGTATACATGTAATATACATATATATTATACATATTATTTATACTATTAATAATTATAATATATTAATTTTAATTTGCATAATATACTATATTATAATATATACTACATAATTATTAACATATCTATAATGTATAATACATATATATATAGTATAATGTACATACATATTAATATTATATGTATATACATTATACTATAATATATATTAATAATTAATTATAGTATATAGTATATTATTACAAATATAATAATTTATTAGTATTATAAATATAATATTATAATAATTATATAATAATATATGTAATTAATATAATAAATATATATTATAATATATTAATAATATTATCTATAATTATTATAATATTATATATGTATATAATAGTATAAATTATATACGTAGTATATATTGATATAACAATATAATTATATATTATATTATTATATGTATATTACATGTTTATATATGTATATAATATTATATATATTAATATAATTAATACATATATAATTAATACTATCTGTATTATAATATGGTATAATATATAATACCTATATACTAATTATTATATTATATGTTACACTGTCCATATAATATTAATATGTATACTATATTAATCATAATATATAGTATATTATCTAATATTAATATAATAATATTATAATACATATGTATTATATAATTATCATATATAATGTATATATATTAATATACTATTAATACATATATTATATATGTATATATTAATTAGTTATATAATATATGTAAATATTATTAATACTACAAATTATTAGTATATATTAATATGTATAATAATTAATTATAATATAGTATACTATAATATACATTATAATATATTAATTATTATTATCATATATATGTTATTAATAGTAGATATTAATTTCTAAATATATACATATATGTCTTTTATAATATATACTATATGTAAATATTAATATATAATAAATATTATAACATTAACATAATATAATTATAAGTATTAATATTATACATATTTATTAATATTATATATTATATATATTATAATATTATTAATTATATATATTAATAAGTACTATATAATTATTATATATATTATAATATGAATATAATATATTATTATAATTTATAACTATTATAATATATTATTAATATATGAGATAATATATAATCATAATGTATATATACTATTAATGATATATAATATTAAACATATATGATATGAAAGCCACGTTTTATGTTTAAAATAATGTAATACTCATGTTATAAGGGTAGTTGTGTACTTTCCTAGACATGACATCTCATCTAGTGAGGTGTCTTTGAGATAAGTGTCTTGCATGCAATCTAGCATAACATGTATAAATTCATAATATTATAATCATATAATAATATATTAAAATAACTATATATATAATATGTAATTAATTTGAATATATTTATAGCTATTAATATAAATAGGTATTATATTATATATATTATTATAATATATATTACATAATTAATATATTAAGATATTATATATTAATATAATATATAATAATTATAATATACACATATATAATTCTATTACATACATACTATAATAATATACACTAATGATTATAATATGTATATACATTATATGTATATATTATAGTATTATATATTAATATATTTGTATATATTATATTAAGATAATATAATATGTTATAAATATAATTATATATATTAATAATACATATTATATAATATAGATATTATATAATTATACTATATACATGTAATATATTATATCATATATATAATAATTATATGATTATATATACATAATATACACTATTATAAGTATATTATATATTATAATAGTATAACAATATTATATATTAGTATATATTATATTATATATTATTATATTATATTATAAATTAATTATTATAATATAATTATTATATAATATTACATATTATATATAAATATATTAATAGTATACTATATTATGATTATATATTTTAATAATTATTATACTATAATATATAGTTATAATTAATAATAGTATATGTAATGATATATAATAATTTTATGTTATAGTATAATTACTATATAGTATATATGTATAATTATTAGTATTATATATTATAATGTTATATATATTACATATGTATATTATATCTGTATAATTAATATAATATTATATTATACTATATATTATGATAATATACATACTAACTAATGTTCATATGTATATAATGTATATACTATAATATAATTAATAATATTATAATTATTATATTAACAATATTTAATATATAATATATAGTATGTATAGTAATCTATAATATTATAATATGTATTAATAGTAATAGTAACAATATATATGTTATAAGACAAATATTAATGTATCTAATATATACTATGTATTATGTGTAACAATATTATATAAAAAGTATAAGTATAATTATTATGTATATATTATATTAATTATGTAAGGGAAAAAAATTATAATAGTATATAAATACCCACATATTATATACATAAATATTATATATTAATATAGTTATAATACTATTAATATATAATATTTATAATTATTATATATGTATTATATTAAATATTAAATATATATTATGATATGTATTATTATTATAATATATTAATTATTAACATATTATGTAATTTATACTATATTATAATATATGTATGTTATTGTAATATATGTATACTATATAATATATACTTATATGTATATTAACTTACCATATATATTATAATATTCTATAATATTATAATATTATCATATATAATTCATATATAATATATTAACATATTATAATAATATTATATGTATAATATTTATATATGTTAAATAATATATAATGTTTAATATATTATATATTTTTGGTATAGTATTCATATATTAATTATATAGTATAATGTATAATAGTACATAATATATTTATAATATATTATAATATATTATAAATTATATAATTTATACATATATAATTAATATTAATATATAACGTATATTAATAATATAGTATTAATATATTATAGATATAATATATATAATATATTCTATATAATATAATATATATTATAAATACATTATTTACTATTATACATATACTATATAATTAATATATGTATATTATATGTTATAATTATATATAATATAGTATTATATATGTATAATATATTTAATATCATATTAATAGTATTACAATACATATATTAATATATTATATATACACTATGGACTTATAATGTATATGTTCATATATATATATATATTATATGTATTATAATATATTATTAGTATAATAGTATATATAGTAGTATATTAATTATAATATATGTACAAATGTATATAATATGTTATATAGTTATATTATATGTTATTATTATTATAGTATATATTTATAATACATGTATATTTCATTCAATATAGTATGTTAATATGAGTATAATATAACTATATATTCTAATATATATATAAATATTATTATATATAATGTATATATATATACCATAATATAATATATATTTTAAATGAATATATATATATAATGTTATATTAATAAATATAGTATTGACATATTAATTAATATATAGTATAAATTATTATAATATTATTAATAATATATGTTATAATATATGTAATTATTACGTACATATATATATTAATCCAATATATATGTATTATATATATAATGTATATGTATATATTAAAAATATATTATAGTATAATACTATAAAATTATAACATTAATATGAATATTCATTATAATATATATTTATAATTAATGTATATAATATATTTTATATACATATATATATATATATATTATATTATGTATAATACTGATATGTATATTATAATATATATTAATACTATTATAATATAATATGTTATTCTAATATTAACATATATATACAATTACATATACATTATATACGTATATACAATATTATATAATATATATAATTATAATATGAGTTTATAATATTAATATGTATATATATTATAATTATATATAATATGGTGTTCATATTTTATTATATTAATATATTATTATAATATTACAATATATTAATTGAATTATTATATTAATACATAAATATATCTATAATAATACTATTATGCATATTATGCATATTATATAATACATATACATTTATAATATATTAATACTATTATATACATTATAGTATATATAGTAATATAATTATACTATTAATATATTGGAATATTATAATATTATAATAATATAATCATATATAAACACCATATAATATATATTTATAGTATATACTATATATATATCATTTGTATTATTATTAATATACTATTAATTAACTTATATTATACATATATGTATAATTATATATATTTCATGTTATATATAATAATATTAATTAGTTTATATTATATAATATTTATTAATAATATATTATATTATATATTAATGTTATAATATTATTATATAATAATATGTATTATATAATATATGTATATTACATAATATATTATATATACATTAACAATATATAGTATATAATATATGTATTAGTTTTAATACATTAACTTTTTTAATATACATACTATGTATACATAAATTATAATAATATATAATTATACTATTGTATAATGTACATATTATAATGTATAATAATAATTATTAATATATATTATATTATTAATAATATATGTATTATAATATGTATATAAGTATAGTTATATAAATTTATAATATTATATATTATATAATATAATATATATAATTATAATTTGTACATAATATATATAATTACTATATAATAATATACTAATATATAGTATAATTTAATAATGTATAATTAATATAATAATTCATATATATTAATATATATAAATTACTATATAATATATTATATACCAATAATATTATATATAATTCATATTATATAATTAATATGTATATATAGAATATTATACAATAATATTAATGTAATTATATGAAATGTATATAATTACATTAATAATTAATATATAATAAGTATGTATAATTATATTATGTATTATAATGTATACATATATTAATTATTTTATACTATTATGTATTAATATACATATAGTATTATATATTATAATATATGTCCATTGTATATTAATATATATAATATACATTAATATTATATTATGTATAATACATAGATATATCATAATGTATATACATATTAATATTATATGTATATACATTATAGTATAATATATATTAATAATTAATTATAGTATATAGTATATTATTACATATATAATAATTTATTAGTACTATAAACATATTATTATAATAATATATAATAACAAATGTAATTAATATTATACATATATTATATATTATAATTATATATAATGTATATACTATAATATAATTTATTAATATTGTAATTATTATATTAATAATATGTAATATATAATATATATTATATATAGTAATATATATAGTATTAATTATAATTTGTATTAATAGTAATAGTAATAATATATATATTATAATACATATATTAATGTATCTAATATATACTATATATTATGTGTTATATTATTATATAAAAAGTATAATGTATAATTATATGTATACATTATATTAATTATGTAATGGTCAATATATTATAATAGTATATAAATACCTATATATTACATACATATATATATATTGTATATTAATATAGTTATAATATTAATAATATATAATATTTATAATTATTATATGTATTATATTAATTATTAAATATATATTATGATATGTATTATTATTATAATATATTAATTTTTAACATATTATATAATTTATACTATATTATAATATATGTATGTTATTGTAATATATGTATATTATATAATATATACTTATATGTATATTAACTTACCATATATCTTATAATATACTATAATATTATTATATTATCATATGTAATACATATAAAATATATTAAAATACTATAATTATATTATATGTATAATATATTATATATTATAGGCATATTATATATATATATATGTATATAATTATTACATATTATCAATACTATATTATATATAATTATAACATATAGTATACATATATTCAATATATAGTATAATGTATAATAGTACATAATATATTTATAATATATTATAATATATATTATAAATTATATAATTTATACATATATAATTAATATTAATATATAATGTATATTAATAATATACTATTGATATATTATACATATAATATTAATATATTATACATATATTATATATAACATATTCTATATATTGTAATATATATTATAAATAAATTATGTACTATTATACATTATACTATATGATTAATATATGAATACTATATGTTATAATTATATAAT
The DNA here is from genome assembly GCA_028749325.2 of Caryopteris x clandonensis. Classification (NCBI taxonomy): domain Eukaryota; kingdom Viridiplantae; phylum Streptophyta; class Magnoliopsida; order Lamiales; family Lamiaceae; genus Caryopteris; species Caryopteris x clandonensis. The sequence goes on from JAPYKT020000049.1 coordinate 1,840,477, forward strand.
ATAGTATATTATACATAAGATATAATATATGTTATTATATATGTATATTATAATAATGTATGTTTATATTAATATTAATATGAATATATATTTATATTATAATAATATGTATTTATTAATATCATATATATAGTATACATATGATATAACTAACACATGTATAATTATATTATAATATATAATAATGTATAATACTATTATATGTAATAATATAATGTATAATATTACATTATAGTATAACATAATATATTATATAATTATGTTAATATATATTATAATATATATGTATACATATTATTATAGACATATACTATATTAATAATTATGTAATAGGTATATATAATATGTGTATTATATTATATAATATATAGTATAATATTATATAGTGTAATATGTATATTATATATTATTAATAGTACATTACAAACATAATATTAATATATATTATATTTGAGTGGTTTATTATACATAGTAATAATAAAATACTATTATATTATAATAATACTGAAAGGGTAAATGGTAGTAAGAAAAGGAGTGCCAAGAATAACCTTCTGATTGAGGTTTTTTACTAAAATAAAAGGATTTTTGAAACAATATCCTTGATTACAAATATAAGCTTTAGAAAGTTTATATTTAATATTCAAAGGAGTAGTATTAGCAGTAAACAGAGTTTCATTAGTTTTTTTTGTAATACTTGGAAGGTATAAGACCTTCAGTAATACAATTTTGATCAGCACCGCAGTCAATAAGGCAAGGGATGCTAATTTTAAAATTAGCAATAACCAAAGTGATGATGGAATGCCATTTTTGAATAGAAATGTTCTCAATGCTGTGAATATTGTCTTCATTTTGATTCAGCGTATAATCTTCTAGATTATTATGAGAACTAGTATCAGTAAAATCACCTTTATTAGTATACCCAAGAAGAGATAACTTCGTTTCGAGTTCCAAATCTTTGGTTTGAAGCGAAATTATTTCCTTTTTGAGAATACTAACTTCCTTTTTAATAACTCCTATCTCATTCTTAAGATCTTCAGTGGTAATCATTTTGTTAATGGATAAAGAAGGAGCATTTTGTAGTAATTTAGAAATACTAAAAGATTCTATTTTTGAATCGATTTTTCTTTTTTAGGAGAATCATCCTTTAAAACTAAGTCTTTAAGTTTTTGAAGATATTTCTGTTGATCATCTTGATTAGGAACTTTTTCAATGAGTTCTAACAATAATTCATGTTCATTTTTGTTTTTAGTAATAACATTAACGAAGAGTGGACAAAAACCATTATAGTCTTCATCACTTTCTTCATCCGTATTACTATCAAAATTATTAATAATAATGTCTTCATCAGAATCAAAAGATTCAAAATCAGAAGATTCAGGAGTAGATTCATGATCATTCTCATTAATAAGAAGAGCAGTGATTTTATTACATAGCTCTTCATCATTATTGAGGATTTCATTAATCTTTCCTTTGATAGGACAGACATTTGCCTTATGTCCTAACTTCTGGCATTTGAAACATCTAATTTCAGACTTCTTGAATTGTTTTCTAGATCCTTTTTCTTTGAAAGAATTATTTTTGTAAAACTTCTTTTTTGTAAACTTACTTTTGAAATAATTTTTTTTCTTTATGACTTCTATCTCTAAAAATTCTTTTAATTTTAGAAGAAGGAGCTTGAATCTTCTGTAAGCCAAAGGCTTCGCAAAAGGTTCCAACTTCTTTTCTAAATCTTTTTTTTTTCATTTCCATATTTGGACTGAATTTTTAATTCAGAACATAAAGAAAGTCCTTGTTTCTTAGTGAAAGCAAAAAGTTGACCATAGGTTATAGCTTCGAATTGAATCTCACTAAGACATGTCTCTTCTTTAAGTTTTTGATGAATTCTATTAAGAAAAGAGAAATTGCTTTACTACAAAACCATTTTATTTTTCAGCAAATAAATTCTATTCAGGATAAAAATTCTCATATTTAATCTCTTCAAAATGAAATTTCCTATATCAAAATTGAAGAAGACTTACAAGATCCTAATATTCAGAAGTGTATTTCTGAATTTAATCTTCTTCTTAGAAAAGAAGTTTGTTCTAATCTCCCTAATGCCTTCTGGGAAAGGAAGAAACATGATGTTTCTCTTCCTTATATTCAGAATTTTAATGAAAGGGCTATCCCTACTAAAGCTAGACCTATTCAAATGAATCATGATCTTCTCAATACGTGTAAAAAAGAGATTGAATCTCTACTTATTAAGAAACTCATTAGACCCTCTAAATCTCCTTGGAGTTGCCCTGCATTTTATGTTAACATCAAGCTGAAAAGGAACGTGGTGTTCCTAGGCTTGTTATTAATTATAAACCTTTAAACGATGTCCTTGAGTGGATTAGGTATCCTATTCCTAATAAAAGAGATCTTATTAATAGGCTTTATAAAGCTAGGTTGTTCTCTAAGTTTGATCTCAAATCTAGATTTTGGCAAATCCAAATCAAAGAAGAAGATAAGTACAAAAGGCATTCACTGTTCCTTTTGGACACTACGAATGGAATGTAATGCCTTTTGGACTTAAAAATGCTCCTTCTGAATTTCAAAATATTATGAATGATATTTTTAATAACTATTCTGATTTCTCGTTAGTTTATATAGATGATGTTTTAATATTTTCTCAAAATATTGATCAACATTTTAAGCACTTAAATACTTTTCTTTACATAGTAAAGAAAAATGGGCGGCTATTTCAGCTCCTAAAATCAAACTTTTTCAAACTAAAATCAGATTTCTTGGCTTTGATATTTACCAGGGGACAATCAAACCAATTGAAAGAGCGATTGACTTTGGTGATAAATTTCCTGACATTATTAAAGAAAAAACTCAACTACAAAGATTTCTTGGATGTTTAAATTATATATCTGATTTCTTCCCAAAACTAAGAATTATTAGTAAACCCCTTTTTCAAAGATTAAAAGGTAATCCCGATCCTTGGACTAATAAGCATACTAAAATAATACAAAAGATAAAAAAAAGAAATAAAATCCCTACCTTGTCTTGGTATCCCTAAACCATATGTATTTATGATCATAGAGACTGATGCATCTGAGTTTGGATATGATGGGATTCTTAAACAAAGAATTCATACATCTCATGCATTTCATACATCTATTAATACTTCAAAAGAACATCTTGTTCGTTTTCATTCGGGCCTTTGGCTTGGACCTCAAAAGAATTACTCTACTATCAAGAAAGAAATTATTTCTATAGTATTATGTATTTCCAAATTTCAAGATGATATTTTTAATAAAATATTTCTTTTAAGAATTGATTCAAAACAGATATTATGCTAAAGAAATTCTTAAGAAGGATGTTAAAAATATTGTTTCAAAAAAGATATTTGCTAGATGGCAAGCCATTCTTTCAAGTTTTTATTTTGATATTGAATACATAAAAGGAGAAAATAACTCTTTGCCTGACTTTCTTACTAGAGAATTTCTTATTACGGATCATGAGGCCAGTCAAGCCAAAACTACAGACCCCTGATTACTACTCCAAAAAACCTACACAATCTTCTCCAAAAGAATCAAGTGCTTCCTCTTAAAAAGAAATCACTACTCAAAACCAATTTACACCTTTGGGATATATTAATCCCTCCTTTTCTTCAGTCATTCAAACTCAAATACCCGTCCTAAAACCCCTGTCAAATTAGAGACTCAGATCTCTAACAATTCCAAATGTGTTTACTTTACCAAGAATTGTGTCGAACATATTTGTCCCACAAACTTTACTACTCCAAAAGATCTTAGTTCTTTAAAAGATCTACTCAATAGATACCTTCCTCCTGGTTGTCAATGGTATTCTGATAATACTAGAAAAACTCAAGAATTTTATGAATTAATATTAATAGATTCTAAATCTATTGATATTGTTCATACTTTGGATGAAAAATCCAATTTTCTTACTCACTCAAAATGCTCTATTAAGAGATTCTTCAGGGCTGAGGAATGGGATAATCTTAACCAATTTAATCCCATCAAATTTTCTGTTGATTTTTCTCCTAGTGGATACACCTATCCTGATTACAAAATGGCTTGGTTTAGAGCATTTTTCTTTAGACCATTCAATCACTCATGGTTTTTCTCTTTTGACAAAGACTTCGAAAAAACCAGCTGGCCAGTTTGGTTTTACGAATGGTGGCTTCAATTTGGTCCCATTAGAGACTTTCTTCCTTTAGAAGTCTCTCAAGCCTTATATTTTTTTTATTCAAAGAACTCCATACAACCCATTCAAGAAAGAAATTCTTTCTTTCTCCAAATTTAGCGTTCCATGGATCTTTTGTTGGAATTACTCATTCCAGCAATTTTTGCGAAAACCAAGCCCTATTTTAATTGTTCAAGAATTCAAAGTCAAATGGTGGGCTTCTTTTTCCACCAGATTCTGTAATAAGCAAGTGGTTCAAGAATTCTTAGATACAGGGAAAAAACCCTCTTGGGAAAAAATTCAAAAAGAATATGTTATTCCAAAACAGAAAAAAGAAAAGAAGGTGGTTTCTCCCTCTTCTACCAATCTTTCTGAAGAAGAAATTCAAATGTTCCGACTATTTGAGAAAGATCCCAAGACTGCTAAGAAGTATTTGGACTTCTTACAATACAAATCCAAATTAGAAGCCTCCGCAAATTCAGAAGATGTTAAGATCGATCCATTCGGCGGACCTTGTGCTCAAGACCCTTTTGATTTCTGACTAACCGACAGGGTACATTCAAAAGATATAGTTACTTATTTTCAATAAAGAAAAAACAAAAGAAAAAATTCAAAGGCCCAAAAACAGAAGTGGCATGAAAAAGAAAATTCAAAAGCAAAAAAACAGAAGAGGTGTAAAAAAGAAAGAGTCCAAAAACAGACGAGGCTCTATGAAACTCGAAAAGCCCAAAAACAGAAGTGGCTTCAAAATTTTGATTCAACAACATTACAAAATCTGTGATTTTGGTTTCAAAAGTCCCAGAGTTAGTCTACACAAAAACAAAAATCCAAATGCGGGTACCTAAAGTCAAAAGTTGCTGAAGAGATGCTCTCTTTTACAAATGTGGGTCCCTTCTTTTGTCAAAAGCAGAAATCAAATTCAAATGGAGATGAAAGGCAAATGAAAATGGAATTCAAATAAAATGCAAATTCCAATGAAATTCAAAGCAGATGCAAATTCAAATGAAGACAGAATTCAAATTAAAGGCAAATGCAACCCATGCTGGCCTTCTATTTAAGGAGGATTCCACAAGAAGAAAGACACCTTGAAATTTTTGAATCCTTTTCTTTTCTCAGTTATGTTATCTTCTCTTGTTCACCATCCTCAATTACTATCTTGTTTTCTTATTTCAAATCTTGTATCTTCTTTCGATTTTCAATATTGTAAGTTTTCTTTATTCAATATCTATTCTAAAATCTATCTCATATCATATTCATCTTCATTACATTTCATTTTTGTATTTTTGTATGTTAAATATTATGCATTTCATTTCTGTATTTATGTATGTCAAGTATTATGGTATCAAAGCTATTTAAGATTAAGTATTATTAGAAAAAATTTCTTTTCTAGATTCATTTTATCTATTGAAATCATTTGACTTAATCTTATCTCAGTGGATAAGTGTTGGCAAGCTGTTAGTCCATTGGTAAGCCTATTAGGTGTTCCCGGCAAGTGTTCCCTCTTTTATCTGAGTAACGGATCAAAGTTATTTGACCCTGAATTAGTAAAATGGCATCAAGATTTAGAAATTTATTTTCTAAAAGTACTAATTCTAATAGTTCTAGTATTTTTAATTCTTCTGAGATTAGCATTCCAGAAAATTACTCAAATTGGACTATTCCACAACAATCTATTGAGAAAATGTATCAAATAGGAACTTTTGATTTCAAAACAGCTTTTTTAATCAAAACCCATGAAAAAACTATGTCGGTTCAAGAAGAATATCAAACTATCTCATTAATTTCTAATATTTCTATTAAGAAATATTTAGAGAAAGGTTATCGTTATATTCATATTGGTATGATTCAAGTAGCAGTTAAACCCCTTGTTCATATTGGGGTAAATGCTCCTGTTTTCCTAGCTTTGAGAGATAATAGGTTGAAGAGATACCATACATCTCTTCTTGCTATGATTCAAACCAATATTTGTAACGGTCCTATTTATTTCAATTGTGCCCCCAATTATTCAGTTGATTTAACTGATCCCCTTATTAAGGATTCTCTAATTCTAGATATTCATCTTCAAGGATATGAATTTAAAGAATTAGCAAAGAATTTTGCTGTCATTTATCATGTTTATTTTAGAGTTTTATCTACTCAATTAAATCCTAACTTTTTACTTTATCCTACTTCCAAAGATGAAACTATTGTACTTCAGATTGAAGCAGACCGTCCTACTATCTTTGTTCCTAAAAGACTCAAATGGAATGAAATAACCATTCCTACCGAGTTTATTATTCAAACTCCACAAATTCCTAGAGGGATTATTAGGAGAGAAATTTCTGAAATTGTTGAAGAACCTAATGGCAAGGTTCTCCTTCGATTCAACTCATCTAGAGAAAATAGATATCCTCATATTTCTATTCAAGAATTATCGTCTTGGAATTTAGTTTCTGAGACTTCTAGATATACTGAGTCTAATATATCTGAATATTTGAACCCAAAAATTCAAGTTGATTTTCAAACTCCTATTCCTAGAACTAATTACGTTGAAGAAGATTTCATACCAAGTTCTCCTACAAGATCTAACTTCAAGATTAATTGGGAATATCTTGAAAAAGAATTCCATGATCCAGAAGAAAAAGAGAAGAAAGATTGGTTTTTAAAATTAGACGAATCTTTTCGTAAAAAAACTTCACCCTCTCTGGGTTGAAGGACTCAATGAATTTCAAGACCATATTCCGATATTATATTTGTTTATGGCTTATTGTCAAATGAATGATATTGAATATGTCTATTCACTAAACCAAATTAATGTTCAAACTAGTCTTTATAAGAAATGAAACCTGACTTCAGGAACCACTATTACTTCTGTTCATCCACCTTTAGAACATATTAAGATCTATGTTCCTCAAGATGAAGTCATTGCTTCCCCTTTCAAAAAGGACAAAGAAGGAAAAGATCCTCCTACTATGGAAGATATTAGGAAACTTCATGAGCAGAATAATTTTTCCAACCAACTTCTATCCACTATTGCATAACAAGTAGATAATATTTCAGGAAAGATTGATTTTAAACAATTAGTTGCTTCTACTTCAAGATTTCCTAATGATACCTCTAGTCCTCATTTTTCTCCTAGAAGCCTTCCTAGAAATATTGAAGAAAGTATAAAATTTCCTTCTAATGCTAGTTTGGTTGATAAAATTACTAAGAGAATTTCTTCTACTGAAAAAGGTATTAGTTGCCTTGATAAAGAAAAAAATATCATTGATAGATTAGAGACTGACTCTAATGAAATCAATAAAATTAGGTTTGGCGATTCTAATAAGAATTATTATAATCGTCCAACTCCTCCTGATATTCAATTTGAAGAAAGATCTCAATTCAAAAGTTCTAAATTCGATGGAAGTTCTATCCATGAATGGAACATTGACGGCAAATCTGAGTATGAAATACTCAGTACTCTTCATGAAATTGGAATGGCCAGAATGGCTTATAAAGTCCAAAATATTCCTGAAGAAACTACCGCAGCCTTAATTGTCACTGGCTTTACAGGATAATTGAAGAACTGGTAGGATCACTCATTAAGCCTTGCTGATAAACAAGCCATTCTGCAACATATGGCTACCATCGAATTAGACGATGGTACTTTTGTTGAAAAGAATGATTCATGTGATTATCTGATGATTACAATTGCTATGTATTTCATTGGTAATCCTAGAGAAGAATTAGACTCTACTCAAATTGTTTTATCTAATCTAAAATGTCCGACTTTATCTGATTATCGTTGGTACAAAGATGTGTTTTTAACTCATGTGGAAAGAAAGATTTATTGTTGGACTCCCAAAACTTTTTGGAGAAAGAATTCTTGAACCACTTGCTTATTATAATATTATAGTTATGCATACTATGATTACAATATATTCATATATATTGTAATATATACTATAAATATAATATTATAATAGAATTAATATATAATTATTATAGTTAATGTGTATTAATTATATATAATTATTAACATATAGCTATCATATATAAAAGTATATTATAATTACATAATATTATTATTATAGTACTATACAACAATATATTATTAATACACTAATATATGTATTATATACATTATATAATATAATATATACATAATACATAATTATATAATATAGCATTAATTATATATGTATTATAAACATTATATAATATAATATATACATAATACATAATTATATAATATAGCATTAATTATATATGTATACTATACTATAATACATATATTAATTATATTATAACATACATGTATACATACTATTAATTATTAATAACATAGTATAATTATATATATTAATAATATTACATAATATATATATATATGTTATTAACATTATATTATTATTACAATTATAATATACATATTATTATATTTATTAATACATATATATTAGTCCTTATAATGTATACAGAAAATATGTACTATTATATAACTAATGTAATTGTGTATATATATATATATGTTACTATTATAATAACATATTTTATTATAATAATATTAATATACATTATAATATACATATAAGTATTATACATAATATACTATACAATATATTATATAGATATAATTATAAATATATTTTATAATTAATATTTATATTAATGTTATAATATTATAGTATTATACTATAATATGTATTATTAAAATATACATATACATTATATATAATACATATATATAATGGATTAATATATATATATATATGTACATAATAATTACATATATTATAACATATATTATTAGTAATATTATGATAATTTATACTATATATTAATTAATATGTTATTACTATATTTATTAATATACCATATTTTTATATTAATATAAAATATATAATCATCCCTACATAATATAAATATAATATATTATTAATTATAATATAATACTTATATTATATATTATAATATTATTAATAATACATTATATATATTATAGTTATATATTATAGTTATAATATTCTATATAATAATATCTATACAATAATATATATGTACAAATGTATATATTATGGTATATACATAGATATTTTATACAATAATATATATATATTATAATATATAGTTATATTATACTCATATTAACATACTATATTATAATATATAATGTATGAGTATGTAACATAATATATACATTTGTACATATATTATAATTAATATACTACTATATATACTATTAGACTAATAATATATTATATTACATATAATATATATATGAACATATATATTACAAGTCCATAGTGTATATATACTATATTAATATATGTATTATAATACTATTAATATGATATTATATATATTACATTATAAATATATATATATACACACATACATATTATGATTATAATTTAATTAACATACATTTAATATAATATATAATTAATATATTTTATAATATATAATATACTATAAATATTTTGTATATTAATATAATTATAATCAACATACATTTAATACAAAAATATAATTAATATCTATTACAATATATAATATACTATAAATATGTATTTATATTAATGTATAATTATATTATGCAAATTAATATATATAATATATACATAATATAATTATTAGTATTATTCTGATATAATAGTATTTTATTATTAATATGTCTAATAAACTACTCAAATAAATATATGTTAATATTATGTTTGTAATACACTATTAATAATATATTATATACATATAAATATATATATTACATCATATAATATTATACTATATATTATATAATATAATATACATATTATATATACCTATTACATAATTATTAATATAGTATATGTCTAAAATAATATGTATACATGTATATTATAATATATATTAACATATTACATAATATAGTATGCTATACTATAATGTAATATTATACATTATTATATATTATAATATAATATACATATTTTTATTATATAATATGTATACTATATATATGATATTAATAAATACATATTATTATAATATAAATATATATATTCATATTAATATTAATATAAACATATATTATTATAATATACATATATAATAACATATATTATATCTTATGTATAATATACTAATATTAATATGTATGTACAATATATTATACACATATAATACTATATTATATATAATTATAACATATAGTGTACAGATATTAATTATATAGTATAATGTATAATAGTAAATAATATATTTATAATATATATCATAATATATAGAATTACTAGTTTGAGACCTGTGCGATATTTTTTTCTTATATTTTGGAATATAATTATATATTCAAGTTATATAGTATATTATAAAAGGTTTAGATTTGTAATTCAGTGATTAGTTTTTTGTATAATGAGTAGAAATTTGTTGTAATTTTATGTTTCGTCTTTTCTTCTATTAGAATTAGCCTCATTCACAAATTGAAATATTACACATATTATCGTACGTGCCTTACCATTTATTTTCTCAAAATAGAAAATGCAAAACACTTCAAGATGAGGGAGAACAGAAAAGAGAAACCTTAAAATATTTCGTAATAATTTTGATAAAATATATGGAAAGAAGAGAGAGACTAAAATGAAAACATAATTTTGAATTATGGTAAGATTGTTGAAATTTTAATTTCATATTTGACAAAACCAAATTTTATCCACGCGATTTGGTGATTTTAAATAATTGATAGTTTAATTATAGAAAAATTGTTAATGATTTTCCATAATATAATGAAATTACAATGATTTCAAGTTTCTAACAAATTTATTTCTTATTTTGAATATATTATTAGTTAACAAAAATTCTTTAAAATTCGAATTTATTTATGTTGAACAACATAAACTTAGCAAATCCCGAATATTATTGATATTAATCTCTTCAATTAAATTGTAATAATGTATCTTAAAAGAGTTGCATAAATATATATAGTTTTACATTTATATAGTTGAAATATAGGCCGAAAAAACAAAATTTAAAAAAGTAATTTTACTTATATATATATAGATATAGATGAGTTAACAAAAATTCTTTAAAATTCAAATTTATTTATGTTGAACAACATAAACTAAGAAAATTCTAAAGATTGTTGATATTAATCTCTTCAATTATATTGTGATAATGTATCTTAAAAGAGTTGCATAAATATATATACTTATACATTTATATGGTTGAAATTTAGGCCGAAAAAAATAAAATTTTAAAAAGTAATTTTACTTATATATATATGCATATAGATTTTTTTTTAAATGAATCGAGAAAATTGAGTCATATATTTATTAGATTTCATATATTTTTGTAATTTCATAATTCAGTGATTTGATTAATATTCGATAAAATGTATAGATTTTGAATCATGTATTAAATATTGCAGTATATTCATCTTGATATCATCTAATTTTAAAACACCTAAATTTTGTGGAATAATTTAGATTTTAAAATCGAATCAAAATTTCTAGAATAAAAATGTCTAATTTTAATTTAATAGAAATATAATTATTCTACATTAAGTAATAAAGTTTAGGCGGGAAAATGGAATTGGTAAAAGTCATTTTGTTTTAATATATATATAGATTATATATATTATATGTATAATATATTAATAGTATATTATTAATATACATTATATATGAATATTAATTATATATGTACAAATATATAATTTATAATACATATTATAATATATTATAAATATATTATGTACTATTATACATTATACTATATAATTAATATATGTATACTATATGCTATAATTATATAAATATAGTATTGATAATATATAATAATTATATACCTAATATATATAATATACCCTATAATATATAATATATTATACATTATATATTATTTAACATATATAATATATTATACATATAATATTATTCAAATATGTTAATATATTATATATGTATTATATATGATAATATTAAAATATTATAGTTAATTATAATATATATGGTAAGTCAATATACATATAAGTATATATTATATACTATACATATATTACAATAACATACATATATTATAATATAGTATAAATTATATAATAGATAATAATTAATATATTATAATAATAATTAATATCATAATATATATTTAATAATTAATATAATACATATATAATAATTATAAATATTATATATTAATAATATATATGTATATAATATATAGGTATTTATATAATATTATAATATATTAACCATTACATAATTAATATCATATATACATAATAATTATGCATTATACTTTTTATATAATATTATAACACATAATACATAGTATATATTAGATACATTAATATATGTATTATAATATATATATTGTTACTATTACTATTAATACATATTATAATTAATATTATATATATATTACTATACACACTATATATTATATATTACATATTATTAATATAATAATTATAATATTATTAATTATATTATACTATATTATAGTATATACATTATATAAATATGTATATTAATTAGTATGTATATTATCATAATATATAGTATATTATAATATTATATAAACTATTCATATATAATATACATATGTACTATATAATAATCATACTATAATATAAAATTATTATATATTATTATATATACTATTATTAATTATAACTACATATTATAGTATAATAATTATTAAAATATGTAATTAAATATATTATAATATAGTATACTATTAATATTTTATATATAATATGTAATATATTACATGATAATTATACTATAATAATTATTTTATAATATAATATAATAATATATAATATAATATGAATATTATAATATTATATAAATTATTCATATATAATATACATATGTACTATATAATAATTATACTATAATATAAAATTATTATATATTATTATATATACTATTATTAATTATAACTATATATTTTAGTATAATAATTATTAAAATATGTAATTATATATATTATAATATAGTATACTATTAATATTTTATATATAGTATGTAATATATTACATGATAATTATACTATAATAATTATTTTATAATATAATATAATAATATATAATATAATATATAATATACTTATAATAGTGCATATTATATGTATATATAATCATATAATTATTATATATATGATATAATATATATTACATGTATATATTATAATTATATAATACCTATATTATACAATATGTATTATTTATATATAAAATTATATTTGTAACATATTATATTAGGTTAATATAATATATACGAATATATTAATATATGATACTATAATATATTAATATATTATATATATAAGTATATTAATATGTATAATATATTATATTATTATATATTATAATTTTATATATGTAATATTATTATTAATATATAATTAATTATATATTATCTATAATTATGTATATTATATTATATATATATTATATTATTACATATATACTATAATATATGTATATTAATATATGTTAATATAAGTATATTATATTTATTAATTATAAATATATATTATATATTATTATTAATAATATACATATTATAATATATAATATACATATTTAATATTATAATAATTATAATATGTATACATTATATAATATAATAATATTAATTATTATAGTACATATATATTATAATAGTATATACAATAGATTATAATTATAATATGATATATAATTAATATTATATTACTATACATATATAATTAATATGTATAATATATAATTATAATAGGTACAATATATATATTATATAAATTAGCATATAATAATATCATACGATTATGTACAGTATACTATAATATATTAATTATAATATTATAATTAATATATTATAGTATACATTACAATATATAAATGTGTATACATAATAAATATTTATAATTAATATATTAATACATTATAAATATAATGATTATGTATATATGTATTATAATATAACACAATATATATATATTAATGTATATAGTTAATATATATTATAATATATTATTATTATACATATCCTATTAATGACATAAATATATATATATATTATAATGTATTATAATAGTAATAATATATATTAATACTATTATATTATTAATATTAAATATATTATATTAATTATTATAATATATATGTCATAATATAATATAGTATTACATTATATAATTAATATATTTATGTATAAAATAATATATATAATATAAAAATAAATAACAATATGTATTTATGTATAGTATAATTATAATTATATATAATTATAATTATTTATATATATGTATAACTATGTATATATATTATTAATATAAATTAATTATTACATATATAATTGTAATTATTATACATAATATAAATATATAGTATATATTATATATGTTATATATATTATTATATAATATAATAATTAATATATTAATTATTTTATAAATATTAATATTTATTATATATCATATAAATATAATACTTGGAAAGTATACAATTACCTCTATAACATGGGTATTACATATTTTAAACATAAAACGTGGCTTTAATATCATATATGTATAGTATTATATAACATTAATAATATATATACATTATGATTATATATTATTTCATATACTAATAATATATTATAATAGGTATACATTATAATAATATATTATATTCATATTATAATATATTATATTTACCATTATGATATATGAAGTATAAATATAGATATACTATATTATACCATATAATACTATTATATAATACTATTATGCACATATTATAATTATTAATATACATATATATATTAATATGTTATCTAGGTATTATACATGTATTATATGTAATATATATGTATTAATAATTATAATATTATGTATATTATAATATAAACAATATATATAGTATATAATATTATTGATATATATAATTATACTATGTTATTAATAATTAATAGCATGTATTTAATAGAATTATAGTATAGTATACATATATAATTAATGCTATATTATATAATTATGTATTATATATATATTTTATATTATATAATATATATAATACATATATTAGTGTATTAATAATATATTATTGTACAGTATTATAATAATTATATTATTTAATTATAATATACTTTTATATATGATAGCTATATGTAAATAATTATATATAATTAATATATTAACTATAATAATTATATATTAATACTATTATAATATTATATTTATAGTATATATTATGATACATATGAATATATTGTAACCATAGTATACATAACTATAATAATATTATAGTTATGTAATATTATTATAAAAGGTCTTATACATAAATATAATATATTATAATTATATGTTATTATATATATTTATATAATGTATATATCTATTAATATATTATAATTAAGATTATAGATATTAATTATTATAATATAACATATATAGCTATTAATATAAATATATATTATATTATTAATATATTATTATAAATATTACTTATTATTATAATATTATAAATAACATAATGTATATAAATAAATATATGTATATATATACTAATTATAATATATAATACAAATAATACATATATAAATAATTATATAATTATAATATTATAATATATTATAATTATAGTATTTACTATTATACTATAAAGTTTATAATGTTATAATATATTGTGGTATAAATTATATATTAATATAATACAGATCCAACAGAGAGTAGAGTCGTTTTCAGTATCTTGGAAAAAGATGAATGTATCCCATATTGAGAACTCAATCGGATGAAAGTCATATATAACATATACTATTAGTACCACAAATAATATATAATATAATATATAATACTATATTATATATAATATAATATTATATATTCATATATAATAGTATATAAATTATATAGTATGTATTATATACAATATATATAATGATGTTATATTATTAATATGTATGTTAATAATATGTATAATAATAAAATAATATATTTATATATATTATATATGTGTATATTAATATTATTAATATGTATAATATATTATATTATTATATATTATAATTGTATATATGTAATACTATTATTAATATTTAATTAATTATATATTATATATAATTATGTATATTATATTATATATATTATATAAATTAATACATATGTACACATATTATATTATTTCATATATACTATAATATATGTATATTAATATATGTTAATATAACTATATTATATGTATTAATTATAAATATATATTATATATTAGTATTAATAATATACATATTATAATATATAATATACATATTTAATATTATAATAATTATAATAAGTATAAATAATATAATATAATAATATTAATTATTATAATACATATATATTGTAATAGTATATAATATATATTATAATTATAATATGATATATAGTTAATATTATATTAGTATACATATATAATTAATATGTATAATATATAATTATAATAGTTATAATATAATATATTATACAACCTAGGATATAATAATGTTATACTATTATATATAGTATACTATATTATTTATAATATTATAATTAATATATTATTGTATATATTATAATATATAAATATGTATACATAATATATATTTATGATTAATATATTAATATATACATAATTAATATATATTAATGTATAGTTAATACATATTATAATATTTTATTATTATACATATCCTATTAATGATATATATATGTTATAATGTATTATTATAGTAATATAATAATATATATTAAAACAAGTATATTATTAATATTAAATATATCATATTAATTATTATAATATATATATGTCATATTATAATATAGTACATACATTATATATTAATAGTATATATATTAATTATATTATAATATATATTAGTAATATTATCATAAATTATTATATATATACATTATATATCAATGTATCATAAATTATTATATATTTACATTATATATCAATATATTTAGTATATACATTATATATCTATATATTATAATATAATGAATAATATTATCATAAATTATTATATATTTATTATAAATTATACATATATTGATCAATACTATAATACTATTAATATAAAATAATATAATTTATATAGATATTACTATTACAATATACCATATAACTATTAATATATAATACATTATATTAATTATAATATAATATATATATATTATAGTATATATATTTACATATAATTTATATTATATTATGTACATAATTACATATATACATATATAATTATATGATTATATTAATTATTTATTAGTATGTATAATATTATATATTAATTATTATAACTATATTTATGTTAATATGTATAATCGTATATTTATTATAGTATGTATACATATAATACTAATAGGTTATAATATATTATAGTAATATGTATAGTATATTATATAATATAATTAATTATAGTATATAGTATATTATTACATATTTAATAATTTATTGGTATTATAAATAAATTATTATAATAGCTATTATATTATAATTAATATATATAATATATTCAGATACATTGTATATTATAATTAATATATATAATATATTCATATTTATTATGTATTATAAATATTATATATAGCATATATAAATTAATTCATAATATAGTACAAATATACATAATATTATATGCTATACTATTTTTTATATAATATATCTATATATTATATAATATATATATATATATTATATATTATAATATGTTATATTATATACTACATATATAATTTTTATAACCTCCCATATCCTATTATTGATTTTAGTTATTTGATTTAAATCATGTTTCCAGAACCTTAAAGGTCTGGATCCATGTTAGTAGGAATATGAATAGCCATACTATGATCTAACACAGAGAACTAGCCAGCCATATTAGGCGGCTGATAAATCAAAATAAAAAAAAAAATTTATACAGAAATTTAAAAATTTAACTTACACTTAAATCGTGCTCAGAAGAATGCTTTTATTAAAAGGCTAAAATATTACAGGGAGAGAGTGGTTGGAGAGAGAGAAGAGAGAGGCGGTAAACACCAGCGTGCCTCAACAAATGAAAAACAAACCTATTTATAGAAAAGGAAGAGCCGGACATGAAACCCCGGATTCCAAAAATAAAAATGAAAAGTAAAAGCTTTACAAAAGTCAAAAAGAAAACAGTAAAGCTGCTTTATAAAAGCATAAAATGACAAATATGTCTGAATCCTTGTCTGGTGACTAATATGTCACTGTTGATCTTCATCTTTAATTTTCTTCAGAATCTGATTCTTCTGGAGAGAGATGTTCTCTTCTGAATCCAATATCATGGAATCTGAGCTTCCAAAAACCCAGAAGGAAAGAAACAGAAAAACATTCTGATGATGAAGACGAATATTTCTCCATACATCTTTTGAATTTATTGTCTTGGAATTCCATCATCTTCCAAGCCTGACTATGAATTCTCATAACTTTTGAGCAATTTTTATCAAGTTGCTGATCACTGCTGAAATCTTCAACAAGGAGAGAAATAGATTTCTTTCTGCATTCTTTCCAAATATCATCAATATTATGTTTCCATTGAGAATAACAGAAACATCTTGGACAATTAAAATAATGATCCACACTCATTTTGAATCTTTTGAAAAAGAGTCTTTGAGCTCTTCAAGGGCTTCAAATAAAGCCGGATCAGGAATATCATCCTCTGGATCCTGTGCATCCTGTAAAAGACTAGTGAATTGATTTTCACTAGTTTCTGACCTCATAGAGGAATCAGATTTTGAATCTGATGCAAGATTTTTCGAAATATCTTTTTTCATTTCAGAAACAAACAAATCAATCATCTGTTTCTGTGATAAAATCCCAGCATATTTCTGGGTAAGAATCTTGAAAGGACTAATATGGTCCTCCTCTTTTTCTTTTTCTTTTTCTTGAAGATCTTGCTTATAAGCTTTGATCTTTTCATTGATTTTTTCAACTGTTTCTTCCGAGACTAATTTCCCGGTTTCTGGGTCCATTCTCATCATTTTATCCCAGAATTTACAATGGCTGATACGCCATAAACAAGGTGCACCATAGCTGGTATAACCTACTATTGGTGTCCATTTCCATATCCATGGGATACCAAATTCAATAAAGAAAAGACAAGTTGTCTTCCCTTCAATAAAATTTTCAGAAGATTTTCCCTGTATAACAGGGGAGACTGAAATCCAGTCTTTCATAAGACTATGAAACAATTCTGGCAAAATTTTTGCCGAAGGTCCAAAAGTTCTCCACCATGTAAAGAACCAATTTGGAATTGGCTTGTGAAAAATATTTTCACAAACTTTTATAAACCAAGAGTGTTTATGCCTCTTGTTCTCATATAAGAGAGTTTTTTCAAAGCTTTCGATATAATCGAAGTAATTGAATTTAAAATTCATATTATGAAGCTGAGAATAAAATTCTTTCTCTGCTAATGGAGATATACCCCATTCTTCAAAGGATATAACCTTTTTGATAATATTCTTGGAAAAGTTATAATCTTTTCCTTTTTCACCAGAGGCAAAATGATTTATCTCAACACTATAAGTAGAGAGAAGGAGAGTTTCATAATAACCTCTCTGTTTATAAGACCCAGACACGTATGACGTGTTAGAAAGATATCTTTCCATAATGGTCCAAGGACTATCAGCCCATTGAGTATCTCTTTCTTCTATTAGAAGAATAAGTTGTCGATTAATATTTTCGACAAACATTTTATCATTTTCATCTTCTTTTGCTATATTAGCATAAGAAGTCTGAGTATCATCAGGAGAGATATTACTCTCTTTTCCTTTATGTTTTTGTTTCAAGAATTCTTGAAACTCTTTATCAAGATCAGAGGTATTACCTCCATAGGAACTTGCTGTATTAGCAATGTTCTGGGCAATCAATTTTTGTTTGCCATGCTGAACAATTGTTCTTGGTTGAGTTTGAGGGATATAACCTCTTCCTCCTCTACCTCTATAAGAGGTAATGTTTCCTCCACTTGTACTTCCTCTTCCTCTATTAGAGGAATAGAAATTGTGATCAGGGAAACTCATTCCTGCAAGAATTCACGAGTAAGAAAATCAGGCAAATAATTATCAATGCCTTTCTTATGAACAATAACAAAATCAAAAGGAGCAAGATGTGCTTGCCATCTGGCAAACATCTGCTTTGATACATCATGTTTAAAATCTTTATTAAACATAAATTTTGCTGCATTGCAGTCTGTTTTAATTATAAATTTCTGATTATATAAATCATCTTGAAATTTTAAAACACATTTAACAATAGCAAGAATCTCTTTAGCCACTGTTGAGTAATTTTTCTGGGCATTATTCCATTTCCCAGAATAAAATCGAACAAGATATTCTTGTTTTTTATGGGGATCAACCTGTTTAAGAATTCCACCATAACCAATATCAGAAGCATCAGTTTCAACAATTTTTTCCCATAAGGGATTTGCAAGCATAAGACAGGGAAGATTTTTAACCTTCTCTTTAATTCTTTTAACAGCCTTGGTATGATTTTCATTCCAAGATGGAGGATTCTTTTTAAGTCTATCATATAAAATAGCAGTATCTTCATTAAGATTTTCTATATAAGAAGAAATATAATTAAGACTTCCTAAAAACCTTTGTAATTGGGTTTTATCAGTAATGATATCTGGAAATTTATTTCCAAATTCAATACTTCTTTGAATAGGAATAATATTTCCTTTGTCAATTATATGACCAAGAAATCTAATAGATGATTGAAATAAAAGCATTTTTGGTTTTGAAATAACAAGACCATTTTTAATAACAATTTCTTTAAACATATTTAAATGTTTAAAGTGTGTTTCAATATCTTTAGAAAAGACAAGAATATCATCAATATATACGATGATAAAATTGCTAAATGGATAAAAAATGTCATTCATAATTTGTTGAAATTCTGAAGGAGCATTTTTTAATCCAAATGGCATAACTGTCCATTCATAATGTCCAAATGGAACATTGAATGCAGTTTTATATCTGTCAGATTCATTAATTTGAATTTGCCAAAATCCTGATTTTAAATCAAACTTAGAAAAAACTAATGCATTAACAAGTCTATCAAGAAGATCCTTCTTGTTAGGAATAGGATGTCTAATCCATTTTAAAACTTTATTAAGAGGTTTATAATTAATAACTAATCTAGGAACTCCACGTTCCTGCTCTGAATGCTTATTATCATAAAATGCAGTACATGACCAAGGAGAATCAGAAGAAGTTATTAACTTCTTTTGAAGTAAAGACTCAATCTCCTTTTTACACAACTCTAAATATTCAGAGTTCATTTGACAAGGTCTAGCCTTGGTAGGAATATTTTTTTCACAAAAATTTTCTTCATATGGAAGAGAAATAATATGCTTTTTTCTATCCCAAAAAGCATTTGGTAAATCATTACAAATATCAAT
Source organism: Caryopteris x clandonensis (assembly GCA_028749325.2). NCBI lineage: Eukaryota > Viridiplantae > Streptophyta > Magnoliopsida > Lamiales > Lamiaceae > Caryopteris > Caryopteris x clandonensis. The sequence goes on from JAPYKT020000049.1 coordinate 1,862,007, forward strand.
AGAAAACTTATTATGAATAAGTTTAATTTTTTCCTGTAATTTAGGATTTTTGAGTTTATCCTCAATAGTTAAAAAACTCACTTCTTCTTTCAAAGAATTTATTTGAAAGGTTTTTCTTTCAATCTGTTCTTGAAGTTCATTTAAAACTCTATTAATGGGTTTTGTAATAAAATCAAAAGATATAGGTTTTCCTTCAAAGGTTCCAATTAAACCTTTTTCATTGACAACAGTCAAAGAATAAATTTTATAAATAAAAGGTAAGCCAAGTATAAGCTGGCTTGAAATATTTTTTGCAAGAAGAAAGCTTGTTGAAATGCAATTTCCATTTTTGCATACAAAAGCTTTTGGAATTTTGAAATTTATTTCAAGACGTTCACCTCCAGCATGAGAAAGTGAATGTTTAGTTTTATGAAAATACCTAGTAGGAATTAATCCTTCCTGTATGACATTTAAATCAGCACCACTATCAATCATGGCAATAAAATCAAATTTTTGATTTTTTATAAGAAGAGTAATTTTTGTATACCACTTTTGTGATATAACCATAGAAATGGTAGACAAATAATTTTTTTCTAATGGCATAAAATGCTCAATAGAATCATCATGAATATTATCAATATCCTTATCTTTATTCTCTAAAAAACAAAGTCTTTGATGAAAATCTTTATTAATATGATAAAGATTTTTAATCTCATTCTTAAGATTATCAATTTCATAAACTAAATCCTGAGTAGAAACAGGATTTTTCTTTTCATACTTCTGTCTAAGAAGTTTATTAACTTCGGACATGGAGTATGTATTCTCAGTATTTTGAGAAACAACATTACTAGTATTACTAGTAGATGGAGTATCTTCCATTTGATCAATAATACTAGTTCTTAAAAGAGGATCTTTAATTCTTTTAAGAAATTCTAGTAAATTATCATTAGTCAAGACACTTAAATTAAGGTCCTGAAACTGAGACATGAGTTTATAAAACTCATCTGTATTATCAGTATTACTGATTTCTTTTGAAGAACGAATACAAGGTTGTCCTTGTATACATGCTTCACAATCTTCACTTTCTGATAATAAAGATTCATTATCAAGAAGTTGTAGATCTTCAGAATCATTTGATTCTGAATACTCAGTATCTGAACTTTCTGATTTATTATTATCAGAATCTAAAACAATTTTGCAAATTTTTTCTTTTAAATCATCATCAATATCAAGGGCTTTAATCTTATCTTTTGCCCAACACTGGTTAGCATAATGACCAGGTTTTTTGCATTTTCTACATAATATAGAAAATTCTTTTTTCTTTCTTTTATCTTTTTTATAAAAATCTGATCTAGATTTTTTCAATTCTTTTCTTCTATCAGAATAATGTCTTTTCTTTCTTTTAGAAAGTTTTCCTTCTCTAAAATCTTTAGAAGGACGTTTTTTCCCCTTATAAGGATTTTCCATACCAAATTGACCACAAAATTGGCCAAGTTGTTTTTTCTCAAGCAAATTTTGCTTTCTAATTTGGTTATTTAATTTCAACTCATTACATAGGGCTAAACCCTCTTGGATACTAGTTGATATTAAATTACCATAAGTATAGTTATCATAGGGTATAGAAATATTATCTTGCCTAAGAACTCTACGAATTCTTTCAGCAAAAAGACTAGGAAGGCCATCAATAAATTTGGCTTTCCAATAACTGTTATTACAGTCTGGTAATTCAAAGATACGAGTAAGAAATGTATCTTTGTACCATCTGAAATCAGACAGTGTTTTACATCTAAGGTTACTGAGAAGAGTTCTAATATTCTCTCCATTATCAGTAAACCTTCCTGTAAAATGATCAATAATAGTGAGAACTAAAGAATAAACAGCGTTCTCAACTATAATATTATTCTCTTCCTTAATAGAATTAAGGATAGTAGTTTTTTGTTCTTGGGACAAATAATTATCCCACCAACCTTTAAGTTGGCCTGTAAAACCAGCAGTAATCATGCCAGCAATATTTTTATCTGTATTACCAGATACTTTACACATAGTACTATACATCATCATACGGTGTGCAAGATTATAGATGTGCCTATCAGTGCAACCATCTAAATTCCATTCATAAATACTTTTTCCATTATAATTATTGGAAATGTAATATCCTTGTTCTTCATGAAGAATATCAACAGGAGAAGGTCTATTATAATAATACCTGCTCTGAGTAGGTCTATCTGCCCACTTCATTTTATTTATTTCTTCTGTAATATTAACAGAAGTAGAAGAAGAAGGGTTTTGAAATTCTTTTTGAAATTCTTCTTCATTATCTAAAGCTGAAATATTAAAAGCTTTAAATTTTTCTTCTAATAATTTTTCCAAATCGGAAACAGAAGATTTAAGTTTAAAATCCTTTATCAAAGGAGGAGATTGAATTGAGGAAGAAACAATGGATGAAATATCCTTTTTCTTTTCAATATGAACATCAGGTTTAATCTGATTAATAGCTGAAATTATTTTTTCAACTCTATCATGTAAAGAAATCATTTCTTCACCAAGAATAGTTAAATACAAATTTGTGTAATTTTGATTTTCAATCAATTGATTTATATGCTTAGTAGTAATAGGAAGCATATCTATTTCAAATATTTTTGAAAAAGCTGTAAAATTGAAAGATTTATCATTCTTTTCAATTTGAAATGGTTGTTGTGGAGGATAAACAGATTTTTGAATCTGTCCAGAAGTAAGTTTATAACTTCTTTCAATAACTGAAATATAATCAGTAACAAAGGTTTTAAAAAACCAAGGAATGAAATATATAATTTCATTTTTTTCTTCACAGAACTCATAAAATTTTTCTAAAAAGAAATCATATTCTTTTTTAGTAAAACTTTTAAAATACCATTTTCTAAATGGCTCCCATTTAGGTAAATAAAATTCATCATTAATCTGCTTTCTAACAGCAGATCCTTTTGTAAAATCAAGTTTGGTTGTACTATTCATATTAAATAGTAAAATCCATTTGTGATACTGTATCAGTATCTTTAATGTTATAAACATTTTCATGTAAAATCTTGTTTTTATCAATAACAATGTTTTCATTATGATCTTCTCTAGATTTATCATCTTCTTGAAAATAAGAAGACGTTGATGCTCTAGAAGTCTGTGGTAATTCCACATCATAATGAAAAGGAGAAATATAAGAATGATTAGATTGAGATCTAGATAATGATCTCGAGTAAGATGTCAACTTCCTTTGGTCAGGAGCAAATTTAATTTGCACTGATCCTTCATTATTCTGAGTAATCTGTTGTAATCTATTATTAACAACAGGAATTTTAGGCATAGCCTGTGTAAGAGTCCAGTGTTCTGGGAACTTAATTTCTTCCCATTTAATGGCTCTTCTAGTAGTAATATTGGATTTTCCAAAATTTGTTTCAATCAAAATAGTCTCATTAGACTTTTTATCTACTCTTTTACACATAGGATTAAGAGTATATAATGGTTTAAAATATATACGATAACAGATACATATGACTTCTGTTCCAGAAACATAATTATAATTTTCTGTACAGACATTTAATGTCAAAGTATCCAATATATTTCTATCAGTTAATGAAACTGAAAGGTTTGGATAAACATCAAAATAAACTGGACCATGTGCCAGACTAGATTGAATCATTCCCATAATAGAATGGGTAAAATCCAGATTTCTAGCATCTCTAAGAGTTGCCATAAATATTTCTGGAAGACCTTCTAAAGTTAAAGGTCTAAATGCAATTTGAATACATCCTATATGAATAAAATTATGAGTATCAATAAAAGGTTGAATATCTCTTTCATTTAAGAGACGAATAGTCATCTCTTTATCATTAAGAGATATTGCAGACTCAGTAGTTTTAACTACTTGTTTGAGACCTAATTTCTCAAAAGTACCTAATTCATTTAGTGCATCTATGATCTAACACACTTTATCTTAATGAATATATTTCATAAGAAATCTAGTGTTAAAAACACTAGAATTGAGGAATTTGATATTCCTGATAATTTAGATTTATTAAATAAATGGACTATTCCAAAGATAAAACCAAATCTGGTTTATGAATTAGGTACTTTTGAGAAATTAGGTCTCAAACAAGTAGTTAAAACTACTGAGTCTGCAATATCTCTTAATGATAAAGAGATGACTATTCGTCTCTTAAATGAAAGAGATATTCAACCTTTTATTGATACTCATAATTTTATTCATATAGGATGTATTCAAATTGCATTTAGACCTTTAACTTTAGAAGGTCTTCCAGAAATATTTATGGCAACTCTTAGAGATGCTAGAAATCTGGATTTTACCCATTCTATTATGGGAATGATTCAATCTAGTCTGGCACATGGTCCAGTTTATTTTGATGTTTATCCAAACCTTTCAGTTTCATTAACTGATAGAAATATATTGGATACTTTGACATTAAATGTCTGTACAGAAAATTATAATTATGTTTCTGGAACAGAAGTCATATGTATCTGTTATCGTATATATTTTAAACCATTATATACTCTTAATCCTATGTGTAAAAGAGTAGATAAAAAGTCTAATGAGACTATTTTGATTGAAACAAATTTTGGAAAATCCAATATTACTACTAGAAGAGCCATTAAATGGGAAGAAATTAAGTTCCCAGAACACTGGACTCTTACACAGGCTATGCCTAAAATTCCTGTTGTTAATAATAGATTACAACAGATTACTCAGAATAATGAAGGATCAGTGCAAATTAAATTTGCTCCTGACCAAAGGAAGTTGACATCTTACTCGAGATCATTATCTAGATCTCAATCTAATCATTCTTATATTTCTCCTTTTCATTATGATGTGGAATTACCACAGACTTCTAGAGCATCAACGTCTTCTTATTTTCAAGAAGATGATAAATCTAGAGAAGATCATAATGAAAACATTGTTATTGATAAAAACAAGATTTTACATGAAAATGTTTATAACATTAAAGATACTGATACAGTATCACAAATGGATTTTACTATTTAATATGAATAGTACAACCAAACTTGATTTTACAAAAGGATCTGCTGTTAGAAAGCAGATTAATGATGAATTTTATTTACCTAAATGGGAGCCATTTAGAAAATGGTATTTTAAAAGTTTTACTAAAAAAGAATATGATTTCTTTTTAGAAAAATTTTATGAGTTCTGTGAAGAAAAAAATGAAATTATATATTTCATTCCTTGGTTTTTTAAAACCTTTGTTACTGATTATATTTCAGTTATTGAAAGAAGTTATAAACTTACTTCTGGACAGATTCAAAAATCTGTTTATCCTCCACAACAACCATTTCAAATTGAAAAGAATGATAAATCTTTCAATTTTACAGCTTTTTCAAAAATATTTGAAACAGATATGCTTCCTATTACTACTAAGCATATAAATCAATTGATTGAAAATCAAAATTACACAAATTTGTATTTAACTATTCTTGGTGAAGAAATGATTTCTTTACATGATAGAGTTGAAAAAATAATTTCAGCTATTAATCAGATTAAACCTGATGTTCATATTGAAAAGAAAAAGGATATTTCATCCATTGTTTCTTCTTCAATTCAATCTCCTCCTTTGATAAAGGATTTTAAACTTAAATCTTCTGTTTCCGATTTGGAAAAATTATTAGAAGAAAAATTTAAAGCTTTTAATATTTCAGCTTTAGATAATGAAGAAGAATTTCAAAAAGAATTTCAAAACCCTTCTTCTTCTACTTCTGTTAATATGACAGAAGAAATAAATAAAATGAAGTGGGCAGATAGACCTACTCAGAGCAGGTATTATTATAATAGACCTTCTCCTGTTGATATTCTTCATGAAGAACAAGAATATTACATTTCCAATAATTATAATGGAAAAAGTATTTATGAATGGAATTTAGATGGTTGCACTGATAGGCACATCTATAATCTTGCACACCGTATGATGATGTATAGTACTGTGTGTAAAGTATCTGGTAATACAGATAAAAATATTGCTGGCATGATTACTGCTGGTTTTACAGGCCAACTTAAAGGTTGGTGGGATAATTATTTGTCCCAAGAACAAAAAACTACTATCCTTAATTCTATTAAGGAAGAGAATAATATTTTAGTTGAGTACGCTGTTTATTCTTTAGTTCTCACTATTATTGATCATTTTACAGGAAGGTTTACTGATAATGGAGAGAATATTAGAACTCTTCTCAGTAACCTTAGATGTAAAACACTGTCTGATTTCAGATGGTACAAAGATACATTTCTTACTCGTATCTTTGAATTACCAGACTGTAATAACAGTTATTGGAAAGCCAAATTTATTGATGGCCTTCCTAGTCTTTTTGCTGAAAGAATTCGTAGAGTTCTTAGGCAAGATAATATTTCTATACCCTATGATAACTATACTTATGGTAATTTAATATCAACTTGTATCCAAGAGGGTTTAGCCCTATGTAATGAGTTGAAATTAAATAACCAAATTAGAAAGCAAAATTTGCTTGAGAAAAAACAACTTGGCCAATTTTGTGGTCAATTTGGTATGGAAAATCCTTATAAGGGGAAAAAACGTCCTTCTAAAGATTTTAGAGAAGGAAAACTTTCTAAAAGAAAGAAAAGACATTATTCTGATAGAAGAAAAGAATTGAAAAAATCTAGATCAGATTTTTATAAAAAAGATAAAAGAAAGAAAAAAGAATTTTCTATATTATGTAGAAAATGCAAAAAACCTGGTCATTATGCTAACCAGTGTTGGGCAAAAGATAAGATTAAAGCCCTTGATATTGATGATGATTTAAAAGAAAAAATTTGCAAAATTGTTTTAGATTCTGATAATAATAAATCAGAAAGTTCAGATACTGAGTATTCAGAATCAAATGATTCTGAAGATCTACAACTTCTTGATAATGAATCTTTATTATCAGAAAGTGAAGATTGTGAAGCATGTATACAAGGACAACCTTGTATTCGTTCTTCAAAAGAAATCAGTAATACTGATAATACAGATGAGTTTTATAAACTCATGTCTCAGTTTCAGGACCTTAATTTAAGTGTCTTGACTAATGATAATTTACTAGAATTTCTTAAAAGAATTAAAGATCCTCTTTTAAGAACTAGTATTATTGATCAAATGGAAGATACTCCATCTACTAGTAATACTAGTAATGTTGTTTCTCAAAATACTGAGAATACATACTCCATGTCCGAAGTTAATAAACTTCTTAGACAGAAGTATGAAAAGAAAAATCCTGTTTCTACTCAGGATTTAGTTTATGAAATTGATAATCTTAAGAATGAGATTAAAAATCTTTATCATATTAATAAAGATTTTCATCAAAGACTTTGTTTTTTAGAGAATAAAGATAAGGATATTGATAATATTCATGATGATTCTATTGAGCATTTTATGCCATTAGAAAAAAATTATTTGTCTACCATTTCTATGGTTATATCACAAAAGTGGTATACAAAAATTACTCTTCTTATAAAAAATCAAAAATTTGATTTTATTGCCATGATTGATAGTGGTGCTGATTTAAATGTCATACAGGAAGGATTAATTCCTACTAGGTATTTTCATAAAACTAAACATTCACTTTCTCATGCTGGAGGTGAACGTCTTGAAATAAATTTCAAAATTCCAAAAGCTTTTGTATGCAAAAATGGAAATTGCATTTCAACAAGCTTTCTTCTTGCAAAAAATATTTCAAGCCAGCTTATACTTGGCTTACCTTTTATTTATAAAATTTATTCTTTGACTGTTGTCAATGAAAAAGGTTTAATTGGAACCTTTGAAGGAAAACCTATATCTTTTGATTTTATTACAAAACCCATTAATAGAGTTTTAAATGAACTTCAAGAACAGATTGAAAGAAAAACCTTTCAAATAAATTCTTTGAAAGAAGAAGTGAGTTTTTTAACTATTGAGGATAAACTCAAAAATCCTAAATTACAGGAAAAAATTAAACTTATTCATAATAAGTTTTCTATTGATATTTGTAATGATTTACCAAATGCTTTTTGGGATAGAAAAAAGCATATTATTTCTCTTCCATATGAAGAAAATTTTTGTGAAAAAAATATTCCTACCAAGGCTAGACCTTGTCAAATGAACTCTGAATATTTAGAGTTGTGTAAAAAGGAGATTGAGTCTTTACTTCAAAAGAAGTTAATAACTTCTTCTGATTCTCCTTGGTCATGTACTGCATTTTATGTTAATAAGCATTCAGAGCAGGAACGTGGAGTTCCTAGATTAGTTATTAATTATAAACCTCTTAATAAAGTTTTAAAATGGATTAGACATCCTATTCCTAACAAGAAGGATCTTCTTGATAGACTTGTTAATGCATTAGTTTTTTCTAAGTTTGATTTAAAATCAGGATTTTGGCAGATTCAAATTAATGAATCTGACAGATATAAAACTGCATTCAATGTTCCATTTGGACATTATGAATGGACAGTTATGCCATTTGGATTAAAAAATGCTCCTTCAGAATTTCAACAAATTATGAATGACATTTTTTATTCATTTAGCAATTTTATCATCGTATATATTGATGATATTCTTGTCTTTTCTAAAGACATTGAAACACACTTTAAACATTTAAATATGTTTAAAGAAATTGTTATTAAAAATGGTCTTGTTATTTCAAAACCAAAAATGCTTTTATTTCAATCATCTATTAGATTTCTTGGTCATATAATTGACAAAGGAAATATTATTCCTATTCAAAGAAGTATTGAATTTGGAAATAAATTTCCAGATATCATTACTGATAAAACCCAATTACAAAGGTTTTTAGGAAGTCTTAATTATATTTCTTCTTATATAAAAAATCTTAATGAAGATACTGCTATTTTATATGATAGACTTAAAAAGAATCCTCCATCTTGGAATGAAAATCATACCAAGGCTGTTAAAAGAATTAAAGAGAAGGTTAAAAATCTTCCCTGTCTTATGCTTGCAAATCCCTTATGGGAAAAAATTGTTGAAACTGATGCTTCTGATATTGGTTATGGTGGAATTCTTAAACAGGTTGATCCCCATAAAAAACAAGAATATCTTGTTCGATTTTATTCTGGGAAATGGAATAATGCCCAGAAAAATTACTCAACAGTGGCTAAAGAGATTCTTGCTATTGTTAAATGTGTTTTAAAATTTCAAGATGATTTATATAATCAGAAATTTATAATTAAAACAGACTGCAATGCAGCAAAATTTATGTTTAATAAAGATTTTAAACATGATGTATCAAAGCAGATGTTTGCCAGATGGCAAGCACATCTTGCTCCTTTTGATTTTGTTATTGTTCATAAGAAAGGCATTGATAATTATTTGCCTGATTTTCTTACTCGTGAATTCTTGCAGGAATGAGTTTCCCTGATCACAATTTCTATTCCTCTAATAGAGGAAGAGGAAGTACAAGTGGAGGAAACATTACCTCTTATAGAGGTAGAGGAGGAAGAGGTTATATCCCTCAAACTCAACCAAGAACAATTGTTCAGCATGGCAAACAAAAATTGATTGCCCAGAACATTGCTAATACAGCAAGTTCCTATGGAGGTAATACCTCTGATCTTGATAAAGAGTTTCAAGAATTCTTGAAACAAAAACATAAAGGAAAAGAGAGTAATATCTCTCCTGATGATACTCAGACTTCTTATGCTAATATAGCAAAAGAAGATGAAAATGATAAAATGTTTGTCGAAAATATTAATCGACAACTTATTCTTCTAATAGAAGAAAGAGATACTCAATGGGCTGATAGTCCTTGGACCATTATGGAAAGATATCTTTCTAACACGTCATACGTGTCTGGGTCTTATAAACAGAGAGGTTATTATGAAACTCTCCTTCTCTCTACTTATAGTGTTGAGATAAATCATTTTGCCTCTGGTGAAAAAGGAAAAGATTATAACTTTTCCAAGATTATTATCAAAAAGGTTATATCCTTTGAAGAATGGGGTATATCTCCATTAGCAGAGAAAGAATTTTATTCTCAGCTTCATAATATGAATTTTAAATTCAATTACTTCGATTATATCGAAAGCTTTGAAAAAACTCTCTTATATGAGAACAAGAGGCATAAACACTCTTGGTTTATAAAAGTTTGTGAAAATATTTTTCACAAGCCAATTCCAAATTGGTTCTTTACATGGTGGAGAACTTTTGGACCTTCGGCAAAAATTTTGCCAGAATTGTTTCATAGTCTTATGAAAGACTGGATTTCAGTCTCCCCTGTTATACAAGGAAAATCTTCTGAAAATTTTATTGAAGGGAAGACAACTTGTCTTTTCTTTATTGAATTTGGTATTCCATGGATATGGAAATGGACACCAATAGTAGGTTATACCAGCTATGGTGCACCTTGTTTATGGCGTATCAGCCATTGTAAATTCTGGGATAAAATGATGAGAATGGACCCAGAAACCGGGAAATTAGTCTCGGAAGAAACAGTTGAAAAAATCAATGAAAAGATCAAAGCTTATAAGCAAGATCTTCAAGAAAAAGAAAAAGAAAAAGAGGAGGACCATATTAGTCCTTTCAAGATTCTTACCCAGAAATATGCTGGGATTTTATCACAGAAACAGATGATTGATTTGTTTGTTTCTGAAATGAAAAAAGATATTTCGAAAAATCTTGCATCAGATTCAAAATCTGATTCCTCTATGAGGTCAGAAACTAGTGAAAATCAATTCACTAGTCTTTTACAGGATGCACAGGATCCAGAGGATGATATTCCTGATCCGGCTTTATTTGAAGCCCTTGAAGAGCTCAAAGACTCTTTTTCAAAAGATTCAAAATGAGTGTGGATCATTATTTTAATTGTCCAAGATGTTTCTGTTATTCTCAATGGAAACATAATATTGATGATATTTGGAAAGAATGCAGAAAGAAATCTATTTCTCTCCTTGTTGAAGATTTCAGCAGTGATCAGCAACTTGATAAAAATTGCTCAAAAGTTATGAGAATTCATAGTCAGGCTTGGAAGATGATGGAATTCCAAGACAATAAATTCAAAAGATGTATGGAGAAATATTCGTCTTCATCATCAGAATGTTTTTCTGTTTCTTTCCTTCTGGGTTTTTGGAAGCTCAGATTCCATGATATTGGATTCAGAAGAGAACATCTCTCTCCAGAAGAATCAGATTCTGAAGAAAATTAAAGATGAAGATCAACAGTGACATATTAGTCACCAGACAAGGATTCAGACATATTTGTCATTTTATGCTTTTATAAAGCAGCTTTACTGTTTTCTTTTTGACTTTTGTAAAGATTTTACTTTTCATTTTTATTTTTGGAATCCGGGGTTTCATGTCCGGCTCTTCCTTTTCTATAAATAGGTTTGTTTTTCATTTGTTGAGGCACGCTGGTGTTTACCGCCTCTCTCTTCTCTCTCTCCAACCACTCTCTCCCTGTAATATTTTAGACTTTTAATAAAAGCATTCTTCTGAGCACGATTTAAGTGTAAGTTAAATTTTTAAATTTCTGTATAAATTTTTTTTATTTTGATTTATCAGCCGCCTAATATGGCTGGCTAGTTCTCTGTGTTAGATCATAGTATGGCTATTCATATTCCTACTAACATGGATCCAGACCTTTAAGGTTCTGGAAACATGATTTAAATCAAATAACTAAAATCAATAATAGGATATGGGAGGTTTGAATCAGGTTTGAGTTAACCTAAGGTGTATAAGCCGACTTCGTGCCCTTGTTGCCGTAATGCCGAGTGAAGGCGCAGGCGTTTGTGGGGTTTTTCTTGTCAGCTTATATTACTAAGGGGGTCCTCAGTAATAAATCCTGTATTCAGTAAAAAAGATCTTTGATCTATGGTTTTCCTCGCTTGTTTATCATTGATCTTAGTCTGTTTGGTTTTGGTCGTGGCCCGTCCTGGGCCCTAATGGAGCCTGACTATGAATTCTCATAACTTTTGAGCAATTTTTATCAAGTTGCTGATCACTGCTGAAATCTTCAACAAGGAGAGAAATAGATTTCTTTCTGCATTCTTTCCAAATATCATCAATATTATGTTTCCATTGAGAATAACAGAAACATCTTGGACAATTAAAATAATGATCTACACTCATTTTGAATCTTTTGAAAAAGAGTCTTTGAGCTCTTCAAGGGCTTCAAATAAAGCCGGATCAGGAATATCATCCTCTGGATCCTGTGCATCCTGTAAAAGACTAGTGAATTGATTTTCACTAGTTTCTGACCTCATAGAGGAATCAGATTTTGAATCTGATGCAAGATTTTTCGAAATATCTTTTTTCATTTCAGAAACAAACAAATCAATCATCTGTTTCTGTGATAAAATCCCAGCATATTTCTGGGTAAGAATCTTGAAAGGACTAATATGGTCCTCCTCTTTTTCTTTTTCTTTTTCTTGAAGATCTTGCTTATAAGCTTTGATCTTTTCATTGATTTTTTCAACTGTTTCTTCCGAGACTAATTTCCCGGTTTCTGGGTCCATTCTCATCATTTTATCCCAAAATTTACAATGGCTGATACGCCATAAACAAGGTGCACCATAGCTGGTATAACCTACTATTGGTGTCCATTTCCATATCCATGGAATACCAAATTCAATAAAGAAAAGACAAGTTGTCTTCCCTTCAATAAAATTTTCAGAAGATTTTCCCTGTATAACAGGGGAGACTGAAATCCAGTCTTTCATAAGACTATGAAACAATTCTGGCAAAATTTTTGCCGAAGGTCCAAAAAGTTGTCCACCATGTAAAGAACCAATTTGGAATTGGCTTGTGAAAAATATTTTCACAAACTTTTATAAACCAAGAGTGTTTATGCCTCTTGTTCTCATATAAGAGAGTTTTTTCAAAGCTTTCGATATAATCGAAGTAATTGAATTTAAAATTCATATTATGAAGCTGAGAATAAAATTCTTTCTCTGCTAATGGAGATATACCCCATTCTTCAAAGGATATAACCTTTTTGATAATAATCTTGGAAAAGTTATAATCTTTTCCTTTTTCACCAGAGGCAAAATGATTTATCTCAACACTATAAGTAGAGAGAAGGAGAGTTTCATAATAACCTCTCTGTTTATAAGACCCAGACATGTATGACGTGTTAGAAAGATATCTTTCCATAATGGTCCAAGGACTATCAGCCCATTGAGTATCTCTTTCTTCTATTTGAAGAATAAGTTGTCGATTAATATTTTCGACAAACATTTTATCATTTTCATCTTCTTTTGCTATATTAGCATAAGAAGTCTGAGTATCATCAGGAGAGATATTACTCTCTTTTCCTTTATGTTTTTGTTTCAAGAATTCTTGAAACTCTTTATCAAGATCAGAGGTATTACCTCCATAGGAACTTGCTGTATTAGCAATGTTCTGGGCAATCAATTTTTGTTTGCCATGCTGAACAATTGTTCTTGGTTGAGTTTGAGGGATATAACCTCTTCCTCCTCTACCTCTATAAGAGGTAATGTTTCCTCCACTTGTACTTCCTCTTCCTCTATTAGAGGAATAGAAATTGTGATCAGGGAAACTCATTCCTGCAAGAATTCACGAGTAAGAAAATCAGGCAAATAATTATCAATGCCTTTCTTATGAACAATAACAAAATCAAAAGGAGCAAGATGTGCTTGCCATCTGGCAAACATCTGCTTTGATACATCATGTTTAAAATCTTTATTAAACATAAATTTTGCTGCATTGCAGTCTGTTTTAATTATAAATTTCTGATTATATAAATCATCTTGAAATTTTAAAACACATTTAACAATAGCAAGAATCTCTTTAGCCACTGTTGAGTAATTTTTCTGGGCATTATTCCATTTCCCAGAATAAAATCGAACAAGATATTCTTGTTTTTTATGGGGATCAACCTGTTTAAGAATTCCACCATAACCAATATCAGAAGCATCAGTTTCAACAATTTTTTCCCATAAGGGATTTGCAAGCATAAGACAGGGAAGATTTTTAACCTTCTCTTTAATTCTTTTAACAGCCTTGGTATGATTTTCATTCCAAGATGGAGGATTCTTTTTAAGTCTATCATATAAAATAGCAGTATCTTCATTAAGATTTTTTATATAAGAAGAAATATAATTAAGACTTCCTAAAAACCTTTGTAATTGGGTTTTATCAGTAATGATATCTGGAAATTTATTTCCAAATTCAATACTTCTTTGAATAGGAATAATATTTCCTTTGTCAATTATATGACCAAGAAATCTAATAGATGATTGAAATAAAAGCATTTTTGGTTTTGAAATAACAAGACCATTTTTAATAACAATTTCTTTAAACATATTTAAATGTTTAAAGTGTGTTTCAATGTCTTTAGAAAAGACAAGAATATCATCAATATATACGATGATAAAATTGCTAAATGGATAAAAAATGTCATTCATAATTTGTTGAAATTCTGAAGGAGCATTTTTTAATCCAAATGGCATAACTGTCCATTCATAAATACTTTTTCCATTATAATTATTGGAAATGTAATATTCTTGTTCTTCATGAAGAATATCAACAGGAGAAGGTCTATTATAATAATACCTGCTCTGAGTAGGTCTATCTGCCCACTTCATTTTATTTATTTCTTCTGTAATATTAACAGAAGTAGAAGAAGAAGGGTTTTGAAATTCTTTTTGAAATTCTTCTTCATTATCTAAAGCTGAAATATTAAAAGCTTTAAATTTTTCTTCTAATAATTTTTCCAAATCGGAAACAGAAGATTTAAGTTTAAAATCCTTTATCAAAGGAGGAGATTGAATTGAAGAAGAAACAATGGATGAAATATCCTTTTTCTTTTCAATATGAACATCAGGTTTAATCTGATTAATAGCTGAAATTATTTTTTCAACTCTATCATGTAAAGAAATCATTTCTTCACCAAGAATAGTTAAATACAAATTTGTGTAATTTTGATTTTCAATCAATTGATTTATATGCTTAGTAGTAATAGGAAGCATATCTGTTTCAAATATTTTTGAAAAAGCTGTAAAATTGAAAGATTTATCATTCTTTTCAATTTGAAATGGTTGTTGTGGAGGATAAACAGATTTTTGAATCTGTCCAGAAGTAAGTTTATAACTTCTTTCAATAACTGAAATATAATCAGTAACAAAGGTTTTAAAAAACCAAGGAATGAAATATATAATTTCATTTTTTTCTTCACAGAACTCATAAAATTTTTCTAAAAAGAAATCATATTCTTTTTTAGTAAAACTTTTAAAATACCATTTTCTAAATGGCTCCCATTTAGGTAAATAAAATTCATCATTAATCTGCTTTCTAACAGCAGATCCTTTTGTAAAATCAAGTTTGGTTGTACTATTCATATTAAATAGTAAAATCCATTTGTGATACTGTATCAGTATCTTTAATGTTATAAACATTTTCATGTAAAATCTTGTTTTTATCAATAACAATGTTTTCATTATGATCTTCTCTAGATTTATCATCTTCTTGAAAATAAGAAGACGTTGATGCTCTAGAAGTCTGTGGTAATTCCACATCATAATGAAAAGGAGAAATATAAGAATGATTAGATTGAGATCTAGATAATGATCTCGAGTAAGATGTCAACTTCCTTTGGTCAGGAGCAAATTTAATTTGCACTGATCCTTCATTATTCTGAGTAATCTGTTGTAATCTATTATTAACAACAGGAATTTTAGGCATAGCCTGTGTAAGAGTCCAGTGTTCTGGGAACTTAATTTCTTCCCATTTAATGGCTCTTCTAGTAGTAATATTGGATTTTCCAAAATTTGTTTCAATCAAAATAGTCTCATTAGACTTTTTATCTACTCTTTTACACATAGGATTAAGAGTATATAATGGTTTAAAATATATACGATAACAGATACATATGACTTTTGTTCCAGAAACATAATTATAATTTTCTGTACAGACATTTAATGTCAAAGTATCCAATATATTTCTATCAGTTAATGAAACTGAAAGGTTTGGATAAACATCAAAATAAACTGGACCATGTGCCAGACTAGATTGAATCATTCCCATAATAGAATGGGTAAAATCCAGATTTCTAGCATCGCTAAGAGTTGCCATAAATATTTCTGGAAGACCTTCTAAAGTTAAAGGTCTAAATGCAATTTGAATACATCCTATATGAATAAAATTATGAGTATCAATAAAAGGTTGAATATCTCTTTCATTTAAGAGACGAATAGTCATCTCTTTATCATTAAGAGATATTGCAGACTCAGTAGTTTTAACTACTTGTTTGAGACCTAATTTCTCAAAAGTACCTAATTCATAAACCAGATTTGGTTTTATCTTTGGAATAGTCCATTTATTTAATAAATCTAAATTATCAGGAATATCAAATTCCTCAATTCTAGTGTTTTTAACACTAGATTTCTTATGAAATATATTCATAAGGATAAGATGTGTTAGATCATAGATGAACTCAAACATATTTCTACTTCCATGGCTCTGATACCATTAGGGCCCAGGACGGGCCACGACCCAAACCAAACAGACTAAGATCAATGATAGACAAGCGAGGAAAACCATAGATCAAAGATCTTTTTTACTGAATACAGGATTTATTACTGAGGACCCCCTTAGTAATATAAGCTGACAAGAAAAACCCCACAAACGCCTGCGCCTTCACTCGGCATTACGGCAACAAGGGCACGAAGTCGGCTTATACACCTTAGGTTAACTTAAACCTGATTCAAACCTCCCATATCCTATCATTGAAAACAACTTGGCCAATTTTGTGGTCAATTTGGTATGGAAAATCCTTATAAGGGGAAAAAACGTCCTTCTAAAGATTTTAGAGAAGGAAAACTTTCTAAAAGAAAGAAAAGACATTATTCTGATAGAAGAAAAGAATTGAAAAAATCTAGATCAGATTTTTATAAAAAAGATAAAAGAAAGAAAAAAGAATTTTCTATATTATGTAGAAAATGCAAAAAACCTGGTCATTATGCTAACCAGTGTTGGGCAAAAGATAAGATTAAAGCCCTTGATATTGATGATGATTTAAAAGAAAAAATTTGTAAAATTGTTTTAGATTCTGATAATAATAAATCAGAAAGTTCAGATACTGAGTATTCAGAATCAAATGATTCTGAAGATCTACAACTTCTTGATAATGAATCTTTATTATCAGAAAGTGAAGATTGTGAAGCATGTATACAAGGACAACCTTGTATTCGTTCTTCAAAAGAAATCAGTAATACTGATAATACAGATGAGTTTTATAAACTCATGTCTCAGTTTCAGGACCTTAATTTAAGTGTCTTGACTAATGATAATTTACTAGAATTTCTTAAAAGAATTAAAGATCCTCTTTTAAGAACTAGTATTATTGATCAAATGGAAGATACTCCATCTACTAGTAATACTAGTAATGTTGTTTCTCAAAATACTGAGAATACATACTCCATGTCCGAAGTTAATAAACTTCTTAGACAGAAGTATGAAAAGAAAAATCCTGTTTCTACTCAGGATTTAGTTTATGAAATTGATAATCTTAAGAATGAGATTAAAAATCTTTATCATATTAATAAAGATTTTCATCAAAGACTTTGTTTTTTAGAGAATAAAGATAAGGATATTGATAATATTCATGATGATTCTATTGAGCATTTTATGCCATTAGAAAAAAATTATTTGTCTACCATTTCTATGGTTATATCACAAAAGTGGTATACAAAAATTACTCTTCTTATAAAAAATCAAAAATTTGATTTTATTGCCATGATTGATAGTGGTGCTGATTTAAATGTCATACAGGAAGGATTAATTCCTACTAGGTATTTTCATAAAACTAAACATTCACTTTCTCATGCTGGAGGTGAACGTCTTGAAATAAATTTCAAAATTCCAAAAGCTTTTGTATGCAAAAATGGAAATTGCATTTCAACAAGCTTTCTTCTTGCAAAAAATATTTCAAGCCAGCTTATACTTGGCTTACCTTTTATTTATAAAATTTATCCTTTGACTGTTGTCAATGAAAAAGGTTTAATTGGAACCTTTGAAGGAAAACCTATATCTTTTGATTTTATTACAAAACCCATTAATAGAGTTTTAAATGAACTTCAAGAACAGATTGAAAGAAAAACCTTTCAAATAAATTCTTTGAAAGAAGAAGTGAGTTTTTTAACTATTGAGGATAAACTCAAAAATCCTAAATTACAGGAAAAAATTAAACTTATTCATAATAAGTTTTCTATTGATATTTGTAATGATTTACCAAATGCTTTTTGGGATAGAAAAAAGCATATTATTTCTCTTCCATATGAAGAAAATTTTTGTGAAAAAAATATTCCTACCAAGGCTAGACCTTGTCAAATGAACTCTGAATATTTAGAGTTGTGTAAAAAGGAGATTGAGTCTTTACTTCAAAAGAAGTTAATAACTTCTTCTGATTCTCCTTGGTCATGTACTGCATTTTATGTTAATAAGCATTCAGAGCAGGAACGTGGAGTTCCTAGATTAGTTATTAATTATAAACCTCTTAATAAAGTTTTAAAATGGATTAGACATCCTATTCCTAACAAGAAGGATCTTCTTGATAGACTTGTTAATGCATTAGATTTTCTAAGTTTGATTTAAAATCAGGATTTTGGCAGATTCAAATTAATGAATCTGACAGATATAAAACTGCATTCAATGTTCCATTTGGACATTATGAATGGACAGTTATGCCATTTGGATTAAAAAATGCTCCTTCAGAATTTCAACAAATTATGAATGACATTTTTTATCCATTTAGCAATTTTATCATCGTATATATTGATGATATTCTTGTCTTTTCTAAAGACATTGAAACACACTTTAAACATTTAAATATGTTTAAAGAAATTGTTATTAAAAATGGTCTTGTTATTTCAAAACCAAAAATACTTTTATTTCAATCATCTATTAGATTTCTTGGTCATATAATTGACAAAGGAAATATTATTCCTATTCAAAGAAGTATTGAATTTGGAAATAAATTTCCAGATATCATTACTGATAAAACCCAATTACAAAGGTTTTTAGGAAGTCTTACTTATATTTCTTCTTATATAAAAAATCTTAATGAAGATACTGCTATTTTATATGATAGACTTAAAAAGAATCCTCCATCTTGGAATGAAAATCATACCAAGGCTGTTAAAAGAATTAAAGAGAAGGTTAAAAATCTTCCCTGTCTTATGCTTGCAAATCCCTTATGGGAAAAAATTGTTGAAACTGATGCTTCTGATATTGGTTATGGTGGAATTCTTAAACAGGTTGATCCCCATAAAAAACAAGAATATCTTGTTCGATTTTATTCTGGGAAATGGAATAATGCCCAGAAAAATTACTCAACAGTGGCTAAAGAGACTCTTGCTATTGTTAAATGTGTTTTAAAATTTCAAGATGATTTATATAATCAGAAATTTATAATTAAAACAGACTGCAATGCAGCAAAATTTATGTTTAATAAAGATTTTAAACATGATGTATCAAAGCAGATGTTTGCCAGATGGCAAGCACATCTTGCTCCTTTTGATTTTGTTATTGTTCATAAGAAAGGCATTGATAATTATTTGCCTGATTTTCTTACTCGTGAATTCTTGCAGGAATGAGTTTCCCTGATCACAATTTCTATTCCTCTAATAGAGGAAGAGGAAGTACAAGTGGAGGAAACATTACCTCTTATAGAGGTAGAGGAGGAAGAGGTTATATCCCTCAAACTCAACCAAGAACAATTGTTCAGCATGGCAAACAAAAATTGATTGCCCAGAACATTGCTAATACAGCAAGTTCCTATGGAGGTAATACCTCTGATCTTGATAAAGAGTTTCAAGAATTCTTGAAACAAAAACATAAAGGAAAAGAGAGTAATATCTCTCCTGATGATACTCAGACTTCTTATGCTAATATAGCAAAAGAAGATGAAAATGATAAAATGTTTGTCGAAAATATTAATCGACAACTTATTCTTCTAATAGAAGAAAGAGATACTCAATGGGCTGATAGTCCTTGGACCATTATGGAAAGATATCTTTCTAACACGTCATACGTGTCTGGGTCTTATAAACAGAGAGGTTATTATGAAACTCTCCTTCTCTCTACTTATAGTGTTGAGATAAATCATTTTGCCTCTGGTGAAAAAGGAAAAGATTATAACTTTTCCAAGATTATTATCAAAAAGGTTATATCCTTTGAAGAATGGGGTATATCTCCATTAGCAGAGAAAGAATTTTATTCTCAAGCAAATTTTGCTTTCTAATTTGGTTATTTAATTTCAACTCATTACATAGGGCTAAACCCTCTTGGATACAAGTTGATATTAAATTACCATAAGTATAGTTATCATAGGGTATAGAAATATTATCTTGCCTAAGAACTCTACGAATTCTTTCAGCAAAAAGACTAGGAAGGCCATCAATAAATTTGGCTTTCCAATAACTGTTATTACAGTCTGGTAATTCAAAGATACGAGTAAGAAATGTATCTTTGTACCATCTGAAATCAGACAGTGTTTTACATCTAAGGTTACTGAGAAGAGTTCTAATATTCTCTCCATTATCAGTAAACCTTCCTGTAAAATGATCAATAATAGTGAGAACTAAAGAATAAACAGCGTTCTCAACTATAATATTATTCTCTTCCTTAATAGAATTAAGGATAATAGTTTTTTGTTCTTGGGACAAATAATTATCCCACCAACCTTTAAGTTGGCCTGTAAAACCAGCAGTAATCATGCCAGCAATATTTTTATCTGTATTACCAGATACTTTACACACAGTACTATACATCATCATACGGTGTGCAAGATTATAGATGTGCCTATCAGTGCAACCATCTAAATTCCATTCATAAATACTTTTTCCATTATAATTATTGGAAATGTAATATTCTTGTTCTTCATGAAGAATATCAACAGGAGAATGTCTATTATAATAATACCTGCTCTGAGTAGGTCTATCTGCCCACTTCTTTTTATTTATTTCTTCTGTAATATTAACAGAAGTAGAAGAAGAAGGGTTTTGAAATTCTTTTTGAAATTCTTCTTCATTATCTAAAGCTGAAATATTAAAAGCTTTACATTTTTCTTCTAATAATTTTTCCAAATCGGAAACAGAAGATTTAAGTTTAAAATCCTTTATCAAAGGAGGAGATTGAATTGAAGAAGAAACAATGGATGAAATCTTCAACAAGGAGAGAAATAGATTTCTTTCTGCATTCTTTCCAAATATCATCAATATTATGTTTCCATTGAGAATAACAGAAACATCTTGGACAATTAAAATAATGATCCACACTCATTTTGAATCTTTTGAAAAAGAGTCTTTGAGCTCTTCAAGGGCTTCAAATAAAGCCGGATCAGGAATATCATCCTCTGGATCCTGTGCATCCTGTAAAAGACTAGTGAATTGATTTTCACTAGTTTCTGACCTCATAGAGGAATCAGATTTTGAATCTGATGCAAGATTTTTCGAAATATCTTTTTTCATTTCAGAAACAAACAAATCAATCATCTGTTTCTGTGATAAAATCCCAGCATATTTCTGGGTAAGAATCTTGAAAGGACTAATATGGTCCTCCTCTTTTTCTTTTTCTTTTTCTTGAAGATCTTGCTTATAAGCTTTGATCTTTTCATTGATTTTTTCAACTGTTTCTTCCGAGACTAATTTCCCGGTTTCTGGGTCCATTCTCATCATTTTATCCCAGAATTTACAATGGCTGATACGCCATAAACAAGGTGCACCATAGCTGGTATAACCTACTATTGGTGTCCATTTCCATATCCATGGAATACCATATTCAATAAAGAAAAGACAAGTTGTCTTCCCTTCAATAAAATTTTCAGAAGATTTTCCCTGTATAACAGGGGAGACTGAAATCCAGTCTTTCATAAGACTATGAAACAATTCTGGCAAAATTTTTGCCGAAGGTCCAAAAGTTCTCCACCATGTAAAGAACCAATTTGGAATTGGCTTGTGAAAAATATTTTCACAAACTTTTATAAACCAAGAGTGTTTATGCCTCTTGTTCTCATATAAGAGAGTTTTTTCAAAGCTTTCGATATAATCGAAGTAATTGAATTTAAAATTCATATTATGAAGCTGAGAATAAAATTCTTTCTCTGCTAATGGAGATATACCCCATTCTTCAAAGGATATAACCTTTTTGATAATAATCTTGGAAAAGTTATAATCTTTTCCTTTTTCACCAGAGGCAAAATGATTTATCTCAACACTATAAGTAGAGAGAAGGAGAGTTTCATAATAACCTCTCTGTTTATAAGACCCAGACACGTAATATATAATATAATTAACATAAAAAATAGCATATAGAAATAATATTAATTTGTAATTTTAATAACATTTATATCATTAAAAATATATCATAATAGTATATGTTATTATATTATATATATATATATATTATATAATTATATATTTCTAAATATAATATATGTTATTTATATTATAATATATTTTGATAGTATACATATACATTATGATAGTATAATTAATACATAGTATATAATTAATATATATTATTATATACAATATTATCTATAATATAATATACATATATATGTACATATAATTAATATTTATACATATATTTTAATTATATATATTAATTATAGTATATATGTAATTATAATATTAATATCCATATTATGTATATAATATATCAAATATTTTTAATAATTATGTATGTATTAATAGTTATTGATAATGTATTATATATTTATAGAATATATTATAATATATATAATATATTAATATATAATAATATATATATTTATAGTATAATGTACTATTATGATATATTAACTATAATCATATTAACTATAATTATAAATATACTATATTATAACATATAATTCTATTATAATACTATTATATACATATTATAATTATTAATATGCATATATATATATTAATATGTTATATAGGTATTATACATGTATTATTTGTATATTAATAATATAATATATACTGTGTAATATAATATAGACTAATATACTATATGTTATAGGGTTATCATAATATTACATGTATACAATTAATAATATAATTATATATATTAGATATGATAAATAAATATATTAATAAATTATATATGATTTACTATTACATAATAATACTATATATACATATTATATGTATATTATATATATTAATAAATAATATATGTATTAATAGTCTACATATTATATAATTAATAGAATAATTATATTAATTATATATTAATTATATATGATATTATTATACATTATAAATTAATATGTATACATATATATACATGTATATAATATTATAATACTATATAAATTATACTATATACATATAAATTATAATTATTTAATACATATAATTATATTATTAATTATATACATGTAATATTATAATAACCCTATAACCAATAATATATTAGTCTATATTATATTATACATTATATAGTATATTATTAATATTCATATAATATATGTAATATTATATATGTATCTATATAATATTATATAATTATAATAGATATATTATAATTATATAGGTATAATACATATTAATGTTATATATAGTATATAACAATATTATAATATAATATTAATATATATAATACTATATATTAATATACTATATTATAATATATAATAATTATATAAATATTATATTAATATGTATATATGTAAATACAATACTAATATTGTATATATGTATAATAGTTTGTTAATTATATATACATATATTTATAATTATATTAATAATATAATATATATTATAACACATACATATTATTATAATATATGTATTATAACATATATTAAGTATATGATATTAATAACTATTATATATACATTATATATATATTATATACTATATAATTATTATATATAATTAATATACATTAATACATATATTATAATATAATATATGTTATAATATTATAATAATATATATTAGTATATGTATAATATAGTATAATTATGTATAATACTATATATTATAATATGTATATACTATATACTATATCATATTATAATATTAATCAAATTATTCTTCGACTGACAAGACGAGAGTAACCTAGCTCTGATACCAAGCTAGGACGGGAGCCCTACTCGTTCACACCCTTAGAGGACCATGGCCACCATGTATTCAAACTGCCTTGGGCAGGTTGACTCTGAACTTCCACTCCGTCTTCGATACTCTTAGCCTTATCGAGCAAAGCTCAGATCCACCAAGTAAAAGCAATTGAAAGCATGGATTATAATCTTTGTGTGAACTATATGGACCATTACTCTTTTCTATGTTATAGCATATTTCTGATATACAAGATCCTAATAAGAGGCGAGTATGGAAAATGGAGTGTTTATTTATTTTTGTGTGTTTTACAATTAACTCAACTCCCTATTTATAGAGTTTTGGGAGTGAAGAGTCTAGAACCCTTACAAAGACAAGTGTTAGAGTGGCAACCTTCATCAAATGACTCCTCACTTTAAGAAGGCTGCATGTAGGACATTCCATGCTAGATTGAATGCAAGACACTTATCTCAAAGACACCT
Organism: Caryopteris x clandonensis; assembly: GCA_028749325.2. Taxonomy (NCBI): domain Eukaryota; kingdom Viridiplantae; phylum Streptophyta; class Magnoliopsida; order Lamiales; family Lamiaceae; genus Caryopteris; species Caryopteris x clandonensis. The sequence goes on from JAPYKT020000049.1 coordinate 1,886,510, forward strand.
CACTAAATGAGATGTCATGTCTAGGAAAGTACACAACTACCCTTATAACATAGGTATTACATTATTTTAAACATAAAACATGGCTTTAAGTACACCTCACTAGATGAGATGTCATTCCTATGAAAATACAAGATTGCCCTTATTATATGGGTATTTATTACAAGGTTTAAATTTATGATTGAACTTGTCTTGGGTCGAACTTGGGTTCATACTCGAACTCTTGATCTTGACTAGTTCCAGGTTGGTTTGATCTGGATTCTTTAGTGATAGGGTTGACTATGAACGAGGTATAATTAAGTCCTTTAGTATCTTCATGTGGATGGCTTTTATTGGCAAAATATAGATGGACATAAAGTTCTCGGTGCTCTTCCTTATTATCTTAGATTGGACCCTTGATTGTCTTCCATTTTTAGTGTAAGGGGACCGGACGAAGTTCTTTTTAGATTCCTGTAGAATATGGCCTATGACAGAGGATTATGATATGAAGTTCTTCATCATCCTAATATTCATTTTGGAGCACTTGTATCCATTCTTTCACAGTTGCATACCATAGCAGGAATGACCACCAGAGGGTAGAGTCCTTTTCAATATCTTGGAAAAAGATGAGTGTATCCATACTGAGATCGGATAAAAGTATAAGGTGGACAAACACCATAGGTACCATAAACCATTGAAGGTGAGATCTTTAGAAAGAGCAACATGTATTATGCCCAAGAATTGTTTCTGGAGATGATAACATGTTTGTTCCTCTTGGATTCCTTCTTCAGAAATATATTTCGATAGATATCGAACCACATTTGGAGCTGCATGTTGTCAGATATCTCCAAGTGTTTTGAAAGGCTCATCACGAGGAAGAAATGATAAATCAGGATTGATAAGATGGATGGGAGCTTGTCTCCAAAAACCGATTTTGGAAGATATTATCTTCTTTCATTTCCCTGTCATAAAGATAACGGGCAGCACCCTGGTAGATGATATGAGTTGAAGCTGAAATTGTTTGGAGAGATAATCAGGCACAACATTTTCCTTGCCATTTATGTGTTGGACTTCAAACTGGTATTTTGTAAACCAGTCTATGAGTCTGAGTAACTATTTTTCTAGGACTCCTTTATTCTTGAGCTCCATAATCGCTGGGAAGGATGTATTATCCAGTTGGATAATGAAATTGTATCTCACCAGATGGAATTTAAATTTTTTCATTCCATATTTGACAGCTAATATCTCCTTGTAGACATCATGATAATGTGCTTCAGATTCTTTGAATTGGCTGGTGGCATGTCCACAATAATGAGTTTCCCACCTTCGTTTTCTAATAAGATAGCTCTTCAATAATCATCACTGGCATCTGTTTGTAAGATCCGTTGGCCATCTCTAGGAATTCTCAAGGGTGAGAGCTTTTGACACACTTTTTAAAGATGTTTGACTGCTGCAGTTTGGTCGATATCCCAAGGAGGTGGACTTTTCCTTAGAAGCTTTGATAATTTGCTTATATAGGCTAAACATTTGGGGATAAAATCTTTAAGATAGTTGACGATTCCAAGGAACTGTTGATCCTGTTTAATAGATAAATGTTTATCCGGGAGCTTAAGTAGTTCTTGGAATAAGTGTGATCATGGTTCATACTCCCCATCCTCAATTTGCATGCCCAAAAAATCAATAGAGTTTTGCTTGACCACACTTTTCTTTTGGGATAGCATAATACTATATTTTTATACCAAGTCTATGAACATGTGGAAAAGTTGTTCATGTTCCTCTATATTATTGGAATATAAGAGGATATCATTTCATCATGGTCTTTTGGAAAAGGGATGGTACAACTTTAAGACCAAATAACAGAACTGTCCATTTGTATTAAGCTGTGGGTAGGTAAAAAACTGTTTTATACCTTTCATCTGGTGTAAACCCACTTGGCAGAAACTAGATTTAAGGTCAAATTTGGAAAAACATTTGGGCTTCTGAGAGGTAAGAGAACAAAACTTTTGTCCTGGGCAAAGAGAATTTATCATCAAGCAAGTAATAGTAGAGAGGTTTGTAATCAATGACTAAGCTCTTCATTCCTCGAACTTGTTGGTTTTTTCAGCATTGGAGGTTGGTTCATCATAAGAATGGGGACATTTTCTTCTAAATCTTCTTCATCGGATGTCTCATGAAGGATGAAGGTTGTATCAGAATCGCGGCCATCTTGTTCTGAATAAAGAGATTCTATGTCTGATTTCATCAACATATGCTTCATGATAGTGAAAGGTATGTGATGCAAGCTTAGCTGCTTTCCCTTTCTTCGTAGAGCAGGTTTTTTCGAAATGCCCTTTTTGTCCACATATATAACATCTGTCAGTGGACTTCTTTCTGAATGGCTTCCTTCGGAAAAACATGTATGTTTGTTTTTCCTTTTTCCTTCTGAGCTTCTGCTTATCTTTTTCTTTATCTTTTTCTTTATCTTTTTTGGAACAATGGCATGCTTTCTCATGACATTTTATTTCAAGGTAGGATTCATCACATACCTTTTTAGGAATCTTCCGTCTTTCCATCATTTCTTTAAAGAAATTTTGTTGCTCACAGAGGGGGCATAAAGGTTGAGCTTCTTTCTACCTTATCATCTTCGATCCTTGCAAGTTCCTTTTTTTGAGTTGCCTAATCTCTGCTTCTTTTGATGTGAACTCTAAGCCATACTGCCGATTTGCAATAAGGCTTTTGAGTTCTCTATCCAACTGGGTTATCTTCCCAGTAAGCCTCTGTTCCACTCTCAGAAGTTGGGTCTGCAAGTAACTCATTTGATTATATGAATTTTGAACCTTGTCGAATACTTGAGTTACCTTAGAATCAATAGTTTGTACTGATTGATTTTGTGCCCGAGCATTTGTTGTCTGCCAATTGAGGACTTCCTCTCCTTGACTCAGAGGCTTTAAATGGCCACTTGCTTCTACTACAGTACTCTGAATATAAGGCCTTGAGGTTACATTAGAAGTTTGATCCTCCGTGCTCTCTAGAGGAGGAAAATCTTCTTTGCAGCTTTTGAACATTAAATATGGTTGAGGAGCTCGGGGAGTTGGAGGTAATGGTCTCTCTTCATGTCAACATGAATAACCCTCTGTGGAATTGATATTTTTGGTGGAGGTGGATTAGGAGGGTCGTTGTATTTATTATCAAGGGTCTTATAATAATTATTATAATATATGTATACATTATATAGTATATAATATATAAATATATGTTATATTTATATAATATATATAATACTGTATATATTATAATATATTATAATATGTATAATTAATTATATTATATATGATACAAATATAATTATGCATATTATTAATATATATAGTATATAATCTATTATTAATATGTAATATAATATATTATTATATAATAATATAATATATTATATATTATATATATTTATAATATATGTAATTATATATTATAAATAATATATTATAATATATTAATAATATTATATACATATATAGTATAAACATATTATATTAATATACATATATATATATATGCATACAATATTAATACAATAATTTATTATAATTAATATAAATATAGTATTATATGATAGTCATAATATGAATTAATAATTAGTTAAATAATGTATAATGTAATATATTATAATTATGTATATTAATTATAAAATATACATATATATAATATTATAATATTAATATTATAATAGTATCTTATAATAAATTAATATATTACATATTTATATAATTAATATGTTCAATCCAAGATAATAAGGAAGAGTACCAAGAACTTTATGTCCATCTATGTTTTGCCAATAAAAGCCATCCAAATGAAGATACTGAAGAACTTACTTATACCTCGTTCATAGTCAACCCTATCACTAAAGAATCCGGATCAAACCAACCTGGAACTAGTCAAGATCAAGAGTTTGAGTATGAACCCGAGTTCGACCCAAGACAAGTTCAATCATAAATTTAAACCTTGTAATAAATGCCCATATAATAAGGGTAGTCTTGTATTTTCCTAGGCATGACATCTCATCTAGTGAGGTGTACTAAAGCCACGTTTTATGTTTAAAATATTGTAATACCCATGTTATAAGGGTAGTTGTGTACTTTCCTAGACATGACATCTCATCTTGTGAGGTGTCTTTGAAATAAGTGTCATTCATGCAACCTCGCATGACATGTCCTACATGCAACCTTCATAAAGTGAGGAATCATTTGATGAAGCTTGCCACTCTGACACATGTCTTTGTAAGGGTTCATGACTCTTCACTCCCGTAATATTATATAATATTAATTATGACATATATATAATTAATATATATTAATAATATATAATATACTATAAATTATAATAACATTATATATAATATTATACTATAATTGTACATAATATTATAATATGTACATTATATACATATAATTATATATGTATAATACTATTATATTGACATATGAATCTATACAAATATATATTAGTATATATTAATATACATATTATTATAATATTATAATTTATACCATATATTACTATAAATATTATAACTATGTATTAACTATATAATTATCATATATAAATATCACACACTAATACATGTAATATAATATGTTAATAATAATATATTATATACAATTAGCATAATATATTAAATATATAATATAATATTATAATATATACGTATAATATAATAGTATATATATGTATTAATATATTGTATATACTAATATAATATTAATTAGTATATATAATATATTATGCTATAGTATATATTATAATATAATACAGTATCTATAATATTAATAGATATATGTTAATATTTGTATTATATGTATATATTATATATAATATACGTATATATACTAATATTAATACAGATATATAATATTAACTATATAGATAATAATATATATAATATATTATTATAATATATTATAAAACATATATATTAATATATAATTATATATGTACAATATATAATATATTACTAATACATTATAATATTACGTACTCTATAATAATTATATTTAATATATACATAATAATTATAATATATACATAATATGAATATAACTAATAATATTAAATTAATGTATTATAATATTATATATTATTACTTATATATTATTATTATATACATATTAATATATAATAATTAATAATAACATATAATATAATATATTAATAACATATAATTTTATATATATTAATAATACATATGTATAGTATAGTTATTATATATTAATATTAATATTATACATATAACACATATTATAATATTATGTATTAATATTATACAATTATTAGATTATATATATTATAATAAAAATATATACATATATATGATAAATTAATTATAAAATATATTACATAGATTATATTCATATTTTATACTATATACATATGAATGTATAATGTATTAATATAATAATAATTATAATAACTATTATATATTAATTATATTATAATATTATTTGATATTATATTTTATATTATAATTATATATTAAGATATATTATATATATTTAGTATAATAATATTTTTACTATAATATTATTTTTCTAGTATACTATTATGTATATTAAAATATTATGTACATATATATTATATAATGTATTATAATATTATTATATTAATATTAGATAATATACTATATATTATAATTCTTAATATATATTTAAAATATATTTAAATATAATGTATATAATATTAATATAATTATTATATAATATATTAATAATTATATTATGATACATATATTTATTATATAGTATATTATATACATTAATTAATTATATATGTTATTATATTATTATATCTATAGTTAATATTAGTATATTAAAATATAATACACATATAATATACTATAATAATATAATATTAAATATATACTATAACATATTAAGTATATACTTTATATATTAATAGTATATATATATTAATTATACATTAAACATATTAATATAGTATAATTATAACATATCTTAATAAAATATTCTAATATAATTAATGATATTATCAACTATTAATTTACCATAATATAATTTATATAAATTTTACTATTATAATATACGATATAACTATTAATATATAATACATTATTTTAATTATAATATAATATATATTATAGTATATATATTTACATATAATTTATATTATATTAAGTACATAATTACATGTATTCATATAATTATATGATTATATTAATTATTTATTAGTATGTATAATATTATATATTAATTATCATAACTATATTTATATTAATATGTATAATCGTATATTTGTTATAGTATGTATATATATAATACTAATAGGTTATAATATATTATAATATGTATATTGTATTATATAATATAATTAATTGTAGTATATAGTATATTATTACATATATATAATTATTATAATAATATATTTATAATACTAACAAATTATTATATAAGTAATAATATACTATATGCTATAATTAATTATTAATATATATTATAGTACATTATACTATATATATGTATTATACATAATAGATATGTTAATAATTATATAGTATATATTATAATATAGTATATTATGCATATTGAAATTAATATATTATAATTATTTATAGTATAAATAATATGTATAATATATATGTATATTATATGTATACATAATATTATATAGAATATATATATTAACAATTTATATTTATATTGTATAATTTTGTATTATATATAATTGTATGTAAATATATAGTTATATATAGTATGTACATATTAATATAATGTCATTAATATTATAATACTTACATATTATATATTAATAGTGTATTATATATATTTTAATAAATTATATATAATTAATAGTATGTATACTATTATATTATATTTAATATACAATATATTTATAATTATTATAATTATACATACTATATTATAATTTGTAATATTATATGGTGTTCATATATTATTATATTAATATATTATTAATATACTATAAAATATATTAACATATATATACACACTATTATATACTATTATACATATTACAACATATGTATAATTATAATATATATTAACATACATTATCCATATTATATTTTTATAATTAATTTATAGTATACTGTACATATAATTATAATATATTTATTATATATACATATAATATGTTATATTAAATACCTATAATTAATATATATTATACTATATGTATATTAATAAATAATTGAATATAATAATTATTATATGTATACATTATAATACATAATATAATTATACATACTTATTATATATTAATTATTAATGTAATTATATACAATACCTATGATTACATTAATATTTTTGTATAATATTATATATTTACATATTAATTATATAATATAAATTAATATATTATTCAATATATACATATAATATAATATAATTAAATACATAATATAAGTATATTATATTGTATAATATATAATTTATACTTATTTATAACTATACTTATATACATATTATAATACATATATATTATACATATAATATTAATAATATAATATATTAATAATAATTATTATACATTTAAGTATGTATTATATATTAATATAATATGAATAATTATATAATTATTAATATATATAATTAATATTATATAATGTATATAATATGTTATAATATTTATACATTTTATAACTTTATTGTATACATATATTACTGTATAATATTATATTAAAATGTACATTAATTATTATACATTATAATATGTACATTATATAATATTATAAATATATATTATTATGATGTATATATACATAGTATGTATATTAATATAGTTAATGTATTAAAACTATTAATACATATATTATATAGTATATATTATTAATGCATATATAATATATAATGTAATATACATATATATTATATAATACATATTAATATATTATATTGTAATATTAATATATTGTACAATATATTATTAATATATATTATATAATATATACTAATAAATATTATTATATATAACATACATATATATAATTATACATATATGTATATTATAAGTTAATTAATGGTATATTAGTTATATAAAATATATAGTATATAATATTAATATGTATATATACTATAAATATATATTACATGGTGTTCGTATATTATTATACTAATATATTATTATAATATTACAATTTATTAATAGTATAATTATATTACTATATATACTATAATGTATATAATAGGATTAATATATTATAAATATATATGTATTATATAATATACATAATATAATTAATAGTATTATTATACATATATGTATTAATATAATAATACTATTAATATATTATAATATTAATGAATCCTTATTATCAAAAAGTGAAGATTGTGAAGCATGTATACAAGGACAACCTTGTATTCGTCCTTTACAAGAAGTCAGTAATACTGGCAATAATGATGAGTTTTATAAACTTATGTCTCAATTTCAAGATCTTAATTTAAGTGTCTTGACTAATGATGATATATTAGAATTTCTTAAAAGGATTAAAGATCCTACTTTAAGAACTAATATTATTGATCAAATGGAAGATATTCCATCTACTAGTAATACTAGTCAAACTGTTTCTCAAAATACTGAGAATTCATACTCCATGTCCGAAGTTAATAAGCTTCTTAGACAGAAGTATGAAAAACAAAATCCTATTTCTACTCAGGATTTAGTTTATGAGATTGATAATCTTAAAAAGGAAATAAAAAATCTTTATAAGATAAATGATAATTTTGCTAAAGACATAAGATGTTCAATAGAATCATCAGGAGAATTATCAATCTCCTTATCTTTATTTCCTTCTAATAAAGAAAGTACATAATTATATATAATATATAATTAATTAGACATTTAGTAATAATATTACTTATATACAATTATATAATATAATAATATAATATATTATACATATTAATAATATTAATATACATATGTATATAATATATATAAATTTATTATTATATTATTATACATATTATTATATACTATTATGTATTAATATACATGTACTATACATATTATAATATATGTCCATAGATATTAATATATATAATATACATTAATATTATATGATATTATAATATACATAATATTTATATATTATATACATAAATAAATAAACACCATAATACTATATGTTATAATGTATAATATTAATTATAGGTATTTAATATAATATATTCTATGTATATATAATTTATATATTTAATTTTACAATTTAATTATGAATAATACATGCAAATTAGATTTTTTCTAAAGGATCTGCTGTCAAAAGGCAGATTAATACAGAATTTAATTTACCCAAATGGGAACCATTTAGAAAATGGTATTTTAATAGTTTTACTAAAAAAGAATATGATTTCTTTGTTGACAGTTTTTATAAGTTCTGTGAAGAAAAAAATAGGATCATATATTATGTTCCTTGGTTTTTTAAAACTTTTATTACTGATTATATTTCAGTAATAGAAAGAAGTTATAAACTTTCAAATGGACATATTCAAAAATCTGTTTTTCCTCCTTAACAGACTTTTCAAATTGAAAAAAATGATAAGTCTTTTAATTTTACGGCTTTTTCAAAAATATTTGAAACAGATATGCTTCCTATTACAACAAAGCATATAAATCAATTGATTGAAAATAAAAATTTTACAAATTTATATTTAACTATTTTAGGTGAAGAAATGATATCTCTTCATGATAGAGTTGAAAAAATTATTTCAGCCATTAATCAGATAAAACCTGATGTTCATATTGAAAAGAAAAAAGAAGTAGATATTTCAGCTATTGCTTCTTCTTCTATTCAATCTCCTCCTTTAATAAAGGATTTTAAGCTTAAATCTTTTGTTTCCGATTTGGAAAAATTATTACAAGAAAAGTTTAAAAATTTAAATATTTCAGCATTAGATGATGAAGAAGAATTTTCTCCTTCTACCTCTTTTGTTAATAATACAGAAGAGATTAATAAAATGAAATGGGCTGATAGACCCACACAAAGTAGGTACTATTATAATAGACCTTCTCCTGCTGATGTTCTGCTTGAAGAACAAGAATATTTTCTTTCTAATAATTATAATGGAAAAAGTATTTATGAATGGAATTTAGATGGTTGTACTGATAGGCACATTTATAATTTGGCACACCGTTTGTTAATGTATAGTACTGTGTGTAAGGTTTCTGGTAATATAGATAGAAACATTGCAACAATGATAACTGCAGGTTTTACTGGCCAACTTAAAGGCTGGTGGGATAATTATTTATCTCAAGAACAAAAAGCTATTATTTTTAATTCAATAAAAATGGAGGATAATAATCCTGTAGAGAACGCAGTTTATTCCTTAGTTCTTACAATTATTGACCATTTTACAGGTAAGTTTACTGATAATGGAGAGAATATTAGAACTCTTCTCAGTAATCTTAGATGTAAAACATTATCTGATTTCAGATGGTACAAAGATACATTTTTAACTCGTATTTTTGAATTACCTGACTGTAATAATAATCATTGGAAAGCCAAATTTATTGATGGCCTTCTTAGTCTTTTTGCTGAAAGAATTCGTAGAATTCTTAGAAAAGATAAGGTTTCTATACCTTATGATAATTATACTTATGGTAATTTAATATCAACTTGTGTACAAGAAGGTTTAACCTTATGTAATGAGTTGAAATTAAATAACCAGATTAGAAAGCAAAATTTGCTTGAGAAAAAACAACTTGGCCAATTTTGTGGTCAATTTGGTATGGAAATTCCTCATAAGGGGAAGAAACGTCCTTCTAAGGATATAAGAGAAGGAAAGATTTCTAAAAGAAAGAAAAGATATTATTCTGAAAGAAAAAGAGAATTGAAAAAATCTAGATCATCTTTTTATAAAAAAGATAAAAGAAAGAAAAAAGAATTTTCTATAATATGTAGAAAATGTAAGAAACCTGGTCATTATGCTAACCAGTGTTGGGCAAAAGATAAGATTAAAGCCCTTGATACTGACAATAATGATGAGTTTTATAAATAATATTTATATATTATATACATAAATAAATAAACACCATAATACTATATGTTATAATGTATAATATTAATTATAGGTATTTAATATAATATATTCTATGTATATATAATTTATATATTTAATAATATTTAATAATATATATTATTAATTATATGCATAGTATAATATAAATTAATTATATTATCATAATTTGTACAATATATGTTAATATTTATTATAATTAATATATATCTTATATTTTGTATAATAGTATATAATAGTATGTATATATATCTTAATATATATTATAGTATATTAATATAATAATATATGAACACCATATAATATTACAAATTATAATATAGTACGTATAATTATAATATTTATAAAGATATTGTATATTAAAATATATAATAGTATACATACTATTAATTATATATAATTTATTACATACTATATAAAATTATATATTTACATATAATTATATATAATACATAATTATATAATATTAATATATATTGTTAATATATATTGTATATAATATTATTTATATATATAATATACATATAATTATTATTTTTAATATTAATAGTTATAATATATTAATTTTAATATGCATAATATACTATATAATTATAAATAAATATATATATATTATGTATAATACATATATATAGTATAATGTATATACATATTAATATTATATGAATATAAGTTATACTATAATTAATTACAGTTCTTAGTATATTATTACATGCATAATAATTTATTAGTATTATAAATATATTATTATAATTATTATATAATAATATATGTAATTAATATAATACATATATATTATAAAATATTAATAATATTAATTATAATTATTATAATATTTTATATGTATATAATAGTATACATTATAGTGTACATATGTAGTATATATTAATATAATAATATAATGATATACTGTATTATTATATGTATGTATCACATGTTTATATATGTATATAATATTATGTATATATTAGTATAATAAATACATATATAATAATTATTATATTATATGTTACACTGTCCATATAGTATTAATATATATACTATTTTAATATATTAATATAGATATTATATGTATATTATAATATACTAATATTAACTGTACACATAATAATATAATAACACATATAATTAATTATTATATATAAAATACACTTTATAATATATGTATCATAATATAATTATTAATACACTATATTAATTATTATATTAATATTATATAAATTATATATAAATATATTAATATATAATTTAATAATATTATAATACATATGTTTTATATAATTATTATATATAATATATATATATTAATATACTATTAATACATATATTATATATGTATATATTAATTAGTTATATACTAGATGTAAATATTATTAATATATTTGTACAGTATAGTTATTATATATTAATATTAATATTATACATATAACATTTATTATAATATTATGTAATAATATTATATAATTATTATATTATATATTAAATAATAATGTTATATTATGTATATAATTATTAATTATTATAATACATTAACATTGTGTTAGATCATAGCATGGCTTTTCATGTTTCTACTAACATGGTTCCAAACCTTTTGAGGTTTTGGAAACATGATTAAAATCAAATAACTAGAATCAATTATAGGATAAGGAAGGTTTGAATCAGGTTTGAGTTTACCCACGGTCGTATAAGCCTACTTCGTGCCCTTGTTGCCGTTATGCCGAGTGAAAGTGCAGGCGTGTGTGGGGTTTTTCTTTTAAGCTTATACAACTAAAGAGTCCTCAATAAAAGCCCTGAATTCAGTAAAAATTGTTTGTTCCTCACCTGTCTATAATTGGATCTTAGTTTGTTTGATTTTAAGAGGAGTCCCTCCTGGGTCTTGAATGGTATACATAATATTATAATATACATAATAGTATACTATAATAATAATATTATAGTAAACATATTATTATACTAAATATATAATAAATCTTAATATATAATTATAATATAATATATTATATCATAATAATATTATATAATATTACGGGAGTGAAGAGTCATGAGCCCTTACAAAGACACGTGTCAGAGTGGCAACCTTCATCAAATGACTCCTCACTTTAAGAAGGTTGCATGTAGGACATGTCATGCTAGGTTGCATGCAAAACACTTATCTCAAAGACACTTCACTAGATGAGATGTCATGTCTAGGAAAAGTATACAACTATCCTTATAGCATGGGTATTACATTATTTTAAATATAAAACGTGGCTTTAAGTACACTGCAGTAGATGAAATTTCATGCCTAGGAAAATACAAGAATACCCTTGGGCATTTATTACGAGGTTTAAATTTATGATTGAACTTTTCTTGGGTCGAACTCGGGTTCATAGTCGAACTCTTGATCTTGACTAGTTCCAGGTTGGTTGGATCCGGATTCTTCAGTGATAGGGTTAACTATGAACGAGGTATAAGTCCTTCAGTATCTTCATGTGGATGACTTTTATTGGCAAAACATAGATGGACATAAAGTTCTCGGCACACTTCCTTATTATCTTGGATTGGACATATTAATTATATAAATATGTAATATATTAATTAATTATAAGATACTATTATAATATTATATATTATATGTATACTTTATAATTAATATACATAATTATAATATATTACATTAGACATTATTTAATTAATTATTAATTCATATTATGACTATCATAGAATACTACATATATATTAATTATATTTATTATACGTATTAATATTATATGCATATATATGTATGTATATTAATATAATATATTTATACTATATATATGTATATAATATTATCAATATATTATAATATATTATTTATAATATATAATTACATATATTATAAATAAATATAATATATATTATATGTATTAATATAATATATTAGTAATATGTATAATTATATTAATATATAAATAATATTAGTATCATATATAATATAATTAATTATACATATTATAGTATAGTATAATATATATACAGTATTATATATATGATAGACATATAACATATATTTAATATATTATATACTATATAATGTATACATATATTATAATAATTTTTATAAGACCCCTGATAATAAATACGACCCTCCTAATCCACCTCCACCAAAAATATCAATTCCACAAGAGGGTTATTCGTGCAGACATGAAGAGACCATTACCTCCAAATCCTGGAGCTCCCCACCATGTTTGATGTTTAAAAGCCGCAAAGAAGATTTTCCTCCTCTAGAGAGACGCAAGGATCAAACTTCTAAGGTAACCTCAAGGCCTTATATTCAGAGTATTGAAGTAGAAGCAAGTGGCCATTTAAAGCCTCTGAGTCAAGGAGGTAAGTCCTCAATTGGCAGACCACAAATGCTCAGGCACAAAATCAATCACTACAAAGTATTGATTCCAAGGTAACTCAAGTTCTCGACAAAGTTCAAAATTTATATAATCAAATGAGTTACTTGCAAACAGAGGCTTACTAGGAAGATAACCCAGTTGGATAGAGATCTCAGAAGCCTTATTGTAAATCGGCAGTATGACTTAGAGTTCACATCAAAAGAAGCAGAGATTAGGCAACTCAAAAAGGAGCTTGCAAGGATCGAAGAAGATAAGGTAGAAAGAAGCTCAACCTTTATGCTCCCTAATAGAGTCTCCTCTTTTATGACTTCACCAACCTTATATCAATCTCCAAATGATCAAAGACAGAGTCCCAGCTGTATGCCACACATTTTGGGATCAATCAAAGGTTGAAGGTAAAAAAAAACCCATTAATACTTTAATGGCCCATCCTATGTTCTCTGGTCTCCCAGGAGAAACAAGTGATTTGGAAGAAATTCAAACCTATACATCAGAATCAACTGAAACTTTCTAGGATCAAGCGGAACAGAGGAAGAGATAGTTGGTGTTTCACCAATCCTTATGGCTGATGCAGGAGAAAGTCAACCCTTCATTGAACCTATTTCTGATGACTCTAATCAAGAGACATCCTACTAAAAAGGAAGGTACTAAACCCTCCATTGGTCATTGGTTTTCATTTGATGATGTACCTATTCAAAAGCGAAGAGAAAAGATGCATATACTATCAGCCTGGATAGATAATCAGCTAAACAGAGAAGGAGTTGATTTAAGAACATTTCTCAAGGAATTCACATCAAGGTTTCTTAGTGTCCTAAGAGAATGGTTCTTGAGCCTTGGAGAATATCAGCAATTACAATTGATCGATCCACCAACGCCAGCTGACGTAGTTGGTGAGATACATAGAGAATTTATTGGTGAGATTTCTTTGTACACCAAGGTTGTGTCTTAAGAATACCACTATGAGGTGCTGGTCGCTATTGAAAAAGGATCTGGACAGGTATGTCAAACGAATGTCTGAAAGATTCTACATTTTGAATGGTTATAATGATCCAAATTTGAAGGTTGTCTACATTGCCTCTTTACCACAAGAGCTACAACCAGAAATGGAGAGGATGTTTCAAGCCATGAAGAAAGACATGGCCCAAATCAGCATGGGACGAATACATCAAACCGACTTGGCTGCTCTGGAGAAACTCTGTGAGCAACAAAAGTTTTGTAAAGAAATGATGGAGAGACAGAAGATTCCTGAAAAGGTATGTGATAAATCCTACCTTGAAATAAAATATCATGAGAAAGCATGCCATTGTTCCAAAAAAGATAAAGAAAAAGATAAGCAAAAGCTCAGAAGGAAAAAGAAAAACCAAACATACATGTTTTTCCAAAGGAAGCCATTCAGAAAGAAGTCCACTGACAGATGTTGTATATGTGGACAAAAAGGGCATTTCGCAAAAACCTACCCTATGAAGAAAGGGAAAGCGGCTAAGCTAGCATCACAAACCTTTCACTATCATTAAGCAGATGTTGATAAAGCAGACATAGAATCTTTCTATTCAGAACAAGATGGTCAGGATTCTGATACAGCCTTCGTCCTTCATTAGACATCTGATGAAGAAGATTTAAAAGAGAATGTCCCCATTCTTATGATGAACCAACCTCCAATGCTGAAAAAACCAACATAATCATACAAGAAGGGATGACATCACCTCATCTTGAAGTCAAGGTGCTTTAGTCAAAGTATGACAGGCCTGTCAAAGTGATCAGAGTCCTTCATACAGGAGCGCAAAAAACTATGATGAACCCAGACATCCTTCCAGATGAAGCTTGGGAGTCTCATCATGAATATTTCTTTGCTGTAGATGGCCAAACCTTTCATATTACCTTAATATCTAAACAATAAGTTGGAATTCAAATCCTTCCAGACTGTGTTGTCTGGATCAAAATCATCGAAAGCAAACTTCACAGACATGATTTATTAATGGGCTTTGATGTCTACTTCAAAGCTCAGAAGCTACAAATATTTTTTCATGGAGTCAAATACAAGAGGACATTCCAACCATTCATACCAACACAAAAGCTGTTTATAGTAAAGTAGATACCAGAACCTGATCCACTTATCAAAAGATTGAAAAAATATTATGTCGAGTCACATGCAGACTTCACCAATCCTCATCCACCTTGAAATAACTTAGAATTCCATGTTCAACTTCCTTTTAAGAAGAATGAGGATATTAACGCCACTAAAGCCATGCATCCTGGCAGGACACCAGAAGAGCTGAATTTGGCCCGACAAGAATGCAGCGAGCTATTATCCTTGGGCCTAATTGAAGCCACCAACTCAAATTGGGCTTGCCTAGCTTTTTATGTCAATAAGAGAGCAGAACAAGTTCGAGGAAAGAAGAGGTTAGTTATTGATTACAAACTTCTCAACTACTACTTGCTTCATGATAAATTCCATTTACCCAGGACAAAAGTCATGTTCTCTTACCTCTCAGAAGCCCAAATCTTTTTCAAATTTGACCTTAAATCTTGTTTCTGGCAAGTGGGTTTACACCCAGATCAAAGGTATAAAACAATTTTTTGCCTACCCACAGCTCCATACCAATGGACAGTTCTGCCATTTGGTCTTAAAGTTGCACCATCCCTTTTCCAAAAGACCATGATGAAAATTTTCGAACCCATACTAAACAGCATCCTTGTCTACACAGATGATATTCTCTTATATTCCAATAATATAGAAGAACATGAACAACTTCTCAACATGTTCATAGACTTGGTACAAAAATTATGTATTATGATATCCCAAAAGAAAAGTGTGATCAACCAAAAATCTATTGATTTTCTAGGCATGAAGATTGAATGGGGAGTATGAACCAGGATTACACCTATCCCAAAAACTATTTAAGTTCTCAGATAAGCATTTATCTATTAAACAGGTTCAACAGTTCCTTGGAATTGTCAACTATCTTAAAGATTTATCCTCAAATGTTCAACCTATACAAGCAAATTGTCAAAGCTTCTAAGAAAAAACACCTCCTTGGGATGTCGACCAAACTACAGTAGTCAAACATCTTAAAGAAGTGTGTCAAATGCTCTCACACTTGAGAATTCCTGAAGATGGCCAGTACATCTTACAAATAGATGCCAGTGATGATTATTGGGGAGCTATCTTATTAGAAAACGAAGATGGGAAACTTCATTATTGTGGACATGCCAGCGGCCAATTCAAAGAATCTGAAGCACATTATCATGCCGTCTACAAGGAGATATCAGCTGTCAAATATGGAATTAAAAAATTCAAATTCCATCTGGTGGGATACAATTTCATTATCCAAGTAGATAATACATCCTTCCCAGCGATTATGGAGTTCAAGAATAAAAGAGTCCCAGAAAACAGCTACTCAGACTCAAAGACTGGTTTTCAAAATACCAGTTTGAAGTCCAACACATAAAGGGCATGGATAATGTTGTGCCTGATTATCTCTCCAGACAATTTTAGCTTTAACTCATATCATCTACTTAGGTGTTGCCCATTATCTTTATGACAGAGAAACAAAAAAAGTTAATATCTTCCAAAATTGGTTTTTGGAGACAAGCTCCCATCCATCTTATCAATCCTAATTTATCATTTCCTCCTCGTGATGAGCCTTTCAAAACTCTTGCAGAAATCCGACAATATGAAACTCCAAATTTGGTTCGATATCTATCGAAATATATTTCTAAAGAAGGAATCCAAGAGGAACAAGCCTGCTATCATCTCCAGAAATCATTCGTGGGCATAATACATGTTGCTCTTTTTAAAGTTCTCGCCTTCAACAGTGTATGGTACACTCATCTTTTTCCAAGATACTGAAAACGACTCTACCCTCTGGTGGTCATTCCTGCTATGGTATGCAACTGTGGAAGAATGGATAAAGTTTTCCAAAATGAATATTAGGATGATGAAGACTCTTATGTCATATTCCTCTATCATAGGCCATATTCTACAGGAATCCAAGAAGAACTTCAACCAGTCCCCCAACACTTTAAATGGAAGACAATCAAGGGTCCAATCCAAGATAATAAAGAAGAGCGCCAAGAACTTTATGTCCATCTATGTTTTGCCAATAAAAGCCATCCACATGAAGATACTGAAGGACTTACTTATACCTCGTTCGTAGTCAACCCTATCAGTGAAGAATCTGGATCAACCAACTTGGAACTAGTCAAGATCAAGAGTTCGAGTATGAACCCGAGTTCGACCCAAGACAAGTTCAATCATAAATTTAAACCTTGTAATAAATATCCATATAATAAGGGAAGTCTTGTATTTTTCTAGGATGACATCTCATCTAGTGAGGTGTACTTAAAGCCAGTTTTATGTTAAAAATAATGTAATACCCATGTTATAAGGGTAGTTGTGTACTTTCCTAGACATGATACCTCATCTAGTGAGGTGCCTTTAAGATAAGTGTCTTGCATGCAACCTAGCGTGACATGTCCTACACGCAAACTTCTTAAAGTGGGGAGTCATTTGATGAAGGTTGCCACTCTGACATGTGTTTTTGTAAGGGTTTATGATTCTTCACTCTCGAAACTCTATAAATAGGGGAGTTTAATCAATTGTAATACACACAAAAATAAATAAATACTCCAATTTCCATACTTATGAGTTTCTAGGTTCTTAGTTGTCTTCTCCAAAGCCCTTAAGCCACTCTATGGCTCATCATATTCTCCATCTTATTATCCTTTTAGTATAAAGTATGTTCTACACTCGCCTTTTATGAGGATCTTGTATATCAGAAATATGCTATAACCTAGAAAAGAGTAACGGTCCCTATAGTTCACACGAAGATCACAATCCATGCTTTCAATTGCTTTTACTTGGTGGATTTGAGCTTTGCTCGATAAGGCTAAGAATGGCAAAGAAGGAGTAGAAGTTCATAGTCAACCTGCTCAAGGCAGTTTGAATACATGGTGGCCATGTTCCTTTAACGGCGTGAACGAGTAGGGATCCCGTGCTAGCTTGGTATCAGAGCTAGGTTGCTCTCATCTTGTCGGCCGGAGAATATTTTGATTACTATTATAATATTATATAGTATATTAGTATATAGTATATACATATTATATATTATAATAGTATAATATAACATATTATAATATATAGTATTATACATAATTATACTATATTATACATATACTAATGTATTATTATCATATTATAACATATATTATATTATAATATATGTATTAATATATATTAATTATATATAATATTTATATAGTATATAATATATATTATGTATATCAAATAGTTATTAATATTATATACTTAATATACGTTATAATACATGTATTATATTATTAATGTATTATTAATTATTAAATTATGTTATATAATAAATTTATATAATATATTATTTTATAAATATTATAATTATATGTTATACATATTAATTATATATGTATACTAATATAATATTAATTATATATCATATTATAATTATAATATATAGTATATACTATTATAATTTATATGTATTATAATATTAAATATGTATATTATATATTATAATATGTATATTATTAATATTAATATATAATATATATTTATAATTAATACATATAATATACTTATATTAACATATATTCATATAAATATATTATAGTATATATGTAATAATATAATACATATGTATAAATGTATTAATTTATAAAATATATATATAATATAATATACATAATTATGTAATATATAATTAATTTTATATTAATAATAGTATTACATATATACAATTAAAATATATAATAATATAATATATTATACATATTAATACATAAATATATAATTATGTATATACGTATTATATGTATTATATATTATAATTAGTATATATATACATTATGTAAATTATAATATTATAATAATATGTAATTTTTATAATAATATATCAATAATATAATATATATTTACATTAATAGCTATATACATTATATTATAATAATTAATATTTATAATATTAATTATAACATATTAATACATATATACATTATATAAATATTTATAATAACATATAATTATAATATATTATATATTATGTGTAATAGCTATTATAATAATATTACATAACTATAATAATATTATAGTTATGTATACTATGATTACAACATATTCAGATATATTATAATATATAATATAAATATAATATTATAATATTATAAATATATAATTATTATAGTTAATATATATTAATTATATATCATTATTAACATATAGCTATCATATATAAAAATATATTCTAATTACATAATATTATTATTATAATACTATACAATAATATATTATTAATACATTAATATATGTATTATATATATTATATAATATAATATATATGATACATAATTATATAATATAGCATTAATTATATATGTATCCTATACTATAATACATCTATTAATTATATTATAATATACATATATACATGCTATTAATTATTAATAACTTAGTATAATTATATATATTAATAATATTATATACTATATATATGTTATTAATATTATATTATTTTTTTAATTATTATTACATACTATAGATATTATTTTAAACATAAAACGTAGCATTAATATCATATATGTATTGTATTATATAACATTAATAATATGTATATATATTATGATTATATATTATATCATATATTAATTATATATTATAATAGGTATATATTATATTCATATTATAATATATATATATTATACATATCATAATATTATTATAATGGAGTATATAGAAATACTATTATAGGTATTTGTATATAATATTATATAATAGTTATATATTATAATAATAATATTATATAATATATGTTCATTAATATAGTTATATAAATATTAAAATTTATGTTATTATATTATTATACATTATACTATATATATTACGTATTACATAAGAGTATAATATATATTAATTAATATATATAATAGTTATAGATATATTATTAATTATATATTATAACATATATAATTAATAATATATAATATATATAACATATTTATAAAATATAATATATAATATTTATTATATTATACATAATATACATAATATATATTAATAATATATTATATATTAATCTATGTACTTTTATATATAATTATTAATATTATATTATGTATATATAATAATTATGATATAAATATATTATATGTAATATATTAATATATTAATTATTAATATAATATTATTAATAATTATATATATTGATTACCTATTAATAAATATTATACATAAGATATTATAGATATAACTAGTATATAATTATATTATATATAATGCGCATAATTATATAATTATATGTTATTAATAATTATAATATATATGTATAATATAATTAATAATATACATTAATATCTATTAATATATTAATAATACATATATATATTATAATAGTTAACATATATTATAATATATGTATTATATAAGTATTTTATATATAATTATATAAACATATATGAATTATATTTATTTAAAATAATATTTAACGTTATATTATGTAATATAAATATAACTTATATAGTATTAATTATCCTATTATACATATTAATTAATAACAGTAATATATACATATATTAATAATATTATAATTACGTACTATGTATATGTATTATACTACATATTATTAGTATATATTAATATGTATAAAAATTAATTATAGTATACCATGTTATAATATAATATACTATAATATACATTTTAATATATTAATTATTATTATAATTTTTATATGTTATTAATAGTAGATATTGATTTCTACATGTATACATATATGTATTTTATAATATATACTATATGTAAATATTAATATATATTATATAATATAACATAAATATAATAGAATTATAATTATTAATATTATACATATTTATTAATATTATACATATTATATATATTATAATATTATTAATTATATATATTAATAAGTAATATATAATTATTATATATATATTATAATATGAATATAATATATTGTTAGTATATGAAATAATATCTAATCATAATGTATATATATTATTAATGTTATATAATATTATACATATATGATATTAAAGCCACGTTTTATGTTTAAAATAATGTAATACCCATGTTATAAAGGTAATTGTTAACTTTGCACGTATTATTTATATGATATATAATTAATAT
Organism: Caryopteris x clandonensis; assembly: GCA_028749325.2. NCBI lineage: Eukaryota > Viridiplantae > Streptophyta > Magnoliopsida > Lamiales > Lamiaceae > Caryopteris > Caryopteris x clandonensis. The sequence goes on from JAPYKT020000049.1 coordinate 1,909,042, forward strand.
TAATATTTATAAAATAATTAATATAATAATTATTGTATTGTATAATAATATATATAACATATATAATATATACTATATATTAATATTATTTATACTAACTATAATTATATATGTTATAATTAATTAATATTAATAATATACATATACATAGTAATACATATATAATAATTAGTAATACATTAATGATTAATATATATTAGTATTATACATATATATAAATAATTGTAATTATATATAATTATAATTATACTATACATAAATACATATTATTATATATTTTTATATTATATATATTATTTTATACATAAATATATTAATTATATAATGTATATACTATATTATATTATGACATATATATTATAATTAATATAATATATCTAATATTAATAATATAATAGTATTAATATATATTTTTATATTATTATTATAATTCATTATAATATATATATCATTAATAGGATATGTATAATAATAATATATTATAATATATTATAATATATATTAACCATATACATTAATATATATACATATATAAATATTATGTATATATTCTAATACATATATACATAATTATTATATTTATAATGTATTAATATATTAATTATAAATAAATACATTATAAATATATATTATGTATACATAATTATATATTGTAATATATACTGTAATATATTGATTATAATATTGTAATTAATATATTATAGTATACTGTATATAATAGTATGATATTATTATATGCTAATTTATATAATATATTATATTATAACTATTATAATTATATATTATACATATTGATTATATATGTATACTAATATAATATTAATTATATATCATATTATAATTATAATCTATAGTATATACTATTATAATATATATGTACTACAATAATTAATATTATTATATCATATAATGTATACATATTATAATTATTATACTATTAAATATATATATATTATATATTATAATATTTATATTATTAATATTAATATATATTTATAATTAATATATATAATATACTTATATTAACATATATTAATATACATATATTATAGTATATATGTAATCGTATAATATATATGTATATATGTATTAATTTATATAATATATATATAATGTAATATACATAATTATATTTAATATATAATTAATTATATATTGATAATAGTATTACAGATATATAATTATAATATATAATAATATAATATATTATGCACATTAATAATATTAATATACATATATATAATATATAAATATATTCTTATATTATTTTACATATTATTAATATTATATTATTATATATTGTATATATTACATACTATATAATTTATCTATATATATATATATAAACAAAATGACTTTTTCCAATTCTGTTTTTCTGCCTAAACTTCATTACTTATTTAGAATAATTATATTATTATTAAATTAAAGTTAGACGTTTTTATTTTAGAAATTTTGATTCTATTTCAAATTCAAAATTATTCTACAAATTTGGGTGTTTCAAAATTAGATGATATCAAGATGAATATACTGCAATATTTAATACATGATTCGCAATCTATATATTTTATCGAATATTAATCAAATCACTGAATTATGAAATTAAAAAAAAATATATGAAATCTAACAAATATATGACTCAATTTTTTCGATTCATTTTATCAAAAAAATCTACATATATATATATAAGTAAAATTACTTTTTTAATATTGTTTTTGGGCCTAAATTTCAACCATATAAATGTAAAACTATATATATTTATGCACCTCTTTTAAGATACATTATTACAATTTAATTGAAGAGATTAACATCAACAATCTTCGGGATTTGCTTGGTTTTTGTTGTTCAACATAAATTAATTCGAATTTTAAAGAATTTTTATTAACTAATAATATATTCAAAAAAAGAAATAAATTTGTTAGGAACGTGAAATCATTGTAGTTTCATTATATTATGGAAAATCATTAACACCTTTCCTATAATTAAACTATCAATTATTTAAAATCACCCAATCACGTTGATAAAATCTGATTTTGTCATATATAAAACTAAATTTTCAACAAGCTTACCATAATTCAAAATCATTTCTCATTTTTTGTCTCTCTCTTCTTTCTATATATTTTATCAAGATTATTACTAAATATTTTAAGGTCTCTCTTTTTTGTTATCCCTCCTCTTGAAGTGTTTTGCGTTTACTATTTTGAGAAAATAAATGGTAAGACATGTACGATAATATGTGTCATATTTCAATTGTCCCAAAGCATACACTCCTCAAAATATTATTTTTAGGTTTATTTTATTTTAAAAATTTTTATTCACCTGTTGCTTTCAATTTATTATAAACATATTTAATTTTCTTAACTATTTTTCTTTCTTATTTTTAAACAAAAAGTTCGTCCATCTCTTTCATGTTTCGTTTGATTATTATTGTGATTTTTTGTTGAAATCTGCTAATTATTTTGACGTATAAGCACCGTGCGATTTATCATTAGCTTTCAAAGTATTTGTTTCTATCAAATTTTAAATTTTTGTAATATTTTTACATTTAATTAGCAATTCGAAAAATATTTTTGTCCTTAATTTGACTATGTAATTGGTAAATTTTACGAGATCTGTACAAATTTTTATTTTCTTTAATCTACTGATATGGCTTTTATTTTATTTTATTTGATTCAACCTTCTATAAATTGTGGATATCATACTTATCAATCTGTGAATGAGGCTAATTCTAATAGAAGAAAAGATGAAATATAAAATTACAACAAATTTCTACTCATTATACAAAAACATAATCACTGAATTACAAATTTAAACTTTCTATAATATACTATATAACTTGAATATATGATTATATTCCATAATATAAGAAACAAATATCTTATGTGCATCGCACAGGTCTCACACTAGTATACTATTATATATGAATATATAATATTATATTATAAATTATATAATATTATATATTATTTGTGGTATTAATAGTATATGTTATTTATGATTTTCATCCGATTGAGTTCTCAGTATGATATACACTCATCTATTTTCAAGATACTGAAAACGACTTTATCCTCTGGTGGATCGTATTATATTAATATATAATTTATACTATAATATTTTATAATATTATATACTATATAATATAATAGTAAATATTATAATTACAATATATTATAATATTATAATTATATAATTACGTATATATGTATTATATGTATTATATATTATAATTAGTATATATATATGCATAATAATTTATATACTATGTTAATTATAATATTATAATAATATGAAATAGTTATAATAATATAATATATATTTATATTAATAGCTATATACATTATATTATAATAATTAAATCTATAATATTAATTATAACATATTAATAGATATATACATTATATAAACATATATAATAACATATAATTTTTATATATTATATATTATGTGTAATAGATATTATAATAATATTACATAACTATAATAATATTATAGTTATGTATACTATGAATACAATATATCCAATATATATTATAATATATTCTATAAATATAATATTATAATAGTATTAATATATAATTATTATAGTTCTTATTTATTAATTATATATAATTATTAACATAGGGCTATCATATATAAAATTATATTATAATTACATAATATTATTATTATAATACTATACAATAATATATTATTAATACACTAATATATGTATTATATATATATATTATATAATATAATATATATGTATATTACATAATTATATAATATAGTTAATTATATATGTATGCTATACTATAATACATATATTAATTATATTATAATATACATATATACATGCTATTAGTTATTAATAATATAGTATAAATATATATTAATAATATTATATACTATATATATGTTATTAATATTATATTATAATTATAATTATAGTATACATATTATTATAATTATTAATACATATATATTAGTCCTTATAATGTATAAAGAAAATATGTGCTATTATATAATTAATATTACATACAATATATATATATATATATATATAAACAAAATAACTTTCTCCAATTTTATTTTCCTGCCTAAACTTCACTACTTATTTAGAATAATTATAAATTAAAATTAGATGTTTTTATTCAGGAGATTTTGATTTGATTTCAAATTTTAAATTATTCCACAAATTTAGGTGTTTCAAAATTAGATGATATCAAGATGAATATACTATAATATTGATACACGATTCTAAATCTAGATATTTTTTTGAATATTAATCAAATCACAGAAATATGAAATTCGAAAAATATATGAAATCTAAAAATTATATGACTCAATTTTCTCAATTCATTTTATCAAACAATATATATATAATTAAAATGACTTTTTTTTCAATTTCATATCCCCGCCTAAACTTCATTACTTATTTAGAATAATTATATTATTATTAAATTAAAATTAAACATTTTTGTTCTGGAGATTTTGATTTGATTTCAAAATTGAAATTATTCTACAAATATAGATGTTTCAAAATTAGATTATATCAAGATGATTATATTGCAATATTCGATACATGATTCGAAATCTAGATATTTTTTCAAATATTAATCAAATCACAGAAAATATGAAATTAAAAAAATATATAAAATCTAAAAAATATATGACTCAATTTTCTCGATTCATTTTATTGAACGAAATCTATATATATATATATATATATTTAATTAAAATGACTTTTTAAAATTTTATTTTTTTGGCCTAAATTTCAACCATATAAATGTAAAATTATACATATTTAAGTAACTCTTTTAAGATACATTATTAAAATTTAATTGAAGAGTATAATATAAACAATCTTCGGGATTCACTTAGTTTCTGTTGTTCAACATAAATAAATTCAAATTTTAAAATTTTTTTGTTAACTCATAATATATTTAAAATAAGAAATAAATTTGTTAGGGACGTGAAATTATTGTAGTTTCATTATATTATGAAAAATCATTAACAATTTACCTATAGTTAAGCTATCAATTATTTAAAATCACCCAATCAGCTAGATAAAATCTGATTTTGTCAAATATGAAAATAAATTTTCAGCAATCTTACCATAATTCAAAATTATTTCTCATTTTTGTCTCTCTCTTCTTTCTATATATTTTATCAAGATTATTACTAAATATTTTAAGATCTCTCTTTTTTGTTCTCCCTCCTTTTGAAGTCTTTTGCGTTTTCTGTTTTGAGAAAATAAATGGTAAGACACGTATGATAATATGTGTCATATTTCAATACAAAAGCCTACACTCTTCAAAATTTTATTTTTAGGTTTATTTTAGTTTTAGATTTTTTTATTCACCTGTTGCTTTGAATTTATCATAAACATATTTAATTAGTTTGTCCATCTCTTTCATGTTTTGTTTGATTATTTTTGTGATTTTCTGTTGAGATCTGCTAATTTTTCAACGTATAAGCACCGTGTGATTTTTCATTAGCTTTCAAAGTATTTGTTTCTATCAAATTTCTATTTTTTGTAATATTATTACATGTAATTAGTTTTTTGAAAAATATTTTTGTCCTTAATTTGACTATGTAATTGGCAAATTTTATGATATCTGTACAAATATTTAGTTTCTTTAATCTGCTGATATCGCTATTTTTTTAATTTAATTTCATTCAACCTTCTATGAATTGTGGATATCATGCTTATCAATTTGTGAACGAGGCTAATTCTAATAGAAGCAAAGAGAAAACATTAAATTACAATAAATTTCTACTAATTATACAAAAAAATAATCATTGAACTACAAATCTACACCTTCTACAATATACCATATAACATGATATATGATTATATTACAAAATATAAGAAAAATATATCTTCTGTGTGTCGTACAGGTCTCACACTAGTTATTTTAAACATAAAACGTGGCTTTAATATCATATATGTATAATATTATATAACATTAATAATATGTATATATTATGATTATATATTATATCATATATTAATAATATGTTATAATAGGTATATATTATAATAATATATTATATTCATATTATAATATATATATATATTATACAATATTATAATATATTATAATGGAATTTATATAAATACTATTATAGGTATTTGTATATAATATTATATAATATATATTAATTAATATAGTTATATAAATATTATAATTTATATTAATATATTATTATATATTATACTATATATAATATGTATTACATAAGAGTATAATATATATTAAGTAATATATATAATACTTATACATATATTATTAATTATATATTATAACATACATAATTAATAATATATAATATATAATATATAATATGTATTATATTATACATAATATATATATATTATATGTTAATAATATATTATATATTAATCTATATACATTTATATATATTTATTAGTATTAGATTATGTATATATAATAATTATGATATAAATATATTATATGTAATATATTAATATATTAATTATTAATATAATACTATTAATAATTATATATATTGATTACCTATTAATAAATATTATATATAATATATTATAGATATAACTATTATATAATTATATTATATATATAATTTACATAATTATATAATGTTTAAGTAAGAGCCTCATAGATGGCATTCTTAATTTAAGAATTCCCAAAGTAAATATTTAAAATCTAATATTACATAATTAACTCAATGATGTAGAGAGATAAGAGGAATTAGTTTAATTAACAATGTAAGGGGCAATGAGGTCATTTAAAGGGGTGGGGCCTACATATCACCGAATTATGAGATGGGCGGCATAGTTCGGTCCCCATGCCGCGATTTACTCTTCTGACTCTATCATCCCACGTGCATTTTTCAACACCAAAAAGGCTTTCCACACTTTATAATTCAATACCCTAATAAAATACATATTAAAATATCTATATGATATTAATATGAATTTTAATATTTTTTCATAAATAAATTAATTTGATATAAAATAAAATATAATTCCACATTTAAACTATCATTAACAATTTTTCGATAATTAAACTATCAATTATTTTAAATCACCCAATCGCGTGGATAACATTTGATTTTGTCAAATATGAAATTAAATTTTCAACAATCTTACCATAATTCAAAATTATTTTCTCATTTTTGTCTCTCTTCTTTCCATAGATGTTATCAAAATTATTACTAAATATTTTAAGGTCTTTCTTTTTTGTTCTCCCTCCTCTTGAACTGTTTTGCGTTTTTGGTTTTGAGAAAATAAATTGTGAGACATGTATAATAATATGTGTAATATTACAATTTGTGAACGAGGCTAAATCTAGTGGAAGAAAAGACGAAACATAAAATTACAACAAATTTCTACTTATTATACAAAAAATATTCATTGAATTACAAATCTACACCTTTTATAATATACTATATAACTTGAATATATAATTATATTACAAAATATAAGAAAAAATATCTTCTGTGCATCGCACAGGTCTCACACTAGTAATTCTATATAATATAATATATATTATAAATATATTATGTACTATTATACATTATACTATATAAATAATATATGTATACTATATGTTATAATTATATATAATATAGTATTATATATGTATAATATATTATACATACATATTAATATTAGTATATTATACATAAGATATAATATATATGTTATTATATATGTATATTATAATAATGTATGTTTATATTAATATTAATATGAATATATATATTTATATTATAATAATATGTATATATTAATATCATATATACCGTATACATATTAATATGACAAACATATGTATATTATATTATAATATATAATAATGTATAATATTACATTATAGTATAACATAATATATTATATAATATGTTAATATATATTATAATATATATGTACACATATTATTATAGACATATACTATATTAATAATTATGTAATAGGTATATATAATATGTATATTATATTATATAATATATAGTATAATATTATATGATTTAGTGTATATATATATATTTATGTATATAATATATTATTAATAGTGTATTACAAACATAATATTAATATATATTTATTTGAGTAGTTTATTATACATATTAATAATAAAATACTATTATATTATAATAATACTATTAATTATATTATGTATACATTATATATATTAATTTGCATAATATAATTCTATATTAATATATATACATATTTATAGTATATTATATAATATAATAGATATTAATTATATTATTATATTATATGTATGTTGATTTTAATTATATTGATATATAAATATATATAGTATATTATATATTATAAAATATATTAATTATATTATTATATTAAATGTATGTTAATTAAATTATAATCATAATATGTGTCTATATATATATATATTTATATGCATATGTATTAATGTAATATATATAATATCATATTAATAGTATTATAATACATCTATTAATATATTATATATATACTATGGACTTATAATATATATGTTCATATATATATATTTATTATATGTAATATAATATATTATTATTCTAATAGTATATATAGTAGTATATTAATTATAATATATGTACAAATGTATATATTATGTTACATAATCATACATTATATATTAATAAAATATATACTATAATATAGTATGTTAATATGAGTATAAGATAACTATATATTATAATATATATAATATATATATTATTATATAAAATGTATGTGTATATACCATAATATATACATTTGTACATATATATTTTGGTATATATATTATTATATAGTATATTATAACTATAATAACAATAATATATTATTAATAATATAATAATGTATATTATATAATATTAGTAATATATTATAATTAAAAATATATTATATTTATATTATATAGGTATAATTATATTTTTTATATTAATATAAAAATAATGGTATATTAATAAATATAGTATTAACATATTAATTAATATATAGGATAAATTATTATAATATTATTAATGATATATGTTATAATATTTTTAATTATTATGTACATATATATTAATCCATTATATATATAATGTATATGTATATTTTAATAATACATATTATAGTATAATACTATAATATTATAACATTAAAATAAATATTAATTATAAAATAAATTTATAATTATATGTATATAATATATTATATTATGTATAATACTTATATGTATATTATAATGTATATTATTATTATTATAATAAAATATGTTATTATAATAGTAACATATATATATACAATTACATATACATTATATACATATATGCTATATAATATAATATATATATATATAATTCTAATATTAGTATATCATATGTACATATATATATATTATAAATATATATTATATGGTGCTCATTATATTAATACATTTATAATATTACAATATATTCATAGTATTATTATATTAATACATAAATATATGTATAATAATACTATTAATTATATTATGTATATTATATAATACATACATATTTATAACATATTAATACTATTATATACATTATGCTATATATACTAATATAATTATACTATTAATTAACTTATAATATACATATATGTATAATTATATATATGTATGTTATATATGATAATATTAATTAGTACATATTATATAATATATACTAATAATATATTGTATATACTATTAATTATTAATATATATATATAATAGTATATACATAATATACATATGTAATATTAAATATAATATAGGTAATTATTAATAATAATATATTAATATATTATATATACTAATAATATATAGTATATAATATATGTCGTAATAGTTTTAATACATTAACTATGCTAACGTACATACTATGTATACATACATTATAATAATATATATTTATAATATTATATAATGTAGATATTATAATGTATAATAATTAATATACATATTAATATAATATTTTATAGTAATATACGTATACTATAATGTTATAAAATGTATAAATATTATAACATATTATATACATTATATAATATTAATTATATATATTAGTAATTATATAATTATTAATATTATATTAATATGTAATATATACTTATATGTATAATAATTATTATTAATATATATTATAATAACGTATTTTTATATTAATATTAATATGAATATATTTATATGATAATAATATGTATTTATTAATATCATATATATGGTATACATATTATATAACTAACATATGTATAATTAATATATAATATATAATATTGTATGATACTATTATATGTAATAATGTAATGTATAATATTACACTATAGTATAACATAATATATTATATAATTAAGTTAATATATATTATAATATATATGTATACATATTATTATGGACATATACTATATTAATAATTATGTAATAGGAATATATAATATGTATATTATATTATATAATATATAGTATAATATTATATAATGTAATATAAATATATATATATATATTAATATGTATATAATATATTATTAATCGTATATTACTAACCTGATATTAATATATTTTATATTTGAGTAGTTGATTGTACATATTAATAATAAAATACTATTATATTATAATAATACTATTAATTATATTATTATATTCAATGTATGTTAATTAAATTATAATTATAATATGTGTATATACATATTTTTATAGATATGTATTAATGTAATATATATAATATCATATTAATAGTATTATAATACATATATTAATATATTATATGTATACTATATATTTTCATATATATATATATATATATGTGTGTATACATAAACATTATGAATTAAGAATATTTACATATATATATATTATAATATATTTATATAAATATTATTATATATAATGTATATGTATATACCATAATATATACATTTGTACATATATATTAGGGTATATATATTATTATATAGTATATTATAATTATAATATATATAATGTATTATTAATAATATTATAATTTATAATATATATTATTAGTATTATATTAATATTAATAATATATTATATTCATATTATATAGTTATAATTATATATTTTATATTAATATATATATATATAATGTTATATTAATAAATATAGTATAAATTATTATAATATTAGTAATAATATATGTTATAATATATGTAATTATTATGTACTTATATATATTAATCCATTATACATATGTATTATATATATATTGTATATGTATATATTAATAATATATATTATAGTATAATACTATAATATTATACATTAATATAAATATTAATTATAATACATATTTCTAATTGTATGTATATAATATATCATATATATTATATTATGTTTAATACTAATATGTATATTATAATGTATATTAATACTATTATAATATAATATGTTATTATAACATTAACATATATATATACAATTACATATATGATATATACATATATAATATATAATGTAATATATAAAATTATAATATTAGTATATAATATTAAAAATATACATTATATGGTGTTCATATATTATTATATTAATATATTATTATAATTTTACAATATTGTAATAGTATTGTTATATTAATACATAAATATATGTATAATAATACTGTTAATTATATTATGTATATTATATAATACATATATATTTATAATATATTAATACTATTGTTACATTATAGTATATATAGTAATATAATTATACTATCAATATGTTGTAATATTATAATAATATATGAACACCATATAATATATATTTATAGTATATATACATATTAATATAATATACTATATATGTATTATATGTATTATAATTAATATACTATTAATTAACTTAATATACATATATGAATAATTATACATATGTATGTTACATATAATAATATTAATTAGTATATATTAATAATATATTATACTATATATTAATATTATAGTATATTATACATACTATTAATTATTAATATATATAATAATATATACATAATATAAATATTTAATATTATAATATAATATATGTAATTATAATATATACATTAATAATAGAAAGTATATAATATATGTATTATAGTTTTAATACATTAACTATATTAATATACATACATTATAATAATATATAATTATAAAATTATACATTTAAGACCCAGGAGGGAATCTCTTAAAATCAAACTTACTAACATCCAATTATAGGCAACTGAGGAACAAACAAATTTTTACTGAATCCAGGGCTTTTACTCAGGACCCCCTTAGTTGTATAAGCTTACAAGGAAAACCCCACAAATGCCTGCGCCTTCACTCGGCATTACGGCAACAAGGGCACAAAATAGGCTTATACGACCGTAGGTAAACTCAAACCTGATTCAAACCTTCCTTATCCTATAATTGATTCTAGTTATTTAGTTTTAATCATGTTTCCAAAACCTTAAAAAGTTTGGAACCATGTTAGTAGAAACATGAAAAGTCATGCTATGATCTAACACAATGATCTAGCCGGCCATATTAGGCGGCTGATAAATCAAAGTAAAAAGAAATAAAATTAAACAGTAATTTAAAATTTAAACTTACACTTTAATTGTACTCAGTAGAGTTTTGTTGATAATACAGCTGGTAGATTTACAGAGAGAGTAGAGAGAGATAAAGAAGAGAGAGGTGAGAAAACTCAAGCGTACCTCTCCAAAACAAAGACTACCTATTTAAAGAGGAAGAGCCGGACATGAAACCCCGGATTCCAAAACCAAAAATAAATAGGAAAAAAGCTACTTTACAAAATTTGCTTTATAAAAGCAAAAATGAAAAATATGTCAAAATCAATTTTGGTGAGAAATATGTCACTGCTGATCCACGTGTTTAATTTTCTTCTGGACTTGTATCTTCTGAAGAGAAATTTTCTCTTTTAAATCCAATATTCTGGAATCTGATTTTCCAAAATCCTATCTTGGAAGCTTGATAAAAACATCTCGATGTAGAAGAATATTTTTCTATACATCTTCTGAATTTGTTATCTTGGAATTCCATCATTTTCCAAGTTTGATTATAAATCCTGCCCACCTTTGCACAATTCTTTGCAAGTTGTTGTGGACTACTGAAATCTTCAATGAGAAGAGAAAGAGATTCCTTTCTGCAATTTTTCCAAATATTGTCTTGATTTTGTTTCCATTGATAGTAACAGAAATATCTGGGACATTCAAAATAATGCTCTGTATTCATTTTGTTTCTTTAATGAGAGAGTCTTTAAGTTCTTCAAGGGCTTCAAATAAAGCTGGATCAAGGATATCATCTTCTGGATCTTGAGAATCTTGTAACAAGCTAGTGAATTGATTTTCACTAGTTTCGGACCTCATTGAGGTATCAGATTTTGAATCTGAACCAATATTTTTAGAAATATCCTTTTTTATTTCAGAAACAAATAATTCAATCATCTGTTTCTGTGAAACAATCCCAGCATATTTCTAGGTCAGAATCTTGAAATTACTAATATGGTCCTCTTCTTTTTCTTTTATCTTTTTCTTCTAGATCTTGCTTATAAGCTTCGATCTTTTCATTTATTTTTTCAAATGTATCTTCCGAAAATAATTTTCCAGTTTCTGGGTCCATCCTCATCATTTTTTCCCAGAATTTACAATGGCTGATACGCCAAAGACAGGGAGCACCATAGCTAGTATAACCAACTATCGGAGTCTATTTCCATATCCATGGAATGCCAAATTCAATAAAGAAAAGACAAGTTGTCTTCCCTTCAATGAAATTGTCAGAATGTTTTCCCTGTATAACAGGAGAGACTGATATCCAGTCTTTCATAAGACCATGACATATATCTAGCAAAATTTTTGCCGACGGTCCAAATGTTCTCCACCATGTAAAGAACCAATTTGGAATTGGTCTATGAAAAATATTTTCACAGACTTTGATAAAACAAGAGTGTTTATGCCTCTTGTTCTCATATAAGAGTGTTTTCTCAAAACTTTTGATACAATCGAAATAATTGAATTTGAAATTCAGGTTATGAACCTGTGAAAATAAATCTTTTTCTGCTAATGGAGAAATACCCCATTCTTCAAAAGATATAATCTTCTTGATAATAATTTTGAAAAAGTTATAATCTTTCCCTTTTTCTCCAGAGGAGAAATGATTGATCTCAACACTATTAGTGGAGAGGAGGAGATTTTCATAGAAACCTCTTTGCTTGTAAGAGCCATACACGTATGACGTGTTAGCAAGATATCTTTCCATAACAGTCCATGGACTATTAGCCCATTGAGTATCTCTTTCTTCTATTAGAAGAATAATCTGTCTATTGATATTTTCAATAAACAGCTTCTCTGAATCATCTTCTTTTGCTATATTAGCATAAGAAGTCTGAGTATCCTCAGGAGAGATATCACTCTCTTTTTGTTTTTGTTTTTATTTCTATTTCTGTTTCAAGAATTCTTGAAACTCATCATCAAGATTAGAAGTATTACCTCCAAAGGAACTTGCTGTATTAGCAATGTTCTATGCAACCAGCTTTTGTTTTCCATGTTGCACAATTGTTCTGGATTGTTGGGGATTATAACCCCTTCCTCCTCTTCCTCTATAAGAGGAAAGGTCACCTCAGCCTCGGCCTCCTTTTCCTCTATGAGAGGAATAGAAATCTCGATCTGGGAAACTCATTCTTGCAAGAATTCCCTTGTTAGGAAATCAGGCAAATAATTATCAATGCCTTTTTCATGAATAATAGTAAAATCAAATGGAGCAAGATGTGATTGCCATCTGGCAAACATTTTCTTAGATAAATCATGTTTGAAACCTTTTTGAAACATGAATTTTGCGGCATTGCAGTCAGTTTTAATAATAAATTTCTGATTATTTTTTTCATCTTGAAATTTTAAAATACATTCAACAATGGCAAGAATTTCTTTAGCCACTGTTGAATAATTTTTCTGGGCATTATTCCATTTTCCAGAATAAAAATGGACAAGATATTCTTGTTTTTTATGGGGATCAACCTGTTTAAGGATTCCACCATAACCAATGTCATAGGCATCAGTTTCAATAATTTTTTCCCATAAGGGATTTACCAACATAAGGCATGGAAGGTTTTTAACCTTTTCTTTAATCCTTTTAACAGCCTTGCTATGATTATCATTCCAAGGTGGAGGATTCTTTTTGAGTCTATCATATAGAATAGCAGTATCTTCATTAAGATTTTTTATTATGAAGAAATATAATTTTAAATTCCTAAAAATCTTTGTAATTGGGTTTTATCAGTAATGATATCTGAAAATTTATTTCCAAATTCAATACTTCTTTGAATAGGAATAATATTTCCTTTGTCAATAATATGACCAAGAAATCGGATATTAGATTGAAATAAAATAATTTTTGGCTTTGAAATAACAAGGCCATTGTTTATAACAATATCCTTAAACATATTTAAATGTTTAAAGTGTGATTCAATGTCTTTAGAAAAGACAAGAATATCATCAATATAAACAATAATAATATTGCTAAATGGATAAAAAATGTCATTCATAATTTGTTGGAATTCTGAAGGAGCATTTTTTAATCCAAATGGCATGACCGTCCATTCATAATGTCTAATCTATCATTAACTAATGCATCAAGAAGATCCTTCTTGTTAGGAATAGGGTGTCTAATCCATTTTAAAACTTTATTAAGAGGTTTATAATTGATGACTAATCTAGGAACTCCTCATTCCTGTTCTGAATGTTTATTAACATAAAATGGAGTGCATGACCAGGGAGATTTAGAAGTAGTTATTAACTTCTTTTGTAATAAAGAATTGATTTTTTTTTACATAATTCCAAATATTCAGAGTTCATTTGGCAAGGTCTTGCTTTTGTAGGAATATCCTGTTCTTTAAAATCTTCTTCATAAGGAAGAGAAATAATATGCTTTTTCCTATCCCAAAAAGCGTTTGGTAAATCATTGCAAATATCAATTGAAAACTTAGTATAAACAAGTTTAATTTTTTCCTGTAATTTAGGATTTTTGAGTTTTTCTTCAATCGTCAAAAAACTCACTTCTTCTTTTAAAGAATAGATTTGAAAGGTTTTTCTTTCAATCTGTTCTTGCAGTTCATTAAGAACTCTATGAATAGGTTTTGTAATAAAATCAAAAGATATGGGTTTTCCTTCAAAAGTTCCAGTTAACCATTTTTCATCAACAAGAATTAATGGATAAATTTTAAAAATAAATGGTAAGCCAAGTATAAGCTGACTTGAAATATTTTTTGCAAGAAGAAGATTTGTTGAAATGCAACAATCATCTTTGCAAATATCTGCTTTTGGAATCTTGAAATTAATATCAAGACGTTCACCTCCAGCATGAGAAAGTGAATGAGTGGTTTTATGAAAATACCTGGTAGGAATTAATCCTTCTTGTATGACATTTAGATCAGCACCACTGTCAATCATGACGATAAAATCAATTTTATGATTTTTTATGAGAAGAGTGATTTTAGTATACTAGTTTTGAGATACGATCATAGAAATAGTAGGGAGATTGGTTTTTTCTAATGGCATAAGATGCTCAATAGAATCATCAGGAGAATTATCAATCTCTTTTTCTTTATTATCTTCTATAAGGCAAAGACGTTGATGAAAATCTTTATTAATATGATAAAGATTTTTAATTTCTTTTTTGAGATTATCAATCTCATGACCTAAATCCTGGGGAGAAACAGGATTTTGTTTCTCATACTTCTGTCTAAGAAGTTTATTAACTTCAGACATGGAGTATGAATTCTCAGTATTCTGAGAGATAGTAGGACTAGTAGAACTAGAAGATGGAATATTTTCCATTTGATCAATAATACTAGTTCTCAAGACACTAAGATTAAGATCTTGAAATTGAGACATAAGTCTATAAAACTCATCAGAAGAATTTTCAGTATTACTGACTTTCTTTGAAGGACGAATACAAGGTTGTCCTTGTATACATGCTTCACAATCATCACTTTATGATAATAAGGATTCATTATCAAGAAGATGAAGATCTTCAGAATTTTCTGATTCTGAATTATCAGTATCTAAAATTTCTGATTTATTATTATCAGAATCCAAAACAATTTTACATAATTTTTCTTTTAAATCATCATCAATGTCAAGGGCTTTGATTTTATCTTTTGCCCAACACTGGTTTGCATAATGACCAGGTTTTTTGCACTTTCTACAAATTATAGAAAATTCTTTATTTTTTCTTTTATCTTTTTTATAAAAAGATGATCTAGATTTTTTTAATTCTTTTTTCTTATCAGAATGATATCTCTTCTTTCTTTTATAATCTTTCCCTTCTCTAAAATCTTTAGAAGGGCGTTTTCTCCCTTTAGAAGGAGTTTCCATACCAAATTGACCACAAAATTGGCCAAGTTGTTTTTTCTCAAGCAAATTTTGCTTTTTAATTTGGTTATTTAATTTCAACTCATTGCATGGGGCTAAACCCTCTTGTATACAAGTTGATATTAAATTACTATAAGTATAACTGTCATAGGGTACAGATACCTTGTCTTGCCTAAGAATATAACTAATTAAAATATATTAATTAAAATAAGTATATATTAATAAAATGTACATATAGTATATAACTAATTAAAATATACATATATAATATATGTATTATAATACGTATACATTATATATGATAACTATATAATTAATACAAAGTTAAAATATTTATATTAATATATAGTATAACATATAATATTATAATATAATGTAAATTAATACATACTAATATTATATATGTATAGATTCATATGTTAATATAATAGTATTATACATATGTAATTATATGTATATAATTTTATTATAATTTATAGTACATTATATATATGTTATTATATATTATTAATATATATTAATTATATATATGTCATAATTAATATTATATAATACTGCGGGAGTGAAGAGTCATGAACCATTACAAAGACACGTGTCAAAGTGGCAACCATCATCAAATAAATCCTCACTTTAAGAAGGTTTCATGTAGGAATATCATGCTAGGTTGTATCCAAGACACTTATGTCAAAGACACCTCACTAGATGAGATGTCATGTCTAGGAAAGTACACAACTACCCTTATAACATGGGTATTATATTATTTTAAACATAAAACATGGCTTTAAGTACACCTCACTAGATGAGATGTCATGCTTAGGAAAATACAAGACTACCCTTATTATATGGGTATTTATTACAAGGTTTAAATTTATGATTGAACTTGTCTTGGGTCGAACTCGGATTCATACTCGAACTCTTGATCTTGACTAGTTTTAGGGTGGTTTGATCCAGATCCTTCAGTGATAGGGTTGACTGTGAACGAGTATAAGTAAGTCCTTCAGTATCTTCATGTGGATGGCTTTTATTGACAAAATATAGATTGACATAAGGTTCTCGGCGCTCTTCCTTATTATCTTGGATTGGACATATTAATTATATATATATGTAATATATTAATTTATTATAATATACTATTATAATATTACATATAATGTATCACAATTAATATATAATATTATATATTATATGTATATTTTATAATTATTATACATATTATAATATATTACATTATACATTATTTAATTAATTATTAATTGATATTATGACTATCATATAATACTACATATACATTAATTATAATATTATATGCATATATATGTATATTAATTTAATATATTTATACTATATATGCATATAATATTATTAATAAATTAGAATATATTATTTATAATAAATAATTACATATATTATAAATATATATAAATATATTATTATATAATAATATATTATATTATATATTAATAATATATAATATACTATATATATATTAATATAACATATTAATAATATGTATATTTATATTAATATATAAATGATATTAGTATCATATATAATATAATATAATTATATTATATAAATATAACTTATATTAATATATTATATACTATATAATGTATACATAAATTACAATAATTATTATAAGACCCTCCTAATCCACCTCCACCTAAAATATCAATTCCATAAGAGGGTTATTCATGCAGACATTAAGAGAGACCATTATATTCAGAGTACTGTTGGAAAATCCTAAATATAGAGAGCTCAAAAGCCTTATTGTAAATCAGCAGTATGGCTTAGAGTTCACATCAAAAGAAGCAGAGATGAGGCAACTCAAAAAAGAGCTTGCAAGGATCGAAGAAGATAAGACAGAAAGAAGCTCAACCTTTATGCCCCCTGATAGAGTCTCCACTTTTAGGACTTGACCAACCTTATATCAATCTCCAAAGGAGTCAAATATAGAGTCCCAGCTGTATGCCAAACATTTTGGGATGGTCTCCAGCATACCCTTACCACCTTCAAGACAAAAAGAAGCAGAAGGTGATCAATCAAAGGCTTAAGATTAAAAAACCAATTAATACTTTAATGGCCCCTCCTATGTTCTCTGGTCTCCCAGGAGAAACAAGTGATGCGGAAGAAAGTCAAAGCTATACATCAAATGAAACCTTTCTAGCATCAAGTGGAACAGAGGAAGAGATAGTTGATGTTTCAGCAATCCATATGGCTGATGCAAGAGAAAGTCAACCCTTCACCGAACCTATTTCTGATGACTCAGATCAAGAGACTATTGACAGACCATATGTGACACATCCTACTAAAAAGAAAGGTACTTAACCCTCCATTGGTTTTCATTTGATGATGTACCAATTCAAAAGCGAGGAGAAAAAATGCATATACTATATGCCTAGATAGATAATTACCTAAACAGAGAAGGAGCTGATTTAAGAATAGTTCTCAATGAATTCACATCACGGTTTCTTGGTGTCCTCAGAGAATGGTTCTTGAACCCTGGAGAATACCGACAATTACAATTGATCGATGTACCAACGCCGAATGACATACTTGGTGAGATACATATATTATTATAATATTAATATTATATAATTATTATAATATATATTACATAATTAATATATTAACATATTATATATAATATACTATTTAATAATTATAATATACACATATATAATTATATTACATACATACTATAACAATATATACTAATAATTATAATATGTATATACATTACAATGTATATTATATGTATAAATTATAGTATTATATATTAATAT